>CM042216.1:20643942-21256442 GCA_023566465.1 Cottus gobio
GCGAAAGTGTTACCCGAGGTCATATAAATCACAAGATGCAGATGTTTTAGCCAAGAAATATATCCATTAAAGCAAGCTAATAACAGTCGGAGATATGTTTTTGTTTGATATCTTATTTTGAAAGGATTAAAGCAAGATGAAATACATTTGGGATAACAATAGAAATGTAATCTCTACGCTTATCTAGATTTATCCAGATCTTGCAGTCATCTTTGTGCCACGCAGGTTAAACTTATCCACAGCTGGTAGTGATGCAAGTTGTTCCTTCAGCGCCTGCAGACCAAAGAGTGAACACTTAAACCCCAACACCACCAGCCTCCGATAAACACCACTAGTATGGGAACCAATTCACTTGTTCATTTGACTAATCCTTACAGCCGCAGGGTAGAAATAGAAGCTGTTACACAATCAAACAAGGTAATACTGTGCACTGAGCCACATATACAACTGTTATCGGTTTGTCTGTGCACTTTATTTTTTTTATTTAATATTTTATTGTAAATGTAATATGTTTCTACGTCTTGCACTGTGGTGATTGTTGTTGTTTTTCTAATGCATGCACCACCTGCCATTTTATGGCAAATAAATGGCTCTGATTCTGATTCAAAAAAGTAAATATCTTAAAACTGTCAAGATGGGAAAATACATACCAGTATGTTACCTATTAAACATTTTTAGTTAGTTGCCTATACTTATAATAATTTGTCAATATTAAAGTGTACTTCTTCTGTATGCATGAAATGTCTGTGCAGTCAAATTAACTTGTTTACATTGAATGTTCGTTCTTGAATATAGCGTGCAACATTTTACTGGATACCACTGATCTGTTGAAACATTTACAGTGACGTTGCTGAATTTATCTCATGATCACCACCAAAGGATTATGTTCCACCATTTCCACCTTTACAGCCAATGAATATCAATGTAAAATGTATATTATGTGGCACTACGGTGCTTCAATGTGGCATCAACTGTTCCCACAATAGGCTGTTGAGCACGGTTTGTTGTTCTATCACTTTCTCTGACCTGTTAACAAGTCAACAGCGTTCCTGCAACACAATCCTCTTTGTTGATAATGTTTCTGTCATGGAACCTGTTTTCCCCACTTTGAGTATATCATTTCCTTCTGTCAGTATTGGTAAGTACGCTGAGAGAAAGGTGCATTTGTTCAACATTGACATGAGCCGTGAACTTTGAGAAAATCTTCTGCTCACGCTGGTTTTCTAAAGGGGGACTTTAATTGCTTCACCAGTCTGACCCTTTAAGAAGGAGTGTGCTTCCCCTTTAAAACGTATTTGTGGTTATTTTTTCCTGCTGTAGTGTTAGTCAGTTCCAAAGAAGAGAATGTTTACTTGTTTCTTAACTTCCCTAAACATATTCAAGTTTTGCGTATGCCTCTTGAGAGGATGCATTGGATCAACATCTTTTGTTAAACTGCTTTTGACTTCCAATTGGCTCCAAATGAGAGGAGATTGATGATACCGTCCTTGAAGTGGCACTTATTCCAGCAACTCTCCCTAATTGGCCACAGACAGCAGGCTATAGACGTCATTAAAGACCAGAGCCGTAAAATAAAAGAAGACAGCACATGAGTGTTTAGCCTGATATACTAAATGTACAAAGCAACATTAGCATTCATACATAAAAACACATGAAATCACAATAATGCAAACATATGTTATATTGCACACCTTGTTCAATTATGAACCAAGGACAGTCTTCTGTGTTCAGGAAGACATTTTAATTATTGATTGTCTGCACAGCATCCTAAGAGCTAAACCTAATGTAATGGTCTGTTTCTCCTTTTTATGGCCGGTCTGAATACATCTTTTTCTCTGGAAAACCAACACTTGCACTCCGGTCCATTCTTCTCATTCCCACTACCAACCATCCTGAAGTACAACAGTGTCTGAAGCAAACGCATCACTTGTTCAATGTGTTGCTTTGTTTGTTTGTTTATTTATCCAAGACAAAGCTACATTTCACACATAGCCAGCCGGTGACTCATCCTGACGCAATGGGACCTTATCAGACAGCACTCAGTGCCTCACAATGATGCAGTCGCAGCCTCTATGAACAAGAGCCTCTGTTGTCTTATGAAGACGGTCATGGGTAAAGGCCATTTGGAACAAGGATGACGTTCTCTGTCTGTGCACACTATGAACACATTTGGTCGGTAGCGAGACAACGTTGCTTCAAATCAGTAGGTGCTGAGGTAGGTCATGGAGAGGAGTTAGATTGTTTTTCACCACAGCAGAGTTGGATTCTGCATCTCAATTTTGATTTGGCATTTAGTTATACGGTGCATAGTAAAAGAGCTGTAAAGTTGATGAGAAATAACATTTTCACCACTGCTCAGATTTACACACAAACCCTTTATTGTGCACGTGTTGTATTTAGGATCTATTAAAAAGCTTTCTGCCAGTTCAGCAGCTGTTTTCATTGACTAGCTTTATAGGTATATAAATGGGATGCATTTCGGTGTGTTTAGGACTTTGAAACTTTGAGGTTGTTTGAGTTAAATCCAAAAGGCATGGTGTAATCTTTTAATGTCTGTTGTGTTTCTTGTCACAACCAGTAAAATCATTTAAATGGAGATATAAAACTCCCCATGCATTCTATACCGCTTTCATAGTGACCTCCGCTATGCACATAAACAGAGTCAATTAACAGAAGAAGTCTCCAGGACATGCTTTTAAATGTGAAATATTTACAACAGTGTTTCTTTTAAAACGAAGTACCCTTCTTCAAGTAAAACAAACAGAGTAGAGATAAGTAGACCAAATAAATCATCAGTATTCTTATATGTACCTATTTATGCATGTGTGTGTGTGTGTGTGTGTGTGTGTGTGTGTGTGTGTGTGTGTGTGTGTGTGTGTGTGTGTGTGTGTGTGTGTGTGTAGATGCTCCTGAAGGTCAGGGTGCACGTGCTGCATAAGACTCTTTAGCACCCTGGGAAACTGTCAGTTATTTACAAATCAACGTATTTGCAGTGATAAGCACATTTGAGCTTACACAGGTTCTTAGAAAGAGGTAAACTTTGCTCTGATCCGCTTTCAAGTTCTGGATCAGATTATGCACAGAAGCACAGAATAGTGGGAATGAACTCATACATGCCAGCATGTATTTACTGGTGCCCAACAGCAGAGAAACTCAAATCCACATCAGCGTTTTAATATCATAGGAAATATTCAAAATGTTTGTTTTACAGAAATTAAGTATATTGAGAAACGATGGTCTGAAAGTGTGATCTGGAGGACTGAAAGTCAACAGAAAGAATAATTTGTATATAATGTGCAGCAGCAGTATACAGTATGAGTATCCATAAGCAATATGTTTGTATCATATTGACAGAAAAGGTGGGATGCAAAAAGGTGAATGTGAGTTTGATGATACAGACATGCACAATATGTTGATTCCAGACATGCTTCTTTTTTGTGTGGGGACTGAGTCAAAAGAGAAAATGACCTCTACGCTGGTAAATGGAGTATTAAAGTATGGGAGCAAATACTGGGCAAGTATTAACTACAAAGTCTGACCAGAGAAATTGGGCCAAGAACTAATGCAGGGACCCTGGAGGAAGTCAAAAAAAGGACAAGTTATGAAACCGTGACCTAATGCTAATTCAGGATATTTGCTAATCTTGGATTTGGATTGGACAACCGATGCGGATCATTTAATCAACTGCAATAATGAATAAACAGCTAAATACGACTCACATGAACAACATAGTGCATGGTATTTTTAATGAATGTCATCTGCAGTATATTTTGGGCCAAATTAATTGAATTTGATGTCCTCTCCCTCCACTGAATAGTATTTTAAATTCTGACGTGCCATAAAGGTATAACACACTTATTGGATTACTTTCCGAGACATAGATTAGAGGACTGATACCTACATGTACACGTATTATGAAGCGAGAGCCGGGGGACAGTTAGCTTAGCATAAAGACTGGAAGCAGGGGATCTAGCTAGCCTGAAGGTAAGATAATACAACCTAGTCAGTGTGAAAACAACAACATGTAACATGCTGAGGTGCTGGATGAACTGACCTTGATGTTAACCTCACACTAATCTCCGGCTCACTTGGTTTGTTTTTAGGTCACGTGGATCACAGACAAGAGAACATTCCTGGTGACCATCATCAGGTTAAATATGTTGGAATGGCGCCGATGCAGGCTGGACTGGGTTAGTGTATTTCTTCTGTGTAGAAGAAATGCAACACAGATTAAAGACCAGAGAGTCAATAATATCGCTAGCAGTCTCTTGGTTCGGTGATACCGGACTTGAAGGCGTGCCGTCATCCATGCTGACGATCCCAACAACAACGAATTCCTCTGTTTTTAAAGCACTTCATATTCTCCTCTTTTTTCATTCAGATAATTCCAGTTGTTTCGACATGCTAAAGTATTTTCTTACTCTCAATTTCTTTCTTTTTTTAATTATTTTGTATACTCGAAGTCAATCAAACTTGGTGATTGACATATTCCTCAACAATCCATTGTGCTTGCCAGAGAAAGCAAGACTGAAGAATAATGCCATATCCCAGCTCTTGCCAAAAGTGCCGCCCTATTGCCTAGTTGGCCTATTTGGAAGGAAATTATAACTAGTTGTTTGAATTGCCCTACATCACCATAATCCCAGTATCTTGTGAGGAGATATGGTATCACACTCAGAGGCAGAGGCTCTGTCCTCAGCTAGCCCGGCTGTGCCTTCACATCATGAGGGAGTTAACCAACTATTCAGTGTGCGACCGGTGCTTCGACAGCTGAGAGAAAATGATTCTGAAGGAGGCCGGTGATCCTTCCTTTCCAACTTATTCAAGTCCCTGTGGTCGCAAGAGAAAAAAAGGGGGGGAAGAGAGAGAGCATGTTTGTCTTGTCAGTCGGCCAGAATAGTTTTTCCTCAGGAAACTCCTTGAAAACGCAGACCTGAATCGTGCTTTGTGAGTCCCACACTGCCGCTGAGGCAGCACCAGGAAAAGCCAGGAGGATTTCAGATCTTTCCTCAGTTTATTTTCATCTCAGTAACTGTGAGAACCTTTTGTTAATCAAAAGCTCAGATAGTAGGAGTTAACAATGGCATCGAGCAATTGAAGTCATGGGCTTGATTTATACACTATGAAATATTATATTTGTACCACAACACTTATAGTGTCCTCACACTGTGACAGAAACCCGGCAACGGATTCAGGGCACATGTTTGCTATTGGATTTTCACAAAGCACATGTTTATCAATATATCAATTACGTTCAAATAAACATGTATGTTTGTTCCTGTTTCTGTAACTGCTATGAACAACCCATGCAAAAACATTTCCACAGACATGTTGGGCGACCAGGATGAAGACATTTCCTTGACCTAGTTTAACTGGAGCTTAACAGAAGAAGAAAGAAGAGCCATTGTATTTTTCCATATGTTGTTTTCACCGCACAGCCAATCATTTCCTCTGTTACAATCTTGACTTTCCTTTATTCTATTTCTGTGTGAAACCCTCAGCCCAGGGCCTCCGAGACTAGACATAACGGAATAATTGCCTTATGATGTATTATTGCGTGTCCCGTTGGAGGCTGTCCAGAGTGTTTTCACCTCCACTGACACCGCCAGTGAATCATAAAGAAAGATCCTACACATTAACTCATCCAATGAACTTGACGTCTCACTAAATTCATGTGAATATTTATTCCCTTACCTTTTTGGAGTAAGGTGTAAGCATTGATCCACTAGAGTTTTAAAATGAATGGCAACCTCATACAGCAACACAAATATGGCAATAAGTCTGGTTTACAGCCTGTTGATGTCTGGAAAGTTCAGTTGCCTGCAAAAGGTCTGATTGCTACTCTTAGCTCTTTAGCTGGGAGGCCCGAGATTCCAGTATTGTCAACAATATACAGTGGTATTACATCTCATATTTAATTGTTACAAAAGGATTTTGTTTATTGTATTTATCTGCTTATTCCTTTAAGTCACAGACAGCTGGATCCTGTCCCAGCATGCACTGTATTGAACATCCAGGGGTTTTAGTAAAAAATAATGAAAAAATCTAATTTAATGGCTCCATAACAAGACCAGCAGTATTGTTTTTGTGTGATTGATTGCTTCAGCTACATTTTGCTGTACTTACGATGTGTATCATATGCAGCTGAAAGAATCAATCTGTATTCTGCATTGTTGACTTCTAGACCTCGGACATTGCAGACTAAAGACTTGTTTTTAGGACCCAGGGTAGATTCCAACTATGGGACACTAGGTAAGTAAAAAAAGTGATTATTTAGCGTTTTTCATAGACATGAGCCACAAAGTGCTTAACATGTGTGTAAAAAAAAACATAATTTTGCACTTTTTGCATTTTGTGTAGCACTTTAGTTAAACTTTGAATCACTTTATTGCAAGCCGGTTAAACTCAGCTGTCAATTTGTTTTAAATAAAAAAATATCAGCCAAATTAATAAGAATGGCAGTTGTAAAAGAGATTTTGTATTTCCCATGTTGTCCCCATGATCATTTTGTGTTAGTGTTCATATTCTCACTGGCATTTAAAATATGTTCCTGCAGAAGGAAAACATCCAAGAGACACGTGGACATACTACTGATTAATGGCTAACTAAACAGAATAATCTTTGCAACGTAAGGTGTGAGCCATTCAGATTGACCTAAAACAAGTATAGACTGCAGAGCAGCTCAGTCAGGGAATGAACGTAAAAAAAGCAAAGTAAGCAAGACTTAAACATACACGCTTAAGCACACACACTATGGTATGTATACACTAACCCTCTACTTGAGGAGTGCTGCGTGTGAAGCTTGTTGAGTCTGCTGAGCAAGACAGGCTCTGAGCTCTGTCTGCCCACGACCTTATGCAACGCAGCCTTCGCCACACTGATTTGAATTCCCCCAGAAACGGGGGAAGGTATTCTTTTTTGGCAAATGAACACAAAAGTGATTTGACTGTTCTGGAAGGAAATCTGACCTCCACTGGGTTCTGGTTTCAGTAGTATAATGAAATAAGGGAGTGCACTTACAAAGCGTGACAAGTCAAAAAGGAAAAATATGTCTTACATAAGAATGTGAACTCCACTTATGCCTGCTATGCATGGGAAAGATATTACTTTTCCGTTTAACCCATTCATCCAATACCAAATATAGAGTGACCAAAGCTAAGCCCTGAGCCTCAGCAAAGTCCTCAAACACATAATCTGATTCTGGTTCCAGCGTATAAACAACATGGACCACCAGAGATGAAAAGATCTACACCAGCTATTTCATGCTGCATTTCCTATGACGAGGCTGCAGGCACGATGAACATGTTGTTTTATGTTGGAGACACGATGGCTCTCTGAATCCGTGCAATGGACCCGCGATGGATATAATGTTCTTTGCAAAGTGCTGCTATCATCTTCGCTCCATACTATTTTTATTTTTCACGGTAAGACGTGGTCGCTCTTCATCAAAGGAAGGGCACACCCTTTTCTTCACGTAATATGCTTTCAATCCAAAATTGCCTCTGACACATGTTGCACCAATCCCGTACAGTAATTGTGGTACATTGAGAAAAGTGCTTGTACTTTTGCACCTGCACATACACATACACATACACACAATGGTCATTTTTCTCCTCAATCACCAAGACCGCAGGTGTTGCATAAGCAATTGTCAGCAGATAACCTCAGGTAGGCTTCCTGATATGTTTTATCATTGTGTGATATTGCCAGAGGAACGCACATCAGTTCTGCTGACAGGCCTAGGAGGCAAAACCCTACGTGACCTAGTGGATGGTCAACATGTCAGAATCAATCCGTGGCACTAAACAGTGTCCTTGGTCTGCATTGGAGAAAATAGCACAAAGAATCTGATAAAAACCCTGTTACTCTCCGTGTCCAGAGGTGAGTCAGTGTCTAAAACAAATCTACATGATGCCAAATACAACTTAATCTCTGAGGGCGGTGACCTGCCTGGCATCACCCCGGTGCAGCTTGTCTGTGCTAGCAAGGCTGGATTCTAAGAAATGTTTGAGAATTGCATCATAGTGATTTTCAATGGTTTTAGGTGATTTTATGGGGCCATCCAATTAATTCTGCTCTATTTATGTGTCTGTGTGGATCTCTTGTCTGAGAACTTAAGAAGTCTGTTTATAGATTATAAGTAATATAGTTGTCTTTGTTAGGGTTCCTTTAGCTGCATATCTGTGGCATTATTATGGACAAAGTAGATTATTCATTGTAAATCAAACAGTAAAAAGCCCGACTGAAATATTTAGTTCAAAGGGACTGATGCAAGTACAACTAACTATGTCATACATATTCTTTTGAGATGGAGAGCCATGAAGTTGTTTTAGAAAAGAGTTTTAATTTTGAATTTGTTAAATGCTTTACATTTTAAATTACTGTGATCTTTTTTTCGGCCATTCAACCCGCTGAAGTCGTGCCACAAGAGGTTATGTAAGAGTTATATGTTAATAAAATGCTGAGTGATTAAGCAAAAGAAGAAACAAAAAGAAAAGAGGAAGGAAACGTGGGCTGCCTGCTACCTCACACAAGGAGGACTCTGCATATCCAACTCGTACAGTTTGTACAGTAGCTCACCAACACTCACAGTACATATCATAAACCATATATCATATCCTCATACTCAGCTGTCACTTTTATGCCCTTGGCTAGAAGAATCCAATGCATTTGTCAGGCCCAAGGTTATCTCTGTGGTTTTCTTATGAGGTGACAAGACAAATTCATAATACTCCACGTCAGTGAACACTGTCTAAGCTGTGAAGTGAGTTATTTGTGAGTCAGTTAGAGAGAGAGAGAGAGAGAGAGAGAGGTTTGAAGGGGCAGGTATGTGTGTAAACATGTGGATGTGTGTGCAGTTTTTGTTTACTTGAACGTCTGCCTGCAGTGTTTTTGTTGATTACAAGCCTGTGTGTGCATGTTTGTCTGTCTGTATTCTTTCAGTATTGTTTGCTCTGAGCAGCTCTTTTCTTTCCCTTGAGAACACTCTGTCTAAATATAGAGCTCCCCAGTTCCACGAGTCCATGTTGTTGTGTCCTTGGGCAAGACACTTGACTCCAAAATGCTGAGCCTGCAGTGTGTTAATGGGGTGAATGTTAGTTTGTTCTGGTGGCACCTTGCCACCCCCCCACCCCTCTCCCCTGTATGTCATATGTGTGAAGGGTGACTGTCAAATAAAAGCTTTGAATTGTCAGAAGACTAGAAAAAGAAAAAGTCCATGTATCATTTACATTAAGACCGCTGGAATGATGACAGTCAAATGGTCTTTGTAATTCAGTTGTTGTGTTCTTATTGTTTTGCCCTCATTTAAACTTTGAAATCTTTGTGTGAAGTAAAAGTACATTTTTGCACATGATTTTGCATCTGCATCATTGTACAATATGTAAATGAATAAAGGGTCATTTTTATTATCATGAATAAACAATGCATACTTTATAACAAATGAGGCCTTCCTGAAGGACAATTCTAGCGTTTTATGTTTTTGCAAAAATGTGATTATATCCTTTGTGTATTTGTTCTGAGGCTGATGTATTATTTACAGATTATACAACTTTTTTGTAGCTTCTTAGGAAACTATTGCTTTCCAGCTCGCAGAAATAAAAACACAATGCAAGAAAGGAGTGTGCACACAATCACACTGAGACTATCCTTTGACGCCGTGGAGAACAAAGCTGAAGAGAAACACGAAACCCATTGTTTCAGACTAAATCTCATCCCACCACCTGAAAGCACAATGACAACAGGTTGTAGCTTTGAAGTGCCGGTAGGCGCAAACATGTACTCTGACGCTCAGCCCGCTCTCACTGTGCGCAGCAGCTACTTGAAACAGATTGCTCTGAACGTAATTCACTACTGTGGGAAAGATTGATGTGGCATCTACCTCGTCAAAGTATAGAACATCTTCATAATTGTGAAGAATGCGCTGTGGGGGATAAGCTCACATGTGTATGTAATTTAAAACCCGAAAGCATCCATACAGTTGGTGTCAGTGTGTGCAAGTCATGTGTTTTGAAATGACAGACCTTTAGATTTTTTCTCTGTTTTGTGGTTGTTGTTCTGCATCTCACCATTTTTTTGCCGATTCCTTTATCACTGATGCATTTTCTTTTTTGAACTTGACTACCCAGATATTTACTCACCACCGCACCTTCTGATCTCATCAGTGCAGGGGAATGTGTTTGGTGGTGAAATGTGTCTTTCTCACGATCATAACTAATGGTCAGAGGTCATGGTCAACTTGATACTATATAGCAAATGAGCTGCATGTCTGTGACGTCTCTGCTGGATAACCATTGCATAATAAGCCCCAGCGTGAGACCACGGGAACATAAGCACCAGCAGAGCTGTGTTTGGCCATGTGCTCGGTTGCATGTGTGTATGATTGGTTCGCACGTGGCGGGACATTTGTGTTTGAGTTCTTGTAGAAAAGCACTTGTCAATCATTTTTTATTGTGTGCATGTGTGTATGAGTGTATCCGCCTTTTCCCATACCGTGGTAATCGTACTGCCTCCGAAACAGCAGGGAGGATCTCCTTGAATTCAGGCCAAGTTATGTTTATACTTTTAACCTTATTGCCTGCAACTGTGGCTCCACGGATGCCAAGAAGGTTCAGCACCCTTTCAAATGCAGTTTGGAAAGGAAAGGGGAGACAACAACAACAACAACTAAATAAGCATTCCTTTGGCAATTTACGTCATCGCAAAGTGAGTTTTTATATTTGGAGTCTGTACAATATGTACTTTGTGGGTGATGATGAATGTTTTCTCCCTAACCTGTTAAACCCACCACGCTGCTGTGAGCGTCTCACACACCTCTCAAGTAACGGTGTGTTATCTGTCTGGTCTTTCTGTCAGGCTGTCAGTCACCTGACCCTGAGCAGCTGGGAGTGTTGTGTGCTGATGAGCCCGCTCTGCAAATCGACACCTCAAAGCCTCAGAGCTCAGCGACACATGTTGACGACAAATGATTTACAGATCAAAGAAGCTGTGGATATGCACATGTTTATGAATGATAAATTACACTGGTAGCATCGTCCACTGTTCAATTAAAGCTCAGACGCAATTTCATAAATTACTTTTAGAAACACTAAGGCACATTTACATGGTCTTTTCCATTCTTCATTAGCATACAAAAAACCTGTATCTGTGATATGGTAACATTCTCTTAAAATGCAGAGTTTGTCACCTTATTAACTGATATTAACAATATCATTGTCCATTGTCCTGTAAGCACGGAGAATGGGGTTGTGGTTGCCAGTAAATCACTGTAACTGCCCTGAAGCATCATGTGAAACAAAGAGTCCAATGTGTGTTTATATGTTTTTTTTTCACTTGGGCCGGAGGTTCGGGATATGTGTTAATGTGAGTGGCTGGCAATAAAATGTGTTATGTCATAAACACAAAGTGTGAACGGTTCTGCTGAAACATGGCCGCACCTGCACGAACTCCAGTTGGCTCATTGTATTGCGACGTCATACCTCACATTTGCATCAGGTTTCATTAATCAACCGTGTTTTATTATGAATAAAACTAGAAGAGTATCACTATAACTGAATGAAAAGTCATAAATCAAAGAGATAAGTAATCCAGCAGGGTCAGTAACCTCAAATTATTATAATATTAGAATGTATTTTACCAAAATGCACATTGTCTATAATGAATACCCTTCAATATGCAGACTCAATGACATACACAAGGCCGCCATTCATTCATCTCAAATCATTATAATATTATAATGTATTTTACCAAAATGCACATAAGGAATATCCCTTAATATGCAGACTCAATGACTAACACAAGGCCACCATTAATTCATCTCAAATTAGATCACTGTCACTGTCAAGTTAAATTCTTTGTCACTTTTCTCAGGGACCTTATTAATTATGCAAAAATGCATTCCACAGTGAAAAGTACATTTCTCTGTTCATGATGACAAATGTAGCTCAAAGGCACAACAACAACAGAGGGGAGATGTAGACGGCTGTCAAAATGTTCTGCTTGCATGATTGATTATCAGCCGTAATTGAGTGTTTAAGATGTGAAAACAAAGAATAGAAAAAAACGTACTAATGCAAGTGCGACACAGATCAGGTCTATTCTGTAACATGCAGCTGCAATTGCTTTTGTATTGAATGTAATGTTGATTTCATGTGCATTCATATGTGACATATATTGGCATATTGGAATGTATTTTTCTTAAGTGCATATTCTGAAATCTAAACTACAAACTAAAGGATCAGGACACGATCTGGTCGTAAAAGTCCAGAAATCTATTAATTCGGATGGCTTGTCACAACGTTACTTGAAGGCATCTGCATTGAATAACCGAAGGAATGCAACAGCAGTACGAAGCGATCTGAAAACAAACAGCAGTGGCCTGACTTGTAATTTATAAAAACATAATCATGGAGCTGCCGATATGGGAACGTAAAGATTCGGCCCACTAGCAAACAATCCTCTCAGATCCACAATAGCTCCACGCAGCTGGGGACAGGTTAAACGGCTGTAAAGCATCTCATAAAGTTCACAACCCTGGAAAGCCACAGGAAGGCCATAAAGCATCAGAGAACACGCTGGTCTGCCTTCCAAAGCAGCTCAAAGGAGGCCGCCTGCCATTGTGGGAGGCAGGACAAGGCAGGTGTGAACGTTGAGAGATATCTCAGACTGCCAATTACCCAATGTGTAATTATATGATTTAATTATATATTTTCATATTGTGGGATTCCATCATATGTTCCCAATTGTATGATTCCCTGACAGCTGCAGGGTGTAAACAAGTGATTATACATGTTCCCCTGGAACATAATATAATGATACGATATGACTTTGGGAATTTTTATTAAATAAATATATATATTTACATATTTAAAATGAAATATGAAATGTTAAAAAAGGCTGTGTGGACGCCAGGGACCAGATTAGAAAGAAGAATTATGTAAAGTCTTTTCTTCAAGGTTTTGGCATCAACTGTTTGACATGCAAGTTGCCTCGCGTTTACTTTTGGGATGTCGAGCTGTCAGACGGGCCTCAGAGAAAAGACTGGAAAGTGGAAAAATAAATGTTTTTGTTCCACGCTGTCCGTCCTCAGCCTGTTGTGCTATGTAACAAATGACAGGTCACACATTTTCATTTTGAAGTTTTGGAGAGGCATTTGCACAAGATGTGTTGAGAAATTGCAAAGCACTGGGAAAGGGGAACTTCGGCCGAGCGCTCTTCTTTCCGCGCTTCTTTCCTTATCATCAGCCTTGTGAATTTCCAAGGAATCAAATGTGGAAACTACTCACAAGACATCTGAGAGGACACGTTCAAGCTCACTTAAAGCTTGAGATCGGAGGCATCTCCGCATCACGTGGCCTGCCGATCACACATGTAACAGCGGGTTTCTTATCAAACAAAGGAGAAAGTGTTTTCCTTGCTCCATGTTAACCTGAATTCCACAGATGTTTTCATAGCCAGCAGGGACAATGTGTGACTGTGACGAAGACAATGACAATAACACTCCACTCCACTCTGGATCAAATGGAACAATTTACTGAGTTTTTAAAAAAGCACACATCCAACAAGTAAACATTCACATCTTGTCAATAATTGTAAATTATGTTCAGACACACCATATTCCAAAGTGCAGAACTGCAGGAGGCTTAGCTAACGTGAAATGTGCTAATGTTTTGCTTGTCAGTGAGCTGCTGCCATTTTGACATCTCCAACATCCTCCTCAGTCAGACCGTACGCCCTTTTCATGGCAGACGTGTCAAAGCAGGAAGAGCACAGAAGTAACTAATGATACCTCCAACAACTTAATTACATTTCGGAGAGCCAGTCACACTGCCCTGGCACAGGGAATGTCTCTCTCACGAATGGGCTGAAGCCATCCTTGATTTTGTTATTGACACCTGTGCTTTTCCTGCTGTGACAAGTTGAGATGTCTGCTGTCGTTTTGCCATTTCAGTCATTTCATGTATTGCATTGCAACTGTTTCAAAGCTGTGACAAGATGCTGAGGCGCTTTTCACTGACGACATTTTTACTTTTTGAAAGAGCACGGGTGTAAACATTAAAATGTCTTATTTTAATTTCTCTTTTGAACACTGATCTGACTTTTGCTTTTGTTTGTAGCCTAACGTTAGCTTTTTACTTTTTGCGCTTTGAAATTCATGAGTGAAGATCTTTCACACAAAACACATGAGACTTGTAACAGAGAAGCATGTTACTTTTAAAACATAAATGTATCGTGAGGTTTATTACTAAAGTGTGTCTGGGAAAAAGAACTACAACAGCATTAAACAGTAAATATTCAGATCGGGTACTTTTGAGCAGTAAATGCTGGTTTCTTTCATTTGTTTGTGCTTTTCCTGCGCTGCATGTCCCAACAGAGGAAGGTGTTTTCCCCCTTCTCAACAGAAAAGGTTATTATCATCTGTTTTTCTATTTTGATATGCGTGCCATGTCCTCCCATGAATCGCTAAGTGGCCACCCAGACAACTCCACCCAACAGCACATAATGGAAAGAGACTGAACCTGGATTTGGTAACATTGTGTCCATGTCAAGAAGGTATAATGGCTCATTTTGTACATGAACAAAGAAATCCCTCTTAAGCCTGCACATTAAAATGTAACAAATGTATCAAAGCTGACCATATATTATTACCTAAAAGTCTGTCTACCACAAGGATCATGATCGAGGATCACCTTTTCAGATCGTTCTACGTATAAGAATGTTATCAGACGTTATTAATTCACTTTTTCTTTATCGTGTGTAGCTACAACCCCTCGACCAGCTCTCTACAACACAACTCTATCCACGAGGTTGTCTGGAGTTCATGTCCTGCCCTGTTTACATCTCAGACTTCCTGCAGCCCACTGACAGCTCTCTTCACATGGGTTAAAACTGTACGGGGGACGAGGGATGTTTACTGCTCACAGTCACACTGATAGACCACAATGGAAGAGGGAGAGTTGCATAATCGCTCCAAAACAATACCAAATAACTGTTGTGGTAGAAAGTAGTATGACCACAAACATGCCGCAGTCAACCGTTCCATAAACTCAACACTGTCTGTGTATATTAGTGGAGGTGTACTGAAGTAATGCAACCACCCTCATCAAGAATAAAAACTTTAACATGTTTATGGCTTTCGTATTGCTTGTCTTGCATATAAAGATGTTAAATATAGATCAAGAGCATCTCTCTCTAGAATTACAAGCCTGCAGCACTGAACTGCAGCGTGCAACACAACAATGTGGCCCCTCTGTGTGTGTTGCACATTGTTTCTAGCTATTACAAGTCTTGAAAGTCTGCACACATCCAGAACACATGCAATCTTGCACTAGAGTCTATTGTTTGGCAGACTTTTTCATTTCAGTTCCCCCAAAAAAACACAAAGCCATGTTTTTGATTTTAGAAGTAGGGAATAGTTTTTTATTTGATGTTTATTTGACAGAAATTCCCTTTTCAATAGTGTCTTATTATGTCAAACAATAATGAGAACAATCTTGTGACTGGTGACCCCTGTTATGAAGGAGCGTCGCTTGAGAAATGTACATGTTCAGTATTAAACAGGTTATGCAACCATCTCCCCTTTGACCCAGCATGTGTCACATGGTAATGCGGAGGTCAGCGGGGCTTTACATTATGTGCAGGCTCTTGCTGTGCAGTGGTGCCATGAACTCGGTGTATCGTATGAATCCGTAACCAGTGGCTCCTGACCTTTTGTCTTTATGAATAAGATGTCCTGAGCTGGCTGCATTCCAAAGGCGCTTTGATCAGTCGGGATACAAACACAGCGGACAGCGTCGAGAAAAAAAACACAAGAGGTTCTCAAGAGATCACTCACTCGATAGCCAAGAAGCAATTCAAATTCTCGCTGTGCTGTTTTAATTTAGATGTCATTTATCCTCGATTTATTTAGAAAAACAACTAAACTGGATTTAATATGCTTTATCTTATGATTGTGGTAAATGTGTACCCTTTTTGAGTTTCAAGGTTTCAGCCCAGGATTCTAAAATACAATTTCTTTATCACAAGTAAACTGTTGTGAACAAAACATTCTTCATGTTTTTGGCGCATCCCTAGACACACATGGACTAACTATATTAAATATAATAAATCAAACAACAGCTTGGATCGAGGTCACACTCTAACATTCTCCTTTCTAGAAGCATGACAAACTCCAGACACTTGAACCACAGACTCCCGTATGTGTTCACATGGGTTCGTCAGCTTCGAGTAGCATTAGCAATGCTACCGATTAATTGTCCAGACAGGATGTCTCAAAATACCCATGTTGTGACCTTTTAAATCCAAAACAACAGTTTGGGATTTCTGATTTTCAACAGTTCAATTTCCTTCAAAAACTATAGGCAAAGCAAGCACTTTATTGACAACTTTGAGGGTTACTTATTCGCCCATCATGTCATACGTGGACACAAATAAACATGTAATAGGACACACAGCTGCATCAGATTTACAAATGCTGAGCCAATGATTCAGGACTTTGTCTGCGTGGCTGAACTTTGTACATTTGAGGAAGTTGCAGAGGAAAGAGCTGTGTCTACTGAACCTCATGCGGGTGAAGCCGTTAGTGGCTCGCAGTCATGACCAGGTAGATAAAAAGAAGTAAATAAAACTGGCACTGACAGGTTGTAGCCGACCCCTGCTTGAACTTTTGTGTTGTTTTTTGTTCTTTGACCCTCGCTCCTGCAGAGTTCAATGTCATCACTCACTTTGCCCTGTCAGCAGATCAAATAAGAAGTGTGAGGAAAGATATTAAAGAAGTCATGTTTTGAAGGTGGGTAAAGTGTTGTGTCCCTGAAGCTAGTGATCAGATGTCTTACGTGAGAGCGAGAACGGAACATTTTGCACATCATATCTGTCATCAACAATTTGCAGCTCTTTTGAACTGCTTTGGAAATAGCACGACGCTGCATAACAGCATGGCATGTCTCGCATTCGGCTTTAATGTTGACATGATGAATATTCCGACATTCAGGGGACACACACACACGTTGTGTATGTCTCCATGAAAAGCAGTCCGACCAAATTATTCCCCTGCATGCGATCCCTACCACATTGAGGCAGAGCCCGCTTATCCCTTCAGTTTCCATCCAAAACAGATGTTCTTTTTTAGTTTTTCTTTCATTGCATAACACCAGCAATCCAACACAACCTCTTCTTCTCTCAGCGGCCTGCTTTAGAGCAAGCTCCAATCTAAAGTCTAATTCCACACCGAAGGCTCTCCCCATACTTATATTTATAGCAATTGAATCACTGATGCTTCGACTCAGATCGGTTGTGTTTTTGCCTTTTTATGTGCGGCCGAAGCGAGAAGTGGGTGCAAGCTTTTACTCATTAACAAATGAATGTGAACACGTCCGACACATCAGCTAGTGAACTTTTAAACAGGGGTGTGATGATCTATGTTTGATTGATGATGCTTTTTAAACTCACTGTTCCTAAATGAATCCCAAAAAGGAATGACAGAACAAGTGTTAACGCAAACTAGTAAATCAACACAAAATCTCCATTTTCTTCAGACTTTCTGTGAGACTCTGTGGCATCTACACGCTACCGTGCAGCCAGAGAAATGTTTCCACTGTGTTTGAGGCTGCCATTAGCACAAGTATGATTCAACTTTAGCACAACTTCCTGCTGTGGCCGACACCGAGACCTCTTTCCATTGACATGCACGAGGTGTTTGGGTATCGAGATAAGTAAAAAGACTGACTCCAGCTTTCTTGTCTATGCGGTCACCCTTCTCTTCGCGACATCAGACCAATGTCATCCTTAGTCCTTGCGCTGCACATCCTGCCTGCCACTAGTTGAGTACAGAAGGTATTTCAGAGCAGCCATATTGATCACATAGAATCAGTTGTTGTGGGAGGGAGCAGATTCATGGGTAAACTGGAGCAATGGGGAAGACGGCTGCGTTTCCTCTGGTGCTCTTTTATATAATGGTGGCGACTCTGGGCCCGAGCTGAGACTGTCCTCAGTGATGGATGGATGGATGCATGCGCGGTGTACACACCAAGGAAGCCGCAACATATCTCGTTACACACACACTGAACTGACTGGCTGCCAATATGTCTGAAGGGAAATGCTACTTGGACAAACTGTTTTTTTCACTCTGGCAGATTCCAATTCTCTGGCAACCAGCTATTATTACTTCAATGTTATTAGTGGTCCATTTAGTGGAAAATAAAGTTTGTGTGCTTTTCTTCAAAGTTGGAGACAATGAGACAAGTCTTTTCTCAGTTTGAGGCGCAAACTGCTAGATGAAAAGGTACTCTTGTCTGAAGTCAAAACCTTGTGGTTCACTGCAACATTGTGTTGAATTTTACAAATCACATGCCACCCGCACACTGATAGTCAAATTCTTAAAAGCCGAACAGAAATCAGCATAAGTTTCATGCATTCTATGTTGTGATGGAACCTCCAAGGTTAGTTTTGCAAACAGAGACTGTCGTTTACCCGGGAACTCAAAGGAGTTCTCCTATTTTAGCACCAGGAAATGAAATCCTCATGACTGGATTTCCAGGGAATAACTTGCTCCATTGCATAGAATATGCAAACTCCAAACACTAGCATGAGGGAAATGTTTTGTTTTTTTCAGTGGTCAGTGGTTTACCCATTACTGCTCATGCAAAAATGTTACCTTGCATTAACTACACCAGCTTAACAACTGTTGGCTATTTAGTAAAGCAAATGAAATAGATATATTTTTAACATTACCTCATCTATTTAACTTTGAGGGTGGTGTTGCATATTAATCTAAAATATGTCATGTCTTGGATCACACACACACACACTATGTAGGCAGAGTTGATGAACAAAAGACAGTGTGTCAACGTATTGTATTATGCAAAAATAAGGTTTATTGCAAATGTGCAGTTGTATCCAAACACCATAGTGAACAACTTTTGAGGATACTTTACAGCAACAATACCATTATCTTTACAAAAACACATTAAAAAAAAAAAACTTTCGCACTAGCTACAAGTCTTCTCCCTGTGAAGTTGTGTACACATGGTCCTGGTTTGCTCGGCTTCAGATGTGAGAAAAAAAAACAAACAAGGGGCATAAAGTCTTTGGTAGCTAGAACATAACAAAGCTCAGTCTGGAAATGTGTTTCTCTCTTGCTAAGGACAGGCAATGTTGTCATGCCATCGTTTTCCAGTCGGCATCTGGGCGAGTAACAGAGCAGCTACTGGACGACGCTGCTAAAGTCAGGAGTGCATCTGCAGCGACAAATGCTGGCGTCTGCTCGCCATCGCTACTACGTTCCCCTCAGGACGTTTCCACTTCATGTACATTGTAGTTAGCCTTTACTTGGAGGAGCCAGGCAGACAAAGTGGGCACATGTGCCCACACCCCCCAAAAATATCCTATTTTTACAAACAGCTTTTTGTTCAGAATCACAAACAAAAACCCGAGATATAGCAGGATTAGTTCCCCCCATAAAAGCAGCAAGCCCCAACTGTTGGCAATGCAAGATTACATTTTACGAATCATTACAGTACACTGGTCAGTCTACTGCAGCAGTCCATCAGCGCTAATCGGCTGTACTGCGTTAACCTCCACCTGTTGCCTTAGCTTATCCTGATGATTATTCTTGTTATGCTTGAAGGTACATGAACACATGAGCAATACATTGGAGGCACAGGCAAAGTCGTCGTTATGTGTGCTGAAATGTGTGGCTGGAGGTCCTTGAAACTTGGGATTTCGAGAGCAGACGTATCCACATGACGGGACTTGGAGGACCGCCTCGGATCGGTCTCCTCCGGGTGAGCGGGGGAGCAACCTCCAACATTTTCCAAGTTAGCACCTGCTGGGCCAGCCCGATCGACACCTCTTCGCAAAGGGCGTTTGTTGGAAGGGTTCGGCAAGGCAGGGAAAGCCCCCCGGCCCTTGCCGTCTGAAAGCAAGCGCTTGTTGGTGCCTAGTCAGCCCTCTTTCTATCCTCAGCGCTTTTGTCTACACAGAGAGACTACGACAAAGATTAGGACGGTATCAGAGGCCGGGCCCGACACCGCACCGGTCAGAGCGCCGTAAGTTCTGTTTTGTGCTTATCAGTGTCAACAGTTCTTGTGTGTCTCATCGGTGATTTACAGCCCCGATGCTTCACCTTCGTGGTTACGAAGGGTTCTCGGTGGCGGCGACTTTGTAACGTTTACGTTCAAAATGGAGGTCCATTTACTGTAAAGAGACAGTGGCTCTGCCCGCCCCAAGGCAGAGCCACTTATACAGCAGAGCCAGTGCTGTGGATGCAGGGCTGGTGCTGGTCTGGGGTCAGCTGGGCGCTCAGATTGTCCAGGGGTAGCAGCGCGTCGGTCGGGATGCGCGACTGGAACTTCTCCAGCTGCTCGGGACTGGCCAGGTTCTTCAGCAGGTAGTTCTCCCTTTCCAGCTGGTTGTTCTTCTCCGCCAGCTCTTTGATCTGCTCTTTGAGGACTTCCACCTCCTCTCGCACCGCGTACATCAGGTGGTTCTTGACAAGATCCTGCCATAATAAAAAAGCAAAAATGGATCAGTTTAGATATAAAGACATCTGCTTGGATGCATAGCTGATGCATGTGCTAAAACGATAAATAAATGATGGTTTGCTGTCAGAGTACATCTTCTACACCATTTATGACTATTTGCTGGCATGGCTCTCTTGTGGGATACAGATAAGTGTAAATGTTACAACTTTGGCTCGAGGGCGTTTTCACTAATTCTGTGCAGCAAAAATGTTGTCAGTCTCTCGTTTTGTTTTGGGATCCCTGCCCTTGTTGCCTCATGAATAAAGCACACAGTAGCCTGTGTAGGGAATTCCTTGGGCATTCATAAAGTGCTGGTTTTGTGCAGAGGGAATTGTGGGAAACAGCATTTGGAGGTCTGTGGTTGACGTGCATGCTCTGCATAGTGTAACCTATTCTGGTGTATTTCGTTGGTTGTCTTGGCTTACCATCGCCTGTTCAATCTTGTTGTCGATGGCCACAACGCTAGCACCAGAGGCACTGCAGAAGAGAAGGAGAAAAAGAGGCCGTAAATGAACAGTTCAAAGCCTTTACATCAACTCATCCGCCCCAAAAGGTTTCAACTATTAAAGAAAATCAAACACGTTGCCGCTTCCTGAATTCGTGGTCGTTTGGCAGTGAGACACAACAAATTCAAAACCGGAAAGAAAAGTGTGTTTAACCTGCGTGTGTACGCTGCAGGTGCATTGCTTTGCGAGTACTATCAGGTTGTTATTGAGGCACGAGTGTGTGAGGGACAGGCCGAGTGAGACCGTGAACACACACATCCGCTCAAAGTCCAAATAAAACAGCAGCAGAGAGAAAGAGCCGAGCACACGGCCCTTCGAGGCATTTTGGAATAACAAATTATATCGGACATTTGCAAATTTGTTTTTTTAACTGCTTTATGAAAATACAGTAAGGATAGCTGGAGGCCTGCAGACACAAAAAAAAAGTGCTCGTGCGCCGACGCATAACAAGCGCATTCTTGCGGAAATCATAGCAACACTGCGGCGACTTGTGTCGGATATTTACCTGTTGTCAAGTTTGACCGATACAACGTCTCCTCCGAGAAACGAGGAGAAGAACGAGATGGAGAAGTTGTGTAGCTGGTAGACGGCCACCTCCATGGGTGTTTTGCCGAACATCTCCGTGCTCATGTTGAGTACCAGACTCGTTTGAATCACGCTTCTCGCCACGTTTGCGACGGGGTGGGTCACCTAAGTGTATATCCGGAGTGTGTTGGCTCTGTCGTAGCGATGCACGCGCGCGCTGCAGTTGTCTGAGCGCGGTGCTGTGTCGGGGAGGGAGCTTCGCCGGTTTAAAACTAGCGACTGTCTGCTGCTATTTCTGCCACCGGCTGCTATTTGAATGGCTTGCCTCGTGACGTCATCTGACGCGCGCATATATTAGTCAAATGAGTCGGCGGGTAGGGGTTTAGGCCGCCTTCCGTGTCATAGGGGAAAAATGGATTTGGGACCACTGTGAAGTCCAACCTCAACTTTTTGCACAATAAACCTTGAGGGGGAGATGATAAAGAAACATGCGATCATGCTCACGTGTCCACGAGGCTGGCTCTATTAGTACGTGGCTGCTTTGTAAAACTTTTGACCTTTAAAAACGTCCCTAACTGTACAAACTTATATGACAAATTATGAATATAAAAGTCCTATAGGTCTAAGGCGTATTCAATGCTTATCTTATAGTACGAAAGCTTTTTATTTTACTTTGCTTATATATTTCTGGTTGTTTGAATATGATTATGATAGGCAGAAGGACTTCTCATCAATAACCAATCAAAGACAAAACAACTTGGTGTTATCATTCCATTAAAAACAAAATACATCTTCATTCTGCAATTACAAATTTGCAAAATACCCCTTTCAACCAAATAATGTATTAAACAAAAAAAATGCAAGAAAAACAATGCAGTTGAGGTTGCATTAAAGCTTAATATTAGTAAACAAAATGAATTCCAGAGCATTTGAATGCATCATTGCACGTGTCCTGTTTCTGAACTTTTCTTCTGCCACATTGGCTTTTGCAGTGAACCCACAGACCGTACTCACTACAACAACTATCCTCATGACCACCATCCGAACAAATGTAATCACAGTAGTTCTGCAGAAATAAGTGACTCATGTTGCTATTAAATACAAACGCGATCTGGCCACAGAAAGGAAGTCGTGAGGATTCGTAGCATCTGACGTTCACATGAATCAATTAAATTAATTCAAGGAATTTATTTAACCAACGTTTTTAGAGTATGTTAATTACCAAAAAAATAAAGTAGGTATTTAGTAGTTCTTGATTTGCATAATGTAATATTTTACAACTTAAATTGGTCTGCAAACTCTCCTTTATTACTACACGGTAATGACAACAAGAACAGGTTGTTCCCATCACTTTATTGTTGTTTGTTACAAAATGCAGCGTGCTATAACGGAATGTCCTACACCTTGTCCATACCTGAACTCTATCGGCCTCTTGTGGTTAAAACGTATAATACACCATCCCATAGGGACAATGTCAATAACAAAGGCTCTGTTTCTGGACGCAGTGTTACTACGGAATTTTCCGAACACATTTTCCTGCCCTCACAAATCATCAACTCCAGTTTTTTCCTGCTAAGAAAACACATAAGACATTCTTAAAGGCCAATCATTATTTCATTCATGGTGTTGTGATTGCTGTATGCAATTGATTTTCTACGTTGTATTTGTTTGTAGATGAGTTGCCTCCTGTTGTCGTCATTGTATATGAGAACTGGTTCTAAATTGACCTTTCTGGCTAAATAAAGGTAAAATAAAAATGCATTCACGTATTTAAAGTTTGCACACCATAGCCTTGTACTTGTTAGTTTGTTGTTTGTGTTACCTTAATGTGTGGACTAAACAACCAAGCAGCCAAGCATGTTTTAGAAAAACACAGATTATAATGCATGGGGTGTTTGTCCCACGATTTATATAGAGTGTGAATTTCCACTCCACTCATTGGGAGGGTATTCAGGAATGAGTCCAAAGCACTGTTCTCTGGTGTATGACCTCTTGCACTTCACATCCACTTTTGAACTGGCATCGTGCAACATGTTGCGCAACTGAGCATCCCGCAACGTGTAATAAACAATTTGAGTTAGAAGCCAACCACAGAGAAAAACAGACCTGCTATATTTTATCTTTCTTTTCACGGCATTTTCCAGAGTGCTGGCAGGTCTATTGAGCAATATACCTTGTTTTCAGCAAGGCGTCCATGCAGGTTTTATTAGCTTTAATGTAATTTCTCAGCGCTGTCACATTACGTTTCTTTTTGCTGTTACAATTATCTGATCCAATACTGATAATAAGCCAATTACATTTTTATAAGGGCGCCTCTGTTGCATAATATTTGTTCTTCCAAAGCAACAACAACATGTAGAACATTACCGGCTAGTCATAATAAATGATTCTCTATAGCCATTACATTTGGTCCATGCATATCCTAAGAAATGCCATTTATATATATATATTTATATATATATATATATACTTCCTTCATTTCCTAAAACAGAAAAAGAATAATAATAACAAATTCACCAAGAGCCTACTCTCTGATCATTGCATAGCAAACTACGGCCTGCCACGTCTTTTGGGGAAAAAGGAGTTATGTTATGTAACAAAATAATTAGAGTGGAAAGTCTGACTGTTGGTAGGCCTAACAAGGCTCAGCAGAAAGAACATTGACTGAGTATTAGGGGCCATAGTGCCTGTCGTCTCAGATGTTGTGCCGTGAGAGTGCAGCTGCCAGCTTTAATATCAGACCTTGTTCTGGCAATGAGGGGCTGGTGAATTACCTTGCCCCGCTGTGATAGTCCCATTTACGATAGGGGGAGTCACAGCAATGTGGAAGTAGCCTGTGGTTCTGCGGAGATGCACAGATATATTCTAGTGTGGAGCGTTCCTGTACGGTTCAAATACCTAATGAGCCACATTCAGTAAGACATCGACAGTGTCAACTAGGATGCCCTAAGCTTAGTATCGGCTCCAACACCAATCTTAACAAGCACAAACAACAAAAGGAGTTAACGATGGGCCTCGGCTTCCATCAGATGCCCCGTGTGCAAGAGTGTGTTGAGGTATACTGTGATTCATCTTTAACAAGGGCCATAGAAGAAAGAAGCCGAGACAGGACTCCAACGGCTGTCGTTTTGGGGTTCGGTCGCACCGAATTTGAGATGAACACAATGCAGCCCAACAAGAAACACTGGCGGTCAACTCCACAGAGAAAACAACATCTATCAGTTTGAGATCTCTTCTCGGACAAAAGGTCTTTTCTTTACTGTGTGTGTCCCATCTGCACTCTCATAATTAGGAATGCATGGCGTGTAGGAGAGTGTGGCCAAGGAACACACAGCCCTGCCATAGGGTGCAGCCAGAGGCCTTCTCAGAGGAAGCTGCCATTGTGGGCAACAAGAGCGGTTACAACCAATGAATACAGATCACTGCAAACACCCAGCGGCACTCATTATTATCACATCACCTATACGTCTCCTGAGCCATGAATAGAAACGAGGCACATGGCCTTGGCCTCGCTGGTGAGGTTTCTCAATAAATGTAACAGGCTGTCAATTTCTGCCCTTTGATCGCATGTAATGGAATTGTACATGATAGCGCGTAGTAAACATGCAGTCCATGCAGAAAAGGCTGACAACACTGACATTGTTATCTGAGGGCCGCCGGAGATATCACGTTATGCTTGCATTCAATGCTTCAGCCCACAATTACCGGAAACTCAAAAAGATGACAACAACAAGATTGTGTAATGAAAATGTGTTATAGATGCATACTAACTTATTAAGCACAGCTGATACAGAGAAGATCAATTTCCTATTGTATTTTGTTCTGTATTTGGCAAGATTGGACATCATGAAAAACTGTAAAGATGCTGCCTTACATGTTTATTGGAATCCGAGCCATTTCATGACAAATACTGCATCCGCGACTCTACATCATTCTGACAGTGACACACTGCCGCTACCATCCATCTTCTCCCGAACGGTCGTTAATGTGCCTTTAGTGTGTCTGTCACTGACACACATCACTGTCATGCCCTCTATCTCACTCGCAAGATACACTCTCTTTCTCCCCTCCGCCGCCCCCCCACTTACCGCCGATCTGGCCTCTTGAACAGACTCGGTGAGTAAGGGGGCGAGTAACTCATGGCTCTCTCAGGATAGCTGAAGTGCTGGTAGTGGCAGCAGAATCTGTGGGCCGGTTCGGCCAGGCGGAGGGCGCACAGCGTCCTGGGAAAGGGTGGCGTAACCCCAACAGGCGCGACTGCAGCGGGGCGCGTCTGAGTGTGTCCCATCTTGGCTTCCAAATGAAGGGGCTGCTCCAGAGGCAGGAGTCGTCTGACTGATTGCTCGCTGGTCTGTTGCTGTTTTGTTCTCAAAGCACAAAGAGACAATTGAGCTCTGGCCATACCTCTGGATGTCCAGCCATAACTGTGGGTGCCATGCTCTGACTGGCACTTGTATGATGTGTACTCCAATCCAGTTAAACACAATGCCCCAGAGGCACAATGGAAATGACATTTTCCTAAAAGGGAATTGTTTCATCTCAACAATTCTGGAAGGTCTGTTTCGGGCATGGCAAACAATCTTTTTCTGAGTTTATCTGGAAGGAGCAATGCTGTTCTCCATACCTCATTGATGAATCAGAGGTAGTATGTGTAATCAAACACATAGTTGAGCCACTGTTGCATCATGTGGAACAAACTCGCTCCCCTTGTAACGACCTTATCCGACTGGCACCAGATTTTCTAGAAAACTAAAGGCAGCCAAATAAGAGCAAACGTCAAAGGGTTGTTTTGCTTATAAGATCAATTATGTGGAATGTATTTGGAGCTCTCCACCACAGAGCAATTATGAGACCACTTCTTAGAGTTTGTATGCAAAATCAAAATAAGGCAGATGAATTCAGTGGCATCTTTTGTAACATTTCCGATTGTGTGTGTGTGTGTCCCCGAAACGCTTTGACACTCTGACAAGTGGGTTTGTCAGTTTCAGTAAGCCTCTTTTTGTCATGCTGTAATTAAGCGAGTGGTGTTTGGAGAGCTATTGCTGCTGGTGAAGGTGTAACGGCGAAAGAGAGCCGCTCCCGCCATCATTAATTATAAGCTGCTTTCCAGTTCAACAGTTCAACGTTAATGTATCACATCTCTAGTCTGCATTAAATCCATCACGTTGGCAAGCGGGATGTTTTTGGCATTTGATATTCTACACAGCGTGTGGTGTTACATGACAGAAAGTCGTGTAAAACCAGTTTCTGCATGTTGTCTTTTAGAAGAAGTGTCCTTCGGGTTGTAGCATTTGCATATTGGTATTTATAAAGATAGGAATTAATGTAATCTTTTGTGCCATTAAGGTAGAAATTCAGAAAACAAACGTATAATAAATTAAATGTCAAGCAATAACTTAAGGGAGCTTCATATATGTGAGTCTACTACAGTATCACTTTTAGAAGAATAGGATTACAATAAAGGTCGATTCATGGTAATTCATGAATAAATAGTATCGACAATTTGGCCGGGTAAATATCATCACTAAGTCAACAAAATGTCTCATAGTGATGGAATGTCAGGTTCACTGTGTAGAGTTTCTAACAATCACGCCTCACAGTCATTGTTCTGGGTTACTTGCCCGGAACAGCAGTTCGTAGAAATGTATGTTCCCTGAATCGCTGAAGAAAGGGATCCCACGAATAAGGCTGTGACTTTTGCTCTCATATGATTCTGTGATGGCTGTGATGTCAAACATCCTGTAAAACCAGGTTTCAAGTCGTATAGTTGAATGCTCTCAAGGTTATACCCATAAAGGCAGCTGTGTGTGTGTGTGTGTGTGTGTGTGTGTGTGTGTGTGTGTGTGGGTGTGTGTGTGTGTGTGTGTGTGTGTTTTGTACTTTTCAGCATCCGTGAAGAACTGTAACTCATTAGTCCCTTGACAAGAGCATTACATGCTATTACAAAATTCTGCTTGTATGACATGCTAAACTTTGTTAATTACCACCAAGGCAGGAACTGCTCCTTGATTCAATTTTCCCAGACGAAAAGGGCCACTTAAATCCTTAATTTCTACTTAATTTCAGTTCATACAGAGTGATAATAAGTTCATTAACAGTAGCCTTCAACTAAACTAATAGCAGTTTACAGCAGGACAAGCAGTACAGTAGCTAATAGTGCTCCGTGCAGTATATTGCAGTTAACAAGCCTGGGGACTTGGCAGCATCTGGCACCAGGCTGTGAATCAGCAGAAGCTAGACAGCTTCAGGCCATAATGTAAAGATGTACCTTGTGCTATAATGGGGAGTGTGTCCTGGTTAGACTGTGAAAATACTGAAACAGAGCCAAGACCCAGAGGAGTGCGCTCAGTAAAATGGCAGTATGGTGAACCCGTCAGGCCACATTCCCAGCATCCCTCCAAAAAGAAATAACAGTAGAGTCTAGCCCCCATAGCGTATGAGATTACCATTTGTGCAGTGCAAACGTGTTTACTCAAGATTGTCAGCTATGAAATATAAGGGATTGGACTCTAAGGAAGCCACTAAGTGCTCTCACTAATGCCTCTGTGGATGCTCGACATAAGGTCATAGGTTGTGGACGCAATTGGCCATGTCGTGTTGAATAGCAGCGGGATGTGTTATTAGGAACGGCAAAGCCCTTTGACTACGGATCGCCTAGTTTAACCAACCTTTTTCAAGAAAGCTGCTGGATTTCGGTGCATTGTAAATAGATACACGTCACTACAGGGTGTAGCTTTTGCTTAAGAAACATGCTGATTACTTGCATACAAAGTGATTACTCAAAAGACTGGCTCCAAAGCAGTAGCATAGCTGCAACTTTGCATGGCTCCTATGATAAATACACTGTTGGCTGGATCACGTCCCAGAACAAAAGGTTATAGAGTTCAGTGCCATCTGTCTATATTCATCTGCCTATGCTACTTTAGTGTCCTGTATACCTCAGCTGTCGTATTTGGTGTGGTTGTGTGTGTCTATTTCTAACCTGAGTTGCCCTCAGACTGTCGTGGCACTGAAAAATGGAAATCTACTGTAAGTGTTGTGAAGCTGACATACTGTTGAATCACAGCAATGGGTGATACCTCACTATCAGACTTGACAGGTCCAACCATGTCACCTGTCGAGCTAAAATATACGGCATGTGCGATTTCCCACATCAATTGGTGATAACAAAAAAGGTTTTGACACAGTATAATCATTATACAGTGTCAAAAAGGATGTCTCTGACAAGGTTGGTAGCGTCTGCGCTGTACATAAATATATCTGCTAAGTGACGGCTGAGCATCTTTGAATTATAATTTATTAAAACAATAGTCACTTGAGATGTAGCATTTCATTTTAGAATGGATCGATGTTTAAATGAAAACGACAGAGTGAGGGGATGACAAGAAGCAACAAGATCATCATGACAAAGAGTTAATTTTACTAATGAATTATTCCTTGAAACAACTAATGGAATCACCAAGTTGAACAGATGAAAGAAACAGGAAGAAACTCTCTTCTCAACTGAACCTCGCCCACATTCAACATTATACACGATCTCTTTCTTTCATTTCCTTTATTCTTCTCTAAAGTATGCCTCCTTCTTTCAATCCATTCCTCCCTCTCAACCTCTCCTTCTCTCTGTCTCTCCACCTTCCTCATCTTTTTGCAGCTGTGTGACCCAAGTCACCGGCAACTGGGACAACACTGGAGGGAGCTGGGCCCTCGATGGGCCGTCCCCTGGTGTGTGTTTGTGTGCTTGCGTGTGTTTTTGTTTGCCCATGTGTATGTCGATGCGTGCGGTTCGCCACACGCTTGCTTATGTGCATGCTCATGCACGTCTGGCCTTGTCAGCACGATCTGGATTTAGCTGGATGATAGGCGCCCTGCTAAGTATCGCTGTCAGTGTCATTCAAACACAGAAACGTTCCCACAGACTCCAGCAGGCTCCTCCGCTGAGCATTAAAGCTAATCCGTTGTCACCTGCGAGATGACGATGGAGCAACGACTAATTTCCCACGGATACATTTGAGACGAGTCATTGCCGGTCATTGCTGAAGGAGAGCGCTTCAAACTTAACGGCGACACGGATGAGCATTAAATATTCCTTCATGTGACAAGACGTTCAACGAAGCATATATTTTAGCTGAATTACCAGTAGATGTATGAATCATACATGCACTACTTGTATTTATTTTATTTTGTCATACCCTTCCTTAAACATTTTGTCAGTCCATCCCGACATCGCCAAAGTTTCATAAATACAATCTAAGTCTTATGATGAATCATGTTGGTGGAATGTTGTCAACTGCAAAGTTATCTATTTGATGTTGTTCTAAAATAAAACTTGAAACATATCAGTTTCTTCCTTGTAAAACCACTTGTGTGGTGTGTCTCGCAGTGACCAGGGCGGCGTTTCTACCAAGTTACTCGTATTTGTAGCCTGAGGAAGTCTCACCAGCATGCCTTCCACTGATCTCCACAAGCCAAACAAATTATATTATTCTCCTTCAACAAGACCACAAGAATGACTCAGATCATAATTCAATCAGCGTGTCTATTTCCACACAGCGTGCTCTGACTCAAGCAACAGCGCTGTAAATCTCAAAGGCAATGATAGAATAACAACTAATCTATTATGTATGGCAACTTTTGTTTACAGCGCCACGCTGTAGAATACAGATACGGGGGAGATCATACAACGCCCTCAAAATGAAGCATTTCTTTCATTTATCCTGTTCAAGTAGGCGGACATACAGGACACTGTGTTCCGAGCATGAATAGAAACAGGACATGGACCACTTCTCCTCGGTGGTGAATGTACTCTCCAGATCTAACCCTCCACCCTCTTTGTGTTTTAACTTGGCGCTATTGAAAACTTGGATTGATTGCTACAGACGTTGCATCTATGCAGTCAGGCATCAAGCTACGCCGCGTTCATATGTAAATATGCACATAAATTTAGCCGAGCTGCACAGTTGTGTTGAAACCATTCACAGGCCGCTTTTCACTTTCTTTCAAAGGGGAACCTGACATAACTCAAAGAGCAGCTGTGAAGTGGTGAAACAGGGAACTTGTGTATATTCAGCACCTTGTATATTTCTCTAATAGCATCACAAATTAAAACCACTCCACCGAATGTGGAGTCTGAAAAAGCACAGTGGCAATAGTCCCACATGCAAACAGAGGGAAGGGCTGAGAGAACATGGTGTACTGTACGCAATGTTTCCTCAGCCTGTCTGCGTGGTGAGGATCCCCAACCGTCACAGGACCGGCAGAGACAGACAACGTCAGAGCCAGATGTGCATGGCCCATTCTTAAAGTCTTAAAAGGAAAATATGCAGCAGTTTAATAGAAGAAAGCTTCGAGAAACGTTAATGAGAAAGTGCAATTAAGGCAGCCACATCTCCTTCGGGAGAAAAACTGAAATGTATATCCAGATGTCTGCCACCCGCACGAAGACTGTAAAACAAGTACGTGCAGGCAATAAACACACACATTACATCATCATTCGCAATGCTCCATTTAGTGTTAATTGCAAGTAACTTTAAAATGAAAAAGTAATATAAGTAATTGCAGCCTTGAGGATGCTTTATATGTTTTATTAAAACCCTAATCCGTCCAAAAATTTAGTGCTGAATGGTTAAATCATGTAACAACTGATGTGAAAATAATTCTGTTTTACGATCAAAAGTGTTATTACATCAAGTTTCTTATGATTTATGTAATAACATTGCATGTATATGTATGTTTGCACTTGCTAATTCATTTATGAAGAATAAATCCAAGTGAAAAAAAGTAGATCATGATGATCTTTTTTTTTTATAACAAAAGAATACAAAAGAATAATTCAATCTTGTTTTTCTGACATGCCTCATTAGTGTACGTACATATATAATGTATCTTCAGCAATGTTTTACACTGCATGGTTGTGTAATCCTCACACGCTGCATCAACTGCTTCCTTTTGTGGTTTATTCCCACATCGGCCCTGGATCCACAGCATGAACTTTATGCATGCCAGAAAAAAAACATCTGTAATTGATGATATACAGTTATACAACAAATTATAGGGCTCCCTCCGGGTGGTATGTAACGGTATGTACGGTATTGTCAATGCATGAACAGTTTATGTAAGTCGGATTCAACTGTGGAGACGCCTGATTACAGATTAACTGAATCATTCACATGTCTCCTCTCTGTTGACCTGGGCATCATGTCAATGGCACGGTGTCCTTGTTATAATTATACTTTGACTGACAGTGTCCTCGTATTTAAGTTTTATTGAATGTCCTAAATATAGTGTAATATATTTTAATTGATGTAGTTCATGGGGCTGCAACATATTACCACGAGACATTTGAAAAGCAGGTGACTAACACGGGCTAACAGTTACAGTCATGTCTCAACCTGAGCTTGAATCAAGTTCTTGGAAATTCAAATTCTTCCCTCCTCAAAATGTTTACTGTTGCATTAGTGTGTGAATGATACCAGTTCCGCAGGATGTATAGTGTCGCACAAGAGCACTATTTAAGGATGTGATTCAGTCTGGGGAAGGATCAGCATCAAAAGCTGCTGCGTGATCCAAATAAACTGGGAGCGTAGTGATATCCAGAGCTGTGCTGAGCCGAGAGGTTGTTTGGGAGTTTACAGGAACCCCTGCCTATCCGGCCTTCAAAAGACCAAAAAGCCTTTTCCTCACACAAAGACGTAAGTCTTATAAGCTTCAGTGATTGGCCACTTGAGTTGTTTCTTTTTTTTCCCTCTTTCTTGGTCACACACATTTGTAGACGATCAGCGCGGTCGAGGAAAAGGGAACAGATGGGAACTGGACTTCAGGATATTTGGTGACATAGACAATACAATGATGTGACTAAAATAAACATATGCAATAAGCATGCACAGTATCGCAAAGCATTGCATTCATTCAACATTTAGAGCTGCTACTTCCATCAGTGTGGTTTTCAGGTTACAAAACAAAGAGCTTCTCTTTATCTAATGGGATTCTCCTTGAACACAGCTCAGCAACCGAGAAAGCACTGAGCGTGCTGCTTTGAAATGAATGCAAATGTTTGAACTAAGCAAGCACGGTGTGCTGGAGCTGCTGAATACTCACATTAATGGTGTCGCTACTTTGCAATTTTCAGAGACAAAGCGCTTTTGAATAATTGCTAAATTGTTGTGAGGTTGTGACAAGTCTCACTGGGAACATTTTGCTTGCTGCTTTGAATTACAAACAAATGTAACTGTGAGGGATTGCCACTGAGAATACGCTTGAAGCTGGCATTAATTCCACATCAGCTTGATTGCCACGAATTAAACATTCTCTTTAGAGTTGAGGGTTTTGCAGCACATGATTGGCTGACAGGTTCAAACTCTCCTCCGAGAAACAAACAGGAAATACTTCTACTTGAAGGGATCCTTGAACTTGGAGTTGGTCAGCGTACAGATGGCAAATTGTGTTTTTGAGTTGTCATTTTCCTGGTCTCGACGCAACACAGCAGAGTGAGTAAACACCATTTGCCATCCGAGTCATTGTTTAAAGGCTCGGGTAAACAATGTAGGCTAAATTGGCCTCCGTCCTGGGTGTAGCCGAGAGGTCCAAAGTTCACATATAAAACCAAAGAACATTCGTATCTGTTTTGCACGCACGCACCACACAGGTACACGGTCACACTCCTGTGCAAGTTAAGGTGAGCGTTCAAGCATGGACGCTAACAACACCGAGAGGACCAGGACCAGCATGCAAAAAGAGCCAACGTGCACCGAGACACGGTCACACAGAGATGGGAATGCACTTGATATGCACACAAATCTGAGGTATTTAACATATGAGGACAAAGCACACACACACTCGCACACGCACACACACACACACACACACACACACAAAAGAACACTGTTTTTGTCTCTGTCTGGACGTGTAGATTTCCAGCGTTTGGCAGACGGCTGCTCACATTCTTAAGACACTGATATAGAGAGATTCGTCACCAGCTTGACAACTTTCTTAGGACTGAGCTCTTTTATGTTGGATTAAACACATTTAAGAAAGACATTTTCTGGGGATTTAAGGATTAACACTGCTAGGAAGTGAGATCGATGAAAAGAAGAAAACTCAATTCTGTAAATGTCATTCTCTAGCATCAATCAAAACAGCCCGTTCAAACGTGTATGATAAAATAACAAGGAGGAAAATGATGCTGGATTTGTTTTGGAAAGATTGATGAGGCTGACATAAAATCTCTAATTAGATCTGGCTCATTGACATAGAGAATTATGCAAGAGCTATTTGTTTTGGAGATGGGCAGATTTGCCCACGTAAACAGTGTCTGGGAGCCAGTAAGATGTCACCTTATCTATAGCCAGAGTTCAAGCATTGAGGGACACGGTTCCCATCAGCGTGAGATTGACTCTACTTTGTACAGAGTACAAAGTACAAAGCATTCAAAATGTGTTCCTTGGAAAGCAATTAAAACAATTCAGAGAAACTTATATAAGGAGGAAGTGACTGGGAGGGGTCAGGGAGGCCAAGCACTCAGGCACTGCACAACAGAGCAGCAGACTCATCCTGGGTTGTCTTTGGCTCCAACATTGCGACAACACCCCAGCACGCTGCAGCGCATCGTGAAATGTGAGAAATATACAATACTTTGTTGTTGCAGGGTGTTTGTCAGAGACGGGCAGATAATATATCAAGACAGAGTTGCAACTGTGATCAAACATCTATCCTGCCATACAGTGACTATTAACAATCAGTTTTTGCCCAATTAAACTTAAATTGCGTAATTTCGGGGGCTCTACGTCATACGGCACAGATCTTTGACCTTTCAGCGTTTTGGTTTCCGTGTAAGGGTTAGTTTTGTTATCTCTATAGATTCTCGTGAAGATAATATATATTAAAGTATTTAAAGGCCCTCTTTGTTATTACAGTAAATTAACCTGTGGAAACAAACGTCAGTTACGCTATTCAAGCTATTTTGAGGAACCATGTCGGGATTTGCAGAACTGAAACAAAATCGGGTATTTCACAGGTTCCCACACCCTCTGGATAACGCCTGACCTACGCACACAAACACAAGCATGCACCCAGTCAGAAACGTTGTGACTGATGGTCTTCTTCACACCAGTTTAACGACTGTATCGGGCTTTCTTGGTGAGACTGTAATTATATCCCGAACCGCAGAGGAAGTAGCTCGCTGTGGCGCCTGCGAGGTAGCTGGCAGCCTTCACAACGTACACATCATAATAGTAATAGTAGCAATATGTGCCCCTTGAGTTTGAAATATTGTCTATTGGAGTGGCCAATCTGAATGTATCTCGCTAATGAGAGAATCTGGCCGCGTGTCTTTTGTGTCTTGCCTGCCACCTTGTGCACAGACGTTTGTCCTGCTGTCTGTGTCGTCGGCCTCGTTTGTTTTCGGTTCCTTCACACCCTCCCTGTTCTTCTCTGTCTGCTCTGCACGCCTCCTCCTCTAACAGTTATTGTTATTCCTGTCCTTTCACACCGGCTCAGAGCAGTAAATCCTATCTTACTTGCATTCCCCAGGTCAACCTAACCCTGACTCCAGGTAATTATCCTGTCTCAGGCCTGTCACGTCATGGCTGTCTGGTAACTTCCTGGCTCAGGTGTTGCTGCTGTGGCCTGTATGTCCATGTGACGGACAGGGCCGCGTGATACTGCATATGGATGCAAGGTAGGAGGGGTCACAGGGACACATCAGCCATGGGCACAATGAATTTATATCCTTGTGTTTACTCTGCAAGTGTCTGCGCTGTATTCCCGCAGAAAGGGTGACCACACAGTGGTGCTGCCCGATCATGCCCTTCCATCTTGTTATTGAAAAAATATATAAAAAATACACTCAGGAACAGAACATATTCTATCTGTTTCAGTGATAAAAGCAAAGTACAAAATATACAGTGACACAAACCATGCAACATGTTTCTTATTTATTCTGCTTTATTAAACCACGAAAGATGGAATGTTGTGAAACATAGCCCATGTATAAGCACATAGACATGTGTATCGCCTTTCCTTGGTTCATCAGATACTGTTTGTCTGCGCTCTGCAGCCGGAGGACAGCCCTTTTCTTTGTATCAGTGACTGAGGAGGGAGCCACCAAACACCAAAACAGGAAAATGCAAAAATGAGGAAGAGAAATGGAGAGGAGGAGGATAAAAGGGGAGAGAGGAGAGGGCTTTTACAGCTGTTGTTGAGCAGTGTTTCCTCTGATAGGAGCATTTGGCTGTACTCCCAGTTCTTTAGGTAAACCGGCAAAAAACATGGTTACCTTGAGATACGCGGGAGGGGTGATGCAGGTGTGTTTGTAAAAGACAAAGAGCGATAGAGTCTTAATATGGCAAAGACCTCAAATCTAAATGCCAAAAGAACTCACTGTTGTCTTTGGGTTTACGCAATCCGCAAAATGTTTTGGCCCGTTCCCTCTCGTGTGTGAGGAAAATGCTGCCGCACATGGTGTGGTGAAATCCTCAGAAAAACACTGTCATCACTGTCAAGGTTCAGCATTTTACTTGGAAGCAACAATACCACGAACACTATCTTGAAGCATTGTGCTCTAAAGATGAGTCATCGTTAGATAAAAAAAATCCACCTGTGTTTATATGATGACACATCTCAAAGCTGTTCCAGAGGGATGGTGTTCAGTAGCAACAGTGCAGACATCTGCAAAACATGTTAGCCTCTTATCATGGGCCGACATTATAAGCTGAATCTAAGTCTTTAATCTGTCCCACTGCACGTCTCTTTGTGTTGGTGACAGCAGGTGCCACGGACTGTTTAGACTGCAGGGCAATGCAATACACATCACATAGAGTTACTATGTGAACATTTAACCAATATGTTCAGGCCTTGGCTAAACTGATCCTTTTGAATAACATTAAAATGCTAGTTAAGATGCTAACAAGGGGGCAAATGAGAGTCTCACCTCAAAAGACAGGACCCGGGAGAGGCGCTTGGCGATGCGCTTGCCAATGCAATGGCCTAGATATTATTGAACAAGTGCTGCCTTGTCTGAATCTGATATGTCCTTCTATTTTATTATTTGAATATGAAGAGGAGGAAGTCTCCGGCTTGTCTTTCAGTTTTTATTCTTCCATATCAACCCCTTGCTAGCTGTCAAAGAATAACAGCAAGGGAGTGCTGATAAAATCATGGAAAAGGCATTGAAGCCAGTGTTTTGCCAACACTTCCACACTGCTGCGTCTGTCTGTGTCTTATGCAACCTCGGGTGTGAAAAGGACTCTCAGCCAGCAGACCCACACATTATTCATGGTTGGAGGGTCAGAACATTCGCCTATTGATCGCTCCAACCCAAAGAGGATCCTCATCACCCATACGCTACTTGGATGTACCCTCAGGCACCTATGTGTGAGACTGATGTGGGACGTACTTTCATAACATTGCCTGCTGTTGCTTGTTTTATACTTCTAGGAAAGTTTTTTTTATTTTTTTTATAAATACAACCCTTAAATCTTCTCTAAATTAGGTTTACTTGGATTGACATGCCTTTCTTGACTTTTCTGCTTGCAGGCAATTTCTATCAGATGTGTTACAACGTCGGCCTCAAAGCCACTATATGCTAAATAAACTACATCAGTTGTTTAAACATAACATCAGCGATCTTTACAAACACATTCAAAAGAATTGGCAAAGTTGTGTAACAGCATTATCCGGTATGTGCACTGTTTCCCTCCTTCGCACCGTGACCCGGCATATTTTAGAGAAGCCTAAAGCAAAGCTGCCTTTAAATTATGCTAAACAAGCCTGAGGACGATGCAACAGTTAAAACACTGGGGTCATGCAGAGCAAGTGTGTGGAGCTGACAGATGGAAATGTGTAGCAGAAGCAGAGAGAAGAGTCCTACATTATGATTTCCTGTCAAATTCTTGCAGATGTGAACTACCCCGTTAGCACCATGGACATTATGAAAATGGCAACTGCTCCTTCAATAGCGCTCCAAATTACAAAGGTGGTTTCTTTTGTGGATGTAACTCACATAGTGCTTATTGTGCCCTTAGGAATTGAATCTCTGCCTCTATAAACTCTGTTTTCTTTACTTGTTAAGGGTGAGCTGAGCACCAAGCTGTAACGTTTTAGTTCAAGAAGGGGTCAACTGTCTTGCTCCTCAGCTCAAGCTCCTCTCCTGATGCAAGAAAACCTCCTGACCCCACATAACTTCCACATCTTTGGCTCACAAGTGCTGAGAGGTTGTGATCTTGAGTATTACATAAATTCCCTTTTTTTATTTTCTTGCATGCTCCACTTCCTCTTATATGACACCTTTGTGTGCATTGCGGGCCCCTGAAAGACTTGTGTCAGGCACGTGGATGGAGGCGTGTGTGTGTGTGTTGGCGAGTATATCCACAAGAGTGGGCGAGAGATGGTTGGGAGGAATACACAAAGAAAGGGATGGGTACAAGAGTTTCAGCATTCAGTCAACATTCCTCCCAGAGTGCCTTGCTGGTTCCCCAGCCCAGTATCTATTACTCTACTGCAGAAACATCTACCCGCTTACAGAGGGCCGTTGTTTAGCCTAAACCCAGACTGTCTAAACACAACATCATCCAAACATACTGATGATCTGTGACTCATTGCTCTCCATGACACCGTACTGGAAGGAATGCAGAAAGAGGTCAGTTAATGTCAGAGTGAATTGCTCCTAGTGATGGCACAGTATAATGGCAGGGGATCGGATGCGACCGGCCCGGCCCTCTTCAGGGTACAACTGCTTCTTTTAAACACAGCAACACAGAAGGCAGAAGTGAGCTCATGGACAGGATGCATCTTGTTATTATAGCTCATTTGATTCTGCTAGTGCCTCTGCTGTGGGGAACAGCCAGAGATTACAAAGAATCACTGAAACTTGGCACAGGCGTTTATTTTTTTCTTCTCTGCCAGCAAACCAGCAAACCTCTCCCTTTTTCGTATGAGGTTATAGGCAGCAGAACTGACTTGATGCTAAGGGCCATGGTTGTGATTTGTTCATGGTGACCTACCGTGATAACTGCATTGCCATCCCAGAAGAAAATTGGTACATGTGGAGGTCTCTGCTGCGTTGTATTTTACAGTTGTCCAGTTTATTTCTTTTTTTATGATCCCCTCTCCAGTTTTGCAGAAACACTTGAAGCCAATGAGAGTTTGGAAATTTGGACGCACCAGTAGCAAACCATCATTACACCAAAGTCACAGTTTGATTATGGTTCATTTGGATGTGCCTGTCATTCGTTTTTGTTTTTAAAACATGTATAATGTTAACTGTAAATCAGAGTAGCAGTTATATTACATTCAAGTTCTACCGAGCACTGTCTCTGTACACAGATACAAAAAAAAGCTGTCTTGATTTGGCAAGCACGGTTATTGCATACCTCGATTCATCTGATGAAATAAACTCATTTCAGCAGGGCGTGAGCAGGTTGCCTAAAATGTTCTGAAGCTCCCAGCTGTGTGAAGTCTCTCGCTTGTTTATTCTGTCTTATCCTCTCAATGTTGTGCAAAAGCCCAATTTAATGATGCAATTATGGATGACAGTACAGCACAGGTCTTCACAGGCATGGCAGGGGGGTAGTTGAGGTGGCACGTGTTGAAACACCAGGCAGGTGCTGGAGATTAAATTAGAGATATGACTGTGTGATGGGAAGCAGATGTCAGAAACTCCATTATGAATCCAATTACACATTTACTTTTAAACACCCACATTACATAATTGTTTAACAGGCCGAAAGACCATAATGCTACCTTTGCCCATTGCATGGCGAGAGAGTCGTGTCTGGGGAACTGAAATGACTCTTCTTCTCGGTTAGATTACACATCCACCCCAAGAGCTCAGGGCTGTTTACTGCACACAGAAGCACAGCATGTTGCCATACTGCAGATGTTCCGTAACTTGTGATCGGTCCTCTTGCTGCAACCTTTCCTGTGTTCTGGAAAGCACGTCGTCATGACCTGCAGACGCTCTGAGAAGTAATTGTTTTCTTTCCCAGACACGATGAGCCCTTCTCAAGAATGGATTGTGGCAACACCGTAGCTAAAGTATGTCTAATAGTAGCTCTGTGCCCTGCAGGAGGAAACACATCAGTGTGTGTGTGTGTGTGTGTGTGTGTGTGTGGCTGTGTGTGGCTGTGTGTGTGTATGTACACTCGTGGATATTTGATATGGCTGCTCTGAGCTGAGAAAAGATGATTTCTGACGTTCTAATTCCCCTTCACTTTAGTCCCTTTCTATTGTGTATTTTTGTCACTATGTGTGTGTGTGTGTGTGTGTGTGTGTGTGTCGGTTTGTACACCCAGGGTACATAATGTACCTAACCTGCGTGTGAATTGTGCCCAGGGAGAAGAAGATAGGCTAATGATAGGCCTGGCTCAGTCCCAGTCCACAAAAGCACTGTCTGGCTGCATTGTGTAGCAGACTATTGTGGGAAGAGAAGAACTGACATATAATGTCAGTTCTATGGGATAATAAAACAGGCGTCCAGAGAGAAACAGATGGAATAAGCATCAGAATGAATCTGAAATGAAGTCTGCCTGTACTTTCTAGAAAAGAAGGACAATCTATTGTTGAGTTTTAGCACAAACTATCTCACTTTGTAATATTCAGATGGATGAATGGCTTCTTCCCCGCAAATGAGACACTTTTGTTTCCTCTCCAGATACTGATCCTCACCTCACACCAACTTTCACTTGGCCCTTAGCCGGGTGGGTTACCGCGTTCTCACTTCTCATGAGAGTAAGAAAATGTCAGAGTGAGAAACCCAAAGCGTCCCATTGAAAATAGCACAGAAAGAACATGTTGGTGCTCTTGTACCGCCCAGCCGGTGTGGTAAAGAGCGATCAACTCTACATTATTTCAGCTTCCCTGCATCTACCCCATGAACTATACTAGAGACACACATATTTTCCATCGAGTGTGGATGCAGTCTGATAAAAAGAGCAAACATCAGTGCTCTAACCTCTAATAATAAGTGTTATGGAAGCTGTACTAATGCCTTGTGTAATTATCACATATTGCTGTTTGGCACTATAACTCAGGGCTGTGTGTGTGTGTGTGTGTTTGTGTGTGTGTGTGTGTGTGTGTGTGTGTGTGTGTGTGTGTGTGTGTGTGTGTGTGTGTGTGTGTGTGTGTGTGTGTGTGTGTGTGTGGGTGGGAGTGTGTGTGATGCAAGTGTTGACAGGCTGCCTTATTATCTAAATAGGCCCGTAGCCATGGTCCAAACAGATAAGGCAGCTAGCACAAGCCATGGTCACTCCCCTCAGACTTATATAAGTCCAATAGACAAGAACAACTGAAATGGAGAAAGACTGGAGAGGACGAAAGACAGATAGAGGGAGGAAAACATAAGGGCAGAAGGAAGAGATGTGGCAAATAAAGGAGGGAGGGACTTAGAGAGTTGCACAAACGAAGAAGAAAGGGAAGAAGAAGAAAGGGTTTAATGGATGGGTGGTACTGCTTCCCTCTTTTGAAGTATTTGTGGAATTAAAAAGAAAATAATCCTTCCAATTTTTCATTGTTCTGAAATATTGCCCAATTTGCACTTTCCAAATATGTCTGCACTCAGCTGTGCTGTTATTTAGTCTTCATGCTTATTTTGCATGGACTTGCATCAGGAATTCATCGTAGATTTTTTAAGTCATGTATATGTGGCACGGCTGAGCCTCAAGGGCTTCGGTACAAATACATTTAAACAGAAAGCACAACATTATTCTGGACACGTTTTTGGACAGTTATGATTTAGAATTACAGCATGATAACAATCATAGGCATTAAGCAATAAGAACAATAAGAACTTTTATGTTTCACTTACATTTCATTAGTTTTGTTTCAAGTTTGTTTGTTCAAGTGAATTATTTTTTCAAGCTATATTAAATGTATATTGGATGCCCACAGTAAGCAGTGAGTAGATTCTGGCTGATCAAAGCACCTGATCCAACATGTTGGATCTACTTTTCATGTGTTTTTGTCAAAATTACTTTTTGACTCATTTTTCCATGATCACATTGTGACGAATGTGGTAAATCCTTTCCTGGAGTGTTTCCCAGCACATATTGAGGATTTGACCCGACTTGAGACGGCAAACGGTTTGAGTTACTTATGGGTTTCTAATCCAGCTCTGGTAAGTACAGTACTGCATCTCCTCTCTGTCTCTCAGGACAAAAGAGCTTAGCTGGATTCATGTCAACAACAGCATAAATCTGTGGGGCACCTTTGTGTGTGTGTGTGTGTGTGTGTGTGTGTGTGTGTGTGTGTGTGTGTGTGTGTGTGTGTGTGTTTCTTATGTCCTCCAGATGGACAGATAAGTTACTCATTCCTGACCCTTGCTGAGTGTCACGGGGGACAGGATTGTTTGATTAAAGGATTAAATGATATTTGCTATCAAGGTCTCTGTGGTCTTTCTAACTAATGACTGAAAGAAAGAATAACAGTGACTATAATTGTCATAATTGTCAACCATCTTTCATAAAAAGCCCAAAACCAACAATCCATTAGTCCATCTTTCACTGTGCTGTCAGCCTCATGCTCATATGTTCATACTGAAAACATACTAATTTAAAAACAGCTCATGAATTTACATTTGTATTCAAAAATGTATAAAAGATGCATAAATGTTTGAAGTAATTCCTTAAAACAGGTGGGCACTGTAGTGTTTCTCAAACAAGAGTATGTGGCGTATTTTTGGGGACTATTTTCAGGCAAGGATTTACAGCAGTAGAACAATGTATGTGATAATTTCCAAATAAACGACAGTGCCCATGTTGATGGTAATGAAGGAACATGTCACCGGTTGCAACGGTTGTTGGGTTTTAGAGTCTTTAGACAACAATGGAGCCTTATGGCACGGAAGATTAGCTATATCAGGTTTTAGCAACACAAATAATACTTGTAATATGATCACTTCATTCTTGTTGTTTTTTCATTGGATAAGTTGACAATAAGACACATGTTAAATATTCGAGTATTATACTAGTATTAAATTATCTGTCAAAACACACTTTATGTAACTTGTTAGAGATCCGATGGCTCTGTTGATTTGTGTAAAACCACAGAGTAACATAACTCTATTAAAGCATCATATAAAAGGTGATTTACATGTAGAGAAACTTTTGCAGCAATCAGAGTACAGTGCACATGCAGAAAGAGATACGACGACTGCAATCTGAGGAGCAAATTATGTTAATTGTGTTGCTCCGTGCAACCGAACACCGTGTTGGCGCTGTGCACAGGACGTTGCACCGACCGGCGGTCCGGGGCGTGTCGTGGAGTTGACACACTGATGTGTTTGGACAAACCTGTCTGCAAAAGATTACGTTCCCATAGAACACAATCGCATTGTGAATTACTATCGGGGGAAATGTTTGTTTGATATATCACAAATACATTTGGTGGATATGCCACAGCACGGGGCGTCCAATCAGGACACGGCTGGACTTCCCGTGTGAACAAAGTTAGTTGTATGGGAATGTCCTTTTGTCGGAGACAGAGTTGATTACGTAGCCAACCGTACGCATGATTAACTGTGTGCATTCACCAAGAACGTGATTGCCACTTTACAGACAGAAGACAGTGTTGAGTCCAGTCGTGGAGCACTGTAGAGCCCTCACATTCACCCGCACACCTACGTACACATACACCCGCACACAAACGCTCCAACAGTGGTTTCAGGCATCTCCTGGCACGGCACCAAGAGCAGCCTATTCACACAGGCTCAACACAACAAGGCTGTAACTCAAGAGGTCCATTAAAAAGTCATTTTTGTACATCCCCCTTTAAATTGCTCCCTCAATGATAAAATCAAGCACAGAGCTGCTTTGCGGGGCAAACACACTGAATACCAACCTGTGCCGTCTCTTTTCAACACACGTGTTCAAAGCCTGTGTTATTGAGGAAACCCATACAAACATCTGTTAAACAAACACTTGTTATGGCTTTTTGCTTCCTGCTGCCGCCTAAAGAATGACTTCCTTTAGCTATAGAAAAGGGTTGTGACTTTTAGGACAGACGTCTGCAGTCTATAATACTGTATGTTACAGTTCCACTGCACGTCAACTCCTATTTTTAGCAAGTCCTGTCTATGTTTTGTCTTTGCAGTGGCCTCCTGTCGGGCTGTTTGTCTCCCACTGACTCTCTCTCCCTGTAGCGTTCCCACTGACTCTCTCTCCCTGTAGCGTTCCCACTGACTCTCTCTCCCTGTAGTGTTCCCACTGACTCTCTCTCCCTGTAGTGTTCCCACTGACTCTCTCTCCCTGTAGTGTTCCCACTGACTCTCTCTCCCTGTAGCGTTCCCACTGACTCTCTCTCCCTGTAGCGTTCCCACTGATTCTCTCTCCCTGTAGCGTTCCCACTGACTCTCCCTGTAGCGTTCCCACTGACTCTCTCTCCCAGTAGCGTTCCCACTGACTCTCTCTCCCAGTAGCGTTCCCACTGACTCTCTCTCCCAGTAGCGTTCCCACTGACTCTCTCTCCCTGTAGCGTTCCCACTGACTCTCTCTCCCTGTAGTGTTCCCACTGACTCTCTCTCCCTGTAGTGTTCCCACTGACTCTCTCTCCCTGTAGCGTTCCCACTGACTCTCTCTCCCAGTAGCGTTCCCACTGACTCTCTCTCCCTGTAGCGTTCCCACTGATTCTCTCTCCCTGTAGCGTTCCCACTGACTCTCCCTGTAGCGTTCCCACTGACTCTCTCTCCCTGTAGCGTTCCCACTGACTCTCTCTCCCTGTAGCGTTCCCACTGACTCTCTCTCCCTGTAGCGTTCCCACTGACTCTCTCTCCCTGTAGCGTTCCCACTGACTCTCCCTGTAGCGTTCCCACTGACTCTCTCTCCCAGTAGCGTTCCCACTGACTCTCTCTCCCTGTAGCGTTCCCACTGACTCTCCCAGTAGCGTTCCCACTGACTCTCTCTCCCTGTAGCATTCCCACTGACTCTCTCTCCCAGTAGCGTTCCCACTGGCTCTCTCTCCCTGTAGCGTTCCCATTGACTGACTCTCCCTGTAGCATTCCCACTGACTCTCTCTCCCAGTAGCGTTCCCACTGACTCTCTCTCCCTGTCCTGACATTGCTTAGACCTCGCCTTTGTGGCCTTTGTTTGTTCTGGATTGACTCCTAAGACTTGCCTGGCCATGAATCTGTTCTTCCACCACGACACCCTTCCTCCTGCCTTCTCACCAGTAATCCCTGTTTTTTGTTGTTTACATTCATGTCTCCTGCCACCTGCAACCCATGAAGTTATGTAACTCTCTGCGTAACTTCTGTGGGACACGTAGTTTTTCCACTGTCTCATTTTTGTTGCGGAGACGAGCTCGGAACAAAAACAATGTAATTGGATACAGGTTCTGTCATCATCAAGGATGCCTTTGACATGCATATGCCTGTTATGGCACTCGTAATGTATTGTGTTATATATATGCAGGACTTTAGATCACGCTGCGCTCTCTCTCTCTCTCTCTCTCTCTCTCTCTCTCTCTCTATTACACACTCTCTCTCTCTCTCTCTCCCTCTCTCTCTCATGGTTGTGTTCTAGCAGCAGAAGGTGTGTGAAGTTTGAATTTCAACACTGGTGCAGATTCACTCTGATCCCTTTGACTGTTCCAGCTTGTAGTATCTCACAAATGATAATTCACAGGCAATGGTGCCGTAATTGTGCTGTATGTTTTTGATGCATGAGGCCGATACTCTGGAGAAGCTTTTCATTATACAGCATTTGTCTGCCAATTTTCAGCAGCAGAGAATACAGAGGAAGCAGTGTTTTGTTTGCCTTATCCTTACATATTTCCTTCCCTGACTGATTTGTGTGTCTCCATACAGCCACAATGTTATCTGCAGAACAAGCCTGAATACACTTTGTTTACACCGGGGTTTCAATAGTAACGCAGAAAGCCTATAAGCATTTATACACAACACACATCCAGAGGCGGGAATAAAACTGGGTGCACTATGATCGCTGCAACTTCTCCAAAAGTCTGTCTCACTTTTCTAACGAGCCTTTCTATGCAAATGTTTGCCCTTAGAAACTGTGCAGGCAGACCTGCCCTGTATTCAACTCTACCTTGACTGATAGGAGATACTTTTATAAGTGTAACCGGCATGTAAATTAATCCAACAGGTCACTACAGTCATATCCAAGATAAAGAAGGTATAACCATGTTATCATATTTGATTGACTGTAACATACTCATCATGCAATGATGCAGACTGAGATGGAAGTTCTTTTCCTGGATTACAAAGCTTCTCCAGTTGTTTCACAGATGTCATTTTTCTTCTGGGAAATGTTAGAATTATTTGGATGTTTTACACATGGAAAATACACTTTCCATAACCTCCACAGTGGATGACTAAATGTAGGTCTTGGACTTTCTCAAAGCTATTTTGTGTGTTTTTTTTTTTGGTATTTGAGTGAAGCTTTAAAGTGCACTGGAGTCTCTGACACAGCTGGATCCTGTCTCCACTCCATTGTGGGAGGGCCGGGTCATGTTCAGTAGTCAACTGGACCGAAGCCAAAGATCATCTCAGGCCAACGTGAGGAACGTTTACCACAGCAATGAGGCAGAGGCAACAAAGGAGAATGTAACAACAGAAAATCAATCCAAGTCAGAGGTTATAACTTCCCGATCAAAATCCTTTCACCAACAATTCATCACAGAGAACACACACTGTGACATGAAGTGAACCTCATGTCCAACCCTGAAATCAATGTCCTGACACGTGCCATGAAACTTCTTGCCTACACTTGTTATTATTTCCTCCAGGAGATTATGTATGCTGTGCTTGTCCATCTCTGTTTCTGTCTGTCTGCCCACAGAAAGCCGACCAGCCTAATTTCGTTCATTTATGAGTGTATGGTCAAGGACCTCTCTTGGTTGCAGGGATTCACACTTTTTGAAAACATATGTTATTGTCTACATATTTTATTGACTGACTGCTAACTCATAACTCTTAACCAGCCGCGACAGGCCACACGTTATCAACAACTGCTTCAGTTTGGACTCTTGTTTCCATACAATGCATTATTGTTCCTTTATTGATTAGCACAACTAGATAAGACAATTGGACCGAGTACTGTTCTTGTGTAGACGCAAAAAAAGTATCGAGAAAAAAAGACGACGCCTAAAACACCTCAGTTCGTGGTTACGCCCGTGAGACGCAGTTGGCACGCAAACCTGCACAGAACCGGTGCAGACAGGTTCAAATGAGAGCGTATCGGTTAGACGTGCGAGTGAAAAGCATAGCTGACGTGTTTGCGGTCTAGACGGAGGGTTAGTATTTGTGGATTGTATTCATTCAATCAAACATTACAACAGTGGCTGTTGCGAACACACCCGGAGATCTGCCCTTGACCAAATGCATGCTTCTGGTCTGGTCCATAAACCTGGAGGGAGCTCTGCAGGCTGAAGCGTGAACATTCTTCTTCAGCCCTGTCATGTGGTCACATCGGCCGCTGCTGCAGACAAAGCCTTTTATGAGGTCTTTGACACTTTGGGACGTTGTTTGTGCTAGCGCTAACTTTTTTTAATTTGTATTTTGACTGTTTACTGACTGACTGCAGGCTCTTCACCCCTCTTCACCCTGCCATGTGATGTGTTTAGTGCCTGCTAAGTACCGACTGACTGCCTGGGGTGAAGGTGTGGAAGAGTGCCTCTCTCTTTGCAAGTGTAGCTCTCCAAGCCTCGGGGTATATCAACACAATTTCTCTGGTTGTATCACAGCCCCCTCGAACACTGAGCAGCACATGTCTGTGACCCTCGAATCATTTGCATAACAAGTTTCTGGACACTGCCACTGCCTCCTACTGATATTCAACAAGCCCAAAAGATGTCCTGGCATGTTTCCTCAGGCTATGCTGAACCTCTCATTCTGTTAACAAGTGGCAAATGAGAATGATGGCTGCTCGGCAGAGTGACCACCCAGGGTGAGGTCACAGTACAGACCTCAGCCAAGCTTTCATCGGAAGCCGGGCCCAAACGAAGCATGCACTAGAAAAATCTATGAACTTGTGCAAACCTCAGCTTAGCAAGGCAGCTTTTTTTTGCTTCAACTGACAGGATTAGACTGCAAGCACATGTGTGAATGAATGAGTGCGTTTGTGTTTCTGCATGAAAAAAACGTAAAGGGTACACATCAATGTTTAAATTCTGCGAGAAAGCCTTTCCACGAAAGCCACATGATCCGTGTCTGCGATTCCCTCTTGAGAAGGGCAGGTTCAGGAATAAAGTGTTCAAACTAAAGACTCTGTTTGTCTGGCAAACAGTGGAGCCGGCACCGACAGGTGCATGGCATGAGGGAACACATTGCCTCTGGGCAGTAATGTCAAAGGTATTGGCACTTTCATCCTGACTTGTACACTGTTGCACTTTTAAATGAGCCCTGCTTCAGGGCTTTATTCATGATACTGCACACACCAAATGCAGTGATTAATAACTCATCTGAGCATAACCAAGTATAATTGCAGGTCTTAAGACATAAGTATGGATCCGCAGTCTAAATCCAAAGTGTCTTCACCTTCAGTATCATGACACACCCTTGCTAAATAAATCAAGAACAGTCTGTTCCTTCATTGAACAATGCAGCTCCACAGCAAGAACAATATCACCTAAAACGGTGTCAAATTAAATTAATGATGAATAATTTAATGAGCTGTTATGTAAGATGGAAAAATAAAGTGAGTCTGTGGAAGTTCTCCATATAGCTTTTATGTGATGTTGTAATCAGACGGAGTTAAACCCTGCTGTACACTGCAATGTGTTGGGTATTTAAAACAACTGCTTAATACTGCACTGATAAGTATTCATCGCTAAAAGCTGCAGAATCGAGTTGAGACTAGCTCAGGTCTTATCATTGCTGCCATCAGCCCCATCAGTGATGTGCACAGTCAATGTTTTTACTTCCATTGTACGCTCTAATAATCATGAAGCACCAATGGTCACCGCAGGAGATATGAACAGCCTGTTGAATATATAGCAAAGTTAGGCGGGTTAAAATTTAACTTATTTTGATTTTCTAAGACAGCTTGGCTCCTGGGTAGCTTTGATAAAACCCTGATAATGACTCTCGCCAAAGAACATTGCTGATATGATACCATCTGCAAGTAACTGATTCCATGATAACAAATATCATTATCATGTTCATTCCCAGCACATCTTATCAGGATAAACACATCACAGATTGTCTTTCTGACCAAATGTGTGATTTTACCTGAGATGGGTTACTTATTGGCTGTAAATATAGATTATGTTTAGATGGATTAACATAGCAGCCAATTCATGTTAGAACAGTTTGTATTTGCTGCCTTCCTAAGAAAAAATAATTAATTAAATTGACTTTTTTTTGCTTGAAGATTTGTTTGATATTTGGTTCTAAAACCAAGACAACAATTTAATGTTTGCCATAAAATGTTAATGGCACAAGAACTTGGTTGTATATGCTTTTTATTATAAGGAAAATAACTATAAAAGTCTGTCTGTCACTTCTGGTAATATGATTCCTTCTGTACACCTTCATAAACCAAAAAGAAAACCCCTCTTTTATCGCCAGATTATCATTCTACATACTTATGTCTGAGATATGCAGTATAATTAACACATATCTCTGTTTTACTGACAGAAATGACGACAACTCTGGAGTATATGACATTCAAAGGTGGCTTTTCTGATGATAACCAGTTTCTTTAGTGTTTACTGCTAAGTCTCTATAGAGCTCTGCATTGTACGGCTCTGATAACCAGACAGAACATAATAATCACAGCTTCTCAAAGTAAACACTGGACAAAAATTTCCTGCTCGGGTTCAGGAGTTCAAAACTGTCGCTGACATGGAAGACGGTAATTTGATGCTGTGATCATTGAACAGAAGCTGAACAAACGCTCTCTTCCACACAAACAGCGAGCTGAGCTGCAAACGCTGTTTCATAAAGACGACGGAGAAAGTGTCATGCCAGCATTAATTGACCTCTTGCATTAAAAGATAATTTGAATGAATATGACAACAAGCTATTCAGAACAACTTTGTGTTTTTGTTCGGCTCTGTTCTCTCATTTGTTGTTTAAAGTGCCTTTACTAATTTACAATGGAACTAGGAACAACATATCTTCTTCAGAGTTAAATATGTCTAAGTTACTATAATGGGTTTTGCTTTAGTGATATATCGTAAATATATCTGTATCATTGTCAGTGTCTTGTTGTGTAACATCAAATAGGCTGCATTAAAGGCGTGGATTGTGTAGATGCCAAAAAGCACCGTGTGCTGCATAAATTGGACATTGTTGTGTGTTTTGAATCCATATTAAATGTGCATTCAAAAAGTGTGCAAAAAACATAAAGAGCTTTCCACAATCCAAATGAACGGCCTGGTCCTGTCCTTAATCTATGACTGAAAACACTTGTCAGCCTTTTTAGAATAAATGCTGATCAGAGAACCGTGATTAACCATCTGGTACATTTCAGCAAGACCTGATTCCTGAGCAGCTCGTATTGAGACTTTCTGCATGCAGATGCAGAAGTGAAATAGTGGACTTTGTACTAAATGTTCCAAAGAGAAAGAACAACATTCAGGACAAGTTAAAATTCCATGTCCTAATGGCATCATCCTCTATATTGAGTCGTAATCTTATCAGATAAATTGTTGTTCCTGTCAGCTAAGCAAACAACACACATACCTGTGAAAGAAGAGCAGTATCGACAGCATGGTCTGGTCAATGTTGCTGTTGCAGATGCCCTCGTTCAGCAGGAAGCAGGGGTCCCTCACCACGGATTCCAGGGAGTCTTGCCTCATGATGTTGTTCAGCTTGTCCGTGTTCAGGTTCTCGTACATCAGCTGGCTGCGGAGCTTGCGGAAGTGATGGACACTGGGGCTGGTGGGGCTTCCTGGCAGGCCCCCAGTAGGACTGCTGGCCATGGAGTCATCACAGCCATTGGCCAGGTCCAGGCAGCAACTGCAGCAGTCCAGGCCGATGGGCGAGCGGCAGTCATCTGACATCTCTGAGGACAGGTGGAGGACGAGGACAGACGCCCAGGTGATGAAGGGCAGGTGCAGGAGTCTCAGTAAAAGATTACAGAGATTGAAGTGTATAAGATGAAGCCAAAGTAACAGGCAACACACTAACAGGGTGTTTTCCTCAGCTCAGAGAGACAGACAGGCAGCCTGGGCGGGTCCAGTGCCTCCACTCCGGCAGCAGGAAGGCTAAATGGCAGGTTGAGTTCCCCGCTGAGAGGTGCAGTCACGCTGGGCTACTCTGCCTGCTTCTATCCCTGAGTTTCTCCTCCTGTGGCTCTGCTGCGTTTAGCCTTTTGTTCGGGGCAGACGCTGCAGCAATGTGTTGCTACTGTGGCAGCAGAAAGAGTGAACGCCCCACACACACACACACACTCACACACACACACTCACACTCTCTCACTCACGCCGATTCAGCAGGAGTGAGCTTGAAAGCAAAACCCAGAAGCTGCTTATCACTTTTTTTCCCTGCACTTTTGTTTTTTTCTTTGGTTTGTGTGCCTAGAGGCCGAGGAGGCTGAGCAAAAGGGGAGGGAGGGAGTCAGAGAGGGTGGGGAAACCCCTTTGATTGGTAAAAAGCATAGCTGGCTACGCAGACTGGGCCCTCCTCTTTTCGGTTTCAGCTTAGCCATGCACGCATTCAGGGGAAGGCAGATAGACAGTGAGGGAGTGAAGCGTCGGAGCAGACTTGAAACATGTGCAGCTCAGCCGACTCCACCCTGCTATGCTGACAGCACGAGGAGTGGCTGAGTGAGAGAGGCTGCAGGAACACACACAAAGACACAATTATATGTCTGTCTCGCTAATTTGTGAAAATCTGTGATGGGAGTTGACAGCTTTGCATTTTACATGCTTTGGAAAATAAAGGAAAATTGTTTTTCCTTTGTTTTTTTGCTATTATCCATTGTTCCTGCCTCTATTGAATATGTTTATATATTCAACAGTCACATTATAATCAGAATTCTGATTTGTGATTGAGCATATAGGCTAATTAATTATGCAATTGAATAAAGTTCAAGATGCTTTTCCTTTAGAATTGACTGTGAATGTATGAAGAGTCGCAGCAAATTAAGAAAGTCAAAGAGTTTTCTTAAATAACTTGGTTGGTGGTGCACAGGTTGGCACCGCCACCTTGCAGCTAGAGGGTTGGGGGTTGCATGTTCTCCCCGTCTTTGGGTTTCCTTTGGGTGCTCTGGTTAGCCAAATTGGAAACTCTAAATTGTAGGATTGTAGTTGATGTGACTGCGAGTCCTAGACTAGTGTCCTGGGTGAACCGGGCTCCAGCCCCCTGCAACCTGCACAGGTTTAGATGAATAGATGCAACGAATTGCAATCAATATAGATGGCAATGTTTGTTGTTTATGCTGTATGTTTTACTAGAATGTGTTGTTTTGTATCAATTCAAGTTATTGTGTAGTGTGTAATGCACATTAGTGGCATTAGTATCGGTGTGTGTGTGTGTGTGTGTGTGTGTGTGTGTGTGTGTGTGTGTGTGTGTGTGTGTGTGTGTGTGTGTGTGTGTGTGTGTGTGTGTGTGTGTGTGTGTGTGTGTGTGTGTGTCTGAGTGTGAGAGACTTGCGTAGTAAACATAAACATTACTTTATCAGGCCTGCCTTGTGTTTGTTCACGATTTTGTCATTTTCCATATCTGTTCCCAACTGTTTGGGGTTGTGTAAGAGCGTGCTGCATTCTTGTCCTCCAGACAAGTGTTTCACAAGCCCTGACAAATACCGGGACAATGTCATTACATCCCTAGAGACAGCTCTGGTAGGAATGCACTGCTGAGCCCCTGACCTCAGCCGCTGACCAACAAGTCTACTGCATGCTGCCAACAGATGGTTGGTCATGCAAGAACAAAACAACAAGATAATTACAATATAGCAATGTGCACTCTGAGGCATGCTGCTGCAGTAAAATATGTCACACCACGCATTATTGGGAAGCAGTGGGATCAATTAAGCAGAGAAAATGACTGACTATTGCTTTATTGAGTGTGTAATGATGTCCTCGGGCAGCGGGAGTGCTGCATTTGGAAAGCCGGGGCTGAGGACTGATTTGGGTAGAGACTGCCCTCTAGTGGGAATCCGTTAGAACAGCCACTGATGTAAGTGGAACCACCTTCTGTAAGCATTATTAGCCTATAGGGCAAACACTGGGTACATCCCATGTCTCTTAATTGCATCACGTTTCCCTCACTTGCGTTTTAGTCCCGCCCACCAGGGATGCATGGTGGAAGGAAACCATACGAGGAGAGAGGAGCGAGGAAATGAAAAATAAGAGACTTGGGATATACCCACTCTCTAATGAAGAAAAGGTTGGGTAAATGGTGGTTGACTCATCTCATTTGGGAGGGACCGGATTACTGCATTAAATATTTAAAAGCTGTCCATGATTACTGTTTGTATTAATTTGTCTCTAAGAAGTCAATCATTTTTATTCAACCTAAGAAACCTGTTATTATTCTTTTATATTAGGAAAAACAACATAGTAATTACTCAAGCACTAAATATTTAAGAGGTTAATCTGCCCTGAATACATTGGGCTGAACCAATCGGTGACATCACTGCAGGTGTTTTGACAGCTGACGGAAACATCTGCGTTGACACCACTTTGCGGAGGTGCAGAACGTTTGAAGGTTACACATATAGAGAACTGTGTAGCAGCATCATTTTCACCATATATGATTCTGTGTGGACTTCTCGTTTAAATGTAAATGTTAAAGCTGCTGGCAGCTGCAAACATGTGTCACGCATATTGATCCTGGTTCTCTGGAAGCTTGTTTTTGGAGTGTTGTCTCCAGAAATGCACACGGCACTGAGCTAAATGATGTGGACGTGAACATGTGGACATGCCACGAACAGACGGACTCCCCCAGCTGTCTAAAATAGGTCAGTGAAACCAGGACAGTGAAAGCTCAATGCTTCAGTATCAGTGGCACATTCCTCAAATCTGTCCAAATAACACTGATACGTTCAGTCAGGCCACACGACACATGGCCACGTTCTGCTCTCATGTGCCGTTTGCAGGTAAACAAGTAATGCTGGTAATAATACGCATCTATTTATAAAACGATGTAATAACAATAATGATGAACGGCTGCAGCTGTCGTATACAATTATTATCAGACTCTAAAGTATCCTTACTGAATTGACTGAAGCCCAACATAGAAATACAGACTGTAGCTACGAGGAGAGTTTGTTTTTCAGCCTTTTAAAGAGCCCTGAAAATGACCTGTTAGGCTCTTTACTGTAAGTCTTAATGTGTTATGTTAAAGTCCTTTCACGCCGCCTAGCCAAACTTCAGGATGTTGTTTCCTCTGCTTATAGTTCTTACAGGAACCTCATTAAGCTCTGCCAGAGAGCTGTGTTTGAAAAGGGCCACTTGAATGTGTATGTGTTGGCCCTGATGGATTACAGGTGAACCCACACCTCCAGGCTGCAGCTGTGGGATCAAAGTTGTGTTCAGTTCATTTCCCAGTGCCCAACTTCTGAGAAGTGGACTTATTGGTGGATTGTTTATTGGAATGAGTTTTTATACAGCTGGTTATAAAGTCATCATCGGGGTGAGTCCAAGCCAATTTAATGTCTTTAGCTGAATATGACAGATTCCTCTCCAGCGTATTCTTTGCTTTAACAACACTTTCCAGGCAATAAAACTGCTGCCTTTCACAAGACGAGGCAAATAATATATTCTCATTTCCAGCCAGTGTGTGGGAATGTTTCAGGGCACCCGAGTAGCGTCCTGGTTTAGGTGACACAAGTGCCTCAAGGTGACGGGAAGGCCAATGGATTATACTGAGATATGCAAAGAAAACAACGCTTTGGCCGGCCAACTTCAGGCAGGCAAAAAAGAGACATACTCACATAATCCGGCTCTTTGCATATCATGAAAGGCCTAAGGTATCAACAGCTGGTTATCAAGTCCAGCAGCAGACGAACACTATAAGCGGTACAGGGATTGTAATTCTCACACGTTGCTGTTCAAAATGAACCAATCTTCTCTGTTCGTCACTGAAAGACAGAAAGTTGATGGAGCTGTATCTTGTGTGACCAGGTGGAAATATCATGATGCCAGTGCTAACTGGGTCATTCGCCTTAAACGCTCTCACAGACTTGATCTCAAAAACCCAGATGATCTCCTGGACCGGGTCATTCTCTCTCCTCAGCCACACAGAGGCCGCACTGCAACATACAGATAAGAAGGTTTTCAAAAGATTTGTTTTTCCTCTTGGAAATGTTCCAGCTTTTTCCTTTATTAAGATATTTTAAACAAATGCAATTTGAAGAAAGAACAAATACAAATGTATATACTGTATATTATTTGTTAAAGTTCTGAAATCCAAATGGTGGCCCAGTCAATGGGTGAGGACAAAGTCTACCTTTGAACAGTATACAGAACAGAGTATCCACAAATATGTAAAACTGAATCTTGATTTGTTTAGTGTTATCTTCTCAGAGGCAATACAAATGAGCTGATTCAATCACCTTTATCAATAGCGTATTATGATTGTACACCAATCTACCAGCTAATGTTTCTCCCATATATCTTTTACTGCCCCTCTTTGGAAAGCCATTAAAACAACATTAATGATCTCTGTCCGTGTAGGCGGACAGAGATCTGATGTGTGATGTGCAAAGGTTTGTTTTGTTGACCGTGTCATACTACCACTACTACTAATACTAAAAATAACAAGAATAATGATACTAATAATACTAGTCAAGGTACATGGTCACACAGTGACAACGCAGACAGACAGAGACCGACAGCTGGATAAGTTCACAGCTAGTGAGTATGAGTGTGTTTTAAGATGATGAGCTCAATAGGGAGATAATCAGGCTAGAAGAATTGTGTGGCAGCGATAGGGAAGGCCTTGCATCTTGGGACAGACAGAGGTCAGAAGGTCAGAAGGTCAGAAGGTCTCAGTCCTCTGACAGCATGGCCATCCCATCTGTAATGTAAGAGGTATGCAAACCTATTTAATAAAACTCTTGCTTTTTGTAACATCTGCCTCTCGGGACTACAGATGAAAAATACCCTCTTGGCTAACTGTGGCTCATTTACAGAAATGTTTGTATTAATGTGCACTGTCCCTCTATCAAATAAACCAAAAGAACTGCTGAATTTTGAACTAGTTGGAGAAGGAATAAACAAAGACCAGATGATACCAAAATACAACAAGTTGCAATAATCAAGGCAGGAGGCTATGAGGGCATGGGGTCAGAAGAACAGATGATATATCAGCACACATGCGAACATAAACATGAGACGTCTGTAAACGGCACTCAGGAAGGTATAATGACGTCACAATGATCTTTTTGCTTTGTTTGAGTAACACCAATGTACTGCCACTAGAGGGCAGTGTATGCAAACAGAAGATCCTTACACATCAATAGCACACACACAAACACACGCACACAAGCACACACACACACAAACACACACACACACGCACACACACACACACGCACAGAGAGATATAGCTTCATGAGGCCAGAGTCCGTCCACTAATTTGCATCAGTGTGTGAGGCCCTTTGTATTGTGTGTAACTCTTGTTGTTGTGCTCGTGTGTGTCGGTGTCGGGTTGTTCGGGGAGCTGTAACTTGACTACAAATATTATGTATTCAAGTTTGAAAGTATCTTGTTTGTCTACTACACTAAACAATTTGTGGCCATCCCCATGCTCAACCAACCTTAGCATTGTTGTTTCTAACTTGTGGATGTTTAGGTGTGCTGCAATGCAAAGTAGAGCAATGCAGGTGCAGAGATTGTAAAAAAAATGAGGATGTACTGCAAAATGAGAAAAGAAAAGGAAGAAACGGGAAAATGTTTCTGTGGTTTCTGAAGCACTCTGTTGTGTATCATTTATTGAATTACTTTCCATTTTAATGTGAAGTGTTAGAACAAGCCAAACAGAGTAAAGCCATCATACCCAGTATTGATTTGATAGACGCTGTCACGCCGAGGAAGGGGAATCTAAAAAGGCAGAAAATACTACATCATACACATCTACATCAAAATGATTGCTGGGTGTTTCAATGAAACACAATATACTTATTTTACAACGAGATGGTTACATAAATACATAACTAACATAATGTTTTGCAGATCAGTAGAGAGCCACTCCCTTACACCATGGATATCATCGTTTCTTCACCGCTGCTTTCTCCCATGTGCATTTGATCTTCTGCCTCGGGCTGTGATTGGCCGAGACATCGGGCCCAGACGGGCTTAAACCCTCCAATTGGCTGGTGAGATATGGCACATCATGCTAAGCTTCACTCACCCTTCTGGGGATTAAATGTGCTGTCCAGTCATCTTCAAGACGTGTGCCCCACTGCTTAGGCTTGGGTTGTGAAAAAGTAAAGCACAACTCCTAATCTCTCATCACAGGAACATACAGCGCCGAGTGGTGAGCATTAGTTGGCTGTGAAGGAGATTCAGGCCAAGAGTTAAACCCAGGAAGTAATTACCGTCAGGAAGCGGAGGTTTGAACTCTCTTTCCTCCGACTGCAGGCTCAGTCTCGGGCTCAGTGCTCTCCTGTAACATCTAACTATTCAACTTGAAATCCGTGCTTTTACTTTTTTTCCTTTTTTTTTCTTCTGCTAGGTCTCAGTGTGTCTTCCTGTTTAAGGAAACCTGTAGTGACTCAATGTCAGTATCTACCAGTGTACCCCATCAGCTGTGTTTTAGTTTGCTTTCAATCAGAACCCAGACTTTGCTTTGCTTTAGATATTGACCCCCGAATGGCTCCCGAAGATGAGCGCTAGTTTACATCCCGATGAGCAGCTCGGCCGCCTCCGCTGGCAGTGTGTGTGATCGGTAAATGTTGCAAGTATGTAGTGGTTGGAAGTCTAGAAAATCGCTCTCTAAATGCAAAACCGTGTAACATTTACTCATCACATTTCTCCGATTTGCTTGAAACATTTAGGACAGTATTCTGTCACTCATATGAATCCAGATGCTCCTCTTTTCACATTGAGATTTAGAAAAAGCCTTCCTGCTCCTCTGTGCCACAGATGCTGGAGGAACCTTTAAGCTCAGGTTATATATAGCCTATGGACCAAATATGTGTGGGCGTCAAGTATTGAAACTGATTGATTGCTTTGAATGAAGCATGATCTCCTTAATCTAAATGTGGAAAGCAATGTTTTATTCAGAACTCAGCATCAGTAAATTATGCTAAAACATGATTTTTTGAGAAGCTTTTCGCAATTCTGGCAAAAAATAAAATAGAAAACTGGAAAATATTGAAGTGTTATTTATGATTCACTTGTCCCTGCAGCCAGTGTTTGAAGTGCTGCTACTTTGATTTATATACTTGAGCTCTCCTCTACGATTGTCTCCAGCTTATTTGAAGTTCAAACAGATTTGGGCAGATATATTTAGATATTGCAGTGAAAGCATGTTTTCATTACGGTCTTGCTATCGTCTGGGAAACATTGACAAATAGAAATGTAGGTTGCAGCCTACGTAATGGCAATTGGCCAAAAGCTTGACACAATAAGAGGATGTTTTTCTAATACTCTCAGCTCTTGACCGAGATTTTCATTTGGAAACTATAAAAAGGCCGAAAAAATATTCTGAACTTTCCAGTAAAAGTGGGAAGACGGAAATGAATGAAAACTCATCTTGTTGCTGATACTGCATTCATAACACCGACTTGAAGTCAGATTTGCACTCCAAACACTGCTCTTACCTTTCCCCTAAATATCATACATTAAAACTTCCTGTAATTCTAATTAACAAAGTTATAAGTGTAGGGCTTCAGGCCTTTCTGAAAAGGAGGGGCTGATTAATGTGAAAACGGTTTTACCAAACTCGCATCGACATGTGCACATAACCGCCCAGCTGTGCCTCTGCTGCCATCGTGTCCAGCAGCATAGCATGAAATGAAAAGGTTTAAGCAATCAATAGAATATATGGATTATCTTTAATGGAGGGAAAATAAATGAAACAGTTGTCACTAAAAGCGTGCAATAAACGAGCTGCTCCATTTAAAATGTGTCTTATCTCTCGCAGTGAAGAGAGTTAAATGATACATACTTGTATTATGTTTCTCAAATTGGATCATGTGACAATAGCATACATTAGACTTGCTGTTTTGTGTGTGAACAAAAAAAAAAACGCCCACTCTGACTCTCTGATGAGTTGTGGAATTAAAACTGGTCACCGGAGCTGAGGACAAATCCCCTACGGCCCGGTATTGTGTGGCAGCCTCGAAGCGCCAGAGCACTCTCCCTGATTGAACAGCTTTAGTGTTTGAGAGGAGGCTCCAGCTGCCACGTCCTCCATGTGGATCCGCATGCAGCATCGACTGGTCTGGCTTTTAAAGTCCACCTCCGGTTGATTACAGCACAGCCTTCAGTCGAGCATTACAACAATGTGTATTTGCAACTTTCACATTGCTTTTGTTTTCTACGTGCGTGATGAGGGAGATGTGGGTAAATTAATGGATTTAAAAACAACCTGGACGGGGTGAAACCTGCCGTGTCGTGACAGCTCAGTGACGCCGCTGATGAATGCTCTCTGTTGGCTCCCGAGGCCAGTTGTAGCACTCAGCTTGTGTTTGCCCAGTCACAGAGGATGTGTGTCCTCAGTGGCAGGTTGAGGGCGGACACGCCAGTGATTCCTCATCTGCAGCACAGTGGAAAAAGTTCACTCTCACTTTTTAGGTCACGAAGATGGTGACGCATCTACTTTTAAGAGTCATTAAGTCAGGAAGTGTTTGGCGCCACATGACTTCGGCCCTCACTGCGGAAGTACTAATCCAGGGTTAGCAGCTATATGTCTGCTTGGCCACAGTCTCTGACATGATAATACTTGAGCAATTAAGACGAGGCTGTTTCCATTCTTACCAGAATAGTCTGCCTCTCCAGTAAAATGAAACCTTCCACGCTGTGCAGCAGAGTTGTATATTCACAGGATTTAAAAAAAAAACGAAACGCTGGAGAACAAGAGCGCCGCAGATACCGGGTCCTGTCACTCAATGGTAATTAAATCCCACCAGTTGTTCCATAGAGAGGTCCTTATCTTTCTTGGACAAACACCATTAGACCAAGCGCACAAGCACCAGAAGGAGGCCTGAAGTCCGTCCACGAGCATCCGACACACTACACACATTTAAAGTGAGACTTTACAATCAAATTATTGAATTATGTTATTGATGCATGTTTATTTATTTGTTCTCATATGCTCTGTTGTTTCTAATGAATTCTCAGATCATCGAGAGCGAGAAAAAGCAGCCCGCCTGCAGCTGTTTTGAGACAATGCTTTGTATAATTTATCTGCCTTTTTAATGAGAAATTGAAAATTTGCTCGAAATTGGCTCAGTGTGTGTGTGTCTGTGTGTGTCAGTGTGTGTGTGTTGCAGGCAGTTCATCTGGAGGTATACTGTAGGTCTCCCTTGAGTCTGATTGCCAAAATGATATAGGCTTCTCTAATCAAATCCTGCCTCGGATAATTTGTTTCAAGTTGTAATTGAGTAAGTGAATTTGGAGAAGAAATATTGTGATAGGAAAGAAAAGCCTTAACATGCTCTCTGGGGTAATACAGTTTCCAGAGTGGCAATTTGTTTTAGTGTCCAGTGATAGTTTATTTTATTAAAACGTGTGATCAAAATATTTGAGTGAGATTACTCTAAGATTCAAGAGCGTCGTTTTCAGTCACAGTCATGCATGATATGATATGCAGCCTAAAAGGTGTCAGACACAAATTACACACTGAATTATGTAGTATTTATTTTTCACAATTCTTTCATTTTTGTGTGAGGTCAACTAACAATTGTATCCTTATGATGACTATAAAAAACAACCAGTCTTGGTAAGCAATATCATTTTGTGATTTCCATTTTCAGATTACAAGTCCTTAGCTTTACCAACAAGCTTTTGAAAGACGGAGCACAAAATGCACCTGTCACCTCTCTCCCTGTGTGGCTGGACTTCTATCACACTGACTTCAGTAATAAAGCTCCGGTGGGCATTTTCCCGACGTGCTACTTTGAGAGGGGCTGTCAGGGGTTACCGAGGCTGCTGGGATGCGGTGACTGAGAGATCAAAAGTCAAGACGACTGTGACAGATTCCCAACTGAGTCTGGGTGCTGGGTTAGTTGACTGGGAAAGCAAATAAAATGCTACTTCTTAGAAATATAGGACAATATTGCACAGTGAAGGATCAGTGCATACGGCTGTGCGGTGTGTTTATGAGTGTTGGAGTGCATGGTTCGGCTTTAAGGATACAGGCTTGTTTGTGTGCATATGGAGGAAGCGAAGTGCTGCTGGGTCACCCAGTGTGACAGAGAAAGTATTTGAGGCCTTTGCCTTTGATGTCCGTCCAACAACACAGCATGATCTCTTTCTGCGCGCTGCTGGGTTGCTGTTGCTGTGGTGTGCAGCCCTCTCATTTCCCTTTGCATCCAATGAGGCTCGCTGCGAGTTTCTGCTTTTGGTTCCATTTACTCAACATTAACGAGAAACCTACAAAAGCTGAATGTTTTTTTTAATTGTTCTTCTTTTAAACCCAGCGATCGTAAAAAATAAAATAAAATAAAAAAGTAAGGGTATTCCTGGATGAATTTCTGCAGAGGAATTTCATTAAAACATGTTCCTCATATCTGAGGGCATTATTGAGGATGCTGATATTTGCTTATGTGTGCCACTGCATGTCTATACTTGTAACTCATATGATAAAGATGCACTTGTTTTCCCTCTCTCTCTCTGAGCCATCCAGAGCACCTGCTTCTGGGAGTCCGTCCTGCAGGACTGACGGATCAGGAGATTGTTTGGGGAACCATGACGAGGGGTCATGAGTGGGCAGTGAGAGCTGGTCTCCTCTCCTCATTTTGAGCCCACGGCTTTGCAAACTGGGAATGGTGTGGACAAAGAAGGGGGCCAGTGCAGAGCAGAAGAGGCAAGACGCGAGGGAGTTTTAAGGTGTGATGTCATTATGTACCTGCCTCTCAGGCGCCTCACAACCAAACCACTTAAAAACAGCTCAGACATCCTGCAGTGCTTCAGTGAACATACTTCTTCCCCTTATCGCTCGCCTCATCTGGATGTATCAATAGCCTATAAGCTCCATGTTTCACTGGAAATAAGTGTGCAGCAATTGAGAAGATGTTGCCATTTCCTTTTCCCCTCACTCAGATTGATGGCATGCTGCACAAAACCACCAATGACACATTGGCCCGTGTCTTTTCTTTCCACTGATAATGTGCAACGCCTGCAGAGCTGCCATGGAGAAAGCTAACGCTGCAGCTCCATTGTATCGTTTAGCCTTTTCTCAGACGAATACAAGGCTTTTGGAGAGGAGACTGGGTTTGGGAGACATCAAAGAGAAGTCAAAATTGATCGTGTATCATGCAGCACAATAATAATAATTCAGATTAGGTTGCACGAAGTGGCCATCTGCAATGCAAACACAATATAATCAGACATTTAGAGTCACATGGAACTTGGTAGGACTTTTCTTTGCTTTTTGCCGCTCATTTAATTATTGCAACTGATGCTTTTTTCCTGTACTTTAGAGGCAATACTTTGGTCACAGTTTCCCTGAAAGTTACTTTTTTTTTTACACAAGCACAATCACCATTTCACAAATTAGCAAGCACTACTTTATTTTTGCATGTAAAGTGCAGGTTTATGTATGCTCGACTTATTTTTCTGCAGCAAAAAAGCAAAAGCATGTGATTTAATTATTGGCAGAAGAGAACGTCCCGGTGGTTTATTTCACAATAAAATATGTTTTCATGCTTTAAAAGTTGCATTCCATACACTTGTTAACAGAATGACGGGGTAGGAATGAACAGTGTGTGGAGTCCCTGGAGCTTCTTACAGTCTCATTGTCAGTGATAATGGAAACGGTGTAACAGTCTGCTGATTTACAGCATGCCCTATCAACAGGACGGCAGATGTTTTATTATCACTTTACACGTTTCATGAACACAAGTTTACAGAATGGAAGGCGCAGAGACGCTACACTAAAATGACCTTTACTTAGTCAGGATTAACAGCTTCTTCCCATCAGCTGGTCTTCACCGGGTTCTCTTCATTCGCTCTATCTCTCCGTCTCTCTTACTTTGTGCTCCACTGCCGAGTCTTCTGCCCGTCACAACTTCCTGGTGTTTTCACCCCTAACTGATTCCATCACACTGAGAGCCAAAGCCTTTAAATCCATTAAATCCTTCCCGATTCAATTCGGGGATGCCGACGCTGCCTTGTGGGCCGCTGCCAACCCGGACTCTTGTCGTAGACAGGGCCCTGAGATAATCACGGACCCCTCAAGGTTTCCTAATCTGGCGATGCTTCCTGGGTAGGCAGGAGCAGATGCTCGGATATTCTGTGCAACTCTGCTGTGACATGAGACTCACCCCTCCTCAGGCCTCTGCAGCTGGGAGAAGTTTTATCCTGCCATCAGGAGGACATTTAATTAGCTTGAGAATTAAATGGACCACTTTAGCCATTTACTGCTACACCCAGCTGTCTTTCATTCGTCAGAGAGAAACAAAGCACTCACTGCTTACTTTTTGAGCTTGGTACCGAGATATTTGACTCCTGGCAATACTTAAATAAACTATACTGTAACCTATAAGGTTGCATGTGTGTCAATGACAGAATGGATATGAAATAACTTAAAAGTTTGAAAGTACTCAAGTATTCAATTAAAATACTTACATGAATTCTCACCAAAAATGTAATCTAAGCGAACACCTTTTTCCTTGATGTTTGAACTGATACATGAAAATTTGAAAATACAAGTGCAATTAATTATCAACACAGTGCATATCTAGCATTCTCTGTCCTTTTCAACAGATACCTTGAAATATATCCGTCGTCTTCACAATGTTGGAAAAACACAGCCATGGCTAAAACGAGTTTTCTTTAAAGCACTCAAAACAGAGAAAAGCTTTCAAATCTATTAATCAAGGACACATATGTCAAAGTCGTGACTTAACTACGAGACTTTATGTTAGACTATAATGCTTTCTGGAGCTGATGAATCCAAACATCTATTTAGTTTCACAGTGTTGTTAGTTTCCAAGTTCAGAGAAATAAATGCCAAGTCCTTCCTGAACCACAGCTAGTGGGTCGATTTCCTTCACCAGTTTGTTCCATCCACTCCCACACTGTCATGCACTTACTCTCTTTCTCGTTTTTGTCGTCTTCGGATGTTTCTACCCCCGAGCTATGTTAACTATGCCAAGATGTTCACAGTTTTAGAGCTGCATGCCACCTGCTGAGCACTACCTTTATCCATCTCACTTCATATCTCTCTGTCAGACACATCTTCCCATGTGTGTCTTATCGGCGATGTATCAGTTTAGTGGAACCGTATGAGATGTCTTTACATTGCAAGATTCCCTTCCTCCCAGTTGAAAAATCCCCGGGCTAATCCGATTCACAATCTGTTATACTTAACAATCCACTGTTCTTCTGATTTCAGGATAGAGAAGTCCCTACGGTAATGCAGGTGATAAGGAGGTGAAACTAAATCTGACCCAAATCTGCAACAATTACAGAAATAACACAACTTCTGTACCTTGCTGGTACAGGGAGACAAATTCAGATAGGGGATTCACTTAAATAAAGAAAACAACTCACTGATAAACTTCAAAGAAGAGCAAAGTCAGTTAGATTGTCTCAATAAATGCAATAAACATACATTGACAATTAACAATAACAAATTATGTATAGTTTACTTTGGATGTGAAACTACATTTAATACAGCATTTGTTCATATCAGAGATTAAAGTTCAAGCTAACATACCTTGCATAGCATATGATCCTTTAACACTTCTGTTTTTTATCAAAGCAGTACAAATGCAAAGCACAGAGCTCTTAGATTTGTTCTTTTAAATTATAAAATTATCTGAGGAACAATGCATTGTTTCCATGGCCATGGCTTTCCCATTAACATGTGCTATTGTATGAGCCTGCACTCTTTTTTATTATACTATAGTAGACAAAAGAAGTGAAAATATACAAAGCTATTGAAGGTTTGTAAGGAATGTACAATTTGTAGACGTGTTACTCTCTAACTTTTTTAAAAGCTTGTTGTCGAGGTGTGAACGGTGTATTAATGGATTGATTTCATCAGCACGCTATGGACGCCTCCTGATCCCCGAGGTGTTGTTCAACTCTTCCTGCTGCGTTGGCTGACCTGCAAACTTTCACAAATAAAACAGTCCCTGCAGTGCAGTGGACTGAGATGTCTTCCTACTCAGGCATTTATGAGCAGGTGTGAATGCGGCGTTTTATTCTTGGCCGGCTCAGTGACTGAGGGAACTGACTGGACAGTGAGCATAAAGATGGCACCCGGCAGCTTGCATCAACACTGAGACTCAAAAAAAAAACTAAAGACGAACAACAAACACAGTAAAATCCTCAGAATTGCTTCACAAAGTATTGTTTTTAAAACCTAAAATGCTGACACACTTGAGTATGTCGCTAGCTTTCAGTCCAAAAACGTACAATAGACTGAATATATGTCCACATATGAAAAAAAAAAAATTTTTTGTTTTTATTTTGAAATTGAAGTTGGTTTTATTTCTTGAATTCGGTTTGTTTTACTTACTCGTACTCAAACAACTTAAAAATGGGTCATTCTAAGTATGGGATACTTAATTCTACTTAATTAAGTATCCCATGTCCCATCTGCAGCCAGCTTCATCAATTATTACTTTTCCCCAACCTCAGTTGTCCCTCTCCGATTAACTATTCATAAGCCCTGTAATGATTAACAATATGTTTGGGCTAATCTCTTTGCAGATTAAAGGAGCTTTGTAATAGATAACTCCACTTACCTGCACACAATACTAAATACTCTTTATCGACCGTCAAGGGTTCAACGTTAGTCAGGGTCCGTGTTTTATTTGGAGGACTTTCCTTTGTTAGTGTAAAACTAAAAAGATGCCAAGGCCCACATTTACAAACACATCAGTATTTTTGCTCACTTACCATTTCTCTTAGATTTGCAATTCATCTTCTCTCCTCCATTGTGTGAACCCATGAGCTCTAACACATGTTTTGAATATATATTCCCTCCCTCATAAATACATAAAGCAAAGCCGATTATTTCAATATATATTAAATCCTGTATCACATCCATGTTTCCCCTTAGCTGCGACGTTCCTTTGCACATTACCACCAACTGTCAGCAAAATAGCTGGAAATCATCATGCTCTGGAAACATGTTCGAAACACATCATGCAAGCATCCATAAATGCCTGACCCCCTCATGAATGTGCTGCTCCATAGTGGTCAAAGACTCCACACGGTACCTTTGAAGACACGTATGTAAAATATGTTTGGTTGGGTAAGAGGACATTTATTATTAAAGGGTAACATCAAATATTTCCTCATTCTACCGTCACACCAGCAAGACCAGCGAGGACAAGGCCATCTCATTATTTCTGCGCTGTTTCAAAGGATGAATACACTTCATACAGCCTACAGAGAGAGAAATGTGTCATTGAAAGATGGTGGGTTGCTAGTTCACAGGCAAAAAGAGAAAAGTGGAATTGAAAGTCAGAGTGAAATTTAAATCATTTCTTTTTGAGGACCCACTTCCACGGCATCCTTGTATGCATAAATGTGTGGATTGCTTGTAAATGTAAAGGAGAGAAGGAGCCGTCATCAGGTCAGGGGTGGTTTCTGCATCTGTCGGCGTTGTCCTGACATGACCTTGACAGAGATGAAACCCGTCTAGCTGGCGATGACATGTCCTCGAGGGAGCAACCAATTTGCAGTCGTCCCACGCCAGCGCAAATATTCACCTGCCACCTTTTGATATTCAGTCCTGTGGACACCCTGAACCCTTGGGATCCAGTTTAGCAACTTCCTGCATAAACACAAATGCAAGGTGGGAAGCAGCCACAGCAGCCACAGCACCCCTATGCCTTTATCATCTGCCTTGCCAATGGTCCCATTTCAAACCGTATGCAAATATTCATTAATACTCTCCAGGCTTGCTGAGGAAGATTGCTGGGTTCCCTTTAGTCTCTTTTCAATGCTGAGTCCCTGTGCGCATTCCTCCACCGAGGGCTTCCTTTGTGTACCATATTTCTACTTGGGAGTGCTTTTACAGGCCAAATGGAGATTGATCATTCAATGGGTCAAATTGAAAAGGCATGTTGGGAAACAATGCGATGTGCGCTGATCATGGCACAGTCTCGGTGTAAGGAAATGCAATCAATAATGATTTTTGTTACGTAAATGGTAACTGGCAGTGTGAGAGAGACAGACAGAGGGATAAAGACCACCTGTCAGTTTTAAGTTGTCCTTCTTGTCACCACTGAATGAGCACCTTGTCACAGAGGAACTCATTAAGATGCCAACTCGTACGACTGTACAGGCCTGCTACTATTTGACATCTGTCCCATTTGCATTTGAGAGCCGTTTGAAGCAGACAAATCCTTGTTTCTCAGCAGCACACCCACGTTAGATTACCTACGGGCTTGGAAAAGACAGCTCCTCTCATCTTCAGGACCATAACCTCGCTTCCAAACTGTGACAGAAAAATTTAAGATGCACTCGTTTTCCAGTCCCCTTCCTTTTAACTTCCCGTGGCACTGGAGCATTGAGCTGCCTTATCAGCGCTGCCAAAAATAATAATCACGTTACCCCATGCAAACCGTGTTGTTATGAAAGGAAACGCTAAATAGGACTTGTCTGGACTCCAGCATCCTTTCCAGGCCTTCCACCTTCAACATTTCTTGAACCTGACATTAATTCTCCTATTACACCACAAGTTCAAGGTTTCCATCACAGGAGCTGAAGTTGTTTCCATCGTGCATGCAGAGCGGGAGACGGCGGTAATGATGTGACATTCCTCTGCCTGCATACGCACAGCAGGCTAATGAGTGCACAAGCAATGTTGTTTCCATTCGCCCACCTTCAAAAAGACCACAAGTAGCTGAGGAGGTGGATTTAGCCTCAAAGGTCTCATGTTGTTGACAAAAAAATTGTATTTATTCAACAATTTTATAGCAAAGTCATTGGGTTTAGCTGCTTAGTGGGAGCAAAGCATGTGCACGCACCTCAACGCAAATGCGGAGCAGATTAAGGTTTGTTTTTCACAGATGTATACAGTTGACTTTAACGTTAACGATCAAGAATACACACTCTAATTTGGAATATTTCATATCAGAATGGTCAGAATATCCTCTAGTTAAACGCAGGTCATGACTAAAGCCTGGAACCTCCTTCAGCGTCTGTGAACTGGCATGAGCGTCACACAGAGGATTTTTCATTTGGCGTTTGCACAATTGTAGCTTCTGTTCCCTCCGTGTTCCAAACCAATCAGCATTTGTTAGATGCAAAGGACCACAGGGATTGTGTGCACATCTGCTCCTGTGGAACTAACCATGTTTACTTAGAAAACATAAACGTAGCATCATCAAGGGTGTTTATACTGTATATCTTCCGAGAATGTGCAAGGCGTCAATAATCTGCACTTGACTTGTACATGCTGATAGTGTTTAAAAGATTAACTCCGGTGGTTATATGAGATATTAATATGGTCACCTGCTGTGTCAAAAGACTCCACATGGCATGCAGGGATTCATTTGAGTATCCAGTATTCTGTCACTGGCTGTAGGCTATATTTGTAGTGGACGTGGTCAGTCATCCGTTGGTTTGTGGGCTACAGATTTGAAGCCTTGAGTTTTGCGAGACGAGACATTTTAAGGACACCAGAATGTCACAATAAACTTTCATGAACTGAGAACACACTGTGAAAGTGTTAAAGTTCAAAGACAAAAATGTGGACAACACCCAGACAGGACAATGCTGTGGTAGCAACCTGTCAATCACAAGGTAGCGACACCCTAAAGCATAACCTGCTTTATCCTCTATTTTACTCCAAATGGGACCATACTTTACTAAATGAACACCATGCTGCATTGAAGAAGACTCAAAACTAGCAATTAAGACCATGAACGCATGTTTACAATGTTTACTGAGGTAATAAATCAAGACTGAATGAGTGTACAGTGTGTTCTATATTTACACAGGGAAGGTTAGCTGAGCAGTTTACAGTAAAACTAAACAGTTACAGAGGAGAATAACAGAAATGCAAACAGAAAGCAACAGCAGTTAAATGCAAAAGGGCAGTTGTTCGAATGGTCTTGAAATTCTGCAAAAATGCTCCTGTTTTCCAGAGGGAGCCTGTTAATTAAGAGTGTTGCATTATGGGTTGCTTGTAGCTTTAATATTGCTAGGTTAGCAACTTTTTCTCCGTCCCCACTCTGCTCTACAGTGAGCAGAGTTAGTCAGCCCCAGATATGTCTAATAATCAAATAAGAGTTTCTGCTGGCTTTTGCTGTTACAGAAGGGAAAAAGTGGAGAGGAGGGAATAACATGTCCCAATATTTCGCCTGCAGAAATGGGCCAGCACAGTTTGTAAGAGGTCTTTGGTTTGGTCCAGCATCTGTTGTTTTCCACATATTATGGGTGTGTTCTCAAGTCTGCAAAATGACGGCTGGTGCTTTTATTGTGAGGACGAGAAAAAAGACGCGGTTAAAGAACAGGTGGGTTTCTTCCAAAATCTTTCTGTTTTTGTTTAGAACCAGAATAAAGCACATGGTTTGTCAAAAAGTAACTTCCTGGTTGTTATTGAGTGACCTTACAATGTTGTACTTTTATTAAATTGGGTGAGTGTGCGTAAGATAGCAAGATGCTATGTTGGCTCAATGTAGCTTTCTGTAATCTCAGTCATGTTGACAGGCTTTTGTGAAGTTGTTGTCTTTTGTTCTGTTCCTGGTGTGTTCATGTTTATGGAGCTGCAGTATTACCACCTTTCTGTTTTTGAACATAAAAGAGATATTAAAGGTCTCCTACTTTAAAATTAATTTTATTATAACAAGAAGACCAATTTTCTCGAATGTTGGAGGCAAAATAATGTCATCACAAATGTCTTAATATAATAACTAATGACTTTACAGGCCGATGAGACAGGTGTATTTCCACATCAACAGAAACCTCAAGCGCATCGTAACGTAAATATGACAGCGCCCCCCTGAGGCCACAGGGGGACGTGCACGCGCGTGGAGGCGGTCTGTGGGTGCGCACCGCCCGGGGTCTGTTGCAAGGGCGCGTGGAGGCAACGGTGTAACCGATCACAGCTGCTGCTGCCGTGGGGAACTCGAGCTATTCCCGTCCCCCTTGGGTTGGTCACGTGTCCTCGGGGAGCTTTTAGTTTGGGCACCACGTCGGGAGAGAGAGAGAGAGAGAGAGAGAGAGAGAGAGAGAGAGAGAGAGAGAGAGGTAGCGCGCCCGTTGCGCACAGCCGAGTTGGACAGCAACATCTTTAACAAGCGTTAATGATCCGGCGCAGAATCAACCGGATCAGCTTTGTGTTGGGGCGTTGCCATAAACACTCCTCACCGACACAGCGCGTGTGATCCCTCAGTCTCCGACCCGTCAAAACTTCTGCGATTTCCACTGCGAGCGCCACATTGTTGCCAGCAACTGCTACAAGTCGACGAGCGGAGCTGTCACGGCGATCCGAGGGAGGCTGCGCTCCTCTGCTGAGGGTTCAGAGGACCAGACAGAGACACGCGCACACTGGCTGAGTAACAACACTGTGAGTATGTGCGCGAGGCTGGGAGATGGAGACTGGATTGCAATGTTGATAATCAGCTGCTCGCGGTGAACGAATGAACTTGCACAGAGACGAGAAGGATGAGTGTGTGACGGATGAAGTGATGAGAGAGCAAAGGTGCCCTCGCAACTCTCGCATGTGGCGCGTCAGCATTACATCATGGACTTAATATGCATGCCTTTAAATTAGATTTCATTGGGCCCACAAAGCCATGAGCATAACTGTTAAGAGTGCTGAAACTACACTTAGCATGACTGACATGCATCTCTGGGGTCTGGAGGATGATGCTTGTGAGGTCGCCTCATGGTGTGAGATCTTTTAATGGCACGTTAAGCTGAAAGTATTTTCACATTTCAGGGCACCGTCATTTCCGTCACAGTGTAGTAGTACAGGATCAAAGGGTGACCTGAGCTGCCAACCACGCCCCTGATCATATCAAGAGCAGTCAGTTCCATACAGGAGGTTCGAAGCATCTGTCTTATTTAAGAAAGTCATTTGTAATTAAAGAGACAAGTGATGAGTTCAGTGTAATGAATGCATATAGTTTGTATTATGCGTATGAACAAAAGATAATGCTAGTACAATAGAGTGAAGCACATCACCATGAACTCACTAACGAATATAAAAGGATCCCACACAGTCGCCCATAGGCCCGCTGCCTCATTCTGTGGCTCTGACAGAGTGTCAGAGTGCTCATTGTGGAGACAGCGCTGCAGGTGACTGGGGAGCCACTGTGGCTTCAGCCGAGCCCAGTGTAAAATGTCAGTTCCACATCAATAATGCAGGACGCCAAAGCAAAGGGGAGCAAGGCAGCGGGGTCCAGTGTTGCCCTTGTGTGTCCCTGTCTCTAAATGTGTCGTTTGAAACTATTAAATGACAACTTTTTTTGTTATAATAAATAATACTAATGACGATAAATCTTAATATCGCCCCAATCAGTGAGGCCATGTTTGAAGCATTGAGGGAGCTATTGTACTTGAAAAAAAAAATGGTGGTTCACATCTCATATAAAAAAAATTATTTATTTGCACTCTCTGTCTCACTCTCTTGTTAAGGCATGATCACTGTGGTTAATGAGACAGGTCTCAGCCCATGGGGCCCAACCCTCTCAGAGACGACGGCGCTAGTTGGGTGAATAAAGCTGACACCTCATTCATCATGCATCTACAGGGTGCTGCCCGGCTGCTCTCGCAGTCCATCCACGCCTGCCCCTCTCTGTCTCGCTCAGACACTCCCCACCCAGTTAGATGATGATTATTAAGACATCGTAATGACGAGCAGCACTTTTTTTTTTTATCAAAGGGCAAAACGGCCTCAGCGCCGTGCTGGGGTGATTATAGCCGTGGCCATTCTGTGTTGATGGTGCAGCTGCAATGATTTTCCAAGAATAGATGTGCACACCTCCTGCACAGTGGTGGTAGCTGCTGGACTCTGCAGCTTGAAGCATGTTTACGTCTCTGAATTCCTACCTCTGCAAAACAAAATGTTTTTTTAAGAAGGAAGTGGGGACTTACAAACAATTTCAAGAGTGACCTGTGTTTGAACACACTTCTATTTTGCTATTTTTTCACATATTTTTAAACGTCCAAAAAAATGGTGCCAAAATTGTGAATCCCACTACTACTCGTTTGTACTAAGGAAGACGATCTACACCCACATGCAAAACATAATTAGTGCTCTCTTGATTTAAAATAAGTTTGCAAGGTCAAATGATTACATTATCGCATCATTTGAGATTTTCTCTATTAAACACTGACGAGCAAGAGAGATTCTGACGTCGTAGAGATCCTTTACTCTCTTAATGAAAACAGGAAATGTCTTAATCCCAGTTTTCTTCTGACTGCCTGTCACTACAGTTAATCTTTAAAAGATATTGGTCACGTTCTTTGTTTGCTCAGGGATGTTCTCTGTACACTTTAATCCCTTTATTCTCACAGATCACTTTGCCAGAAAGGACACCCGTCACAGGGATGTTTTTTTATTCTGGGCTGCCTGCCAACAGCTGATGCCAGTTTGAGTGTGAATGAGGCCTTTTTCTAAGAGGCAGTCTCTTGGCCATGCGTTCACAGGGAGCCTCTTGAAACAGCAAGCGGCTCAGCATGCTGTTCTGCTTTGCTTAAGTTGGTAGACGGATACAACTCCAGCTTCCTGTGAAATTAGGATCTTGTGGACTGATTGGTTTTGTTTACATATTTTTATAATTTACTTAAATAGATGCAATAACAGTGCATACGCGATGTATAGGCAGATTTTGGGAACTCCAAAAAGTTGACATTACAAATTATTACGGGTCAAAGGTCATCATCAAAGTCATCGCTGTGGTCACCATGTCCATACGCAGGTGTGACACCCCCAGTTTGCTTCCCCATTAACACGGTGGCTGCATCTCTGTTACAGCAAATCTTCAAAATCCTTTTGAAGATTACTAATTTGTAACAGTAGGCCGAGCATCCTTTGTGCCTCTCCACATCATGTTCCGCCTCCACATCCATTTCATACATCAGATCATGCAGGCAAGAAAAATGCAATTACTTTGTGAATTAACTCCTTAAGTCTCAACATTTAGCTTTTAGGCTTATGAAAAATACAATAAAATGTGTTTTCAGAATCACGGGTTGCTCCTTTATCGGTCAGATCAGATCTGTTGCCGTCTACAAATCCCTCCCTGTTTGATATTCAGCACGTTGCATTGAACAGGGATCAAAGTAAAAAAAAAAAAAAAGAAAGCCAAATGAATTTCTTGACTCGACTGAACAAAAGGCCGTTTCTTACAGCCTTCCTGCGATGCCACCTATTATTTAAAAGCTGGCTGTGTTTCTGTAAGTATGTGCCAGGTACATGCATAACTGCTGGCACCTGTGGACTCCGGAGAGAGTGTTGCTGTGTGACTGTAGATACAGTTCTTATCCCAAAGATGGAAATGATGACAGTGTGACAGAATAGCCTCGGGGTCTGCAGGCTGCGACCGACTCTGTCTTGAACAGCTTCACACGTCCCTGTGCTAGGAACTCATCACAGCCTCCAGTCACCACCGCAGTGCTTTGCCTTGCCACTCATCGGGGGTTTAATATTCAATTATGAGGGTCATCTAGTTCAAGCTGTGTTGGATTACTTGTGGAACGGCCCCGCTGATTGATGAGTGGGCATCTCAGCTCAACAGGCTTTGCCCCTGAAGGAGGAAGAAACGAGGCAGATGGCTTGTGGGGGTGTTTTTACTGACGTGGCAAGACTTTCTTGGAGTTTGCCTCATTGGTCGTATAAACAGTAACGGGATTGCAACAGTGAGTCAGCATTCAAGCAGATCAAGCTTTAAAGTGACAATGCCTTAAGATTTCAGTCCTGGACATGTACACTTTGCATGAGCAGTAACTTTAGACATCCATTTCATCATTCCATTACCCGAACCGCTTATCCTGTTTTTTTAGGGTCACGAGGCGCTGGAGCTGATCCCAGCTGTCATTGGGCGAAGGCAGTGTACACCTTGGACAAGTCGGCAGTCTATCGCAGGGCACATATAGAGACAGACAACCATTCACGCTCACATGCACACCTACGGGCAATTTCGAGTTAACTTAAGCTGCATGTCTGTGGGAGGAAGCCGGAGAACTCGGAGAGAACCCATGCCGACATGGGGAGAACATGTAAGCGCCACACAGACCGCCAGACCGGGATCCGAACTCCGGCACCTCTTGCTGTGAGGCGACAGTGCTAGCCACTACATCACAGTGCAGTCTGCATTTCATCATACTGCAGGTAAATGGTGTACATAAATACTTTCATGAAAATCTTCAAGATTTACACTTTTTTGGGATGCATAATGAAATCACAAACCTTTTTCTCTCACATTGTTTTTCCCTTGGAAGTAATGCAAACAACTGCCTGCATCTAAATGTGTACAGTGTGGTCACGTTATTTATAATAATGAGGCATTAAGGGCGAATGTGCAAAGGAGTTCTTTCCAAACGCCTGCAGAAGGGTAACATGACACCGTCATCCCACTGCTTTCAGTTGGTTTCTGTAGCTGTCTGTCAAACTGTCACATGCAGTCCGGAGAAGTGCGGGTTTTACAGTGTTGTGCCGACAAACAACTAGCAGACAGAAAAAGAGGCAGAGAGTGAGACAGGTGCGTCAGCATGTGCCTGGGAACAGTGTGGGGGGGGGAGCAGCTCCTCCTCTGTCATCTCATGGCTGATAGGATTCTTGAGCAGTCAGGTATTTGGACCTTGCTGGTGGGCTGTTTCGTGGCTGGACCAAGCTGTCAGTCAGATTAGCGCCACGAGCCAATGGTGGGAGTGCAGTCCTGTCTGGAGGGGGTGGAGGGGACAGCCGTTAGACAGATCTGCGAATCCCCCAACACTGAGCATGCACACACAGGCACGCAGACACACACACACACATGCAACCCCCGCCGAAGAATGAAGGGGCGAGATCAAGCCAGGTCACGGGAGGCTCTTTTCAAGTAAATTCCTCCTTCGGGAGACTGCTGCCTCCTCGGTGCCCTTCATGCACATGTGCATGCATTTACCCTCGAACACACAAACACTCTCAGCTCCCTCTGAAGACGGACAGCGAAAACACTGACAAACCGTTTGCTTTCCAATGTTTATGGGTCAATGATTCGAACGGCAGAGGTCTGTAGAGTGTTACTGTCTATATAGAAAAATACATTGAGATTTACAAAGGATTGAGATGTTATATCAAAAGGTACAATCATCACCCCCAACGCCAAAGTAAATAAAATACAGGACTTCTTTTGATGCATATATTTTTAGTGTTGATATTAAATGTACAGTATATCAGTTTGTGTAACTTCCCTATTGTCTGGGTTTCTATTGTCTCTTGCGTTCACTGAACCAGCTGAATGACACAAAGTCGAAGCCCCATGATGTTATCGCCCGACTCCCCCGGGATGGGTTTATTTGAGGCAGATTGCACGAGCAAGGCGACATGTCCTGCATGCGAGCAGCGAAGGTGAAGCACAGTACAAGGGGTCCAACACGGGGGCAGAGATATCGACTGTGGGAAATAACCCTTAAGCTAAACAGCTATCATAAATACCCCGTGGCCTTCAGCTGCTCTTTAGGAAATGAAAAGGTTTCATTTCACACTGCTTCTGTACCTGATGATTGCTTTACCGATTCTACAATAAGGCAGCTTATCCTCTGCTTTGAAACGGCAGCGTTTTGTCCTTTCAAAGCTTTAAATTTAAATGTTCCATAGTGTGTTGATGCTGACAGCGCACAGATTTGGAACACGTCTTTAATATGACCTGTCTGGATTAGGCCTAATCCGATTTTTACAGCCTGCCTATACTTATATAAGTCTTCTTCTTTAGTTTAATTTGTTTGTGAAATGGCATGAAGGTATGTGAAAGGCTTTTTTTATTTCGTCCTGCATCCTAAAAACACATCTTTTCCGACTATACCTTGAATAAAGGATGTAGCACTTTAGTAGCACTGAAAATGGCTCTTACTGATAGCACTTTGTAGTTGAACCTTTGACGAAATTGTACCTTCTTGATTCTTGTTGTTCTGATTCTTGTTTGTAACCGTAGAATGCACTTATTGTAAGTCGCTTTGGATAAAAGCGTCAGCTAAATGAAATGTAATGTAATGTAATGTAATCCTTAGAAGAACGATGTTTATCGATTTTTAAAACTATTTATTGAAAATGCTGAAATGCTTTAAAGTGCTCTCTTCTCTTGCCCTGCATATATCTCATGATATATTATGATATGTTATGATATCTCATGATATCTTATGATAGCTTAGCACCTGATGATCACACACTGTGTCAGTGGCTTTCTGTAGAGGGTGGAGACGCTGTAGTAGTCTGAGTAGGAACTAAATGGAAGATGACAGCGACCTCTGGTTGTCCTCTGTCACCACTTGCTCTACTTAGAATCACAAAAGTAGGGGAGGCAGTGCACCAGTGAGATCTTCTTCCCTTAATTAAGTGTGATAACCTCTCACTGTCTCTGACCTCTGCTGCCAAACTGAAACGTAAGGATTTCCATATACATGCATGAACATACTCAATTCCCCCTTTCTGCGCCTCTCTCCTCCTCCCTTCTGCCTTTCCCGCTAATTGTGTACCTCTTTCATGATTCGACACACACACACACACACACCCTGGCTACAAACATGATCTAAATCTTTCCTTTGTAGTTTCTAATCATCTCCATAGCAGGCCCTATCCGTTCTCCACACACTGGCTGCCAGTTTCCAGCCAGATTATCTGTTACGTGTCCTCTGCTGTGTTGATAGGAATGTTAATTATTGGGTTTATAGAGAGAAGAAACAATTTGTCACAAGCATACGGCGCTAAATTAGAAGGTCACGTCCGTTTTTTTCAGTGACCCGCGCTAATTGCTTCACCTCATCCTATTCAGCTGCCAGGACAGCTGAGCGGCCAATCCCTTCCATTTAACTGACACTCCTCTGAATCCCCAGAGGCGCTCTAATCAACATGCCTTGTGAATTTACATTGATGAATAATGGCCTGTGTCCAATCATTTCACTGAATATTGAGCCATATTAAGGTGATAAACTGGGCTGTGATGTGCCAGATAGTTGCAATCTGCTATCTAGTCCGCATTCCACGTAATCAGGTGATTATACTGGCATGATTATAGTTGCATACATGCATTTAGAGGGACTCTGTAATTTCCCTTCCCATTTTGAGATGTGAAGATGCTCATCACAATCATAAATTTGATAAGTCATTTTGTTTCTAATTATTAGTTTTTGGTAGAATATTACCACACTGATTTGTCATAGGTAGAGATTTGGCATGGTGTGACTTGCTGACAGAAATATAACTTTTACTTTAAAGACTGAGGGCAGGAGAGTCCTCCTCCCCCAAACCTGATGTGACATCTTTTCTCACTTTTGCCTGGCTCAACATGAGAGAGCTGAAAGCTTTAATGCTGAGCTGCAGGATCATACGATACAGTAACTCCATAAAACTCAATAGGCCTCAAGTGCTGTGCTACTGAGATTATCGCTTTTATTTTAAGAATCCTCTGACCCTGGAATTAAAGATCTGACCTCTTGATCAGAAATAAGTAGGGCAGGTGAAAAGTGATGGGAAGGGAAAAAAAAAATCTCAGACAAAAACGTTTAAATGTTTGGAACTGATTGAATGTTATTAGTGAGAGATGACACTTTATAAAGAGAATAAAATGAGGATCTGAACCCACTGCCTATCCCCAAAGACTGGCAGGTCAGCTGTGGTCAAACAAGCAGGCTTTGACTGCTCTCAGAAAATGGACAAGCGACAGCATTCTGGCCTCCTCCTCCTCAGCCTCCTCCTCCACCATAGTTTTATTTTCACACACAAAATAAAGACTCTTACTGTTGCATCATTTTCAGATCACATGGTTAAATTACATTACATTACATTACATTTCATTTAGCTGACGCTTTTATCCAAAGCGACTTACAATAAGTGCATTCTACCGTTTACAACAAGAATCAGAACAAGAATCACGAAGGTACAATTTCGACAAAAAGTTCAACTACAAAGTGCTATCAGTAAGAGCCGTTTCAGTGCTACTAAAGTGCTACTTCCTTTATTCAAGGTATAGTCGGAAAAGATGTGTTTTTAGTTTGCGACGGAAGATGTAGAGACTTTCTGCTGTTCTGATGTCAATGGGGAGCTCATTCCACCATCGAGGAGCCAGGACAGAGAACAGTCGAGACTTTGTGGAGTGTTTAGCTCGCAGTGACGGAGCTACAAGCCGATTGGCAGAAGCCGAGCGGAGCGCACGAGTTGGGGTGTAAGGTTTTACCATGTCCTGGATGTAGACTGGACCAGATCTGTTCGTAGCACGGTACGCCAGTACCAATGTTTTGAAGCGGATGCGGGCGGCCACCGGTAACCAGTGAAGGTCGCGGAGGAGCGGAGTAGTGTGGGTGAATTTCGGGAGGTTAAAGACCAGTCGAGCTGCTGCATTCTGGATGAGCTGCAACGGTCGGATGGCACCAGCAGGTAGACCCGCCAGGAGGGAGTTACAATAGTCTAGGCGCGAGATGACCAGAGCCTGGACGAGAACCTGTGCCGCCTTCTGGGTGAGAAGTGGACGTATTCTCCTGATGTTGTGCAGCATGAATCTACAGGAGCGAGTTGTTGCGGTAATGTTGGCAGTCAGGGAGAGTTGACTGTCCAGGGTCACACCGAGGTTCCTGGCAGTCGGGGTCGGGGCCAAGACTGAGTTGTTGAAAGTAATCGTCAGGTTGTGAGTGGGGGAGACTTTTCCTGGAAGGAAAAGTAATTCCGTCTTGTCAGGGTTAATTTTCAGGTGGTGTGCGGACATCCATTGTGAAATGTCAGTCAGACAAGCAGAGATTCGTGCTGCTATCTGTGTTTCCGATTGTGGAAACGAGAGGATCAGTTGGGTGTCGTCAGCATAGCTATGGTAGGAAAAGCCATGCGAGCGAATGACGGAGCCAAGAGAGTTGGTGTACAGGGAGAAGAGGAGAGGACCGAGGACTGAGCCTTGAGGGACCCCAGTAGTGAGAGGACAAGGTTCAGACACAGATCCTCTCCAGTTTACCCGATACGTCCGATCACTGAGGTAGGATGAGAGGAGGGAGAGCGCAGTGCCTGAGATACCCAGGTCCTGGAGGGAGGAGATGAGGATCTGGTGGTTCACTGTGTCAAAGGCAGCAGAAAGGTCCAGAAGGATAAGGACAGAGGAGAGAGAGGCTTCTCTCGCAGTGTGAAGCTGCTCTGAGACAGCAAGGAGGGCAGTCTCTGTTGAGTGGCCTGCCTTGAATCCAGACTGGTGAGGGTCCAGAAGGTTGTTCTGGTGGAGGAAGGAGGAGACTTGGTTGAAGATAGCTCGACCATTGAGAGAGGAAAACTATCCTCAGAAAACCCTAACAAAAGCAATCTTGCATAGCCCATGCAAGGGTGTATGCCCCCCCCCCCCCCCACACACACACACACACCCACACCTCCCCCCCACCTCATCACCACCACCCCTCTGGCATTTTGCAGCTGAGTTGAGGATGTGATCTCAGATAAAAACACTTTCACTCTAGCAGTGTGTTTGGCTATCAGAAAGATGCCATTCACCACTGTGAATGTGACTGTGTGTTGGTCTTTCATTTGTGCTGAAGTATAAAACTATGATGATGATGATGATGATGATGATGATGATGATTTTGTTTGAATGGGTTGAGATAATGAAGTGGAGCATTTTATGTTAAAGTTAAATCGCAGCGCCATGGACTGTGTGACTACGTAATCTCAGCCTATACACATTCACATCTGAGTGCAGAGATCCAAGTGGATTGGTTAAAGGCTATTTTCCTTGTGATATCCTTTGATATCCATATAGATTTTACGCCTCCCCGTTCATCTCCTCTAGTTCCTGCAGGCAGTGTGACTTAAAAAAAGTTCTTTCTTTTGCTCAAAGAGTTTTGAATTTATTTTTTTATTTTTTTACTGGAATATTCTGTGGACATTTTTGACAAAACATTGCCTTGGCATCTGACACATTTGTGCTTCATGCGATTGCTGCATCATTCTGGTACTTGAATTCAGTCTGGCTGCAGAGCAGCAAGGTGGTAAAGCACTGCGGGCTTAATCAATTTATTCTTCATCTTCCATACAAATGTTTGCCACGGATCTTGACCTGCACATGTTTTCTAAGAGATTCAAACAGAATTACTCTATGCCTCCATCAACTCTTTGTAATTTGCTAAAATAAATATGTTTTAGGATGAGAGAAATTCCACAATTGATTATTCTCATTATTGATTAATCTGCCAATTATGTGCCATGTTAATTGAATCCTTGAGTCTTTGAAATATATTCATTGTTTCATTAATAAAAGGTTCTAAAATGATGAATACTGTCTATCCATTGTCCAAAAATATATTCAATTCATAATTTTACCGTTTGACAAAGAGACAAATGTAGTACACAGGATTCTTCCCCTTAAAAGAGCAGCTTTTTTTCCCCAGAAAAATATTTCAGTGGGTTATCTTTCAATCAGAGGATTGTTGTGAATGCGTGAATGGCATGTAGCGCTAAACTACTTTGAATGATCAGAAGACTAGAAAAGCGCTATTCAAATACAAGTCCATTTACCATAACAGGAAGTACACGCTGTACTAGTTTTTATTAGTTTACTCTCTTGTAAAAAATTTCTTGCCTTGCCATGGTTTCATTTTTGAGAAACCCAATCTGAATTTTAATTTCTGTTATTGCGTTATTACTGTACCAAGCCGTCTCTGCTGGACAGCGAGTCTGACGACAGCGACTGAAAGAGAAGCGGACAGCATGTCCAGCTGAGTTTCTCTTGTGTTTCCCAGGGGATCTTGTGCGCTCCTTTCAAATGGATCCTGGCATACAGTATCGGGCTCCTCTCTGCCTTGTAATTAGATCCTTACTGCTTTGCACTAATACAGCCCAGAGGCAGCGTGGTCCCTCTGTCCCCTCACAGGCTACTGGTGGTTCATTTCTCACAGAATGATGAGGCTTCACTTGTTAGTAGTCTTTCGCAGTAGTTTTTGTCTTCTTTTTTTTTCTGTTGAATTACTTATTTCCAAGAAACAAGATGTAAAATGGAGCCTCTGTGTGGACATTTGTGGAGAAGCTCAGCTTTTACAGATCTGTCAATTAAATCAACTAATCGATTAGTTGGATGAGTGTCAGTTTGGTTGATATTAAACAAGAAACTCTTGTTTTCAGCTGGTAACAGGGAAGCAGCAGCCTGGCTTTGTCAAATGGTAACACATCAGCATCTCTGAAGCTCAATTACTACATTATATCCAATTTGTTTAATCCATACAAGGACGTGCTTGTAAAGAGAACCAGTTTCACGTTTACAGGGTGTTATGTGCCTCACTGTTTCTTGTAAGCGTCAGAGGTTCTGGTCAATGGATGTTGTTTTAAAGCCGGCTGTGTCCCGCTATTTTCATTCTTTATGCTAACTAAGCCAGCAGTCTCTTGGATGTAGCTTTATATTTAGTGTACAGATTTGAACAATGGTATACATGTTCTCATCTAACTCTCAGCACAAAAATAAATAAGCATTATTCCCAAAATTTTTGATAATTCCATTTAGAGGATTGGCCATCGATGGTGAATCAAGCTTCCTCTGGGTCGAGGAGACATTATGGGATTTTGATCTTAATGTCAAACTCCTCAGTGACTGGAGAGGGTTTTGTACAAGTGACCATGTCTGGCCCTGATATTTGGCTAAATTAATTAATGATGAAAAAGTGATGAAGTAAAACTGCTCACATCAAAGAGAAATGGCCTTCAAAGGGAACATGGCGTGTTGAGTCCCTTTGCCAGGCAACTATCCAACAGATTTAGCTCTCTGTCCTAAGGTAACAATGGGGATAACACTGCTGGAAAATAAACCTAGCTGGAGAGAATTAGAGGCCGTTCTCCTCCTGAGGAAGAAGACGAGGAGCCCATTCCAAAGCCACATATTACTGAAATGACTGCCATTGCTGTGCTCATGTGACAAAAGACCAAACGTGAATAAACAGCTATTCAACACTGTTAAACTGGTCCTCTTTTATTTGTCCAAAGTCGTTTTGGCACAGGTTCTTCATCAGGGTGATTAACAGGAAGTGTAAAAAAAACACACCAGAAAGAACATAAAAAATAGGCCACATGTTTATCTGTGTTCTAATATTACAACGTGTCTTTCTCGAGAACCAAATGGTGAAATGAGTCTATTGTTACTAACGATTTCACATCATTTCAATACTTAGCAGCCGGAATGGATCAAAACAGATTTCCCTCCAGTGTGCTCTTCTCCTTTATAGCTTGTAGTTGTTCACTGTCTGGCTTGTCATATGACATGTTGATGTGATACTTGGATGATGTTTTCACACATTTCCTCACCAGCCTCTCTTTGAAGCATGTTTTTGTCTCAGTTTCTGGCAGTGACGGTTTGAAAAGTCCCTTGGTGTGATGAGTTACTTTTATTCTTGAATTAGGGTGGCGTTTTTGTGTTACTGGCAACCCACAAGAGATGCAGGGGGCCTCGTTTCAGAAAAGTTTTATCTCATTTGAGGATGACATGGAGGATTTCTAGTCTTACAGAAATGTGTTTCCTAACTGCATTTAGGGAAAAATACTATCCTACCTCAAGATGGGAATTTAGCTTTGTTGGCATCTGGCAGGAGAATGTTTGGATAATAGCAAGTATAAAAACAAAATCATTGACATCAATACAATTATGAATATCAACCTCAATGTGTGCACGAGTATGTGTGTGTGTGTGTGTGTGTGTGTGTGTGTGTGTGTGTGTGTGTGTGTGTGTGTGTGTGTGTGTGTGTGTGTGGGTTAGTTTAAACAATAAGGAGAAGGGAAAACACAAGGCAGAGCCTCACCACCGCAGGAACATACAGTAACTGTTTCTTAATCACATGACTGGCGAACTCTTTGGCTCGTGATGAATCTTCCGTATGGCAGCGTGACTTTGTAAAGGAAGAGAGGGGCGCAGAAGTTATCCTTCTCTCCCTCTGAATAATCCGTATTCTTCTGTGAAGCTCCCTTCTGCAGGTTCTATGGGGTAAGTTACTATTCCTAGGTTTTCTTAAAAGCGAACAACATTGTTTAGCGCCAAATCAAATTGCTTGGGATGGCCCAGAGTTGTAGGTAGCGCTGCTGTTTATTGACTCAGTGACGTCATAGTCTCACAGGGATCCACATGGTGCCTATGGCCCTGGTCCAATGGCTCTCCAGTGTTAGGGTTGGACCAGAAGTAAGATTTAATGTCTGATGGGGGTTTGGTGTGGTTTAACTCAAATCATGCTGTTGACATGCCAGGTAGGCCCCATTCCTTTGTTTCAACCATGTTGTGAAGTCCAAACTCCTATTGCCGAATTGTCCTAACTTCTGGATTTCTCAAGTTAGGAATTTTCAGTGAGGATGTCATTGAGTCTGTCCTAAATTCAAAATAACTGCCAAAAAGCAGGACCTTTGTTAGGTCTGTATGGCAATGCCAATGAAGATGGGAAACAACATGAACACAGACATATAATGATGGAAAGCTTACTAAAACTGTATGATGTAGCTTACATGTATTAATGTAACTACTGTAAACTCATTTTTATTTGTATGTACGTGATGGTTACGGCACTGGAGAGCCAGTGGTCGTACATATCACAAATGAGTTGTTCTGCTCAGCGGGACCTCCAGCCATCCAGCAAGTGACAAGAGATAGCCGCTGATATTACGGTTAGTCAATATAGAGTAGCCGACCGGTACATTCAGATACGTGCATGAGAGGACGAGGATCCCATTTATATTCATAGTTAGGATTTCTTAAGTTAACATAGAGGATCGGAGATAGGAGAGGACACAGTCATGCGTTTGGGAATTGCTTCTGTAATAGGAAGCTAGGATTTATCCTATTCTTGAAATTTAAGATTGGACGAGCAGTTAGGATGTTTTTCTGTAATGAGGCCCCTGTTCTTTACCCCTCGCACGGAACTCTCCTGACAGGGGAGATGCTAATAATTAATGACACTTTCTGAAATCTCTTTCAAGATGCTCTAGGAAACTGCACAAGAGGGGAAAGGAAGAACATAAAATGGCTTGGAGCTTACAGCATGAAACAAAAACTCAGCCAGAGAATCAGAAGGGAGTTTTTTAAGCTAGAGAATCAGGTTTGGTAAGATCCACCAGAGCAGCTCAGTGACCCATTTTGGGACTAGCTCATGATTTAAGAGACACCAGTATGAAGGGCTCAGTATATATAAAAAAAATCTATAATATATGTTATTACAGGAAAAGGTAGTGACCAAAAGAAAATGTAATTATGGGGCCATAGCTGATATCAGTAATTCCAACCCTGCCCTATGAATAGATATCTATTAATAGCCACCCGTCAATTACCCTTCTTATGTTTAAGTATATATTCAAGGCCAAACACTATGATTAACGATGAAATCCAAATCTGTAAAGAAGTGCGATGCTTTGTTCCAGAAATATCAGAGAGAAGTGCAGACATTAGGTGCAAGAAGCATTTCATTTAGCTGAGAACAGTGCGGCCATTAAAGTCATTTAAATCCTGGAGAGACTGATGAAGAGGAGCGGAGTAGACACTGCAGAGCAATGCAGCCTGGACGACAGCGGGGAGAGGAAACAGATGCAGGGACAACACTGATAGGAAGACAGATGGGGAGCAGGGGGACAGTTGGGTGCGCAGTGGGCACACCCATAAGCTCAATATCCTCAGCAGCAATTACACTGTATACACACTCACAGGCATGCAAAGCTGTGGCCTTTGTACTCCTAAGTAGAGGCCTGTTTCATAATGGATTTTGCAGGACGCGGCTCCCGTCACCCGCAGTATATTAAATTTCAGCAACAGCAGCTCCTACATCATGGCTGTCCACCACTGCGGTGCAGCAGAACAGAACGTGGCACGTGCTGTCGGTTTCTCTGCTCCGTCAGGACTATGTATTGTATTTGTACTGCTCTCTGGGAAATCTTTACGTTACTCTTCTATTTAATTAATGCACACTGTGGTTTGCAACCAGCCGGTGTGTGTGTGTGTGTGTGTGCATGCTCGTGTGTGTGAGTGCAGCAGCAGAGGAAGTGTTCCTCTGAAATGTAGGTTGACGGGAACATTCAAGTCACGGTGACAACAATATTTGAATGATTAGGAATGTCTGACAGTACCGTGTCCAGATGTAATTGAAATGGATTTTTCTTGGTTTGTCGTGGAGAAATAAATATTTCCTCACTCTCATTTCTTATTCCCCTTTTACTTGTTTTCTTCCTATTATTAAGGTGTTTTAAACCGTGGGTATGTGCTTTTTTTCTTCTTTTTTTTACACCGGTAAGTAATGAAGTACACTGAATATATTTATATGCTCTCTAATGCTGGTTGATTCAATCAATTCAAATATTCACATTTTCTTCTCTTAACTCTTGTTAGCCTCTCTATTCAATAAGATTAAGCACACATGTATCAACTAATGTGAGATGTCGTTGCACATTTTACAAATTGTATATTTAATGAAGACTCTAAAAGATTTAAACAACGGCCATTACTAATTTGAATAAATGATCAGTTTAATTATCATTACCACACAGATCAAATATCAAGATGGGATTACTGACATAATGAGTTTATTTATAAATAATGATGTTATGAATCATATTACTAATATGTTGTAAAGTCATTACACCTGCTCTCGTTATCTATTATCCTTTCATTTGAAACTCGATTCTGTCTAATTTATTTAGTGTGTATACACTGAAATGGGATTTGAGAATATAATGTGTACAATTGTCCCACACTTCATGAGTCATCCCTAGAGTTGTTGTTCAGTAATATGGAAACAAAGACTTTTAAAGGAAACTATTTAATAGCTTTATTCAAAGTCAACTTCTGTAATTCTTCTTTACATGAGAGCCGGTCTTCTGTCCGTGGCACAACCACAGCTGGAATCTCCTGTGTTTGTGTGTGTGTTTTCCTGGAGACACTAGATGGCACTATGGATATGCAATCCTTGGGAAATTCTCAGCCTCTCTCTCCCACTCATACATGCAACCCTCTTTACATGACAACTAAAGTCATATTTGTCATGTAAAGAGGGTAAATAGAGATTTGCATATGTTTTATAAAGGTAAATTAGAAAGCATGTGTGCGTGTGTGTGTGTGTGTGTGTGTGTGTGTGTGTGTGTGTGTGTGTGTGTGTGTGTGTGTGTGTGTGTGTGTGTGTGTGTGTGTGTGTGTGTGTGTGTTTGTGTGTGTGTTGCTCTATAATGTATTTAAAATAAAGGCATGTTGCTGGCTTAGTTTAATTTAAATGAAACATCAACACTTCTATTAGACGTTTGACCATTTCCAACAAGAGCTTTGGGAATGTGACCTGGCCATTACCGAAAGTGAGGCTGTGTGTGCTAAGGGTTAATTTCATCAAATGTGTGTGCGTCTGTGCCCGACCCCTGGAGGCAGATTGTTCCTCAGCTGAGGGCTGTGCCTCATAAACATGCATTTTGTATCATGCTCCATGTTTGGGGATTAGCCTTCCCGTCCACACAGAGGGGACGCTCTCTCCTCTCCTCTCCACATCTAATCACATTTACTCTCACGTACCTCTGTCTCTCCTGTGTTTTCTTCTCCTCTTTTACATATAAATCTAACTCTCATCCCCAGTGCTATCCTCATTCTTTGCCCCTCTCTCTTCTTCTGTTTCCTCTTTTCTTTCCCTCTTCTCCTCTCTCCCATATGGATCCCCAGTAAAAATCAAAGCAATCAAGCAGGCCATGCAGCCGTAAGCGTTCTGAGCTTCAATGTGTCAGGAAAAGAATTCACTATTTTTATTTATTTATTGTTTGCCAAATGCACCAAAAATCTATCAGATGAGCAATTGTGCTTGAATGATAAAACGTGCATCTCTGGTTGGCTGATGGAATATTTTTCAGATAGTCACTGACTGGTGTTCAGAAGCATTTGCTTGCATACCCCCGCGCACACACAGTGTGTTCCTGTCATAGTCAAACAATATATATTTTTATATTCTGGTAGAAAATATACGAGTTTTTCTTTACACAATTTAAAGGAAACTTTGATCAAGGCCCCGACCAGGAGAAAGCATGGTATGGCACGGTATTCTTTTGCCAAAGAGCCAGTTGCTATTCTAATGGTTATCCTCTTGCAATGTGTGGAGGCTTTTTGTTTTGCACCCCCAAGACATCATTGAGGTACCGATAACTAAAGATATGCCAGTCTGATCAGTCTGTATCAGCATCTCGTCTGAAATATGGGTTTAGATATTAGAAAGATATGTACACTTTGATTTAAACTAATTACATGTAAACTTGAAACATGTGGTCTACTGTTAAGACAGGCGACAACACGTGATACAACAGTAACCACAGTAGCTGCCAGCCGACATCACGTCAGCGCTGTGGCAGTATTTTCCGTTTCAAGTAATAAAGCAAAATCATTTTTTGGGAGTGTTGGAGACTTCATCACCCCAAACTTGATAAAACACCTGCCGAATATCCTGTCGAGGAATAAGATGAACTTGTTCAAGCAACTAGTGTGATGTTAATGCAGAAGCAACATTGTATGAAATATTAAAAGGAGTGTGAGTAATTTCCTCCAGACGGCAATGAAACAAAACTGATAATAGAGGAAATTGGGAAATGCATTACGAATGACCAACCGGATGAAAATGTTGTGATTGAACTCTTAATTGAACATCTCAAGCCTCGCTACACGCTGCCGAACCATCTGCTCACTCTGGTCGGTGGATTTCTTTCGAAACACTTGAAGAAAATGTTTCTGATTTGAACAGCTGGCCAAAGCAGGAGGCCTTCTCGTGTCACAGAGCAGTTTTTACCTGCAGTGTGAAGTGTGCTATCGCTGAGAACTGGCAACAACATCCAGCTCCATGGTTACTTACAACTGGCTGTAGCTGTACAACAAACTGGTCATCCAGCCTGCATGTGCAGTACCTCTGTCTGTTCTGCCGACCTGTGACCTTTACACGAACCGAGCCAACAGATCAATCGCTGAGGAAGCTCTGTTATCTTTACACACGCACACTGTTATCAACTCTAATGTTTATCCATGCTAATTAGAGCACTCCATAGTCGAGAGAGTTGTCTGGCAGTGTGTGTGTGTGTGTGTGTGTGTGTGTGTGTGTGTGTGTGTGTGTGTGTGTGTCTGTGTGTGTTTGTGTGTGCCGGCTGATGATGCTTGTTAAGCCCACAACAAGGCCACTAGAACTGAAGTAAAAACAGAAAGGCAGCTTATCCACTCTATGATGAACACAACAAGGAACCCTGTGCTCTGATTGGCCACGGAGAGGCTTGTTGAGGAAGAGATGTTAAAGTCTCATCCAGCTATTAGTCGTGTGCTGGAGGCGGCTGCACTCTTTAAGGTGTTATGAGAGTATTAGGGAAAAGGCCTTTGACAAAAAACACAGCAACTTCTTATTTTCTAATGGAAATAGCACCTAATGTCAGGCTTCAGGTGATATTTCTAACGCAAACACATCATTCAAATCCCCCTAATAGAGAAGCCACAGATTAGATGCGGCTAATGAAAACTCTCAAAGTGAAGTTAAAAAGCAAAATGCTCCGCAGCAACAACGACTTCACCCTGGCTCTATATTCACTTAAGCAAGGCAAATAAATGAAGGTAGGAAGGGAGAGTGCATGTTGACTGATGCCCAAATCCTTTTAAACTTTCAAATATTGTCAAAGGTTTCAAATGTTTTATGGCATCAATCACAAAATGCTGTTTCACCTGACTCAGCTTTTAGTATTCACGTTGTGCCTGCAATGGTCTACGACAGTCCGATCAATAGTTGTGATCACAAACAAATCTCTCCCAAAGCCAGACACCAGAGAACCAAGATTAGACCCTGTGATCCAATCATTCTGCCTTTGAGATGGAGCTATGGACACCAACAGTAATTGTACCATTGGTGGCGATCGGCATTTGAATTAAACTCCATTAGGTAAGCCCAGCTAGTATGTTTTTCATAGTTATTAGAGCCATGGTTTTTACTGTATTAATCCAATTGTAAGTAAAGTGGAATATTCAGTTGGTTGAAGTCCTTTTTGTTTATATACTGCTTCCATTCTTAGCTTTAAATTTGAACTAAAAAGCTATTTGTGTAGTGCAGCCCAGTTAGTGTCTGTGGGACTCTGCATGGTACCCTTGATTGCAGTTTATGGCGCCCTAGAGGCACCGTTTCATCCGCCTTAAATGGCTGTAACCTGAATAAAAGCAACAACCATTTCATCTGCAGGGGAGCTTAACCGTCCCATTGCGTGATGAGGATGCCTGGCGAGGCGCTGTGACACAGAGACACATCAGCACTAATGGGGGAGTAACATTTCCAACATGCTAGTCAGCCACATTGGCATGTTAAGATGAACAGCCCACTCTGAGCCTCTGCTGTGGAGAAGAAGAAAAACAGCCTTTCTGGGGAATTGAATGTTCTTATATTCTTTTATCCATTTTGTGGGCCAGACACAATTCAGTCTTTCACTTTAAGTATTTAACTCAAAGTGGGAAGGCGGTTCTAGTGATATATTCATTGCTCGGCAGACAAGATAGCACTTTCTAAAAAGCGACGGCGTTTGAATCAAATATTAATTTGCTGTTCTGAAAGACCCTTTTCAATATCTTTCCATATCGTAAGACCTAAGCACTGTCCATTTGGTTTGCTGTGAATTAAATGGACAGAAGAGACTTTTCTTGTTGGATCAGATACAAAGAGGAATGTGTGTGTGTGTGTGTGTGTGTGTGTGTGTGTGTGTGTGTGTGTGTGTGTGTGTGTGTGTGTCTGTGTGTGTCCAGTACCGGACTGTACATTTCCTGTGCAGTCATTCCCCACATGCTTGGCTTGGGCATGCGTGTGAGTAGCTATCACTTTAAATGTGCAGTAGTTGTCGCTGAAGCCTTTTTCAAAAGGCCCTTTGATAATGGATGTAAGATCTCCGGCTTGGGGTGTTTGGCTGCTCCCCTCATGCTGCAATGAAGGACAGTCCATTTATTCATGTCCGTTCCCAGAGCCCCGGCAGCCCCGGCAGCCCCAGCAGCCCCAGCTCCAAGACTCTCCCCCAAAGATCGTGAACAAAGGGCATATTCTCTCACAAGAGCATGGAGGGGAGATAAAATGTGTGTGTGCATGTGTGTGAGAGGACATTGCACTTGAAGTGTAGAGAAACTCGGGCATACATCCAATTGAATGGGCCCTGTGTGCCAGCGTCTTTTTGTCCATCTCTGTGTGTTTGTGTGTGTCTGTCGTGTGCATATGCAGCATCCCCTGACTCGAGGGGAATGCCCACCAGATAATATGCCACTGCTCTCTGTGAAACTTTGTTCTGCACAAAGAGGCCGTTTCATGCTGCACTCTTTTGAAGCTCATACATCAGAAATGCGACTGGGTGGGTATTGGGTTGCATTGTGACAGATTCGCTTGGGGCCTTTTGTCCCCGGTTTGACTCATGGGAACCAGGTACTGGTGCGGCTCGTGAGTCTCGTGTTTCTGGTGTCGGGCACACAATCATATTAAATCCCACGTTATGAAGCGACAGCATATGTGTGAAGTCGCTGCAGGTCATTTGCCGCATGTCCCAAAGGGGAGATTTATTGTGCACCTCGCTGCTGACACGTCAGTAGAAACTGAAGTCATTCTCTTCCCACTCACTACGATACTCTCACATTCTTCCAGGCCACTTTGATGCCTTTGTTGAAACGACTACCGCAATCCTAAGAACACTGTCCTCTCAACGTTTTACTAAATGTAACATATGTGCTGTCACGTCCATTCCCAGATCCCCGCTCGCAAGTGGGTTGGACATTTCATAGAGTTTCATGTGGCAGATGTGAATATATATGTAAATATAATTGCTGTGACTTGCAGCTACACTGTAATGCACTGGTACTAAGCGATTAATCAGACAATTATTTTCTCAATTAATTGATTATCGGATTTGTCCAAAGAATGTCTGGAATTAGTAAAAGCTGCCATCACAGTTTCGTAAAGCTCAAGGTGATGTCAAAGGTATTCAGTTCACTTATAGAAGACTAAGGCCTTGTCCACATGGTTAGCAGGTCTGTCTTTCAATCAGAAGATCGGTGGTTCAAACCCCGGCTCAGCCAGTCCATGTCCATGTGTTCTTGAGCAAGACACTTAACCCTAATTGCTCACCGTTGCTGTGTCTACGGTGATACTGTATATCATGTAAGTCGCTTTGGATAAAAGCGTCAGCTAAATTAAATGTACTTATTTCTTATTTCTTCTATGCATTTCAGGCTTTAGTCCACACCCAAACTGCTTTTTAGGTCACTGAAAAAAGAGCTTTTGAGTAAAGATTTTCAGAAACTCCGTTTTCAGGGTTGATGTGTCGACGGGTTAAATGGAGCTTGCTCTGTCAGAATGTGCGCTCCTTGTCTCCTTTGTGAGGCGGCACTAAGGAGATGACATGTTGTGCAACAGCGGCATGAACACATCCATAAACTGCGGAGGTGGCCAAATGTTAACACATAAATGTACAGTCACTCTACCACTATCTTGAGGAACAGAGGTTTCAGAACGAGCTGCGGAGGTCACTGTTGCATTACTCCCACAATGCAACACTCCAACACAGCCCCCCACCCCCCCACCCTCCCTCGACTAATGGCTTTGACAGTGCTTCAGTTGACGGGGTTTTTCAACACCCATGTTTGAACTAGGACTCGGAAAAATGGTGAATATTCACATTTGAAAAGCGTAACCAATTATTTTCTTGTCATTTTTGGTTGAGAAGTTACAATTAAGCAATCCTCAAAAACGTGCTCATTAGTTATGGGGCCTGATCATCATTAGCAATCAGCGGGTGAAATCCTTTACTGAACTATAAATTGGTTCCTCGGCTGGAGGCATATTTGGTCAGACCTTTATAGACCTTGACATGGAAGCATAGATTTGTTGCTCCTCCACAACTCCCTGAAAAATGCTGTCTCTATGGTTAATAGAACAACTCGGGGCCTCACCTCACGGGGACTTCACAACAAACTTAGACTCTCCTTGTGGCCTCTTGAGAGACATGTTCATGTTCCAAAATATAGACTGAACCTGGAATTGCAGTGAAAATATGAAATCTGTTTTAAGGGAGGATTTAATCTTTAAATCTTTTATCTAACCTAACACTACCCTGCTGGTATCCCAACTCTACCGGGCTAATTTTAAATTAATTTGTGGTATGGCATTTAAAGAAATAGGACACTTGTTCAAAATAGCTTGTCCCCACAATTTAAGCTCCTTTTGAAGGCCAAAATTACACTACCACTTTTCCATTTCTCTGTCCTTTTACTGAATGCCCCTCTTTTTTCATTTCTTTACATTTAATTTTGATGCGCTCTTCGGTTTTTGCCACTCAGAAACCTCTTTATCAGTGCAGGGCAGACATTTGAACGAGTTTTGAATTCAGGTAATAAACCCAAAAATCACGAATCATTACAGCTAATTTAAAACAACATTACTTTTCAATCTGGTGCAGAAATTCAGGTTGCGTTCTCTCCTGAGAAGCATTGTGACGTGTATCATTGTCTGCAATGATACACGTCACAGAACAATAATTAGTACAAGCAAACACATCAAAAGCAAAATGCTAAAAAGTGAAACTCAGCCAGTCTGTTTCTCTCTTTCCTTGTGCCAGTGATAAACGGTAGCCTGCCCAGAACCACGTCACATTTTCTTTCTGCCTACTTATCCGCACTGCTTGGCCTTTCCATCCATCACTGGGCTCCATGCCTTATTGTGACCCTTCACAGGCTGCGTGCCCATGGATAAAAGGAGAAAATTACACTGAAATGAGCCTGAAAACATGCTCAAGCACCCCTCCACAAAGCCATCTTCTACTTGCCATTGTTCTGCACCCCAGCGCCCTCCCCCTTTTCATCTCTCTTTTTCATCTCTCATTTTTTTGTCTCCCTTGTGCTGTTTTTACAACACCACGCTGAGTAAATTAAATTTGTGCCACTTGCGACTGTGTTTCACACACGCCGTTTTGGCTGGAGGTTTTTTGAATAGCTGTCATGTTCCCCAAGAAGTGCAGAAAATTTTCGCATCAGTCCCCCTACCCTAGCGAGTGACTTCAAATTGGGGGGATTCTTCAAGGACATGCAGGACAGCATTCATATTCATGCGTGGGGATCAAATGTAAACGATTACCCATAGGATTATGGCAGCAGCAACATTTTCTCTTTTGCACAGATTTTAGTTCCCGTTTTAAGGACACTTTTTCCTGCCTCTGCAGGTCTATAGTTTGAACATCAAAGCCAGAGCGACAGTGGATTTTGGCTCAGTAATGCAACAAGAGCTGATATAATTTTGTAGTATACAGCTCATCTTCCCTGGCTCAGAAAACTGTCTGTCTGTAATTACTGCTGCATTTGCTGTTTTGAATTTTAGCATTTCTAAGAGCACTTTTGAGATGAACTTTACAGAATGTTGAATTCTAAAAGCAACACATTCTCACACCAATGCATCAAATAACGCAGCATGGTCAGTGGAACTAGCTTCAAATGATGTGTTACATACATAGTGTCTTTTCTAAATGTAGGTAACAAATCCCATTTAGGTCATGGAAAAGAGCGTGGTTGATGTTAACTTGACTGACTAACAACACACTACCAAACTCACGAGAACTCATGTCAACTTTACAATTAGTTTTGGATGGGACAATAACAGCAGTCCTTGGACTAAAGTCCTGTGGATGTTTGACCCATCCACCTCATACCTGCCACTTTACGCTACGTCCCTTGCTCTGCACATAATTGCGCCGATGGGTGCGTCGCCCCTTGCGTCTGCATCTGACACGTTATTAGATTAGATTAGATCAGATATTCCTTTATTAGTCCTGCAGTGGGGAAATTTGCAGGATTACAGCAGCAAACAAGGTAAAGTGCACACAAGAGACATAGTAAAAGAATTAAATAATAAATTGTAAAAACAGTAAGAAATCTACAATACTGAATTATATATATATATATACATACAGACTAAATATAACTATTATGAACAGTGTAATAAAATTGCACAGGTTAAGTGTTTTTGTGGTCTACTGCAAGCTCAGCTGGTTGTGCAGCCTGACAGCAGCAGGAAGGAAGGACTTGCGGTACCTCTCCTTCACACAACGAGGAAGAATCAGCCGGTGGCTGAAGGAGCTGTACAGATCTGCCAGAGTGTCCTGCATGGGGTGGGAGGTGTTGTTCATCAGGGATGATAGCTTGGCCATCATCCTCCTGTCTCCCACCACCTCCACCACATCTAGTGGACAATGGATATTCACTGGTACCAGAGGAGAAGGTTTTGGTGCATTGACAACGTGAACAGGTTGGTTGAAGTATTATGTATTTATTGCTTTACAGTAAACATACTGTACAAAAAAAACAAGAAACTATTTACAGCAACACAACTTTCAAGTTGGTTTGAGACACACAAATTGGAGTAACATTCGTTTAACTGGTGGCAACAGTATGTAATGGTGGAACTGCACTGTATTGGGCCTTTTTAATGATTAATAAAACAGCTGAAGACAAGCCGATTATGCATTATTTATTGATTTGCCTTTGTTCAGTGAGCCCGTCTTCATCGCCTCTTCCTATGTGATGAAACAGGCAATGCCTTTCTCTGCTCCAGCAACAAATCAATGACAGTCTGCTTGATCAAAGAGTGGGACACATCCCTAACACAACATCAGGCTACATATACAATATTTAGATGGCGCAGAGGAAGACAGTAGAGCAAGAACAGAGCAAAACAGGAGCAGGAAGCTCTGCTGAAGGAACGAGATGACTCCCACTCAGCAACCTTCTCCTCCTGGTGGTGCGTTTGATGTCGGCTCATATATGCAGTTCAAATAGGTTTCTTTTACTGTCTGTTAAGTTCTCCTTTCTCTCCACTGTTCCTTTAGAGCACATTTCCATCCTCTTATACTTACTCCTCATCTCTCTCACTAATATTAGACATCTGTCCATTCCAGAAGTCATCTTGACCCCAATATGACTCAGTGATGGATCACTAATCCATGTGTTCTCTCCCTTCTTTTCATTTTTTTTTTTCAAAGTCCTGTGCTATTTTCTTAGTAGAACGCTGTTTTTTCAGAAGAGTTTTTTCAGAAGATGAGAAACTGGTCATTTATTTTGCTGCACAAAGTCTGGTTTTCACATCAAAAAGGAAAGAAGGCTAATAGTGTTAGATGTTCTTTACAAATAAGAAGCTTATTAATAATGGAATAGGACTGAGCCAGTGTTAGCATGTTGTTTTCGGGCTATGCTTTCATCTGTAACGAGACACCGTTCACTAGATCTGTTTGCTGAGGAAATAAACAATCCCCATTTTACACTACACTTACAGTTAATATTGCATTGCAAAGTAAAAGTGTTGATCCTGAATGTCATGTTTCTTTCCCCTATGGTGACGTGACAGAGTTCTGTGAACCCTGATTCTGAGGTTGTTGCATCATATCAACTTGAACTTTGTTAGATGAGGAAAAACTTGTTTCGCAACAATAATATGAAGTACATTGTTTAATAAAAAAAATAATCCAGCAGTTGGAAGATGAGCCGGTGGCCTTTCTTTTGAGGGAGATGCTATTTGAAGGATATTAACAAGGCTGCTGACTGGTATCTGACTGGCTGAGCTCCGTCTTAATGATTATCCGACACAGCGGCAGACGAAGATCAGCCAGTGGCTCAAAGATGCCGATCCAGCTGGGATACCTGCTAAATTAAACAATGGCTGATCCAGGAAGATCATCTTTACCATGCTGTTCAGTGGCTCCATATTTCCAGAATAACGCTGACCTAATTATCAAAGTTTGGTTTGGTAAAAGTGAAAAGATTGTTTTTCTGAGATTACACAACACAAATACATCAAATACAACAATAGGAAACCTGACATTCCATCCGTATATGATATTCCTCAAGAATATTAATTTATAATACTGTTACTGAAGAATTTACTTTTTGTGACTGTTGAACTTAGACTCATTGGAGAAGCGCTGATGCTTAATTCAAAAGCTGATAGAAGAAAATGTGCTCTGCGATAATGAAGCCCCTGTGAGAGTTTCAGCACAGAGACGGGAACAGCTGGCTGGTAGAAAGCCATTGTTGCCGTCTGTTTGGGTGAAGCACCGACATAGGCAGAATATGCACATTATGTGGTGGGTTAAAAACAACAGTTTATTTAAGGAAGTCCTCTGTACATGACGGACGCATCAGATACTTATAAGATCTGTCGCATGTATTATTATCTCATTCTAGAGAAGGTATAGGCGGACATGTGCTCATGCAATAAGAGAATCAGTGGTGTGTATATAGTGAGAGGCCGACGCTGAAATGATTCATGATTTTTAGAACACATTTTGCATTGAGATGCTCACCCAGCTGACTCCCCAAGGTCATACTGTTTTAAGACCGAATAGCAAATATCGGATGTTATGAAATATAACGAGGATCAGTATTAAGAATGTGTATACTGAAACCTGAAATGGGAATCATTCTCCACAAGTAGATCAAGGTTGTCCTTGCTTTGTTAGCGCATCTGCTGCTCATGGAACAAAGACCAGATCAGCAGCTGTGCAGGTTATCCGTGTAGCAGCCAAGATAAAGACAGCGTTACCATGAGAGGGTTACTGCTGCTGCTGTGTGGTTGAATTCAGCAATGCTAACAGATTTTGAGTCTGACTTTGAACCAACTGTGTAAAGTTGGAGGTTCTTAGTTAAAAGGCGAGCCCAGTCCTCTGAGTACAGATGCTACGGACAGCCTTGGAGCCGATAATTAAAAGTGCATCCGACTGAGGAAAGAAGTCGACAGTCATTAAGGTGAGAGGTTCAGCCTTATTGAACAGTCTAAATAGGGACTGGGACCCAGCCGAAGCCAGCGCCCCATTACAGAGAAGTGCACACCACAGCCCATGTTCATTAAATCACGGAGTCCCTCCTATTCATTCCACAATGCTAAACTTGTCATTTAATTTAGTGCAAATGTTATATTGAAGTGCTGTGTGTGACTGCTCACTCACACATACAGGATGAGATGCTGGGCTGCATCAGCATGGGTGTTACTACAGCTCTAAGACGGATCTTTTTTAATCGGCAGACACATAAGAATGACTTCTATTCGGTTCCAAAGGAAATCAGTCTCTGGAAGCTTGGTATTCAGTCTGTAAAAGTAAATCATCAGTGTGTACAACCCAACAATCTGATTTCACAACATTGATCATGCTATTGTGTATAATAGAACATTGTTAGTGTCTTGTATTGGCATTGAGGCATAATCTATCCAAAATAAACATGTGGTCCTGTGATTAAATTGGGACCCATCTAATGTCAGTGCAAATCTACTCATGCCAGCAGGAAACAAATAGGGTATTTCTATCTGCTATTTGTAGATAGTCTAAGTGTGTAATAATATAAAACTGTAAGGGAATGCATTAAATGAGCAAAACTCTTAAAATGAATGAAATCGTAATATTCCATTGCAGCGTTGGTCATTTCTTTTGTAAACAGGTTAAACACAAAAACAGTTTAATGGGGTTTAAAAAAAAGCCTTGCTTTTCTCACGCTGGGAAGAAATGCTGATGGTTGACGTAGAATGTTTGTATTCTGCTGTGAGTGAGGTCATACCAGGAAACGGGGCGAGGATGTGTGAGTTTCCCTGGCGATACAAAGTGGCTCCTGTGTGTTGTGGTGGAGCTGATAATGAGCGGAGCCGTGTGTGTGCTGAGCTAATTCTGGAAGAGGCAACCAACGCCCTTTCTCATAAAACCCCAAGAAGTTCTGTTTTCCAAAAAGTTACCACCGAAGGGATTTCTAGCTTTTGACATTGTGCCATCCAAAACAAAGAGGTGGAAAATTGCGTTCATGTGACTTGTGTAACACCAGCATTGTCATCTGATATCAACCATTTGTGAAGTGCTTATCTTGAGGAATATTGATGGTGTGTTCAGCTTTTGGCCTGTTCTGTTCCGTCAACGCCGTGACAGTTAATTCACCTACAGGTTGAGTTGACTGAGCACAGTGACGGCCTGTGTTGAGGTCGGATAATTGAATATAGTGAACTTGTCATTCCTCTTGTCCTTTGCGTTTTATCTGAGCCAAACTGTGTCAGCGGTGTTCATAACTCTTTAGCCTGTGTACATTGCACCACTGATATTTACCTGTGCCTGATATTCCGGTGTGGTGTATTAATAATATAGAAAAGCAAGCCATTTTCATTTGATTGAGACAGAAAGGTTGTTGATGGAATATCTAATTGTATTTATATGGGGCGACTGTGGCTCAGTGGTTAGCAAGTCAGTCTTTCAATCAGAGGGTCGGTGGTTCAAACCCCGGCTCAGCCAGTCCATGTCGTTGTGTCCTTGAGCAAGACACTTAACCCTCATTGCTCACCGTTGCTGTGTCTACGGTCTACTGTGTATCATGTAAGTCGCTTTGGATAAAAGCGTCAGATAAATGAAATGTAATTAAAAAAAAAAAATTATTGAGTGGGATTGTGACCAGAAAGTCGGCTCTTTCAGAAGCTAGAGGAATGTGGTTTTGAAAAGTGAAGGACAGCTCATGTCAAGGTGCATTTGTGCAATGTGTGCTGCAACTGAGGAGCCGACAGTAGAGGGTTGACGTTGTACTGGGCGGATCCCAGTGGCCACCAGCAGGAAACTGTGGTTGTGAGGACTGGAGAAGAACAAGAATGTCCTGCTGACTTTATTTTAATTAGTTTTAAGATATAAATGCATGCATATCACTCAGTTAGAGCTGTAAAGTGTTTGTTGATTAGTCTCTGTAAATAGAGCAAGGCTTGTCTGTCCTTAATCCTTAAAGACATACTTTAACGATGGAATCTGTGAGGATCCTGGAGGCACCACCGCCAGGGGGTGCCACAGTAACCCTGGGTACGGCCAGAATGTCTCTCTCTCTTTCTTTTTCAATCAGGCAGACGCTGGGCAGCTGGGAGGAGTACGCCCGCCACTCGCAGCTGCAGATCATCACCATCAGGAAGCAGTTAAAGGTGGCCTCCTCCCGGAGGTCCAGCGTCGAGTGATTGCTATGCCTGGCTCACGACACACCCGCCAGACCCGTCGACCCAGATCCCGGTCCAGATCAGGACCCTCACGAGCCCACCTCGAGAGTCGCCAAGGCAGCGACAGCCCGCACGTCACGAGCTCGCCCGGAGTGTCACCGAAGCAGCGACCGCCCGCACGTCACGAGCCCACCTGGAGAGCCGCCGAAGCAGCGACCGCCCGCACGTCACGAGCCCACCTGGAGAGCCGCCGGAGCCGCGGCAGCCTGCACGTCACGAGCCCGCGCCGAGACCCGCCACAACGAGCGGCTGAGTACTTCCTGGTGTTTCCCACTGCCATTGCCCACAATAAAACTCTTTTGTTACACCTTCTCCCCTCGCTTGTCCGCAGTTTGCTTTTGGGTCCAACTCCGTAACCTGACAGGAATCTATGAATAAACCTGACTTGACTTTATAAAATGTTGACATGCACACAGTATCGGGGTCAGAGAGAACTCATCCACAAACACACTCTCTACATTTTATGCTAAAGTCTTATCTTTTTTCCAAACCAGACTTTGGTCAAAAAGGCATTTTATCTACATCAAAGGCTTGTTGCTGCTCAGCACAAGATTAGCTTGGAAAAAAAACATACATTTTTTGACACCAATTTAGAGTTTTACTTTTAAAGCAGTGCCTCTGCCAATGCACGTGAAGTTGGACAATTTCAAGTATAACCTTTGGGCAAATGGCACCAAACAAGATGAAGAAAAGGTGCATTATTTTTTACATCTGAGCTTTTAAACACATGAATCTTTTCCATTTTTGTTTCATGCTACGCTCCCAATCATCCCATTCATCCACTGTTAGGTTTTACTCAGCAGTGTGACAGAAGCAAATATAAACAAACCGAACCGCGATGTCTGCATTCTAACAGGGTTCTCATCAAAGTGAAATCATTGTCTATTATCAGAGCATGTGTAGGACCTGTGAGAGGATATCTGAGTTATTTATATTCACAGGTTGGATATGTTTCCCAAGGTGTTCTCCTGACTATCTTCTTTTTCTGACTCCCACAGGTAAAGAATTGTGAGCTGGAAACATTATTTTGTTTTAAAAGTAAAAGTAGGGCGAAAAGCACCAAGTGAGACAGCCTTGTTGTTATGCTGTTCACAGGTTGATGGCAAACCGGTTTTTAAGTTGTACGCAGTATTTTCCTCTTCAGTCAGAGGGGCCTCTTTGGCATCAGCCCATCTAATGTATGAATGTGCTGACCCCTGGTTTTTTACTGCCACACCTGTTTCTATTCAGAGGATCCAAATGTTCCACTCAGATGAAAGCGTTTCCTTTTGTATCAACATTGTGAAGGTCAAAGGAGACATTCCCTTTTTACATTGTCTGTGTCGTGTTTTAGGAGTGTCTTGTTGGGGTCGATGCAAGAATACGGGGCTCTGAGGTATAGGTGTGAGCCTTTCAGTCGTTATATAATCAGAGAGAGAGAGAGAGTTATCGATGTTTTCTCAGCATGAATCAAGCACGTTTTCAGTGAGTGTTGAGCTTCACCAGGGTTGTCACGGTCACAGGTTTTCTTTGTGGTCTTCATGGATAAGATCTCAAGGTGCAGAGTGTCCGCTTCGGGGACCTTATCACCTCTGTGCTCTTTGTAGGTGATGTGGTTCTTTTGGCTTTATCATTCGGTGACCTCCAGCCCACACTGGGCAGTTTGGGCCTCTGATCAGGATGCCTCGAGCCGTTTGAAGGTTTTCTTAGAACCCAGGGTAGACCTGGCTTAAAGAACTGGAAGCCGTTGTTGGGGGAAAAAATGTTAGTTAGCTATGGCCGATAAATCGATCTTATAAATTACTTAAAATTCATAATTAAATAATATATTATCACAATAAAACTGGTAAGTTCTCTTCAGACACAGAAAATCAACATGGCAGCATCCTCTCCTCAGCAACCTCAAGCAAAACACTGTCCTCTGTAAAGTTGGTCTAAAGTCTATTGCAACTAAAAGCATCTCCACCATATCAATACAGTCGAGTGGAATATGGAGCTGGTTGCCCCGCTTGCTGGTTCTCCATCAGCAGCAACAGCAATGGAGAAGAGGGTTGTGTCTAAGACAGGGACGGCGTATCCGCATAGCTCCACCACGTAGGGTATGTGAATGGAAACACACCCAACATGCTCACGCACATTTGCAGTAATCTGGCCAAGAAATACCTCCATGTCAGGGCTGTCCGTAATGTCTGGACTACTTTGATTATCCCCAGATAAACAGCAGGAAATGAATGGATGGAAGTCATCAATCGACAATGCATTCCTGGAGTTACTTTATGATAATGATTTAAATTACCATATAGATTGTAGAGTGGAGTTATTCTCATAAATATGTGTTATCCTGCCACAGAATCAATCCATTTAACCTGAGTCCAGATACGACAGTGATGGCAATCTTTGATCAAATTAGAAAATGCTGGTGAAGGCAAGCTTTTATGTTTTATTAAACTTACTTGTTGTCAACCTGCTTTCATCTTTGTTACTAAGTAAGTTTCTACATATCTGTACACGGCTACTAGAGAATGAGTGTGAGCTTGTCACTTACATCAGTGACGGGTTTGTGGACATGTTTTCTCACATCAGAGCAGGTACAAATTGGATGCTCTTCAAGGGCCCTCAAACCTGCTGTGGAGTTTTTGTTAAAAAATGAATCCACTATCAAAGTCTGATATAGCAAAACATCACATTGCAGTTGGTCGTCTGGGAAACATGGAAAATGCACTAAGCAAAAACAATTGCCTTAAAATTCCCGGTTTGATTGCCGGAAGCTGTTATTTAGAGTGTCATGTGCTTTGATTTCTGGGTTTTGTTTTGACATCAGACCCATTTATAGGTTACTTATTTGAGATTTAACATTGAGGTAATATTTGTAATTGAATCATTAAAAGTAATACTTTTTAAAGACAAAAAACTAGACTATATTCTGTCAACATGTACTGTATACTGCATGCTTGCATAGTAGAAAGACATATTGTAGCCTATTCTTCTAAGAAGTCATGTCATGTGTGCAAAGCTGTACGATTTGTTGGGTGATCACATGATCTGTATTTAACTACTAATTTATATATTCACAAACATAATCATTGGTCATTATGAAGCAGTAGCAGATAGTTGTGAGCTGGCATAGACACAGATCTCACATTTACATACAAGTCATGAACTGACACTTAATCCAGACTGAGTGGAATGAGTGCAGTGTCAATGATAACTAAGTGTAGAAACAAAATAAAATATAAAATGTAATTTTAAAAAGACATTACATAGTTTGAAACATTTTACAATAAATATAAACCCCTCTAACTATTGAAAAACATTTCATCAAATTGTTTCCTGTCTTCCTGTATGTTTGAATGTTTATGTTAGAATATATACCACCCTGTGTATTCTGTGTCTTCTCAGTTTTTCCTGATTGTTTATTCCCTTCACCTGAGGGCCGACTGTGAGTCAGTGGTTAACATGTCCGTCTTTCAATCAGAGGATCGGTGGTTCGATCCCCGGCTCCACTAGTCCATGTCGTTGTGTCCTTGAGCAAGACACTTAACCCTAATTGCTCACTGTTGCTGTGTCTACGGTCTAATGTATATCATGTAAATAAAATGTAATGTAATGTTCTTGTTTCAGACTCCTTCCCCCTGTGTGATTGTGAAGCCCCGCCCTTATTGTTTCCACCTGTTCCTCATTGCCTGTCTTCCCTGTGTATTTAGTCTGTCTTTCCCTTGTCAGTTGCAGGATTGTCTTCTTCGTCTCCCATGTGTGTACTTCGCTGTCGAGTTGTAGTTTTCTAGTGTGTGTTTCCCGTACCAGTCTGTTCCCTTGTTTTATAACTTTGAGTAAAGTACCTTTAGATTTTTCCTCACCTGGCCTCCTCTGTTTCCTCTGCTCCTGAGTCTCTGACTCTCACACCCGGTCGGGACATGTATAGCTGTTGCCTCTCTTTGTATTTGTCTATTTCTATGTGATGAAGAGACTTACTTGGCATTCAGAGGAGATGGAAACTTGTTGCACCACTTTGTCATCCATTGACAGGCCTGTTCTCCTCCTCTTGTCTCTTATTGGCCAATCATAATGGTTCCTTGTGGCACATCGATGCACATCAGTGATTAACACACAGTGGAGGACAGGGGGAGAGATAAGCAGCAACGTCGTTCATAATTAACTGGGGTTTTGTTCGCACAACTCATGTGAGTTAGTTAATATGCTAAATAATGAGCTGTATTGAAAATTAATGAATGCTTACAGAGTGATTTATAAACATAATTTATTATTCAGAGTGCAGCAAATAAGCCTAATTGAAAATGTGAACGAAATGATCACACAAATATCATGTTTCCTTTGTGTTTTTTATCTGTATACACGTAGAGCGTTCCACATGATCCGAGAAATGTCAAAGCAAGCAAACATTTGATATGCAGGAACATAAAAAATATGAAACATAACAACGCCGTCTTAGTGTTTACTGAATACTACAAAATCCCCAGTATTCATGGATGAAGCTTCAGAATCTGGAGGTATTTTCAACAGTCTGTTCTGCAGTCTTCCTCTCTACTCACTGACATCCCTCCTGAACAGGTTGGGAACAATTGTTTATTAGGATCGAAATGATGGGCTGTGTGTCCCATATTCTCAGACTATTTCATGCTGATAAAAAAGTAACAGCGCACCTGGCTGGCCCTCAAGTGAACAAAGCACGGATTGTCCATCGTGGGCCTTCTTCTGTGTTGACTGCATGCTGTTGCCTTTGTTTGGCTGCCTGCCGGGTCAATATTTAACTGTCGCCTCTCTGAGGCCAGATCTCTCTTATATTTCTGTCATTGTTAATATACAATCTGAGGCATTCTATGAAGTGTAATAAGTCAGAAATGGTAATCAAACCTCTTCAGTGTTTTTTTTCTATGTGTCTCTAGGACTTCCTTTTCATTTTTTGGAAATGTTGGTGGTTTTGAAAGATTCCTGCTTGATGTAAGCAGCTGATAGTTGAATTGTTTGCTTGATAAGAACCGCTGATTTCTTTTTTTTTTTTTTAACTGGTCGTTTTCCCTTGTGTTGAATCCAGACGTGCAGTTCAATTAAATTCAGTTTATTTTGTACGGCCCAAAATGCCTTGGAGTGCTTTACAATCTGTACACATATGACATCCCTGTCCAAGGGTCAGGAAAAACTCCCCCAAAAAAAGGGAAGAAACCTTCAGGAGAGCAACAGAGGATCCCTCTCCCCGGATGGACAGAAGCAATAGATGTCATGTGACCAGAATAAACAACGTAACAGAGTTACAGCACACTCAATTAATATGTTTACAATGTCTAAAGATACATATCCAGTAAACTACGGCGTCAGTCTGGCCACAACCTGGATGCACAGACAAAGAAGACTGTTACGTGAAGAGAAAAAGCCTCAGGAGTAGGAGGGCTACCTTATTTATGAATGACTACACTGTAAAAAAAGTACGTAGAATTTACGGTGAAAACCTGTTAAATCCCAACAGTAAAAGACCGTTAATTCAAAAAAGGTTATATTCCATATCTATCACATTGAAACACCGTAAATAGATATATCAGCCCAAACTGTAATTTATGCATGTATTTCCTGTAAAAATTACATTTCGTCACTGTTAATTGTCCTAAACACTGTAGTAATAACGGAAATACACCGTAATATGAAAGAAAATCAATACCGTAATTTCTACAATCTTAACTTTTAAAAAATACATTTTGTCACTGTTAAATGTACGCACTACTGTGTTAACGACCAAAATATAAAATAATATTAATATAACAGCCAGCCCTGTAATTTTTACAGTTATTATTTGTAAAGGTTACAGTTTGTCACTGTTAATTACCCTAAACATTGTACTAATAACAGAAATACACCGTAATATGAAAGAAAATCGATACCGTAATTTCTACAATCTTAACTTTTAATAAATACATTTTGTCACTGTTAAATGTACGGACTACTGTGCTAACAACCGAAATATAAAATATGATTAATATAACAGCCAGCCCTGTAATTTTTGCATTTATTATTTGTAAATGTTACAGTTTGTCACTGTTAAATGTACTAACTATTAGACTGTTTACAGAAATAGGCCGTATTATATATAACAGCCAACACTGTAATCTTTACAAATAATATTTGTAAAACATACATTCTGTCGCTGTTAAATATACGAACCACTGGGCTCATAACGGAAATGTACTGGAAGATAAATTTAAAAGCCAACACTGTAATCTTTGCATTTATTATTTGTAAATGTTACAGTTTGTCACTGTTAAATGTACTAGCTATTGGACTGATTACAGAAATAGGCCGTATTATATATAACAGCCAACACTGTAATTTTTACAAATAATATTTGTAAAATATACATTTAGTCGCTGTTAAATATACAAACCACTGGGCTCATAACGGAAATATACTGGTAGATGAATTTAAAAGCCAACACTGTAATCTTTGCATTTATTACTTGTAAAAGTTACAGTTTGTCACTGTTAATTGCATTAAGCATTGTACTAATAACGGAAATACACCGTAATATGAAAGAAAATCGATACCGTAATTTCTACATTATTAACTCTTAATAAATACATGTTGTCACTGTTAAATGTACGGACTACTGTGCTAACAACCGAGAGGGAAACCTTGCATATAAGTTCTCCTTGTTTTGCATACTTTTTTTGCAAAGCATAAAATGCATCTCACACCATCCCCCACCCCTCTTTTCATCTCTGTTGGATACTTAACGACCAACAGGTGCCTGTCTCAGTAAATAACCTGACCACATGGGGCAGGAACACAGGTATCTCCTGCCTGTGTCAATGTCCCAATGAACTCACTGTCACTACGGTCCCATTATATTTATACACAGACATGACATGTACAGTTTCACCATTTAAATTCAAGATCCCTTCAAACCACACTTTCTCTTGATTTGACCGACTGACATACAGGGAAAGAGAGAGAGACAGAAAGAAAGAGAGAGAGAAACAGACAGACAGACAGACAGAAAGATACAGACAGACAGAGAGAGAGGCTGACAGAGATAGATTTTTGTTTATATCTTTATTACTAAATCACTTTTGTTTACAGTTTTAAAGTTCAGAACCATACAACCTTATTATTTATTAGAGTTTAATTTATCCTTATATTTCATATTGTAATATAGTTTGGGGAAGTACTTTTCCTACTTTTCTGCAAAACATGTTCACACATCTCAGCTTCTCCTTTATTTCACAAACTGTAGATTCTTACTATTTATGGTGTTAATATTTATTTAACTTGCATTTTTATGTACAAGATACTTTTAGGTTACAGAAATATTCTTTCAAAGTCAATTCACAGATTCACTCATACTCAACACGTCAAGCAGAGGTCAATTTTCTATTAGATTTAGGGGAACCAAATTATGGAACTTTCCCCACCTAACAAAGAAATGTCCCTCTATAACATTTTTCAAAAATTGCCTAAAATGAATTCTAATTGCTGTTTTGTAAGCGTTCTATGTATTAGTGTTTATTTTATTTCTTGTTTGAACTGTTATATCTACATTTATAGATGTTTCACTTATCATTCCTATTGCTTAGGAAATACCACAGGGGTATAACCCAACATCCCTGAACAAGCCATGCTTACTTTCACATGCAAGCACATGCACACACTCAACACAATTACATTATTTTTCTTTTCTTTCTTTTTTTCTTTTGTTGTCTATCTTATGCATATTTCCTTTTATGTTTGCAATTTTGTAAAAGATTATAATATTATATAGATGGAGGCTTCAAATAAGACCAGTTGGCTTTTTGCATCTTCCAGCACAGTGATATTAATTTATCTCTCTTATGTTTGTTAATTTTTTTTATTTTATTGTTTGAATTGTGCAAATAAATAAACCTAAACCTAATAGCATTGTCTCTGACTGAACACAGAATGTCCTTCAGAGACCAAATGTTCACAAAGAGAGGCAGACAGACAGACAGACAGACAGCCAGACAGAGAGAGAGATCAAAGTAGAGAGGGCCAGGTGTCAGTGATCAAACCAACAGCGCAATTAAAAAAAAAAAAAAAACGATCGGAGGCTGAACTTTTGAACCAGTTTGAGCGCCAGATCTACGCGCCGCGCTGCAGCTCTTCTTCTCCGGTGATTCACGAAGCGCCACTGAAGCAACAACAGCCGGACCCCTGGGAACATGACATCTCTTGTTGAGGTAAGAATACCAACATAATGTATTTGTCAGAGAGTAAACGCTTTCTTGAACGGTCTACATCAGGTGACGGTAGCGTTAGCTTAACCTCTCCAGTAAGGGGTTGAGCTAACGTTACGTTAGCCGCGCTTAGCTACATTTACAATTGAGGCTTGGTTCTCTGCAGTTCTGTGTCGCCTTGGACGTCAAGATAGCTTAGTTAACTTAGTTATCTAATAGTTGAGTGCGTTTACTTTTCTTTAACATCGTCAATGTAACGTAGGTTATAGGTTTATGTGTTAAACGTTAGCTAACATTAGCTTACTTTACCAAAGGTTAGCTAATGTAATGCTTTGCTATAGGTTAGGTTTATTACTGTGGCAGGTCGGTTAAGACACAGAGGGCCTACGTGCTACATACTTTATCTAATAACCACGTTTTTATTTAAGTGCTTTAAAGCTGGTTGCAAGCAGACATGTGTTAGATATGAAGGTTTAAAGCTAATTTATACCGGAGGCATGACATTAACATCTCTACTGTCTGTTAACGTGACTGACCTCCCGGCTGTCCACGTGACCGCTTATAAACACGCTGTAGCGTTGTGTGTGAAGCTTTTGTCAAGACACAAAACAGCTAACAGCTCCTGAGAAGGAGCTCCGTGTGGAAGACGAGTGAGCTGTCCAGTGAGTGGATGCAAACACGTTTTCATGTTCAGATCTTCATTTACTGCCCACATTATCAGATGAGGATGTCTCCCTCAGAGTCAGTATTTAAATTTATGCAAGACCAGTTGGTACAGATAATTAATATTTACTTTAATCTTGTAAAATGTAATACATTTGTTCCTGCCACCTTTCAGGCTTTGCAATCCAACTTGGCTGTGGACTTGGATGGGAACAACTTGCTGGCCTTAATGACACCCAGAAAAACGGTGCGATTCTAATCCATTTAAATGCCAAAATCAAGCATTTTTTGTTTTTAAAGATGTCATTTGTGTTTTACTCAACAGCAGAAATAGAGAGAGAAAGAGACAGGAAACACAGTGGACCGAGGAAAAGATCTGCAGAAAAGAGCCCACCGGAAATCAAACTGCAATGATAACATGTGACACGTGAGTGTAAATTTAATTTACAACCTTTGCATTGAAAAGAGGAAATTTGATGCTTGAGAAGATTTTTTTTTTTTTTTTATGGAAGAGGATGTCTTCCTCTCTTCCTTTATCTCCTTAGTCTTTATTTCAGGTTTGATTACGACTACAAGCTTGGACCTTCACATGGACCTCATCACCTTCTTTGCTGTTCTACTAGTCTAACCGTATCATCGGATCCAAGTTTTGTCAAGGATAAATATGGTAAGTTTGTTGTAAAGTTCAATGTATGTTAATTTAACAAAAGAAGGCTTTAGACTCATCTATTTCTGTAAGTACTGTGCTGCCATTTCATGTTCAAACAGTGTATACATGTATTGTTAGTGTTAAACACTGCATAAATCTAGGCATTGCATACTTGTCTTTTTATGAAATATTTTATTCTACTCTCTCACCATTTTGTACATACAAAAGGTATTATGTGAATAACCTTGCAACGGTGTAAGTGCTATATAAAGTAATATTATTGGTATTGTTGTTACTGTTATTACTGTTAATGTTTTCTATTTTGTCTTTTTTTCTGGCTGTAGAGAGGATCATGTCAGCCCACAACAAACACCAGATTAACTTGTGTCTTCTAGCAGAAATGATGACAACACCTGCCTAAAGTTCCAGTTTCCTGAACATCATGCCATATCTGTATGCGATTCTGTCTCACCTGTCTTCACTCTGGACCAATGACTCAGACACCAGTCTTTTCAAGGCCTAACTAGAGGTAAGCAGTGATATAGTTCAGTTCAGCAAACTATAACAAGCACAACTCAAACATAACTTCACATAATGGATCATTCTCAGGGCCAGGGCCCGAGACAACAGCTTCATGCAAACATAGAAGAAATCATAAAACTGTAAGATAGTTTTGCATTAGTAAAAAAAAATATATATATTGTGCTCTGAACTGATATCACTCTGAAATTTAATTTCATGTAGCAGTAACATGTCATTAGATTTAGGACATACCCTCATGTCTACTGTCTTGTAAATGCAGGGGCATTGTTTCCCATTGGACTAGGTCTCCTGTATGGCAAAGGGGTATTAGCTATTGCACACTGAGTATTTTTAGTTATTAAAATGCCATACAACTCCACAAAAGCTTTTCTTTTTTTTTTGCATCAATAATTGTGTTATTGTTTTTAGAGGCATTTAAAAGTCCTATGTTATTGAATCTGAAAAAATACAAACATTCTTTTTATTTATATCCTTAATTAGATGTGCTGTTACCCTGGTTTTTAAAACATGAACTATGTGAAATTTGATGATATTCTTGAGTGGAGGCATCTGTAGGCTGCAATATTACAGAAATTTAACGTGTTTATGCCTTTGCGCAAAGATCGGTCTTAACATTCGACCTGATACTTATTCATTTGTATTAACTATAAAGGTGTGTTTTATTTTTTTCTAAGTCAGTTAAGCTCAGTTTAACACCATAAGGCAATGAATGTTTCTCTGTGTAGGCATCATGCTCAAGCGCTGCGTCAATCTAACTTTGCCTTTTGTTTCTGTTTTTGTGCTGCAGAGAGGATCATCCCGATCCACAGTGAACGCTTGATGATCAAGATACAAGTCCTCAAGCAGGACGTCCTGAACCGCTCAGCTTCCTGAACTTTGGGTCTGTGGAGACTATACCATGTTGGGTGCCCTCTTCAGTCAAGTCTGGACACAGCGGCTCGTTACTCTTGATCAACTTGGGGCAAGTGGCTAACCTTTTCATGTTTATTCATGAATAATCCTTCATGTCCACATGCTGATTCTTCAAGATCTCAACAATGCTTTGTGAGTATACGGTGCAAGTTATAAGATCAGATCAACCTGGTTTTCACAGAAAATGTTTTATTTCTTAAGGTTTATCAACGATGGTCTGTATTTTGATTTACAATACGTTTTATTTAATATTTCCTGATGTTGACTGGGAAATGTATGCCAACCAATTGTAATACGTTATACGTTGTACCATATGTTTTTGCAATGGAATTCTGGCAACTACAGTTGCCTTCAATTTGCTTTGAACTTTCTAATAAAATACCGTAACTCATACAGTTGTACTGTGTTTATCTCTGAGAAAGGCTGCAATTAGGTTCACGGAATAACTGCTGTTTTTAAAAGATATACCGTAATGTCTTATACGTTCTCACTTTATTTTTTACGGTGAACTTCTGGCAACCACAGCTGCCGGTAATTTACCGTTAATTTGAACTTTTCAATAAAGTAATGTATCATACAGTTGTACTGTGTTTTTAACTGAGAAATACTGTAATTAGGTTTACAGTATAACTGCTGTTTATAAAATAATTTACCGTAAACGCATTTATATGATAGCTGTTATTTCTAAAGCAAATAACCGTAAACAGGTTTACGATATATCCTTTTTTTAATTGTAATTTACCGTAAACAAAAGACAGTTCTCAACTGTGAATTTTACAGGTGCAAAAAAATATACCGTAATGTCTTGTACGGTGTCACTTTATTTATTACGGTAAAGTTCTGGAAACCACAGCTGCCGGTAATTTACCGTTAAATTAAACTTTTTAATAAAGCACCGTTAAATAGCATACAGCTGTACTGTGTTTTTAACTGAAAAAGACTGTAATTAGGTTTACAGTATAAGTGCGTTTTTTTAAATATAGTTTACCGTAAACACGTTTATAACATAGCTGTTATTTCTAAAGAAAATAACCGTAAACACGTTTATGATATTTCCGTTTTCTTTATAGTAATTTACCGTAAACAAAAGACAGTTCTCAACTGTGAATTTTACAGGTGCAAAAAAATATACCGTAATGTCTTGTACGGTGTCACTTTATTTATTACGGTAAAGTTCTGGAAACCACAGCTGCCGGTAATTTACCGTATATTTCACGATTTTTTTTTTACAGTGTAGTTCTTAGATAGTATAGATAGTATTATTTATGAAACCCCCACCTCGAGCACTGATAATAGAACCCCCAGTGTGTGTTTGGGAGGCATAAGTTCATCATGTGGGTCTGTCACAGACTATATTGCGTGTCATTGCTGCCATCCGCAGCCTACTGTGAAATAATTGTCTGTTTGTAACTCGAACATGTGGTTTCATGCTAATCTGACTTGTTTTCTCATCATCCTCCCCCCATCCCTTCCCCTTCTCTCCCTCCCTCTGTGTATCTCTGTCTCACCATCTCTCTCTGTCTCCCTCTCCAGCCCAGCGTCGTCCACAGTGGTGCTGCTCATTGCTATCTAGGCTGCCTCCAAGCCCACAGGTATGTTCCCTCCCCCCCCCCTCCTCTTCCTCTACTTCATGCTCTATTTTTAACTCCACTCTGCAGGATCCTTCCCCATGATTCTCCCTCTCCGTCCCCAACTGGCATCTCTGTCAGCACCTAACTAGCATTCCAGCCGAGTGTAGGAGCCTGTGGACCAATACCTATTTATTTATTCATGCCCATGCTTACTCTTCTATATTTCTTTTTTGCGTGTGTTGAAGAAGCACATCTTTTTATGTTTTACAGTATGAGAGGGCACATTTTTCTATCCTCTTGTTTCATAATATTAGTATGAGTATAAATGAAGTGTATCATATAGGAAGCATGTGTAAAATGATGAGAACATGGTGGGTGAGTTGAGGTAGAAGATGGGAGGGATGAAAGAGGAGGGATGATATAACCAATGTCCTGATCAGGACTCAAAGCCTCGATGTTTAGAGCCCATGTAATGCACCGAGACCTACTGAGAGCCACACTGACTTAAATGACTGGATTAGCAGTGGATACGTTCATTCATGTCTAAAAGGGTTTGCTTTGTTAAGCTGCCACCTTGCCTCGCGTGGACCCTGGCAGTCGTCTCGGCCCCCCACTGAGTGGAACATAATGCACTTGTTGGACCGTAGAGCTGCAGTCCGGGGGCCTCGTCAGCCCCCCTCCTCCGCCTCTTGTCTTTTAAGACCGCTCCGCTGGCTTTTCCCAGTGCATATCCTCCTGTTAAGAGCCTACAACGCATAACCTCCTCCAGCTGATGAGTGTCACGTTCTTGAAGCTATCTTTGTTTGTGTGGAAAAAGCTTTTTCATTTTACTATACACAGGTTGAGTGGGTGTGCATTTCTCTCACAAAACAATTGCTCAAGTTATTTACGCCTCTGTGCTGGTAATGGATAGCTTGAAATGGATTGGATTATCCGTGATAGATCGACTACCTTAGTGATGATATCATCAGTGATGATACCATCACTAAGGTAGTCGAGTCGTTTCTTTCTGAAAAGTCAGCTTTTTCAAAACCAACATGGCTAATATATATATATATATGTTGTTTTTTGTTAAAACATTGTTATTATAGAGAATGCCTGTATAAGGATGATGCAGCTTGCAGATGCAGCTCTCTAGTTTTCCAGGTGGCACGGGTGTTTTATCTTATCCCATCGGTGGGGATCCCATAATAGACATAATGTAAGTTAATTCATGCAACATTGATTTTCAGTGATATGCTTTCCATTTAGTGGTGGTAACCCTTGGGCTTGTACGGCTTATTGGACACCTACAGACTAAAGCATAATCTATTCTTCTCATGAACAAGGGGTTTGATTCCAATGGTTACACTGTTTGTCTTTGATGTGACGCATTTATATTTAATATGAACTTGATCAAGGTTGTCTTTGATAGAGAAGGGACAGAGAGAGAAACATGCGATGAAGAAGGCTGAGGCTCATTTAAAAGACATTGAAGCTAGGTTGTAGCCTATTGGCAAGCATTTTTGTTTTTTGTGATGGCCTCAAGAACAAATTGCACTTTAAATACCTGCTGACATGAAAGATGATTTCCCATTTTCTGTTGTGTGATACAGGTAAACAATATTGTGTCAGCCTGAACCACACGGTCTGACTCGGTAATGATCCTTGTCTGTGTTCCCAGACGTGGCATTAAGGGCTCAGGACAGACCTGCCTTGTATCGTTCCTCCCTGATTTCTCCATGCAGAACCTGCGCTGGTAAACAGCTATGAGAGAATCCATTTGTCAAACTCACAGTCCTTCACGGCTATAGACAACGGCTGTCAATGGGAGGCTTTTGAGTTATTATGTGCCTTACCAAAAGAAGCATGCAGCCTGTTTATTTAGAGAGGTTTCTGAAGCATTTTACACACACAAGCACTCATATACACACACACATTAACTCTCTGCCCTCTCTTTGCCTGTCAAGGAAGAACACTGCAGCAGATGCAATAGGCCAAGCAGTGCATTCTGGGATAATGCTGCCAAAGTTGTGATGTTCATGCAGCACTGAGTAGGCTTTTGAATGAACAGCAATCATGCTTTGGCATATTACGTTTACAGCCCGCTCAAAAAGGCATTTTTAATAATCCAGGCTATCAGCCTCTCTGTTTTCCCTGTTGTTCCTCTATGCTAAGTAGTAAATATAGCAATAATGCAACTGTTATACAAGCACAGGTACTTTCAGTGATTGACCCATCCTGTCTTGGATATTTTATGTGAAAGCCCGAGTGAGTCCCAACTAGCTGTATTAGCAGTACCCTTGTAAATTGGCTCTCCTCTATGAGCCACAAGGGTCTCTCTGTCTCTCATCTTTCTGCTCCACTTCGGCTTCCCCCTTGTCTGCTCTCCATCTTTTCCTCTGATGTCAGTTTCTCACTCATCTTCATTTATGCCCTCTTTTTGTAGCCTGGAAAAAGCATAAATAGATCATTAATACTAGAGAGGCACTTTTTTTTTGTTGCATTTCTCGCTTTCCCGCCGCTCATTTCATTGCCCTTCCCCTCTGTTGGTCTCATCCCCCCCTCCTCCCTCTGCCATGTGCCTTCTGACAGCCGTGGTACCCTGCAGCCGGTCTTGGCCAGGTAGCGCGCTAGATGAAAGGTTTGCAGCCAAAGTTCTCGTTCAAAGATGCCTTCTGCTGCCTCCCTGCTCTCCGGGAGCACTCAGTTGTCCCTGCCAGGCAGACGGGGAGGAAGAGGGCAAGGGAAGGAGAAGGAGAAGGAAGGGCAGAAGAGTGAAGGAAAGATTACGAGAGACAGTGACAGAAAGTAGAGAAAGAGAGAGCGAGATCTTGAAAGTATGCTTGACTTCAGATCCGGAAGTTGCCCAGTCTCTGTAGATGATCAAAGACGCTCAGGTGAGTGCAGCGAGGGGAAGCGCTGTCCCTGCTTTCACTCGGCTTCCAGTTCCTACATCCGTACTCAGTCTGGAGGTCACCATGGGACATGAAGGGGTTTTTGAAAATGTTGCTGACATGTTTTCATCACCTGATGTCCCGGCGTCACACTGAGGTCTGGGTTCAGTTGAAGAAGTAACAACCTGGGCCTTCATCGAAATCCACTGAACTTTATCCCTCAGGTTGAAATTGAAATGGCTTGTTTGGCTTCAGTCGCCAATCAAGTCGGGATTGATGTCCGAATATATTTAGCCTGGATTTGATTTATCAGTTTTGTATGATTCGCGTCATGCTCTCCCACACGCTGAAATATGATGATATGGATCAAAGAGCAGAGGAAGTACCATTTGTTGTCACCGTGAAAGAGTTTGATCTTGAGAAAAAACACGTTATCTCAAGAAAATCTCCCTTGGACATGACATTGACTTGTTATGGCATCTTGTTGTGGGATCTATTCTGAAGTCCTTCTCCTCCAACTAATCAATAGGATGTGCTGATTCCCCACTTGAAATGATATTGGCTTGCCACACAGGACATACGTCTTGCTTGTGCTCCACTGTGGCAGTTCTCCAGTTCCCATTTTATTCCAGTCAAAATCGTCTGCTGCCTCAGCTTCCAAACTGTTTTACAAGCCGTTACTAGAACAAATCAAAACACAGCGTTATGCTCGCAGGCCCGAGCACACATTTATTAGCTTCTGTCAGAAAAGTCATTGCCTGGGAATAATTGGAAACTTTAAGCGTAAAAGAGATATTGTGTTTGCCGTCAGAATGTAAACAATTTGTTTCTTTGAAATAACCGTCGTGATGACATTCTCCTCAGGGATTTGGAAGGAGGACGAGCGGGGTCTATGGTATACCAACATAAATCTTGTCTGATGACAAGCTAGATAATGCACTGTAGGTGTGAGCCAGGAGATTTAGCCTCTGGATGCTGCGGTGGCGGCAGATACTGAGGGGAGGCAGTGCGGGCAGTAAAATAACTGACAGTTGGTCATTACGAAGGACGCAGGTGGGCCGAAAATCAATCACGCCGAGACCGGCCTGGACCGTGACAGATGCCTGACGTCTGCCTGATGAAGAGCTCTGCTGTTCCTCTGAGTGATGAGGAGGGGGGGGGGAGTGGATTGAAAAGGGAACGAGGGAATTAGGATGAGTTGGAGGATAAGAAAGAGGCATGGAAGAGGAGGTGTGAAGAAAATAATGAACCACTGAATCAGGGAACGGTTGAGGCACATTTACATTGTGAGGAGCAGATATGGAGGAAAAGCTGAGGACACAGGAGGAGGTCAACATTTCACAGAGTAGAGGGTAAACGGAGAGAAAGAAGAGAAGAGGAAGAGCAGGCCGAAGAACACCTCGGGTCAAGCTGTCACTTGACGTGGCTACAGTTACTGTGGCAGCACTTCAAACAGCCCCGTGTGCAGATTTTAGAGCAGGCCGAGGTGCGTGTTTTGACAACACCTTTATAGGCTATTTCATGGTGTCTGCGCTAACTGTATGAGAAAATATCTCAAGTGTGAAATGCCGCTGCATTATTGGCCCACACGCAATAACTGGGAGCACTTTATTTAATTTCTCTACTCATTTAAAAATAATGTGTATATCAGGGGGAATTTTTCTACTGCGGGAGAATGTCGGGGACGTGAATGCACGTTTAAAGGTCGGCCAAAGAGATTCATTTGAAACTGTTTCTGGTGAATTTACTGAGAAATAACTTGAATCAAAAGACAGCTTATTCAACGTGACTACGCTGTAGCGTATGCGTGCAATGAAGGGACAACAATTGGTCGCGACACACCTGTTTTTGTCATCGTTTCTTAACCACCATATCGGAGTCTAGGTAGCACAATACCAAACATGTCCTTGATGATGTTAATATCCTCTGTTGCATTGGATCTCATCAGATTGAGAATCTGTTTAATACAAACTGCATTGTTGAGCTCATATCTTTTTTTTTCTGTAGTCCAATGAGATGACACAGCAGCCGAGGGGAGGGAAATGAATTGTCTCGGCAAACAGCAATCCTGTGGCAAATGGGTAAACATGTTGACAGAGCAGTAAGAGTACTTATCCAGAGCATCAATGTCAGTCTAAGTATTCCACGACAAGGCCACCAAGACAACATGGGAACCAACAAGCGTTGGATCAGTGCTCGGGCTGCCGGTGTAGAACAGAACTTGGCTCAGCCTTGCTGCTCCGGCTCACATGGCAGCCTCCTTGTGCTGCATTCTTCTGAGTGTGCTCCTCGCTCGCTCAGGCACTCTGATGAGCAGGTAATTACAATTACTTCGGCACACCCTCCTTTCAAAGCTCTTCAAGCTGAAGTAAATAGACGGGACCACACCTGGACCTGCCGGGTGCAGCCAGAGGGGAGGCGTTCAGGTCCAGTGGGTGAACACAGTGCACATGCAGTGTGATGCACATGTCAAGAGGAAAGGCCTCAAAGCCTTTTTTTTAAATAATCATGAGGTCGTTTGCTGCTGAAACAAGAATTAAGCCATTTAAAAAAGTTGAGTAGGACATGCAATCGTTGTTGAATATGAATAATAAATTGAGGAAAAGAGGGGGCGACTGTGGCTAGCAAGTCAGTCTTTCAATCAGAGGGTTGGTGGTTCAAACCCCGGCTCAGCCAGTCCATGTCGTTGTGTCCTTGAGCAAGACACTTAACCCTCATTGCTCACCGTTGCTGTGTCTACGGTCTACTGTATACTGTATATCATGTAAGTCGCTTTGGATAAAAGCGTCAGCTAAATGAAATGTAATGTAATGTAAAAAAGAGGGAGGGGGTTTTCAGTTGCTCGTCCCATAGGTCTGAATTAATAATAATAATAATAATACATTTTATTTGTAAAGCACTTTTCATAAGAAAAATCTCAAAGTGCTACAGAAACCACATAAAAACACATGGATAATAAAAAACAACAGAAAACATATACAATCAAGAAAATACATACATAAAAACGCATTTGAAAAGAAAACAGCTAAACGAGCAGTGGAGAGCAAATTTAAAATCCGCAAAAACTACGAACAACTTAAGAACGCCTGCCTGAACAGAACAGTTTTAAGTTGTTTTTTAAAACTGTCCACAGACTGTGGTTTTCTGAGATGTTCAGGGAGGGAGTTCCAGATGCGAGGGGCAGTGACGGAGAAAGCTCGATCTCCCATGGTGCGGAGTCTTGAGCGAGGCTGATGGAGGAGGTTTGTGCTTTGGGACCGCAGGTTACGAGTAGATGAGTGGGGGATAATGAGGTCTTTGAGGTATTGCGGGGCATTGTTGTAGATGCATTGGTGGGTGATGAGGGCAATCTTGTATTGAATTCTTGAGGTTATGGGTAGCCAATGAAGGTTCTGAAGAATGGGAGTGATGTGTTCGTATTTGCGAATTTTCATCAGAGTTCGGGCAGCACAGTTATTACATAATTATGATGACAGATGAAGTGCTCAACATGATCAGTCACTGTACATTCTGCATGTGCACACACACATGCACACTTCCAATGGCACTGGCCCAACATAAAACATATTTTTGTATTACAGAACCCAAAACACAACAACATTCACATGTAAAACAAGCAAAGGGGAATGACAAATTATGTACGACAGTCAACTGAACTGAAATAATCAGAACACTGCAGTTTTGGAATTAAAACATCACTGGTGTAGAGTAGATAACATTACTAGTGTACAAATTATTATGCATAAATCTTCCCTTTGCTGCTACTACTACTACTACTACTACTACATCTACTGTATGTTGTGATTGATACTTTCTTATAGTCAGTTATCTTCTTACAGAAATAAATATGCCGATTAGCCTCATTTTGATCTTAAACTATGTGCAACAATTACTGTAATTTACTGGATAGTCCCTGTCTGAACAGGACTGTAAAGGCAGCAGTGAGAGTAGGCAGGTGTTCAACTGTTCTTTTTAGTTTGCTCTAATATATTTGTAATTTTTACAATATTTAGATGTTTATAGTATGTTTGTTAAAGAACACATTATGATTACAGCACACATGTTTTCAGCCTTGAAAAAATATGTAATACACAGCACTGTGCCATCAGTGTCTGATTTAATATAGAATATATACAATTCTGTTTATGAACTTACACTTATATTTGATTGAATATTTATTAAATAACACATTTTAAATGATTTTTGAATGATTGTTACTTTTACACATATAAAAAAAAATCTCACGTACCCCCTGGAGTGCCTTCACGTACCCCCATTTAGGAACCACTGTTCTACATCATCACACAAATACCTCTAACATCCATTTAGTCTACATGTGCTCTGAGGGTTTCACATGTAAATCAGAGGAGATAGTATCGTCTCAAATGTCATGCAATTTGCCAAAAGCTCTCTATTTGATTCCATATGCTACAGCATGTTTTTGCCATCCTTCTGCTTATGTTAATGAGTGCTGCACAGCTCCTAGCACACAACACTCTGTGGAGAGTCCTATCTGCACATGACGCCCTCCTTTCCCTTAATCACTATTTAGTTCTTCTCCGTATGCTCAATCACCTTCCTCCCTCCTCCCTCCGTCTATGTCCTCTACCTCTGTTCTTTTATCTCCTGCTTTAATCAAGCATCCCATCACAGACCCAGGAGGAGGAGGGATAATGAGATTAGGCCTGTACATGTTTACACTTTCTGATTTACATTGAGCTTTCTCTGTCTGACCCATATTTTCTCTGCCTCCTCCGTGTTTGGTCTTTTTATGTCTCCAGTCTCCCTCTCAGGCTGTCTATCTTTCCTGCTTCTGTTCCTTTGCCTTTTGCTGCAGTAGCAGTGTGTGTGTGCACACACACACTGTTTGTACACTAGTAATGTTATCTACTCTACACCAGTGATGTTTTAATTCCAAAACTGCAGTGTTCTGATTATTTCAGTTCAGTTGACTGTCGTACATAATTTGTCATTCCCCTTTGCTTGTTTTACATGTGAATGTTGTTGTGTTTTGGGTTCTGTAATACAAAAATATGTTTTATGTTGGGCCAGTGCCATTGGAAGTGTGCATGTGTGTGTGCACATGCAGAATGTACAGTGACTGATCATGTTGAGCACTTCATCTGTCATCATAACCGTCCTCAGTGCAGCCTCCCTTCATGTCACCTGACCGCCTGAGAACCACTCACACATGTTTACACAGTGGAGCTATCCAAACAGGGGAGAAGACGATAGCAAGGCGACAACTAATGCGATGCAGAGTCCCAGGATTTACCAGCCATATCTTAAGGTCTCTGCAATAAGTGAAATGGAATTATAAGTGCTCAGCAGGAGGGCCCTATTGATCCACTGAGATAGCGATGAGGTGAGTGAGTCCATTCCAGATGCCTGCAGTCCTAAACGACTTCTCTGCTACCCAGGAGATGAGAAATACTCATTTTACATAATTGACCATATCTGCATAACTGACCAATACTAAGCAGCGCTCTATTTTGGAATGTCTTTCAAAGGTCTGATTCGTCATCCACGTGTAATCAGACGTGTAGCGCCATTGCATCCATCAAAACACTGGATCGGCTTTTAAATAGTTATATACAGTAATATTTGTATGCTAGGAAATCAGAAGCACACAGAGTGAGAGCGACATCCTTCTCTGCTCAGGTAGACTCTTTATCTGCACGAGGAAGATAGTAGTTTGCCGCTTTACTAATGCTTTGAATATTGAATTTAGCACATTTTAATAACAACAATTTGTAGTTCATTCATCTATTTCCTTATAAATAACAGGTGTGGGCTCGTTCACCATATTGTCTGGTCTTGTTTGGATTTTTGGATCTCAGATAAGAATGAATATGACGTAACTATTTGGGGAAGTTTGTGGGTTGCTGTCAAATAATTCAGAGCTGTGCTTGTCTAACTCCCACGTCGTGCCCTCGACCTCGTCTGTGGCGTCTGGTTCAGACACACACACACACACACACACACACACACACACACACACACACACACACACACATACAAACACACACACACACCCGGCTTGTTTTCTGAACGTTTGCTTCACACTACTGTTTCTGTGAGCCATTTTAAATCCTCCCCAGCAGTTCATTATGAAGTAAAATACAGAATATGAATGGCTTTTTGACAGACACCAGTAATGTAGCAGTAGCTTGGGGACCCACTGACTTAAGAGCTAATTTCCCCAGCTGGGCTGTATTTGGACCTAACTGTAACACACACAAACATGGCCTGGCCTCTGGAAAGCAACCACTCTGCTAACTGTGACACTGTCTGGTGTCAGGCCACCAAACCAAAACAATCATTAGTGAATAAAAAAGCAGCTCCTGTGATCCTTAAGATTCTGACAGCTGACAACATGCTGTGTGTTCCCAAGCTGGCCAGCTACTCAAGCGCAACACACAAACGTGACATTATGGAAACAAGTTTTTAAGAGCTGAATTTGAGTCCAGATTCTTCTTGATGGTTTCAGGCAGCCGTGGTAATACATATCAGCTGGAGTTACATGAGTATTACGATGATGTCAGGAGACATTGGTTTGGCTTACACAGAGAGCGCTTGGTGTTGGAGACGTTCTGTTATGTCATGATATGTATTGCCGGGTTATTTTTACTAATAAGATTGACATCTGACTTTTTGTCTTCTCTTTTATGGCTTTGGTGATATGTTTTTTCTGTTTTATATGCACTGTGGTCATGGTCATATTTTCTGGAAGCTGCTTCAAGGAGCTTTCCTTTTGTGTTGGTTTTGGCGGTCCCTTTGGACGAATGTGACAATGTTTCCGGGCACCAGAGTATCTTTAGAAAACCTCACATTTTACTGCAGCGAGTCTTGACAGTCTGCCTACTGCAGTCCTGGTTCTCCGGCGCCTCCCTTCCCTCCAGCGGGCCCAGCAATACGGCCTGCGGGAGGAGGTGCGTTCCGACTGCAGGCTGCAGCGAAGCCGGACCTGGGTCTGTCCGGGGAGGGCTGGTCGCTGCCGGAGGTTGAGCTGAAGGTGTTTCTAACTGTGTAAGTCATATAGAGGCATCGGAAGGGAATTGGGAATTGTTTCATAATCAGTTAAAAGTTAATTTTATTAAAATATGATTGCAAGGACTCAAGTTCCTAGCTGGACACATTATAGCACATTTCAACTATTTACCATAATGTATAGTGAGCTCCCTGCTGTACAGATTAACTTAATGTTAAAAGCTAGTGTCCATTAGATATCCAACTATTTCTGACAAATTGGTTGTGCATGTTTTTCGTCTGCCTAGAGGCATCTCAGTTCTTTATATCTAATATAAATTATGGTTTATAAATAGATAAGTTAATTATGCTAAGTAGTAAAGGGGCTATAAATGCTCTATAGATCATGTTTATGTTTGCCAATGTGTCCTGGGTGTGTACAATGAGTCCAACCTCGTATTTCAGCTACTTATAGGATCATTTTGTCTGAATATATTTTAGCCCTTTTGATTGATTGAGTATTCTCATTTCTAACTAATTTGCTGCTATTTCCAGCTAATACTGTATATAAGGAATGTGTAAACAGGTTAAAGTGGACATGTCATGTTCATCATTTTGTGTTTTTTGCAGAGTAGTGGTCTCCTCAGGTTTGGCTCTGTGTCTGTGGGCGGCCGGAGTTCGGCTCCAGCCTGTCTTCTGGTGTGGAGCCAGAGGGTGAAGAAGGCAATGTGACTACGATAAGAATGTCTGGGCATTCTCACACACACACACACACACACACACACACACAAACAGTGACGGACAGTGACAGACACAAACACACACACATATGCACACAAAATGACAGACACACACACACAGTGATGGGCACAGACACACACACATAGTGACAGACATACACATGCACACACACACACTCACACAGTGACAGACACAAACACACACAAACATGCACACAGTGACACACACACACACTCACACAGTGACAGACACAAACACACACAAACAAACACATCCACACACAGTGACAGACACAAACACACACATGCACACACAGTGACAAACACACACACACATTCACACACAATGACAGACACACGCACACACAGTGACGGGCACACACACACACAGTGACATGCACACACACACACACACACACACTCACACAGTGACAGACACAAACACACACAAACAAACACATCCACACACAGTGACAGACACAAACACACACATGCACACACAATAACAGCAATAACACACACAGTAACGGGCACACACACACAGTGACAGACACACACATGCACACACACACAAACAGTGACGGACACATACACATGCACACACACATGCACACACACACGCACACACACACAAACAGTGACGGACACATACACATGCACACACACATGCACGCACACACGCACACACGCACACACAGACACAGCAGTTGCCATTCAGAGGACAAAGCGGTATTCCATCAGACGGTCCACCGTGTTTTAGTCTAGTTTTCTTTACCTGCTTTACATCTGACCCGGTCACCAATGTGACACATCGTTGACCTGTTTATGGATTCTACTAAAAATAGCATGTCTACAGCAGCAGAGGACACTTTGGGCACTTGTCGCGACAGTAGATCGTTTACATCTGACTAAGTGACCAGTTAGGATTGCACACAATGTTTAACTTGAGCTTAAAGGACTTTGAGGGTGACGCATACCCTCTCAGTTCTATGAAAGTAAAAATGCCACAAACCATAGCGCCTTCAATACTCCTCTTCAATTCTTTTTTTAATACAAAATATGAATGATGTATTTGTCTATGTAGGTTGAAGTGAAAACTGAATGTCTGCAGACTGATTCTATTGGCAAAAAAAGATCAGATTTGAGATGGCGAGACTAATGGAAAGCTGATGGAGCGATGCCACAACCAGCAGCGTGTTTGTTTATGCCTCTGACTATTTTATTGATCCGTTTATGAGGGAATCAACTTGAGAATGCCCTTTAACTCCATTAAAGAGCATGTACCAACCCGTGGTATAATATCCCACTAAAATAATGGATAAATAAACGTAGGTTGTTTTAAGTGCTTCATGAAGCGATGTTAGATTTCTGAAACGATTGTTACCAAATGAAAGCAAGGCGGCTCAAAATACCAATATTATACTGCATCTCCCAGCTTTCTCACCAGGTTAATAATACATGTTGATTACAGTTCAATAAGGTTGGAGTGAAATAAGAGGATGGTGTATCACACCACAACAGTTAGAAACGCATGCGTGCACAGAATACCAGATCACTCTCTTGAGCTTTCTGCACTCGGTCAAAAACTCCCTCCGTTCCAAAGGGAACAAAGGTTTTTAATGTCTGCTGTGAGTGTTTTTCCCCAGTCGCTTCGTGTTGCTGCAGCACACAGACAGTCTGGTGCTGTAAGTCCCTGATGATCTGTGGGCTGGGAGAGGAAAGAGGAAGAGAGGAGCTGATGCATTTCCTCTGGACACACTGTGTGGGGGGTGTTGGTGATTTGTCGTGCAAACACACACACACACACACACATTGTTAAAACACTGGCGCTGATGGTAATTTGATATGTAATATTACCCATGCCTGGGCCGCTGTAGCGCAAGAGTGAGGCCGAGTCTCCAGTGGCCGGTTTGTCTTCTCTCAACAGCAGCCTCAGTCCTCCAGCCTGCCCTCATTCTGTCTTTCATTGTCTTTTCATCACATTTCTCAACATTTCTTTTATTTTCTAAGGCAAACGTTTTTTATTTAAATACAGTCAAATAAATGTTGTTTCAATTCAATTTTACAGTAATTCAGTAAGTCACTGTACAAGCATCCTGTGAAAAACATCTATTGATTCATAATTAACTTTTTCAGATCATTTCAGAGGCTGTGACAATTGAAACTCTTGCATTACTTTTAATTTAATTCACTTTTGTACATTTTCTGCAACGAATACACCTTTGCATCCTCGCTCATAGCTCCTCCTTAAGCCTCCTCTCTCCTCGACATGCATCTTAGGAAATGAGACATCCTTTCAAGATGACGCATGAGATCTATTCATGGGTCACAGGCCGGAGGACAGGGACACTAGAGGCACAAAATATAGAAATAAGAACGATTGGACTCAACAGGTTGCTGGGATGGATGTGGACCTTTCAGATGCTGCGTGACAAGGAGCCATGTGAGCGTAACAGCAGAATCAATGTGAATACTAGAACTTGTTTGCAGGCTTTGCTTTTTTTTTTTAATGAAATGATAATCAAGTGCTTCACAGTAGTAGTCGCTCCTCAGGTTTGGCTCTGTGTCTGTGGACGGCCTGAGTTCGGCTCCAGCCTGTCTTGGTGTGGAGCCAGAGGGTGAAGAAGGCAATGTGACTTTGATAAGAAGGGGGCATTCCATCCACTTAACACACACACACACACACACACACACACACACACACCAGTGTTGTCATTTATTTCATCAGACTGGGTCAACATGTCTTCAGTTTGATTTACATCGTCGGCTGCAGTCTAGTTTTCTCAAACCTCTTTAGATCTGACCCGGTCACCTATGTGACACAGATTTGACCGGTTTATGGATTCTACTAAAGATAGCGTGTCTACAGCAGCAGAGCTGACACTTTGGGCACTTGTCGCTACAGTAGGTAGTTTACATCGGACTAAGCGGCCGTTAAGAATGGCACACAACGTTTAAGTGTAACTTTAAGGACTTCAGAGGGTGAAGCATACCATCTTAGTTCTGTTAAAATTGAAATTCCACCAACATTGAACAACTCAGTGCATTCAATGCTCCACTTGAATGTGTATGCCGTAGTATTCCATCCCAGACTCAGTGTGACTACCTGAACTGGTTTTCTTTTTTTTCTTCTTTTTTTAATGATATAATAATCCTTATATATTTGCTATAATCACATGGGAGTATGGTGTAATAACCAGCTGGTATTGTAGTAGCAAGTGAGTCTCAGTTTCTAAAGTTTGAGCGACATGGACTCCCATCACAATGATCAATAACATACCTCTGACATTACATCACAGCAGCAAGAGGTCGCTCTGCACACACTACAAGTTAACGTACACCAGCTCTGTCCAGCACCACAAATTAATAAGTTAATTTAGAGTCCTGGACGAGGCTGTGGCTGCCTTCACTACCACCAGTTGTAAAAATTAGATGTCCACGTGGTCAGTGAGGAAATCTGAGTGAAGACATCACTGCTGGATGCCTGGGGCTGGATCTCGGCTGAATCTGTGCAGTCAGCGAACCATTCTGTCAGGGTTAAAGCATAAAATACCTGTTGAGATCCAAATACCCTCTGTGGGAATTCAAGTTTAAAATGTACTTTCTCACATGTAGTCAATAAAAGGTGTTCTCTTAACAATTTATAATGGCATACAGAAAGTATGAGGGAATTCACTTTAGTTGACAAAAAATGCCATTGTACGCGTTGGTCTGGAAACTCTACCTTGGCTTCACAGTAACACGATTTTCCAGTATTTTTGGTGGAAAAACAAGCCCAGCTGTCAGACAGTTCGACTCATATACAGTAGGGAACGGTTTGCACACTGGGAGGCCGATTTTTCTGCAGACAGGAAGACAGGGTTTGCCAAAGACGGTGTCCACAAACAGTTATCGAGACAAGAAAAGGCCTGACATCTGTGTTTGTAGATGCATTGAATATAGGCTGAGAGGTAAATATAGTAAACAGGGAGCTCAAAGAAACAGATAGGTACTCAGACAATTTGTGGTGGCACTTGTTGACAGTTGTAGAGCACAGCTGCTTGTCGGGCCACACCTTGTCTGGCACTAATTACCACAGCAGCCTACCTAGTGCGTTACACCTTCATGCCACTAATGCTTTCTACACTGGAGGCTCATTTGACTCACTAAACTATTAGATTAGAGTTATGATTAGGCTGAAAAACCCAGCCTGACCCGACCAGAACCTGCATGGTTTCTGTCTAAGCATGACCCTGAATGACATCAGCAGTTTTATTGCCCGAAGCCCTATTAAAAACACACACATCTCCACAGCCAAACAATGTCATTAAAGGAGCAGTGTATAGGATTTAATGATATGTATGGGGTGCGGTTGCAGATTGCAACCAACTGAATAGCCCTCCACTCAACACTTCCTTTTCCAGGCTTGTTGGAGAACTCCCGGGGCCTTCGGGCCTAACATAAAAAAACTAATTATACACTAATGCAAACATAGTAATGAATAGTATATTCCATTCCATAGATCCCCTAAATGCTACAAACTGAAAATGAAAAAAACTAAATCAACAGGTAATTAATGCTCAACCGCCCCGATTCAAGTCAGAGGGGAATTTTGAGAATTTATAGCCCAACCAAGTGGATCAGGTCGAACCCAATCGGGTTAGGGGCAAAGAATCAAAGCTCCAATTTAGATACATGTTTTTCACATTTAAAAAAATCATAACTTCAGTGTCAGCCAATAAGTATAATTTTGATCAATACAAATGATCAGTGATCAAAAGTGACTTCAGTAAAGGTTGGTTTATTGGGGCTATGTATATATACTTCTGTCTTTGAAAAGTGGTGAGGTATTTTTTAAAGGAAAAAGTCAGAAATGATTTGTCTTTTAAACACTGTCGGTTTGTTGAAACGCTATGTATACCATCCTAAACTCTGTCAGCGCCTATGGCACTATGTGATCAGTTCTGAGTACCATTTACATCAATATTACATTTATTATCATACAATTATTACATAACTCGTAACATCTGTCTGTTACCATAAGGCACTCACAGTTTACCCTCGGGCCACATGCAGAGAGCAACGCACGGGGAGGATATGGTAGTACATGCAGCGTTGGGTCTGACAGATGCAGAGAGCAGCAGCACACAAGAGCAGTCTGCTGGAAAGCTCTGCAAAACCTCTTAACCTCTGCACTATTCTCAAGCGAGCACACACACACACACACACACACACACACACACACACACACACACACACACACACACACACACCCACACACCAAAGCAGCAGAACACACACCGGCAGACACAGACATTCCACCCGCTGCTCAGAACAAAGTTGTCGGGATTCTCTGATATATTTTCGGTAGCATAGGATGTCTCCGGTGTGTGGTATCCTTTAGAAATATGATGGGAATACTACAATAAAAAGTGGGACATAAAAGCAACCATTTGAGACCGACTGCGTCATGGATGCAATAAAACAAACAGACACAGAGAAAATCATGTAATCATGTCATTTATCCAGGAAATTAAAGTGCGATATAGCCATTATTATAAACCAGGTTTGCCCAAGTTTAAATCTATGAATATTTTAATTGCCGCCTTTGGCTCTTTTTTTTTTTTGCAGTTGAACATAGTATTACCTCCCTGTTTTACTTATTGATAGTAGGCTAATGAACAACGCAGGGCTTTTTAATATCAGAGGCCTGCTGTATTACCCGCAGTTGCATCATTTTCCAGGCAAAGAAAATTAAGAGGATTGTGGCCATTAATAACTTGTCATGCAGGCTGGAAAACTGCTGTCACCTCCTCTTAACTGCCACTGTGACCTCATTGTGTGACCCCAGTCGATTAGTTGTTGCCACCGACTGTGCCCTCCGATTTAAAGGTGATTAACAGATAAAGGGCATGAATACGTGTGACGTGCAGTCGGCTGCCCCTCCACACATGACTTACTGGGCTCCAGTGACAGGACGCCGTTCCAGTTTGGAGTAACGCGGCTCTGACGCGGCTCTATCTGCTGGCTTTTGCTTTTTGTATTGTGTGAGTAGGAGGAGTCGCTTTCCTGTGATTGTCTGGCTTCTCTCTCTCTCTCTCTCTCCCTCGCTCTCCCCCCCCCCACCCCCACCCCCTTTCCCTCTCTCATTTTCCCAAAGTTGAATATTCCGCTCGCAGGGCGCTGTCGCTAGCGGAGCGGTGCAGCCCCGCTGACTGAACGCACCGCGCGGGTATTTTTGTCTTTTTTTGTTGTTACGCCGTGTGGGACAGACTCGGAGAGAAGGAAGTCCGCTCCGGTATCCAGGCTCGGTTCAGACCCCTGCCTGTCCCACCTCTCCCGCGTTTCTTCTAACTTCATTTCGGGCTACTTTCAAGATGACAGAAGAAAAGAGAGTTTGGCATGCAAAGCTGGTAGGTGTCTACAAACCCCTCCGCGGAGTGTCTGCTTCTGGTTCTGGTTCTAGTTCTAGTTCTTCATCTGGTTCTGCTTCTAGTTCTGCTTCTAGTTATGGTACGCTTCTAGTTCTGGTTCTGGTTCTAGTTCTGGTTCTGCTTCAAGTTCTGGTTCTGCTTTTGCTTCTAGTTCTGCTTCTGGTTCTGTGTGCGCTTCAAACACACAGGTTTGAAGAGAAGCGCCCGAGATTAGAAACGGGGACCGGTTGTGCTTCCCTCCATCCACTGGGCATGTCGGGTCTCTTGAACTGTCCAGAATCAAACGAGCATGCGGGAAGCAGGCTGCCGGTGTACCGCTCAAACCTAAACACCTGGTGCTCTGTCTCTCGTGTGTTTTCATGTCTAAAAACACGCGGAGCCAGTCGGATATGTTGCCATGTATGGAGAAGATGTGCTGCTGGTTTAGTGCGCTGCTAAATTGGACTGCAGCATTCTGCGTCTATGAACGTGAGTGAAACATTGGATCAGCTGGTGTTTCCTCACAGGGATCATTTCCAGTAATTTTAGTGAAATTACATGATTTCTGTATTTTGCTGTGAAGTCCGCTGTAACTAGGAGCATAAGTCACGGACCCTACTTTGTGTCGGCTCCCTGCGGCGCAGAGGACTGCAGGCTGTGGTTGGAGTGATTCAGCAGTTGGATTCATGTGTTGCTGTCATGCAAAGAGCATGGGAAACACTCCTGTCCCTCAATTGTGGAGCTGCAGTGCCATGGTACATTTTATTCGGGTTTTTGTTAGGGATTATATACGTATATTCAATTTATCCTCAGTATTCCAACAGAAAAGCAGTGCCCTGAACTGTTCTTGTTAAATTTGTGTACATTTTGAGGTCCGTCTTTGAAACTGATTTTGTCTGTTTTCTCTGATAAGGTAGCACTGTAATATTCCTGTAATACACGTATTTAGATGAGTTTACATGTGAATGCCTGCAATATATTTATTTGTATTTTAGGATTCTTGAAAACAAGGCATATGCAGTTTTTACATAGTCTTTCCTTTCTGTTTTCAACTGATCTGAAGCTATGAACACAGACTAAAACATATCAAAACAAAAAATCTGCCACCGGGTAACATCAGAGCAGTAAGCCGGTGCCCCAGAATTAATACCCTGTCAAAATTGTCAGCAGAGTGTTGAAGTGTCACTGCGCGTAAGTCAGCTCATGCAGCGCTGAACCATGTTGTGATGATCCTGCTGAGCTCAGCTGTCAGTGTGAGGAGCCCTGCTTGTTGTTGGGCTGCTTTGAATGCCTCCGCGCTCAAGTGTTCGCAGCATTAACAGGCAAGGTCAGCGCTCTTGTTATGAGATCAACGGAGTACGTCTGGATTAGTGAGCTGCTTTTTATTTGGCTCTAATACCTAAATCAGCGGCTCTTTGCTGAATCTCGAGTCCTGTTTCTAGATTGATGCCTCTCTCTTTCTCTCTCGTCGCCATCTGTTTGAGCGAAGCAAAAACCATGACAAGGTGGACTAAGAGCACAAACCCAATCTACCCTGTGTGTCCCATAAGTACACTGTGTAGTAGTAGTGGTTTTGTTTGCCGTAAAGCCTCAGAGATGCCCCGTCTCGTAACATTACACAACATGGCTCATCAGGCCGATTACACATCAGCACACTCATGTATGCTTCCATCTCAAATAAACTAGCCAATGCTCCGGGCTGCCATTTATACCTTCAAAAGTCATATTCTCTTTCCTGACTATCTTTAGGGTTGTTTTCCTGTGATATTTTCCCCTCCCTCTCATTTCCCCCTCTCTTGGTTTATCCATGCGTCAATCATCTGTCTTCTTCCTCTCTCCTCCTTAGTCTCTCTCTTCTCTCGCTCTGAGAAATAAAGGGTGCTGTTCCCTGTCAGTGCTGCAAGGCTCACTGCCGCTATTTATCTATTTAGTTTGCCGCTTTGTGCGTAAAGTTGCGTCTATTCACCGAAGACAGCAGGGAGATGAAAGGACAAGGGGGGCTTTAAAGAAATATTGTTGTCCCATTTAATTGAATGTCTCGGGGGAGATATGTTTAGCATTACGCGAAGCTTTAATGCTGGATGTCTTGCAGCAGTCATAGTCTGGGTTGTAAAAGGCGGGTTAGGGGAAAAAAAGTTGCCTTTTAATTTCCCTTTAATGAGAATTGTAAAAAGGAACTAGAAAATAATACATATAATAATTATTACTTTGATGAGTGGAACAATCCGACCATGAGAGGGTGTTAATAATACAGCACAGCGGTTCACCAAAACAGCAGACATTTATTTGGTTTTATTTTGTCCTACAATTCCACAGTGCTGATTCAAATATATAAACAATATCTCTGATAGCCCTCTGGCCATTTGTGAGAGTAAGTGACTCGTGTCCTGTAGCTGATTTATCTTGGTGTCTGCAGTACTTATTAGATCATATATCATATTGTGTTCCTCACCTTTACTCAAGGTCCTCACAAGTCCTTGAAGGTTTTTAAATAAAGACTAGTGTTCAGCAGCTTACAAATAAGGCCAGTTTCACAGAATCTTTAAAAATCTTCACTTCAGAGTCGTACATCTAATTCCAAGTGGCATTAAAGGTATTTTAAGGTACTTTGACACAGTCTGAAGTTGGCACTGCTTTCAGTAATATATTTGTACACAACATTATCTGACCCATCTCCTGGCTTTGCTGTGAATATGCTGTATTAGGTTGCAGTGTTTGTGTTTATTATTGTGTTATTTTGTCTGTTTTATAATAGCAGCAATACCTGCGAGGACATGCTTTAATGTTGGGTACAAACATGATATGTTCGGAGCATTGAAGTAAGCAATTCACACAGTATGGAATGCTCTTGTGTAAAGCAGCTGCCAATGTGTGTGTACTGACAGAACTCTTCCTTCAAAATATATCTACATAAGCAACATGGATCTGTAACGAGCTTCATAATAACCACAAAAGTTGGTACAACAACAATGGAAGCGTGGTTCTGATTATATTAAATGGGAAGTGTCAAAACAGGTGGAGCAGCAGTGATTCCTGGGACTGACTTATCCTATTGAAAACCATACAACAATCACATGCAATAAGTAAGTTGAATTGGGTGAGGCCGTCACAAATAATTGGCAATAACTGCCAACCTAGTTTAGCCTGAGTGGAAGTCAGCAGTGGAGATAAGTACATGCCTTCATATTATTCATACAAAGATGATTTAAATCTCCTTTTCAGCCAAAGAAATTACTCACTTTTATATCCACAGTTCTGAATATTGTGATGGAGGTGACATTATGCATTCAATTTATATGTGATAGCTGTAGTAATTAGTTATGGGGTGTACAAAAAACTGCAACTAACAGATTGCCAAGTTCATACTGGGGAGCATTCATTAGCAGAGGAAATGGTTTCTCTGTGATATAGAATGGATGAAGGGAATGAATGTGGGAGTCGAGGCAGACATGGCATAGATGGATGTATGGTGTGACAGATTTCCTCCTGTTTTTGTTTCCAGACTCCTTTGATCTCTTCATTGCACTGAGCGGAGGCATAGCCTGTCTCCCGGATACATTTCACACCGCATGTAGATCAGCAAAGAGCAGTCATGCATGGCAACACATTGCCTAACCTCCTTTTTCTGGCAAAAAAAAACAATATTAATGGGATTTTATGGTGATGCTGGTTGGGTGTTAAACATCCACCTCACTGCAGCTTGAACTGGAAAGTTCAGACTGGGACTGAGCCGTGGCACCCAGCTGGTCAACTGGCAAGCAGTGCTTTCTGAGCAGAACAGGGCTCACACATAATAAGGAATAGAGAATACATTTGGGAGAGATGCTGAAGAATGCTGTTTCTCTCAATCGATACTTTGTGGATGCTTTCCAGAATAATATCTCACAGCAGAAACGGAGCTTGCAAGATTATGACCGTCTTTTGAAGGGAATCTAAACTATGTATGTTATGGCCAAAGATGGATTGCGGGCCCATTTAGGAAGGAAACTTGGGACGGTGACAAACTCACTGCAGGATGCTTACTAATGCAAACCATACTTCAGGCCAAATTCTGTCTGATGTCTTCTGTAGCATGGAGTGCCAGGAATGGATCACATCATATGAGCCATTGCTTATTGGGTTATAACTTTACATGTGTGGAGTCCGGGGTAGCTCCGATGACAAACTGGCAGTGGCAGAGAACATGTCATGGTCCAGTCTCTGAAGGTAAACCAGTGAGAGCCAATCAGCTGCAGGCAGAGGCCCAGCCGTTAGCTCGGGGCTACACGCTGCATGCGTTTCACATTCAACAACCCATTGACCTAGGAAAGAGAAATTGGAAGCCAATAATCTGAAACACATGAAAAACAAAAAAACACAAAGAATGAGGGAGGACAAATACCGTCTTCTCCTTCGGCTTTCTTTCCTCGTCTTATTTTTTCATCGAGCACAAGTGCAAACCTTTTCAGTTGACATTAATACACTTGTAAATACAAGTGAACATGCACATTACATGCCCCGTTCCAGTGTCGTAAATAAATGACCATGTGGAGCATTTACTCCAGAGACGTGTCACAAAACAGCTGAATTGGTTCCACAGTTTTACTTCATTAGGTAAAAGGGTTATTGGCTGTGTTCCCCTGGGGTCAAAACTGAATGTCCACTTACTTTGGATGAGATTACACAGCATCACTTTGCATCGGTGCCATAAGGCTGCAATGTAATTGTCTGGTATTGCTGCTTGAAGGTGGTGCTATTGGAAACGTAATCAGCCTCTATACAGCAGATTGCACCTTGGACAGATACATTGTCCAAAATAACAATCTCTTATTTTGAAACTGCATGTACACAACATTTGACGATTCTGAGGCATTTCAGTTTTATTTGGAGTTGAGAAACATTTAATTGTAACTTAAACGGCATTGACGGAACAAACTCAGAGGCCTCAACAGGTGAGTCCCAGTCAGTTAGCAGGAAGATACTTGAAATGAAACTTGACAATTACAATGACTTTGACACCGTTAACATAACAGCTTGATTCAGTTGTTTGGTTCGATAGATTGGTGATAAAGGAAATGAGTAACAAGAGGAGCTTTGAAAGCGTGGGAAGGCTGAGATAAAGAGAAGATAGGAATTTAATTTTTCCCGTAGAATGTTAAAAATTGTAAACTTGAACATAAGAATCCTCCTTGTTAGTGAGATTTTATCTAAATGTAGAGATTTATTTTGACTTCCTGACTGCCAATAACCTTGCAAAACTATGTGCAATGAAGAAGCATCTTCAGAGTCCTTTCGCTTTGCTCACTTGTAATTGGACAGTTTGAACCAAAACCACCAAACACAAACATGTAGACAAAGTTATGTTAGGGTTGTGGTTATCACTGAAACAACTGCAGGTGTCATCGCTGCCTCAGCTTGTCCTGTTGTTGCTCTGACGTGTGCTAAACACACACACTAAACACTGGGGTCTAAATCCTGAGAACCCATCCAGACATTAGGAAAAAGGGGCTTTTCCACCCAACAGCAGCAGCTGAGCCGAGGAGGGGTCCAACCTCAACAGCCAGCTGTCTGCATGTACTCCAACAGCGACACACGTGTTTCCCATGATCTCACCTCTGGCACCAGGAGCTCGGGATAAGGCCCTGCCACCACGCTGCCCCCCCAGAGGTCTCTCTGTCGGGGTAGAGAGTACCACAGCTCCTCTCTCCGGGCTGCAGGAGCCATGGAGGAGGTGGAGGGTGGTGTGACCCTGGGCTAAATACGGTACACGTGTATTCATCACGACATGTGAGCAGAGTGTTTGCATTTTTTCTTTTGAATTTGCGGATTTTATGGTAGAATCTACAAATGCCTCACACCCAACTTGCTTCACACATCACTGCATTAGGAGATAGTTTTCATTAAGTCGTTTCATTAAGATTTCCAACTATAGTGGACACTTGTTACTAGCTCTCACTCTCTTTTATTTCTGGGCCATTTACCAGAGCTATAATGAACAACTCTATAATAATACCAGCACAGGATGCAGTTGTGATGAAAAAAAAGAAGAAATTTGTGGGATTGGCCATGGACGACGGTGGCAGAGAGAGATAAATAACTATAATAAGACAGTTCGAGAGGGTAGGTGTAACCGGGACGAGGCGTGAAAAAAGACGTTGGAGCTTCAAGGATGTTTGGAGGATTCTGGGGTACATTAATAGCCACACAGCAAAGAGCATACACAAAAAAAGTCTTACTCATGCGCACATACTTGATATGTGTGTATACTTGAGTGTGTATGATGCTTTTATCATACACACTCATCCTCCCCAGCAGGCATCTTTAAGGAACACCTCTCTAAAAGCAGCTCCTCTCTTGCTGCTTGATTACAGTTACAACGATCTCCTGGAGTCTCTGATATTCTCCCAAGACTCTGCTAAACATAGATCATCTGTCAGTGCCTGCAGGATGTTATGTTGTAACACTATTAGCTCCTTCAAATATAAAATATCTCCACTGAAGTCCAGACCGGTCATTAATGTAGGAGTTCGTTTGAACCTGCCTACAGCGAAAAGAACCTTGGACTGAGCTCTTTTATGTAGTCGGTTGGGTTCAATATTGATATAGCAGTAGACATTGTTAACCCTCACAATTATTCCCTTTGGTTTTGCAGAGCTGCGAGGATGGCTATTTTTAAAAAGCCGGAAGGCTATTGTTCAACAACCTATTGATTTGTGTCGGCCTCAGTTTCAGGGCTAAAGGAGGGGAGGGGCGGTCTAAAATCACAAACAAATAAATTATTTAGAGAGCATGTAAGCTAACTATCTCGGCCCAAATACATTTCATGTTTGAATATTGGCTGCATATATTTAAATGATTCTGTAAAATGATATTGCCTGCCTCTTTCTTTCTGTAGTTTGGACATCTGGCTGAGCTCAGATTAACAAGATTTCCCATCTCAAGAAGGAACAAATGAATGTCTATTGGTGATAAATAAAACTAATTGAACAAATAGAGCTACAAGCCTCCGACATTTGGAAGCATGGAGCCTGCTGAGCCAATCGAACCTCAGCCAAGGAAAACAATGGCTCATACTCCCCCCCCCCCCCCCCCCCCTGAAGGAAATGCCAAACATTACAGTGCTGTATAAATAGAAGGCTCTGACTTTGTAGAATGAGAGCGTGAGATAGAGGACAGGAACCCCCTCCCTGGGGTCACACCGATGAAGGTCTCCCACTTCTCACTTTATTGCTCTTTTTGTTTTTCTCTCTCTGGGCGTGTGATCTATTTTTGAGCAGATTTCGTTTGACCTCCCTGTGTTTTCCCCCCTTCTTTCTTTACTTGTGTATTTTCTATCTCCCTCTCTTCCCCTGACACTCGGTCAAAATTACCGAAAGGCCCAGAAACACATCACAAATGCGTCCTGCTTCATTAATGGCACCACCGTCATCCACTGTTGATCGCTCCTGGATGTGTTGTGTTTCGACCCAAGGTGAACGCTGTCCAAGAGCAGGACGGCTTTTGTTGAACGTCTTTTGGTCTAGCAGCCTATTCTCCTGCTGACGGCTCAGTGGAGTTCAATCTGAGGGTTATGAGAAACGTCCCTCTGCATCTGGACAAGCAGCCAGCGTGAGGCCACACATGGTCCTACAACGTGCAGCATGAGGTGCAGCAGTAAAGCCTTTTGCACTGAGGCCACCGGAGCTGGAATGGAAAATCAATCCAGGGATTGAAATATTGAAACGTCATTTCATTTTGTCATTTCACACTTGTTTCCCCCCTCCCCCCCTTGCACCTCCATTTGTAAAGGACGGGAGGGAGACGGAGTCGTCCCTAAAACGAGGTTAGCTGCTTCTGCTGTGTGTAATGAGGTTACGGATGATTCGGCAGAGACAACTCCAACAAGTCTTTCATCTGTACTATCTTTTTGTATCAAGCGTAAAAATGCATTTCCCTCGGCTGAAAGTCTGTGCAGACAGTTTGGAAGATTGAGCCCCAGCTGCCGCTGCAGATTTCGGGAGCTGCATGCACACGGGGTAGTTTGCATACATATACACAGGACGCTCACGTCCGGCACCGAGGCATTCTGTCTTTCACTCTTTGTGTTTGTTATCCCCACCAACTGGCAGAATCTGGAGCTGCGTGAGTTTAGGTTTAGATTTGTAACTCACTGCAATGAGGAAAAATTTCCAAACTCTCGTCATTTTCTAGCCAACAAACCCATTGTTGTAGCACAGCAGAAATGTTTCTTAATAAGGACAGCTGTCATGCGAGCAGTCAGGATTTGTTAATGCTTTTGAGACCTTCGTATTGACCTGAGCATCTGCCTCCTCCAGAATCAATAACGCCAGCTTGGACAACGTCTTTCGCTAATACGGTTTGGCAAGCTACCGATAAAGTGGCCGGCGCTATATGGGTCAGTTAGCACAAATACGGTGCATTCAAAGACGTCAGCTGTTTTTCACAACGTGAAAACTTTTTAGGAATATATCGTCAATCTTTATGCCGAGGGCTATTGTTTTCTTGACAGTCTTCCAGTAATAAAGGTGTACAGGATGTGATTTCCACTGAAAAGAACCTCTTTTTGGAAGCTGAATGTGCCGTTTATATGGTGATTTCTTTTCCCACTATGTGGAGTACATTTGCATATATATAGAAAATACCAGTAAAAGGTGAGCCATTAACTTGATGCCATGATCTTGTACATAAACATGCACACACACTGATGGAAATATAGAAAAATGTAAGCTGATTTGACGTCAACTGTAAACACAAGCAAGTTTTGTTTCCTGCAAGGCAAAACAATCGATTTCTTAAGTTCTGCAGCGTGTGTCATCAATACATGTTGTGCAGCCGTTTTGCTCCAAAATATTAGTTATAAAAGAGTTCTGTAGAGCTTAGTCATAGAAAATAGAATAAATGTTGTATCTCGTGGATGATATTCAAGGTGAACTGGCTTTGAAAATGTTCAATATTTCTGGCGTATGAGAGTTTTAATACGTTAGCAGCCAAGAAGAAAGTGTATCTCAAAGTTTTAGATTGCAGGAAGCAAAGCAACGAGACAGTTTTTTTGATAAGAAAGCATGATTCTGGATCCATGTCTCCTGTCAGTTTTAAACTAGTCGCGTATCCAAGTCCTGTAAGCAAAATCTTTGAAGAGAGAAATGACTATACCGACCAAAATGTATCTCCAAGCCTGATTTCCTGGGTCAGCAGTTCACACCCGCCCTAGCCGCTGGGCTTGAAGCCTGCTCACCGATTACATGTTTGCCTTTGTTGACAGTTCGTGGTAACTCTCATCTGTTCTCCTTTGCTCCTCATCCTTTCATCCCTCCAGCACGCTCAGCCACGTCTAAATATCTAATAAGCTGTTCTGCCAGCTTCTGATCCCGGGTTTGTTCTCACCTGGGCAAATGCACATGAATAATGGAAGCGGCATGAAGGGATGCAGGGGCATGGTTGCTACTCGGTGTTGTGTTGAGGCCCGATAAGGCTCCTCACGTAGCAGAAAAAGCCTCAGAGAGCTGATGAGACGCCGTCTGACAGTATTAGCTTCATTACCCACAGGCTGCCAAGCTGGAACAGGCAGATGCATTAAGTGGAGGGTGAAAGAGAGGAGGAGGTGTGTTCCACTCACTGTCACAACCCTGTGAAAATCTAATTTCATTTGGCTTTCATGTAGCCTATAAATGTATTAAGCCAATTAGCAAGTCTGGCTTGGCCTTGCGTTTGACAAGAATTGATTGTTTATTTCATTTCCAGTGTCTTGCATCAGCAAATGTCCTTCACACAAAAGAGCCCTCATCAGCACTGGTGATAGGCAGGGAAAAGCATATAAAACAAATCCATCTGTGAAAATGGATGTGGCTGTCTGCAAAGTCAGGCACCCAGCTGCACCTGCACTGACACCCCTGGGGAGTCATTTGGATCTGTATTAATAAAGAACCATGTTTTCCTAAGTTTTAAAGTTGGGTGAAATTAACCTATTTTAAAATCCTGTTGTAAAAAAATAAAATAAAAATAGTTAAATACTTTCATATGCTAAGTTATGTACTGTATTAAAAGTGTATACATGAAAAACAAAAAAACATATATATATATGAATATATTATTACCAAAACTTACTTTAGATGACATCCAACACGTCAACAACTGGACCAACGCACCAGTTTCCTATTGTGCCAACGTCATTCCTGCCGAGTTTCCTTGTGCCGTTGTGTGTTACATCATTTTAGGAGTTTCCATGAGATCCACTGAGGCACGGCCGGGGGAACTGAGATATCTTGTCCCCAGAGTCCCAGCCATGTTTTCCCCATCAGGAGCTAACATTGGTAACCGAATGGAAAAGCTAACTTGTAGTGAGTCACAGTTCTGCCCGCTGCCTTTTTAAAACGGCACTGATGTGGTGGAGGAGAGCGGGCTGACCTTGAAGACTGTCAGGAGCTCGCTATGCAACTGAAAAAGGGGCTTTTGTTGAAAATATTTTTACTTTAAATGTGAAATGTTTCCCTTAAAAGGATTCTTTCTGGCAGCTTGAGACTTGAGTTTGGCAGTTCATCAAAATTATTCGTTTTTCCGAGAGGCATCCCAGGGCGAAAAGACAGTTTGGAGGAAATGAATGGACATCTTCACATTTCTGGTCCAGCAAGCATAATACAGGACAAATTGGGAAATTTGCATGTAGGTTAATTTAATTGCATTCATATGGGTACTGTTGCTGCTTTAAGTTAAATCAGGCAACACTAACTTGGCAAAAGATTTTTTCTGCTTTATGGACAAAATATTGGCGAAATGTCAGCTTTTCTCTTGTCTGTATTCTCATATTTAGTATTGAGGTAATCCAAAAGTATGGGATGGTAATCAAGTTGCGCTTCTCTAATATTGTGATACCTGGATTAAGTTACTGAATAACAGGTTATTGTATCGGAAGTAACCCTCCCCGGTTATGTTTTAATGTGTCAGGTTAGCAAGCTGGCAGATACAGCCTTTAATTGTTACCAGCCTCTTTACTGCTTTGCCAGTTTGGACATACTCGTGGAACGCTGCCTAACAACAGGTCCGTAGCAGGTTGAGGTCACAGACTACAAGCCGGGCTTGTCAGATGAATAGCGTCTGTCTTTGTTCAGCTCTGGGAACAAACCTGATGGCTACAATGAATGCTGCTGGCCTTCAACAGACCCTGAGCCAACACCTATTGTACGAATACACTGGGGTTAAAAAGTTCAACCCAAACAGTTTATGATCTGCCAGTTCAAATATAATGTTTTGGGTAAAATACAAAGATTAAGTTGAAATACCAGTTGAGTGAATAAAAGTTGGCTTTTTTGTAAGTCGCTTTGGATAAAAGCGTCAGCTAAATGTAATGTAATGTAATTTGTTTCAGAGAGATGAGTCCGATGATAACATGGATACTGCGCCTGTGTCCGTACTGTAAATGTTACAGCTGGCAGCTGGTTCACTCGGCATAGCATAAGGACTGGAAACAGTGTGAACCATCTAGACTGGCTCTGTCAGAAGATTAAAAAATATAAGCCCATTAATTAGCATCTCTTTTGTTTTATCGGTAAGAATTACAAGTTGAGTGTCTTGCTGCCATTGTGACCAGCCAAAGCCTTCTCTCGTGGCTTATGATTTATTTTCACAAAGTGAAACAAAAAGATATAACGTGTTGATTAGTGGGCGGGTAGGTGTTTTTTTTACTTTGGAAAGATTCGGATGAGCTAATTCCCCCTCTAGTCCTAATGCTAAGCTAACTGTCCTCTGGCCCTAGCATCATATTTAGTGTGCAGACCTGCAAGGTGTATGGATAAAAGTATTTCCCAAAAAGTCCAACCATGTTTTCAGTACAGTACTCTACCTACCTGCAGACATGTCTGATCTCACATATGAACAGAGTGTGTGTGCTGTGCCATGCACGAAGCCAAAACTCTCCTTTCTTACATTTCTACAGAACAATACAAGTGTTATGGGCTCCAACTTGTCCTGTAATCTTTTGGGAAGTTTTGGTAATGGTAAACTACTTCACTGCCTATGGCTCCACCAAACTACTCTTTAATCAGATTGATATGTGTCTATCATTATTCACCCACTACCAAAAAGCACATTGCTTCAAAATATATCTAACCGATGAGAAGTGATATCATTTTCCCATAATGACATTCCAAATGGGTTTGTTTTTCCTCCAGCTTTAACATCTCTCAGGTATGACAATATCTGAGTGTGTTTTCCAAATCCCCTGCAAAAGGAAAGCGTCCGCCCCCCCGCTGCTCTTGTTTACTGTCTTGCTCTCCGGAGCCTTTAAACCTTAACTGTCATTTTCTGCTCCTCTTCCCTTGCGGTGATAAGCTTATGATTGACAGCCTCCAGTGAGGTGGATGGATTCCAGTTACACTCAGGGAACAGAGAGTACAGTGCTGATGGGGGGATGGGGTGGGGGCCTGGGGGTGGCTGAGGGCTGGTGCATACACTGTTAATCTGACAATGAAAACCGCCGACTCACTGTAGATTCTCACAGTGTTGAGGTCGAGTCGGTTTCCACTGATGAGGGTACTGGTGTGACCACGGACTCAAAAGTACAACTCTCTGTGTGTGTGTGTGTGTGTGTGTGTCTCAACGTGTTTGTTCAGGTTAGGGAACCACACATGGATGTGTGTGCATGCGCCGTGTTGTTCATACCCATATAATCCACCTCGCACTGAGGCGTAGCCTCTCCTGGAAGTAATCTTGTATTCTCCGTTCCACCCAGCGAATGAGTCTCTGATAGATGTCCAACATCTGGCTCTGGTTGCACCTCAGCACGTCCTCCGTATCTTTGAAGTTAAATGTTTTCAGTAAACGCTGGCTGGCTTGGGCCCTTCTGTGTGGAGCTTGCATGTCCTCCCGGTGTCAGGGCGGTTCTTCTCCCAGGTTCTCCGGCTTCCCGCCACAGTCCAAACAAATGATGAATGTGAACATGAATGGTTGTCTGTCTGTAGATTTGATTAGATGTCCATGAGGTTGTGAGTAGTATTACAATTCATCATTGAGATTATATAAATCATGGAATGTATGGGAAAAAGTGATATTCAATAAATATAATCCTAGAACCCGTTGACACTTGAAAATGTCCATAAAATATGGATTTCATGTGAAAAAAATAATTTGAGGTGCAAATAGGGTCGCCAACATTACAATACAGGAATGTGCAAATCTGAGCTTTGGTGCTCTTGACAATGCTCCTTTAAAATGAAGTGTAACTGCTTCAGTGGGAGGTGTGGTGCTTTGTTTCAACTCGCCCTTCATCCAAACATCATCAAGTGTCCATTAAGATCCCGTTTTGGCTCTGCAGCTGTGCCACTGCAATTCCGGGGGGAGCAATTCAGTTTTTACAAGTGGATTGTTTATACAAAGATAATCATCTTTGTTCCACAAAAGGCTTTTTTTTCTAAACTGATGCATGCGTCAACAAAGTGAATTAATACACATGCAAGTACACACCCAGGGGACTGTGTGACTGTTTTTAAATTAACTGTCTCTTTCATTGTGTCGATGTTTGCAAGATTACGGAATTATACAAACCGTGACATCAGTTTTCTATTTTGGGGCATTCTCCAAGGTCATGTCTCATAAACTGTGAGAGGAATTCATTACTGCTGCTTAGTGGATCTAATTGAAGCATAAAACCACTTGTGCTTACACATACACTCGGCACACTGGGTCCTTGCATTGCAGCAGTTTGCTAGTAGGTAGCTGCTTGATTGTCATCGTGCTTCAGACCTGACCGGGCATCAGATGCATGATTGTAAGCTGTGCTGTACTACATTAAGCTCATACAAGTCCCTTGTGGCAAAGCAAACACATTGGGATTGTGACTATTGCTATGATGTGAGACAAACCACAATCAGTGTTCTACTTTCTGGGTGTCAGACTTCAATGCATTGCTGTCTAAGTCATCACAGTCATCGGCTGAAAGGGCTTTCTGTATGGATGTGGACATGCACCTGTTCAAAGGATGTCAAAAGCAAGAGTATAAAGCATAAGCCGATTAGAATTCACAGTCTGTTGTGTGGGCACTAAAGACAATTATTTATCTAGCGCTGCCTCTTCAGACGGACTAATGTTGAGCTGTTGTTTGCACAAAAAATTAAGCTTCAAATGAGACCTGAGAATCTACATGAATCAGCACCACAATAGATCAGAAAGAGTGCCTTGTGTGTGTGTGTGTGTGTGTGTGTGTGTGTGTGTGTGTGTGTGTGTGTGTGTGTGTGTGTGTGTGTGCTTTGATTCGTGGGCACCTGTGTGCATATGCCTGTAATGTGTGTGTGTGTGTGTGTGTGTGTGTGTGTGTGTGTGTGTGTGTGTGTGTGTGTGTGTGTGTGTGTGTGTGTCTGTGCTTTGATTCTGGGCACCTGTGTGCATATGCCTGTAATGTGTGTGTGTGTGTGTGTGTGTGTGTGCTTTTTCTCAAGCACCAGCTCAAGCTGTTCTCCTTCCAGATGGGACACTTCACCTTAACAAGAATGGCAGATGAAGAGAAACAACGAGACAGAGAGAGTTTGTGCTTGTAAATGTGCCTGGCTGTGCCTGTGTATTCTCCGTGTGTGTGTGTGTGTGTGTGTGTGTGTGTGTGTGTGTGTGTGTGTGTGTGTGTGTGTGTCTGTCTGTCTGTGTGTATCTGTGTGAGTGCCTGCACCATGTAGCTGGCGTTTCAGTCCCCAAGTGGCTCAGCCAGCGTTGTGTCCCCAGAGTGACACAGCTAACGTGTAATGGGCCCGGTGATGGTGTGTTAAAGCGCGGTGTTAATTATAACACCAAGCTTCGTTAAACACAGTCACATTGACATCAGCATAAGCGGCACTGTTGGGCTCGGCCCTAGGGAATAAAGGGAGACTGATTCAGTCTACATATCCAGGATAAGGGTCATGCACTCATCTCCGTTGATGAGATGAGCTTAATAATTGAGGGTTTGTACTCCGTTTCGGTCTCCGTCTTTAAAGCTGATTGTTTTCTTGTTGTGATTCCGCTGTCTTGACAGCTGCAAGATCCCACAGCATATTTTCTGTGATATAAGTTTTATTTCTGTTAGTAAGATGGGAATCGAGAGGATTTGTGTGACTTCCTTTGTTTTATTTGTCTAATACTTATGAACAGGGAAGTCAGACTTTTAGAAAATGATTGAAGAGCAAAAACGAAAATATGAATTCACTGGAATTTACAACTCGGTGACTGTTTATGCTACTGTGATGAAAAGTTGTTGTTCTTTGTTGCAGTAGTTTGACCCGACTCCAGAGTCACTTGCACATGGTTCGATGACCTGAGGATCTTGAACCAGTGTGTGTCCTGAGAGTCCTAATGAATGTGGGCCTTGTTTCCTGTTGTTGACATATTCCACTGACCCAGCAGTCGTATAGAGCTGACCTGTTTTCCAGCCCAAAGCTGCTCTCAGTGACATAGAACTTAATTCTTGGAGGAAATCACTTTAAACGTTTTACCACCATTTATTCATTTGATTTCACAGATTCATGTTGTTAAAATGATTAAAAAGGGGTATATCCTAACATAGTTTGTCTTGTTGAATTAACTGCAGTGTTTTCTTGGTGAGAAGCGAAGTATCCACCAAAAAATGGCTGCAGATGGAATACAAATGACAGAGTGATGATTACATGAAGTGTAAAGACTAGAGGTTTGTGTGCTGTAGTCTGTACCGTGAGTCGACAAGCAGCGGTCTTGCTTATCATCAAAAGGTCTTGAAGGTTGCCTTTGACTCTCCTCATCACCTCCCCCCAAACCCTGTTTGGTTATTCCCATCCGTCTGTCCCCGGTTATCATCTCTCTGAAACAGTGACGTTAATAAGACCTGTTGTTGGCGTGATGAAGCTGAACCTCATGCTCGCTCGTGGTCGCTCGCCTCTGATCTCTCTTTATCCCTTCCCCAGCCTGGCTGTGCGATAACAATCACATAAAGCATCTGATGAATAGCTTCCGAGGCGAATATTGGATGAGGACCTCTCATAGACAAATACCTCAAATGTACGCTCATATACAGCCTCACACGCAACACGACGCCTTCCATCAGCGTAATATCTGCATGTTTGGATGTGAGAAGTTATTTGTTTCCTTTCCAGACAATGAACTTCGTAAAGAAGCCGCTGCATCCATATAACTACTTTACTCAGTTGAGTGCCGTTCCAAGCACTTAGCTGCTGCTCAAATCGTGTTTGCTTTGAACACAGCTCAGTGTCGAGGCATGGCTTCTGCTGCAGCAGAAGGGAGGAGACTTTTGTTACTGCAAATGAGTTTGAGCCGTTGAGCTATGTTTCTGTATAGTCCTGTCTCCGGCTTGTACTTTGCCGGTCGCAGAGATTATGGGAAGTTGTGTAGTTCTCTATGCATCTGAATTCACGCTACCGAGTTAGGAAAGTGCCACAGCACAATAGTGTTATTAGTATTGAGCTGTGGGTAGCAGAGCTAGCTCCAATATACCTTAATATGAGTAATTACAGTCAATAAGAGGACAAGGCCACACTTCACATACAGGCTTAACCGATTAAGGACATATTTCCCACATAATTTAGCTGCAAAATGCACAATATTTGTTTTTAGTGAAGCTGATTAAGAAATTAATCAATTAGTCAATCAAAGAAAATTGATGGATAAATATTTTGATTATTGAACAATCTTTTCAGTTTGTTTTTCAGCAGAATTGCCAAATATTTTCATGTTTTAGCTTTTTCATGAAAGGCTTTGCTGCTTTTCTTTGTCATATGAGAGAGTAAATTAAAAGTCAAGCTTTTGATCAGACAATCCAAGCAAATTGACAACATAACCTTTTGAACTTGTAAATGCCCATTTATTTTTTTAGCATTTCAATTTTTAGAGATTTAAAAAATATCTTGCCAGCCAGGCCAAAATAATTGGATGTTGATCAAAAATGAAATGCGGGTTGTAAATATGTTTTAAAGTTGCTTACATTTTTAGTTATCAGTGTTGAAAAATGGAGACTGGTAGCTGGATAAACCTGCTGATACACAACACTGTGGACGCTCAAGCTCACTCAAATAATTTCACTTCCTTACTTTGAAATCTCAAAATGTTATTGTCATTTGTATCTGCTATTGTTGATAGTTTTACACGTTACAACTCACGATAGAGTTGCATGTTGTATTTGTGTCTGACCATAGCCGTGTACACAATGATCTAAACCTCAGAGGTCACTCACAGAAGTGTAAACTAAATCCTGAAGATGAACTTTTTGATTAACAATAACTAGTAAAAACCAGTCATCGGTGAATCCTGCACGACTGGTGCAGAGGGAGACGAGGGCAGTCTTTCAGGAGCAAACGTTAACTAATGAAATTATCACTGAGAGCCATCTGGGGTCGTACAGTTTAATACTGCAGTTTCACGGTGCCTGCTTTGTTTCTTTAAAATGATAGCGACACTAAAAGCTGCGCTGCTATACAACTGAATCAGTGAGTGTGAGGTTATTGGTGATTTCTCATGTCAGTGGTTTTAAGGCCACCCAGGGGAGACAGCTTGATATGTAGGCTACAGGGTGCTGAGAATTGAAGGGGCGGAGGATCTGAAATCCATCTTTGTGGTGAGCTCAAGCCCCGTTTTCACTGCCCCACTTGAAATTGTTGTTGGGATCATGCTTGAAAGGTTTAAACGTCCTTGGAGTGTTTATTGCTTGATAAGTCAAGCTGATCTGAAATATAGACAAAGTCAGGCATCAGCAGGAGTACGAGAAGGAAAAATGTAAGGTTGAGAGTCCTACTCTGCTTAGCATCTGTCTCCCTCTTTCTCTACCATTCTCCTCGCTCCATTATTTGTACTTCTTCCCTACTATTCAGTTAACCTTTATCCCCCCTGGTCGGGAAGTCATTCCTCTTCTTCTGCCACATCTCTGCAGCAGGCAAACGGAAAGCATGATATATAATAGTAAAAGAAAGTGTGTGTTAGTGATGTTTCTGCTGAATCTCCACATGCCAGTCTGCCTTCCCTGAAGCCAGTATCTCATGACTTATTCAGTTAAAATCAGAAATGGGTGAATTGGAAAACTGACGAGTTGCCTCCACTTTCCTCTGTTGCATTCGATAAAAAAACGCCAGGGAACGAAAGTGCAGTAAAGTTGAAGTTCTTACTGTAATTAGGGGACTCTGGGATGTATAACAGTAAATTCTCATTCATATTTCTCTCTTCTCAATGCAGGTGATCTGCCAGCTTCTGTGGGTTTTGATGTCACCTCTAGATTGGTTCAACTGAAGATGGAAACACTGGAGTCTGAGCTGACCTGCCCGATCTGCCTGGAGTTGTTTGAAGACCCTCTGCTCTTGCCCTGTGCCCACAGCCTGTGCTTCAACTGTGCCCACCGCATCCTGGTGTCTCACTGCTCCACCAGCAAGCCCCTCGAGTCCATATCGGCCTTTCAGTGCCCCACCTGTCGTTACGTCATCACGCTGAATCACCGCGGCCTGGAGGGCCTTAAGCGCAATGTGACGCTGCAGAACATCATTGACCGCTTTCAAAAGGCCTCCATTAGTGGCCCCAATTCCCCCACGGAGAGCCGGCGCCTGCAGCCGCAGCGGCCCTACACCGCCACCATTAGCGGAACAATAGCTGGAACAATTGGCGGCGGCGGCGGTGGTGGTGGCACAAGCGGAAGCAGCGCCCGCGGCAGCCCGGCCACTTCCAGCCACTCCCACCCGCACGGCAACCACACCAATCACGGCAACCACACCAACGCAAACCACAGCCCGGCTGTCGTCGCGAAAATGGATCCGCGCATCAGCTGCCAGTTCTGTGAGCAGGATCCGCCGCGTGAGGCCGTCAAGACGTGCGTGACGTGTGAGGTGTCGTACTGCGACCGCTGCCTCCGCGCAACACACCCCAACAAGAAGCCGTTCACCAGCCACCGCCTGGTGGAGCCGTTGCCGGACACGCACATCCGCGGCCTGACCTGCCTGGAGCACGAGAACGAGAAGGTCAACATGTACTGCTTGGTGGACGACCAGCTCATCTGCGCCCTCTGCAAGCTGGTGGGGCGCCACCGAGAGCACCAGGTGTCCTCGCTCACGGAGCGCTTTGATAAGCTCAAGGTTAGTCCTCGTGTCCTTTTCGGTTTACAAAGCATGCGATAGTGTCATATCAGCAACACTTTCTTTGTACTGCTCCTGTAAATACGTTGTTTGACTTCTGTGTCACAGAACCAAGGTAAGTCACCAACTGCAACCCGATTTGATTGAAAAGGGCTTCTGATTTACTGTTGAGCGTGGGAGCTTATTGCCGTTCTCACAAAGAGTTTTTCATTTACAGCCTGCAACATTGAGTATGATATCTTTGTTTGCAGTTTGCCAAACAGCAAAATCTTTAATCCATCCATTCCTACCTTGGGGATGTTCATTCTGTGCATTTCTGTTTACTATGAACTTTCAGCACTGGCACAATTGCATCGTACACACTCACACCAGCCTTTGTTTAGCAAGGACAGAAAGACAGATGGGGAACAGAAAGAGTGAGAGAGACAATTGGGATGGTGTGCTGGCGAGAAGGGCAGAGAGAGAGAGAGAGAGCAAAAGGGAGGCCGTCATTATAATAGTCGATGAGCTGGCATTCCCTGTGGCCACTGAGCTTTCAGAGGCTCTGCGTAAAGGCCAGGACTGCTGAATCAGGGTGAAACACAAAACAGAGAGGCACTAACTGGAGCTAATTCCACCACTAAAGACCTAAAGCAGCCAGTCTCATCAGCTGGTCTAAAAACTTTTAGCACAAGTGTGTCTGTCATACCTCTTTGTGCACCCTTTATCCAAAATAAACAACTATTAAAGCTGGCAATGTAACTGATTTTACACAAGCATAACTCAAGTTAATTGATTATTTAAGTCCCGGTCCCCAGGGTGCAAGGGTGTTGCCAAGGTTTGATTGACAGGATCATAGATACTTGAGAAAGCACTACATCGGCGGTTTTAGGGCCTCATCTGGAGAAAAGTGTGTGTTTGTAAGGTTGATGTTCTTTTTCACAAAGAAAGTAAATCCTAATGGTCTCACATTTGGTCTTTTTTCACTTTTCACGCTACAATACAACATGTGAGAATGGGCTGGCAACGCTTCCAGAGACATTGTTAACATTCCATGTACAACAAAAATCCATCACATTGTGTGTGATTCAGTGAAAATGCAATCCCACACTCTGTATTATTTATGATTTCTGCTACCAAAACTTTTTGGCTCTCACTTTCAGTTTTGCATCAATAAGTCAGCAAAATTCCACCTGCTCAGCACCTCACATCGAGTTACCCACTGGAGCTCGGAGGTTATTTTCACTGGCATTTACCCTTTTTTTACGCCCCCCTTTTCTGCCAATGCCTTCTACAGACTGTGGGAGAGTTTACTGTAAGTAGCTCGCTAGCTCTACCCCTTCTTTCCTCTCCACTTCATGGCTGGCTGTGGTTCTTTTGAACGTTCCCCAGCCAAGGCTTTGAACTTGCTTGACTTTGAAATCCCCAATCAACCCCAAATCTGGGAGGAGACCAGCTCCAGCTCAGCTCACCAGTGCCAGTGGCAGCTCACTTATAATCTTCTTCTCACTCATGGCGAGGCGAAGGAGAGGAAGTCCGACTTGTGCATAGCTAATCATGGAAGATGTAGGTCAGAAAGGGCTGCGTGTCTTCTACTGCATTCTCCCTTTTCTCTGTGTCTTTGTAAGACTAGTATTTAGTGAATCACACTCTTGGTTGTGTTTTCAGTCATATGTAACTAGGTTATTATTGACTGGTGTTCTGCAATGGCCCCGTTCAGCTCTTCTAATTGGCCACACGTCAATTCTGCTTAATAATTGCACTCAGTAGCTTCCGTTTGACCCCGCCTCACTCCATTTGACCTTTGACCTCTGAGTTACCCTTCACACATCTCTTCTGTCTGCTGTGCACGCGGGGAGCTACTCTGTCACTAAATGATTGCTCACATTAAGGGGAAGGTAAGCTTCCCTTGAGTAAGGAGGTTGGATATTTCAGGGAAGAAAATGCCAACGAGTTCAGCGCAGTAAAAGAATGTGCCACAGCTGAAACTGCAGGGAAGTGAGTCAATTCCCCAGGCAGCTGCTAAGCAGAGCTCTTTGCTCAGAAGCAAAGGCATTTGTGCCTTATAATTGGCAGACCTTGGTATTAGTCTTTTTTGATATTTTTAAAAGACTGCAGCTTAAAGGGACTACACTTTAGATTTGTATTGGTTTGTCACTATTGGAGCCACTGAAACCACTTTTAGCTAACAACATTCCGATAAAGCGGTGAATGTCGCATCACCTGCTGCTTTGGAAAAGTCTGTGACTCATTAGTGTAATTTTGTGGCATCCTAACAACCCCGATCAGAGGCTGGATCGACTAGATTAAGGAGCTTAAGTGCGTGTTGTGTGCTCTTAGCAAAGGATTTGGGTATTTGGAAAAGGAGCTGAAAGGTGAACAGTGTAACCCTGAAGATGAAACATTGCAGCTCTACCAAATGGTTCATAACTGGTCACAAATTAAGAGTTCAGTCTATATTAAGGTAAATTTGCATTTATTAATGTGAAGATGCAAAGCAGAGGTTTTGCAGAAGTACATGTGATTTCTTTTTTAAGGAAAACCATCTGGCTTGGAAGTCCTGTCAATGCCGTGTCATTTGAGGGTCATATCTGAAATAATGACCAAATAGTTTAAAAGGAAAAACATTGAGCTATGACTGTTCAATGATTTAAGTCATTTTACATTTTGAAACGTTCATATTGATATTTTAGTGTTATACAATGGCATCGATAGTCAATTTAAATCAATGGTGATATTGTTAGCCTCTATGAATACATTTAGAGTTATATTGCCCTATAATTCAAATTGCACAGTCAAACAGGATCATGTGATGATCATTATGAAGTATAATTTATATCAGGTTTATAGTAATGAAATACAGAATCCATTAGTGAGCAACTTGGGCTTGGTTAACAGCAGACTGACTGCACATGAGGTCTGAGCCAATTGTAAATTATGTTCATTCATAAGAGACCCTTCAAATTAAGAAGAATACATCTGTTCCTTCTGATGGCTCTCGTATGAGGCCCATTGTCTGTGTAATCACCTTGCAGCTCTTGTGTCGACATGTTTGTGTGCTACTTAATGTGTGTGTGTGTTTCACATGCTCCCCGGCACCAAAACATCACACATTGTTTGATTCAAGAAAGACACTTGAATTAAAAAAAAGTGGTCAAAGAGAAGCCCAAAGACAAAGAGAGAGACAGTAAGACGAGAAAGAAACTGAACAAAGACTGAAGGAAATGGAGAACGATGATCACGTCACCGGGGTAAGACGTCTCTCTCCTCTTGTCTATGAATTACTGGCAGTTAATTTCCAGACTCTCAGGATCTGCAGGGTTTAAAGTGTGTGTGCTTTAGCATCAAGCACTGAGCTGCCATGGTGGCAAAGCCTGCAGCAGGGCTGCTGACATTTGTGACACTCACACCGCACTTGAAATAAGCAGCAGATAAACTTTGAGTCCTACGTCCTACATGCACTCGTCCTACGTGCACTCGTCCTACGTGCACTCGTCCTACGTGCACTCGCCCTACAGCAACGGGATGTGTGTGCGTCTGCGAGCTCCTGACAGGTCTCACGCATGTACGCGTGCCCGATGATGGACTATGTATAGGAGAAGAATGAAGAAATATGCAAAACATCTTCAAGCGATTATTGGATTAATTCCTGTTTTGGAAAGAGGCAAGTCATGGCATACTGACACCCCCCTCCCCCCACCACCACTCCCTCTCTCCTCTCCAACGTTTGCTCTCTAACTTTCCCCTCTCTTCATATCCTTCAGTCCCTCCAGCCCTGCTTCTTTCCCTTTATCCTCACCGTTTTCTTCCTTCACCCCCTCACCCCTCGTCTTCTACTTTCTCCCTCTAAGCTCCTTAGGGTGCTGTCTAACTCTTTTTCTGTGCGACGTGTGCATCGTGCCTGCTTCTGCTGCTGAGTCCACCGCCGCTGTATTTACACCCATTTGCTTTGCTAAATCCAGAGGCGAGCTTCTGCACGTGTGCATGATCACGCACACACATTATTGTGCATTTAATCACACCCATAACCCACAAACTTACTTGTACTTTTGGACTGTTTTCACACACACACACACACACACACAGATAAAGGCAAAGACAAATAGAATTCAGCTCCCCAAATCTGATTGTACGGCAAACACTGACGAGTGATTTTAAGAGGAAATCAAAAGGCAGCGATGTCGAGCTGAATTCTTCATGCACACCAACTCTTTATTTCTCATCTTTTTCCCTCATGCACAGTCTCACCGCACACTGTCTCTGCGGCTGTCCTCCCCCTCTGTCACTAAATGTCTCTCACTTTTTCTGCTTTGCATGCAGCCACATGAACATCATCCTTCCCACCTGCTTTCTGTCACTATGCTTTTCTCTCTCCTCCCTCTACCTCGTTTGGCCCCTGGCCAATCTGCCTTGTTTTAGGTAACATCTCTACTCAGCGCCCGCAGTCGCCCACAAATCCACATGCTGGTGCAGCAGTATATATCGCTGGTGAGAGGCAGACTCACAGCCCTCCAGTGTGTTTGTGTGTAGGAGGGTATACGCTCGCCTTCAAATGTGCGTACCTATGATCAGTATCTACAGGTGCGTGTGTGAGCACACCTGCAAGCACATGTGGGTATGCATGTGTGTAGTAGCAGGTGCTATTACCTCTGACATATGTGGAGTGATTGGGAGCTGAGTGTGAGATGCCGGGGGAAATCATGGCTCTATCTGGAGAACAGTGTGAGATGGAGCACACTTAGTCATGCTGACGGAACCACCAAGGATGTAGTAGAAAGCTTTTAGAGTCTGTGTGCGCCACTTCTGTGCCTACGTGCATTAACGTGCCTATCAGGGTGTGTGTGTGTGTGTGTGTTTGTGTGTGTGTGTGTGTGTGTGTGCGTGCATGCACATGAGCATGTGCCTGTACATCACTACTGTCAATGCATCATGCATGTGTTGTGAAAATATGTCACGCCAGCCCATCATAAAATTAAGTGGGTCATGGAAAAAAAAGAAATAATAAATAAAGCTTATCAAATAACTCCCAGGCACTGCATCATGCATATGCACAATTTATGCAGAAAGAAAGTGGAAAGCTTTTAAGAGCTTCGGTGTAAGCAGTGATACAATGCAATGCGGAGAAGGGCATATAACCGGCATTACTCATCTGCGTTTGTGTGTATGTTTGAAAGATGTACACATTTATCCATCCCCATTTATCCAGGGTTCACTTTTATAGCTGGGTGCCATTCACAGTGCAGGCAGCTATAGTGTGATACAGATGCACTGCTACAGGACGGTCCATGTAGATCAGCTATAGCACATTAGGGATTTTCAAACTTTTTAGAGCCGAGGAAAATTTTCTACAACAACCTAAAAAGTTACATAATGTCCCATTGTTGCATAATACAGCATATATGGTAGGTAATTATTGTGCTACCTACTGGCATGGAAGAGTATTTAATTACTAGGCCAGCCACTATATTGCACGCTCTGATGCTCAACAATGGCAAATTATTTGCGGCAACTAAATCATATTTCTTTTAGACTGTAATGGAAAATCCCGTCACAGGACCGATTAAGTGAAATTGGAATTTTCCCACGGCACACCTGACGATCCCTCACGGCACACTGGTGGGAAAATCACTGCACTAGGCCACTCCTTAAGTGTATATCTGAAAATCTGTGTTGTTCATCATCCGTAAAATTGAGGTTCATGACTCAAAACCAACTTTCAATTTTCTCTGCAACGCACGCTAAAAAGGAGTTGAATTCTATATTCAAAGCATTAAAATAGCAGCAAACAACTATGAGCTATGTAAAGATGAAGTGGAGTAATGTCTACCTGAGCAGAGTGAAGTCGCTCTCCCTCTGTGTGTGTTGCTATCGGAGCTTATCCTTGCTTTGTTGACATAGCCAAGCCGGCCTCGCTGGCTTTTAGTGCATGTTAGTGCATGTTAGTGCACGTTAGTGCACGTGAGTCAGCCCTACTGGTTCATTCACAGCCGCCGCGCTGCACTCAGCCTGTCATTACTTTTGCCGTTGCACTGTTAACGCTGTCAGCACCCTTATCTGTGAGCACTGTTAGCTGCAAGCCGCGGGCTCAGCCATCACCACGTATAGAGCCTTGGAGATAGAAATGCTCCCAATCCCGTACAAAGCACCTTTAATTTATTCACTCAATTACATTTATTTTAAATAACTTGTTTGTTTAGAAGTCTATGAAAGCCTACGAAATATGTGTGTTTGGTCTGCAAGCCTTGAGGAATGTCCTCATTGTTTTAGTGTCCTGTGGAGTAAATCATGTTTTAGGGATGTTTCACACTCCCAAGGATAAAATTCCCGGGTAAACCCTTTTCCCGGGTAAACCCCTTTTCTTTTGTAGAAAATATTTCGGACTATCCGCCCCAGCCTATAACCTGTAATATTTGACCTCTACATCATACTTGTTGAACCCTGCTAGATGCCTTCCTCTTTCATCTGCCTCTTTCCCACTTCTTTTTTTGGCCTTTTCACGAGGCTTGAAACTGGAATTCAGGCACTCGGAGGCTTGTGCTGTGTGTATTTTGGTGTAAAGCTGTTGGAAGCTGACAGCATAGCAAAGCTTAGCTGAGCCTCTGACTCTTTTGACACTCAAGAAAAATCGTTTTAACTAAGAAGATGATAAATACGTCTTTTGGATTTATGTGGCATCTACCATAAAAACATACTATATATGTATGTTGATGATGCATTCGAGCATGCCAGATTGAGTTTATGTGTAGGTTGTGTGTTTTTAAAACATGTGATATACCATCTCTTTTTGTTTGCAGTGGCTTTATTCATGTATTCACTGTTCAACATGGTTTGTCATAATACACAGCGGATCATAAACCCATCACTATTTACGTGTTTTAGTCCGATGGCTGGCAGCTACACACCACACCATAAGAGGATTTACACACTAATCAACAGTGGAAACTCATCTTGCCATGCTGATGGTTTTCTTTTTTTACTGGCTTCTAAGCATTTTGATCCCAACCCTTCATATAGTGCCACATTATTTGGCTGTAATATCTGATGAGTAAGCACTCCCTATTATTAATGTGCAACAATCCCTGGCATAGATTACATTTATATGAGGGAAAGGGAGGGGCTTTGTTTAAGGAAACTGATGACACATGCAGTCTATGAACATTACTAGATTTGGAAATTACATTTCAGTGTCTCGAAGGGACTTGTGAAAAATGTAAAAAGCTTCCACTAAAATCCACAAATTTGAGTCATACCAGAGGTTTGTCAGTCAAACGTATAAATTACATTACATTACATTACATGTCATTTAGCTGACGCTTTTATCCAAAGCGACTTACAATAAGTGCATTCTACGGTTACAAATCCCAGGTCCCCTGTTTTGTTTTGTTTGGTGGCTCAGGGATCGCGGACAAGACAATGAAGAAATAACAGGAATATTTATACTGACTCCGGAGCGTCAGACAGAAGCACGAATGTGTGCGTGAGTAAACACAGAGGCTGAAGGCGCTTCGGGTGACTGTCTGTTTTCTCATTTCTGCCATGTTTTTGGTGTCTGTGCACACACACTTCCTTTCGCATGCTGCTGTGTGCGTGATGAGTTGTGTGTCCTGTTGCGAGGCTGCCAGGCAGGAACAGTGTGTTGCCACTGGGAAGACGCTTAGTTTGAACTAACGACACCAGAGTGAGATGAACAGCACGTCTTCACAGGCCTGAGGACATCGGGAACCTCTGGTTCATCCCCAAACCTTAAATAGCACGGTGGTTAATATTCTCTAAGTTTCACCAAGGGAACAATAATCATAGGTTCATATTACTTTTCAGCATTGAATCACCCTATTATCTAAATTTTGACGTGTGAATTTCAAGCAGTTTCACTGGATATTCAGCCCATAACCACAGTCAGTTGTTGGAATTAAATATGCACTTTGTAAACATTTATAGCGCCTTCATAAATACTATATGTATATATGTTACATTAACAATGGGTGCAATAACTGTGTATAATGTGACAGGTGTCATTTATTGTGCGCTAGCTGCCCAGCACCACACAGCAGGCATGAGCCTAGTGGAGCATTTAGTGGCCAATGTGCCAGATATTATGGTAATATACCAGTGTTGTGTTTTCATCATCGATTGTCATGCCAGTTTAAAGGTTTAGTCATTTCAAGCGTGCTGACTCAACATTGCTAACCCAGCAGTCGCTGGTGCAAACCTGCGTCACTGATGGAGGTGTGACTGAAGGATAGCAGCTCAAAGCAGCCAGTAGGGAATGTGTCTGGTTCATCTAATGACGTGGGTTGGAATCAAACTGTGAGCTTTCTTTTGATTCTTCTGGTGTTTTGACTTCAATGTAGGTGCATTATTGACTCAACTGTGTAGGCTGTGGCTGATGACTATCAACACAAGCCTCATTTGCATCATTCCCTCTAATCTTGGAAAGATTTTTGACTACTTGGTGAATGGAGGGCTTTTCATCTTTGGAACTTGGTGGCTTCTCTTCATTTCTAGCTCCACGACGGCTGATTTCCTTTTTTTGCAGCTTCACAGTTGCAACTGCTCGTAATGTAAATCACATCATTTCGCATTCAGCAGAGAGATTAAGAACTCAGTGACATCGGGTGTTAAGAGCGGTAAATTACCCAAACTGGACGTGGGCCAAATACGCACCGCTCCACGAGTTAGTGAGGAATCAATCTTGCCTATCTGCTTACAGTCACACTTTGTTCAACATCATCTCATGAATTGAGTTATGTTTTTGTCTTTCATGTCACTGATGTCACCTCAGCGATCCCATTACAGTAACAGGGAGAAAAAATGCTTCTCTGTGAAAGCCAGTCAATCAGGAATAAGTTAGTTTCGTTCAAAATCCCAAGAGTATAGAGAAAGAAAAGTGAAATGTGGGAGAAGAGTTGATCAAAAATAAATGGTGGCAGTTCAACTGATGAATTCCCTTGAAAAAGTCCCAACTGTTCCCAAAATGGGTATCCCATGGCCAGTCTTTGTTTAATAATTTAACTGACTTCCAGTTTACTGCAAGCAGATAAAGTTTCCCCCCCAGGGAAACAAGTTTTGCATTAGATATTCAGATTTCATGAACAGTCTTATTCTTTTGTAGAAGTGTAAAAATGGAAAGAAAGATGGAGAAACCCAAGTGATTGTTTGGTTGATGCAATATGCAGGAATGTTTTGGATGTTTACACTTTTAAAATGCATTGAAATGTTGAGGATACATTCTTTTTGAGTTGCCTTGTCCCATCTCTGTATTGCAACATATCTCGCATATATAAAGTTCTTACAATCCTTTTTGTTTGTAGCAAAGTCCTCCAAATATATTTGGAAGCATGTGAGGATTTCAGTCTCCCACACTGCTCTCGAGCATCCTGCTCCGTCTCAGACGCAGCTGCCTTGGACAGAAATGTTCTTCATTCCATTCCCATGAAAGTCTTGCTTCCTGAAATATGCACATTCTCTTTCAAAGCACGCGCACAGGCGTGAGCTCCGTTATCTAACACAGTGGCACACATAGTGTAGGAAGCTAGGAAGTGCTGCATATTACACAGTCAGTCCCTGCCTGTAATCCGTGCAACATATTGTTGCGGGATATTTTTTTGTTGATGCCATTGTTAAAGTTAAAGATTTTTATATATGTATTCTGAATGAATGCATATTTTAAGCAGTTGCGTTTGTATGGCTTTCTATGCTTAGGAATTAATATAAGACAAGAGACGGAAAAGTTCCATTTCCAAGTTTCCAATTCCAATTACTCATCTACCCTGATTATTATGTTCCAAAAACATCCATATCGGAGCTGAAACAGAAAATTAAAGTCAATAATGTCTCGAAAATACAACCATTGTTTTGTGGCAAAATACAAAATGGATGTGTTTAGATTAAACATTTAAAAAACACTCTCTGCTTCCATGTATTCAGCGGTTCAGCCCCATATTTCTCCACAGCGTGCACAAGTGAACCTGCGTCTCCTGTGAGGGGCACCGGGCGTCGGGCAGTGGTCCAAGATGTTCAAGTCATTTAGGTTTTAAAGATGTTGGAGCCACGTGGCAGCAGGACAATACGACCATAAAGTGACTAGAGTTACCTGTTCGCTTCTTCTTCTCATGTAATGCATAACGACACTGCGCTCTGCAAGGGGGACGCTTTTATGGCTTCTAGAAAGGGTCACACACAGCCACGGCTACATCTGAGGTCATGCATACAGTACAAACATGGAAACACCATCTGTATATTCATACAGTATCTATGGCATAAAGATGGCTTGAAAGATGCTTGAAATGGTCACACACACACACACACACACACACACACACACACACACTATGATAGCCCATGCCTTGAAAATAGTATTTTTTTGTAAGTGTAAATTGATAAATAATTTCTTCATTGACCTGTCAGCTTAAGTAAGTATTAGAATAATTAATAAAAGTGCATCCACATATAGTATTTCCCGACATACAGAAATATACACAAACCATGTCAACATTTTATATCGCTGGGTGTTCTTTTTTTTCCTTGAAACACAACAGCTAACGGTGTTTGTAAAAAACATCCTTCATAATCCTATAACTCAACCTCAGTGATGTCAAAGAGAAAATATCTGAGTGGTTTTATTTCTTTGAATCGGCATGTGGCTGCTTCATTTTGATGAAACAAATTCATATTTCGACCACATTGCATTATAGTTTATATATTAAGCCAGACCCCCAGAGATGATGTTAACTAGAATTATTTGTTATATATATGTATATATATAAAAGACAAATTTCTAATTGTGATGTCACTGTTCTTCAAGACATCCCTGGAGCTTCCTGTTCTGCCCGGGTTAGACAGTAACAAAGTTAATCTCCTGGGGAGTCAAGAGGAATGTCTGTTCCGGATACCGACGCCAGAGAGGCAACCGAGCAGAATCCCAGGAGCGCCGGGAATGTGTCTTCTCTGTTGGGGGGAGCCCTGTTTCCATCGCGGACGCTGTCCAGATGGGTTCCCTGCACTATAACTCTGGTGTCTGGCCACATCACGGAGGCAGAGCAGTGACGCGCAGCCACAGTTTGGGTTGTGTTGTGTGATTCTGCACTTCGGCTGTCATCCCTTACGATTTTAAGTGAGATGGAGCTGGGAAACCTCAGCATTCACATGCTGGTGTTGTAAAATGTCTCAGTCAGAGTCGAAGCTAAGGATGTCATATTATATATATATATATATATATATATATATATATATATATATATATGTGCTATGAGAATCAGATTTGTATCTCTCTGCCTCTCACATTTGCTCACTTCCTCTTTCTGCTCAAACTCCTCTGACTGCATTGTCCATCTCATTTTGTAGGCATCCAGCCAGCAGCTGGCGTGGTAACAGGTGTCATATATAGATGTTATGTAGCTGCCATCAGCACTGCAGTTACATGACCTCATCTATAAATACATGATAGTGGCATGATTTACCGGCCTGCCTCCTGACCACGGCCGGTCCAATTAGATAAGGCAAAGTGTCGCGGAGATAGAGTAAATCACTTCGCCCACCTTGGAGGAAGCAAACCCATCAGTTAGCGTGGACAGATCCACTTTGATGCTAATAGAGTCGCTCTGTCTCGCCGCTGACCACTGCCACTGTGTGAGGACGGGAGGAGGGCAGCGTGTGCGGGCTCTTGTCTTTGTGCATATGCATTTGTCTGATTTGTTGTGTGCGTGTTACCTGCTGCAGCCTGGGGAGATGAGAGTCCGGGTCCTTTTATGCTCCACATCTGAATGCCTGCAGGGCTCAGAAGGGGGTCTCTTTGTGGGAGGCAAGATGAAATGCTTCAGGGTGGAAATCTCGCTGTTTCTTTCAGACGCATCTCTGGATCATCTCCTATCACATCGAGTACCGCTGAAACAACAGCAAACATAAAGCTGCCGCTTCCCTTCACAACTCCAAACGCGCTGTTTTTTCCCCCCACTTGCCATTTATGTACTGCAAGTCAATTTTAAACATTTATTCCCTGAGCTACAGAGCTCAGGGATCCCATTCAAGAAGTCACATGGCAGGGCTGAAAACAAAATTAGGCTAGTGCAAAAGCAGGGTTTTTAATTCGAGAGGCTGGGGAGGGGAGACGCATATTTGTGGCAGATTGAGTTAAGTACACGCTGAGATCTGTCGAGATAAGCAAAAGTCTTAGAGACGACGTATTTCTGGGACTAAAAAGTCGCTTGGAATCACAGTTGCTTTACATCAGAGCCTTCTGTGCCTCCATTTCCCCCAAAATCATGCGCCAGTAATGATACATTATGTTCCGTTAAGGTACCCCTGAGCATCTCAGGTTACATTTCGACACACATCATGACATGTGTTCCTCTTTATGTTTTTAAGTACATGTGCGTGTCTGAGTGGGTAGTTTACCCTCCTGCTGCTTGCATTGGTCCCGTATGCCTCTGAACCCTGTCACCTCAAAAGAAATCAACTAACTGTGTTGCTCATAACCTTATCACACTCTCACAGAACCGATTCCTGTAGTGCAGGAGATCGGATGAACTCCTCTAGAGGTTTTACTAGAAGCTGACAAGTGAAAAGCTTTTAGCCTGGAAAGTGTCATTCACACCAGATTATTGTTCCAGTTTTGTGGCTGAACGTTAAAGAAGATGACATGTACAGCAGCGCGAGTCCAAAGAGAGAGTAGATTAATTTGTAGCACTTCAATAATTGAAGATCAGATAAAACGTGTCGTTTCCACTTGGTCTGCGGTTGGCCCCAATAAAACATGTTACATTTAAGCAGGGAAGGAAAAATAGCTCTAAGTCTTAGAGACAGGATTCTTATTGTCACAGTTAAAAAAAAAATCTGAAGAAGTGGAAGACAAGATGATGAAGGTCAGGGTTGAGGAAGAAATTCGGAGAGGGCGACAGCTGACATTGTAGAATAGCGAGAGATCCGAAGTGGCAGGGAATGAAGAGCAGGTAGTGGGGGAGGGAAAGAGGAGCTGAAGGGATTCCATGATGTGAGGCGCTTAGTTTCCCTCCTCATCGCTCAAGGTTTAAAAGACACGCCTCCCTTCAGCCAACCGCCTGCAGCAAACCCACAGGGGACGTTTCAGCCGTCAACATGTCCAACAGAAACTAGTAAACATACATTTCAGAGATGCAGTTTTGTTTGTTTGTTTTTTGTCCCAAGATGACGAGATCAACCCCATTGTCATGTCTGTAAAGTAAATATGTATCTGGAGCCAGCAGGCGGTTAATGAAGCTTAGCATAATGACTGTAAGCAGCTGGAAACAGATAACATGCCCTAACGCTAACTGTCACGCTATATTTTGATTGTTGATCAATACAAATGAATTGTTGATATGTGAGTTTAAGAGATGCTGTCTTTATGTTGAGCTCAGCTAATCTGCTCCTGGCTACATATTCATTATACAGAAGTGAGAGCGATATTGATCTTTTCATCTAACTCTCTGCCCTTATTTTCCTCTAAAATGTCAAACTATTGCTTTACGCAGCATGCATATTTTAACATTTATCAGAATGAGATCATTCATATCATATATGAAATATAATCTATATAGTTTATAGCAGATTATCAAAGTGTTTTCTTGCCAGATTTGCTTGCGCACACGGAGAAATAGAACCAGACGCAGCAATTGTTTTGTGTTTTCTGATTGTCACTCTTTGTCTCAGATCATGCAAATGTATCTTTACGTGATTTCAGACGGGCTTAGTTCATCATCACCATCAAATGTTTTGGAGGATTATAGGATATGAGTCTCAATAGGGCAATAAGGGAAGTTCACTCTAATTAAAATGCAGTATAGGGGAGGAGCAGAGAAACACAGTGAGGGAGCTGACAGGCACAGTGTACATGTTGCCGCATGCATCCAGGTGTACAGGAAGAGAGATTGCAGTGCTGAGATAGAAAGAGAAGAAGACGATGATGATAATGATGATGATAGCCATTCCTAAAAAATCACTTCATCTGCCTGAATCGGTCGTCGCCTCTCTGCAGGCTTGTCTCAGAGGGGGAATGGCTTTGAGGTGCATGTACCGGCTCAACCGGAAAGCCCTGCTGCATACCCAGTGTTTGTGAAGTGCGCATGACTCGGGCAAACAGCTCTGAAGCTCAGTATCTTCAGGGAATTCAGCAGCAACTCTTCTCTAGCAGTCTTTCCAATGGCTTTCCAATAATGTCCTTTGTAGTAATACAATTTAATGAGAGGCTGCAAGCTTGCTGGAGTGTTAACCCAGCAGCGTTGTTATATGTACTGTACAGTTTAATGGTAAACGGACTGCTTTTATAAAGTGCTTTTCTCGTCAACACTCAAAGTGTATACCTTAATTGTAAATATAAATTTTTATTAGTTGCATAATTTCCGCATTTAGACGTCAAATTTTAAACTAAGAGAGGGTGATGGTGGCCATGTAATAAATGGTCAAACCAATTACAATTCATTTGAGTTCAAGCATCGTATCAGGTCACAGTTATTCACATTGACAACAGATTTGTATATTCGCTTTGTAACAAGACGAACATCGTCTTGTAGTTTCTTGAATGTTTTCACGACTTTTTCTCATTCCCTCACTTTGGGTGCATGTGTTGGTGCTTAAAGGCCTACGGACGTTTTAGTGAGAACACACCTTGGTTTCAGGAAAGCAGTCTTTCTGGATCGGCTAACCAGGCTCCACCGACGCCGTGCTTATCTTTCTTCTGCAGTAATGTTTTTGCACAACGCTGGGTGTGGTTGAAACCACTACACAACTTAATTACAAGCACACACTGATTTTAATTATTAAAGTAAAATATGTTGTATGTAGGGCTGCAACAACGAATCGATAAAATCGATAAAATTTGATTATTAAAAGCGTTGGCAACGAATTTCATTATCGATTCGTTGTGTCGCGCGATTATTACGCCACTCAATAAGTCACGGAGATGTTTGAGTATGAAAAGAAAAGTTGATTTGAGCGCGGAGCAGAGCGGAGGTCGAGGAGAGACCAGCTGAGACCGTAACGTTGACTGAAACACATCGCGGAGGAAGGCCGTTCAACAGGCAGCTAGTAGAGGCACTTCCGGTTGAGGCTCCGGTGCTGCGGCTAGTCGGCAGGTTGTGTTTGTTTTGAAGTGAAGACGTAACGTCCCTCCAGCAGCTTTCTGCTGTTTACTCGTTATTAGCTTGACAAGTTAGCGTTAGCTCGTAAGAACAATGTGTCTGAACAAAGGGAGTGAGAGAGAGAGAGAGAGAGAGAGTGTGTACGCGCGTCTGTGAGTGTGCGTGCATCTGTGAGTGTTTGAGTGAGTGCGTGCGGGTGCCTCCGTGAGTGTTTGAGTGTGTGTGTGCGTCTGTTAGTGTTTGTGTGTGAATGTGTGCGTGCGTCTGTGAGTGTGTGCGTCTGTGAGTGTGTGCATCTGTGAGTGTGTGTGTGTGTGTGTGTGTGTGTGTGTGTGTTTGTATGTGTGTGCGTCTGAGTGTTTGTGAGTGAGTGTGTGTGTTTGTGAGTGTGTGCGTCTGAGTGTAGTGTAGAGAACAAGTTCTGACGTACAAACAAATCCAAAAGTTTCACAAAGTTTTCTGATTAGTATTTTTCTTTATTTTTTATAAGTTATTTATTGTTCTGACAGCTCAGGTCCCATTAAACAAAATTTTGTGCAAAATGTTTTGTGCACTTTATTTAAAAGCCTATATATTTGGCAGTTGTAAAGCATACATGTGTATGTTTGTGTTAGTCCATTATTTTATTTTGTATTATTACTACAGCTTAGGGATGTTCAAGGAGAAACCTTTTTATGCACTTTCTGAAGATTTTTGCACCATCAGTTCTGTTTTTTGAATAAAGGGTTGGAAAGTATGCTTTTTATCCGATTCATCGATTAATCGAAAAAATAATCGACAGATTAATCGATTATTAAAATAATCGTTAGTTGCAGCCCTAGTTGTATGAGATGCATGCAGCGAGTGTAGAATTGCAAAGCTGACTTGAAATTACCTCTGAAATGTCCAGCTTTATTGTTATGCCTCTGCACGCATCTGTATTATTTACCAATACAAAACATACCAGGCCTTCCCTCCTCATTTTGGGATCTTCTGCTCTTTTGGCACCCGGCTAACCAATCAGGTTGTTTTGTCTCTCGGCAAACATCTTCTGTAGCTGCCGCTTGTTTCTGTGTGTCTCATTACGCCGTTATATTTATGAGGGTCTTCATGGCATGTCTCCGTGACCTCCTGGGGGGGGCGGGCTTTGCAGCGCTGCGACTTCCACTGAAAATAATCTATTTTTAAGTAAGTAAGCACACGGCTAATCTAGATAAATGTCACTCTCTAATGAAATAGAGTCCTCTTCTTCATCACACATCTCATTTGTCTTTTGTTCGTACCGTTAGTGCACAATTCAATATGTATCTAAGAAATACTCAATAAAGACGATCTCCAAGAACCTTAGACTGGACTAAATGAAAGTATAAATTAATTATTTTTATGTCCACATTTCTGGAGACCCAATAATAGAAATACATAGCAGATCTTTGCTAAAAAGACATTGGTATTTTGTTGATAATTTTGAGTCAGATGGTTTTAGACACAGGGCAAAGCAAACCCAAAACATTTAAACAGTTCTCTCTGTTATTGCATTTTAGAAAATGAATAACCATTTCATATTAATAAACCAACGAGTCGGCAGATCATTGTATTACAGCCAATGAAATGTGGCTCTGCCTGTTTGTGAGGCTTTATCTTTCTTTCTCTCTCAGTCTCGTTGTCGCTTTCTGTACCTCGTCTGGTTTTTCAAGCAGGAGCTAAGCGGCCATTTCAGCTAAATGAATGTGTGAATATGAGATCTATTTGCAATTGCATCCAATCAGGAGGAAAAGAGGACAGTGAAGCCCATCAAGCTGCAGGCTGCCACTTGGAGCTGGTGCTGTGGGAGGTGAGTGTCGAGGACAGGCGGTTAGTAACGAGCCATGGAAATCCTAACGAGCCGGGCCTCGTCCTTACTGTCACACATGGCATCGATATCAGAATATCTACAGTGCATGGCTTATATATTCCTTTATTTAAGTTATAGTTACAGTTCACATTCATAGACAATGTGTAAAAGTTTGCCAAAAGTCTTGTTTCTATACCTTATGAATCCCTAAAAAAGTAAAGCAAAAAGCTGCGGATGAAATATCAGCATAATGTTGTGTTGTGTTGTGAACTGTAGATCCAGTTGTGGGAGCCACACTGTCACCACTTTGCAAATGGTGCTAAGACTGTAGATTAAAAATGTTTTTAAGAATGAAAGAAAGACGGCCTGAAAGATAGAAAAAAACCTCCACGGGACAATTACTCCTTCTGTTTCAAAGGGAGAGTTTAAGGTCGGTTACAGGACCGTGTTTTCGGGTTGCGTTGCTGAAGGACACTTTAGTGGAGATGCCCATTGACCAAAGAGATTTAACCTGGATTACCGGATTGGATGTTGCTCATTAGGCCCTTCTGTTGCCCATCAAAACCCACATTTTAAGATGTGAAATAGAATGGTGTAGTCCTTTTGGTCCTTTGAAGGTGTTCTCCAACATTTGTCCTTTTAACCTAAGAAGTTAGAATAGTAGACCAGTTTGTTCTTGTGTTTGGTTCACATCTGTCACGGTCCAGATATGATCAGGAGCACGGAGGTGCAGCCTCATGGATACAGAAAGGACTATTATCTGCTCGGTTCAGGTCTGCAGCTTGGATAGTTATCTGTGGACAAAGCATACCGAGCAACAAATCAGACCCAAACATGCTAAGCAGTTGTTTGTGACCGTATTCATTTGACTTGTATCTTGTAATCTGGGCCCCTTTTCATTGCTACAGGCTGTGCACATCTGATGTCAGTCACAGATTAAAAGAAACGCATTCACCAAGGTGACCTTGCCATAGCTGATTTAGGTTAGCTACAGAGCTGTTCTCTGGACTTTACCATCAGTACTGCACACAACCTTGTACACTAAATAGTGATGTGTGATATATGAAGACATTCAAAAGCCCGTTGCTACTCCACAAAGCAGCCAAACCCAGCCACCAGGATAATAATGTCTTTAGTCAGGAGTCACAGTGGTTGGCTACAGCTCCAGGTCCACAGCTATAGCACCAACGTAATGATATCATCTACGATGGATAAGGCTGGAAGTGGATAACATGGATTTGTTATGAGCTGCACAGCATACTGTACAACAAGATGGTTCAACTATGTTAAAGAGCCACTCATGCCCTGTCTGTGTCTCTGGCATGTCTGTAATTCACAAATCAATGAACAGATGAGGATTGCTGAGACTAAAATCTAAATTCCTTATTTATCAAAAGTCAATACTACATTCATTATACTACATTCATTATATAATAATCCTTAAATAATAAGACCAAATCAAAGTGCCATTTTACTTACAGCACAAGTTAATATATATTAAGAAGCAGTGGTAAAACAGTGGGCCTATTCTTTTACAAGATTCATAGATTTCACTGTTGGTGGGAATATGGCTCTCTGCTAAATATTTGAGTGAAATAAACCTGCATCAGTCTTTTTTTATTATTTTTTGACTGGTCATCCGATTTAAATGTAGCCTTCAACCACTACAACACATTGTGTTTGAAGGCTTTTCTGCATGTTCGTCATGACTTACATCCACCCAGTGTGTCCATGACACAGAATTATTAGTTTAGTGAGGACTTGGAGTTTTGGTAAATTGTTGGATTGTATCCTGTTGTTACTGTATTGTATTTGTTTTAATTAACTTAATTTCTTAGCCCTCATCGGCCTGCTGCTTCTCCGTACTCCATTTGTAAGAAACACTCTATTAGCACAGTGTTGGTGTCACTGTCGACTCAAAAGACAGGTGGTGAAAATAACAGTTCCTCTGTCTCTTAAGCAGAGGCATTGATCATATTGAGCCACTTGTACATGTGGTGTTTTCCTTTCTCAGTATTAATCATTGAAACTGAGTTGCACTGGTCCAACAAGAATCCAGTGTAGGCCGATTGAAATGAAACAGAGAGATCCTTTAAGCCCATTCAGCCATATCTCTGTTTTCTACTAACCCCACTTCATCTCGGTCCAGACACCCCCTAATCCACAGCATTAAATTCCCATCTCTTAACATTCAAATATCACAGTATTCTCAGCCTGTAATATGATATTAAATTGTCTCATAAAGGCCATTGGGAAATGGACAGGGATATCGCTTTGCCTCATTTTACATCTCTTTCTGTGTTTTCTTTCTTTCTTATTCTCTCCATCCTTTCTTCTGGTTTTTAGTAGTACTGGGTCAGTCTGTCCCGAACCTAAACAAATAATTGGGAAGCTAAACGCACACATGGGCCCATGGGATATCTGAGAGTCGTACAAACAAAATCAAATGCCAGCTTGTGTCTGGCCTCCTCGCCGCTGTTCAGTAGTCATAACGATTCATTATTCCCTTTCAAACCTACAGAGAGATTTCTTGATCCTAATCCCCTCATGTGGCTAAAAAGTTGAATTACTATTGGATTTGTATCCATTTAGGATGGCTTTTTCTTCTAATAAGCCTTAAGGGAAAAAGCAATTGGGATTCGTCAAAGCTGTGAGCGTTGACTATGGCAGCATAGACTTGTCCTTCCGTACCCTTCCCTGCTTCCCTTTCCTGCTTTCTCTGAGCAACTTTGAATGAATTCCCCCACCAGACTTATAAATGAAAGTAAGCATCTTCTAGCCGCCTGCGCCCCACTGTTTCGAGATCCCTTGAACGTTGGCGCGGTCGCTTATAGCTTGAAGGTCACGAGAGTCCATTTGGAGTTCAAATATGTGTATCATCTTATTCACAGCTAAAACCTTGAAAGACAATACACAGTCCATTACAGACGTGTTGGTCGTATATATCTATTTGCATGTGGAATCGGTAGCAGGGGGACTCTCTTGCACGACATATGGACGGCTTTTGGTCGCGACGTACGGACAGAAAAGTGTGAACATTTGAGCTAGTTTTAAGTATCCCTGTTGGTCTCATTAATTGGGCTTCAGCCAGGGGGTCATGAGACAAGCGTGACTCCCCGTTTGTTATACCCCGCTACGATTGGCTGGTCTCAAGCGCTGTGCCCTATGGAATATTATCCTCAGACAAAAACCCTGTTTCCCAGAAGGCTTGTGTTACTGACACATCCAAATTCTGAAAAGCCTCTTGTTAACAACAGCTGTAAAGCGAGCTTGTTCTATTCTATCGCTCTTTCTCGACTTTAATCTCTCCCTCTTGCTCTCCCTTTCATTCCTGTTCCTCTTACTGTCTTGTTGTGCATGGGGTAGGATCCTGCATTAATTAAAAGAAAAATACTTTGAAGTGTGATACTTTGCCTTAGGGCATTCTGTTCCATTTTTGTTGTGGCGGCGGTTGAATTTTTGTTGTTTCATCATCGCACCGACCCAGAGATTCAGCCACTGGACGATGTCATCTTATTTGGCAAGCAATGTCTTGCAGTTTAAACCCCTGGTGTACATTTGATCTCCATATCCAAGCGATATTTAGAAGAGAGCTTCCGCCTCTCCGATATGCGGAACGCTCTCACTGCCTCACTTTTGATGCGATTACATTCTTGAACTTGAATTTGACCTCAGATAAAAGTCCTTTAATGTTCCTGTGCCGGAGTAACAAAGAGCTTAGCCCATGCCTCGGGTTGAGGAGTAACACATTACTCTGTAATTGGATTACTGTAATATGATTTCACAAATTGCCAACCAAACTAATTTGTCACAGTTACTACTGATGCACAAGATTTCCTTTCAAAAATCAGTCATTGGCTTGTTGGATGTCTCCTAAATACTCATATTTGGGTTTTCACCTTACACAAATACTTGTATGTATTTTTGATGTAACATAATATCCTGGTTTAGCAGTAATGTGAATGGATCTACAGACTCTGTGAACAGTGATGACTCGGGATTAAACTGACAGCAGTCGAGTGTGTGTTCAGTAAAACCTTCATCATACTCAGGTGTTCGGTAAGAAAGGTATCTTTTTTCCCACAATCCTCCTCTCCAGTCTCGGTAGCTACCGTAATATAAATAGGGATCAGTCCTTTTTTGTTTCAAAGAGAAATGGGATCATCGGTAAAGGGATGAGACCCAGGAGCCCCTCGATGAAGTCATATGAGGGGGTGGCGATCCAACCCGAGATGATGGGCTGTCAGCAGCTGCAGTCGTATAGCTGTGCCAAGACCGAAAACGGAATGAAGTAGCGAGGCACGGAGCGCAGGAGGAGACAGACAGCCAGGTTAGACGGAGAGTAGACGTACTGGGGAAAAGAGAGAAGGTAGAGAGTGACAGAGACAGATAATGAGGGGAAAGAGAGCTGCAGCAGAGGCAGAAGACCGAATTAGAGGGCAGGCCAGGCTGCAGCTACTCGACCAAGCTGCCCCTCTCAGCACGGGACTCATGCCCATTTCCATCCCATCAACCCCCTCCATCTCTGTGGCACTCTCTGTGCTCACTCTCATGACGTGCCACGTCCGAAGCGGAATCAGTGCATGAATGGTATTACCTTATGCTAAGAGCCCTGCCCATACCCAGCAAGCCCCATCATGCATCTCCAGCTACTGAAATGCTATTCGTCACTCATTTCTTCTTGCCTATTACTTCCACCTCCCATCATTCAGGGGTTGCTCTGCTCTCCGTTCCCTCACTCCTTTGTCTCCCTCTCCCATCTCTTTTATCTCTCGCTGTCTCCTTAATTGTGTGCCCTATTGTATTTCCCACCTTGTATTCCTCCTTTGCCTGCCAGTAAAGGTTGAACAGTCACCAATTATCAAAATATAGCCCTAAAATGAAAGTTGGAAGTTTAACCTTATCATGGTTATAAAGTTTACTATGTGGAGATTTAAGTTATTATTTGATATCCTAAAATGTTATTTTCGGAAGTGATGTTACAGCTTATGATGTCACAGTGACTTTCTGTTTAAAAGGTTATAGTATATAGTTGTAAATAGTTTGTATGGTGCTACAGATACTTCCTTTACTAGTTATGACATAAAGTTTGAGTGATGAAACATACCATGCATTCAGTTCATCACTAGTCTGAAAGTAACTAGTTACAAAGAACTAAAGAGGGACTCCACACACCAGCTGGTGAAACCCAGCATTGATCTCCTTTCAAGTTCCAAACAGTTGCCACATCTGCTCAGATCATGATTTTGACCAAATAAGCCATCATATCATGTTCCTGATTGTCAGCATCCAGCCAACACTTGCTGGCACCCTCTCCCACCCTTCACACCCTTTTCTGCCCCCATTTCCTCCTTTAGCCGTATTTATCTCGGAGTGGTTCTCGCCGTCTTTGATGTCTGTTGTGTGTTTTAATGAGTTTGTTATTGACGGTTGCTCTGCCTCCCCACCCTCTCTCTCTCTGCCACTCATCCTGTCTGCCGGGCTGAAGCCACAGGAGTGCCAAGCAGAAACTTATCAACACACACACACACACACACACACACACACACAGATGTTTTGTGGTCACTTGTAGAACGGATACACACAAACAAAGTTGAGTGCCTTCATTCATGCATGTGCTAGTACAAGCAGAAGTCGTCTGCATACACAGAGACATTCGCATATTGTGTATCTCAAATGTATAAATGCAGATACACCCACTGAGTCACACAGATAGACACACACACACACACACGCATGTATGCATGTAAAGGACAGAGGAGCTTGTTTCACTGCAGTCTCATGGGAGGCAGCTGTGTTCTGATGTATTAATCATCTTTGTCTCCAGCTTGCTAATTAATGACCCATCTGTCCCCTCTCACTGATGTTCCACTTCAAACTCCCTCACAAACACACAAACACACTCACGCAGGGCTGCGACACAACAAACGCGCAGGTTCCAGTGATGTAACTCCAGCTCCAGACACTGTGAGCCACATTCTCGTCTGCATTCATGTAGAAGACCATCAGAAGAGGGTTTGTGGCAGCTTTTTCAGGGAGGAGTTGTCCTCTTCAGTTGCGTTTAGGCGGCAGACGTTGTGCGCTCGGGCTTGTCTGCGGGTGTGTGTTTATGTGTGCACTTATGCGAGTGTATGTGTGTATTTGTAGGCTTATCAGGTGAGCCCGGGCAGAGTGTCAGATGCGGTAATGGAGGCTTCAAAGACAAGCGCTGCGGTGAGTTCCCTGGCTGCCTTTTTCCAACACCCCCCAACCCCTCTCCCGATCGCTGCATAGAGGCACACAGGTGGACACCTGGATGGATAAGGAAGGGATGCAGGGAGATAAGCAGGCAGATACATAATTAAGTGGGTGCAAAGTCAAACAGGCATCAAGCAGACAGAGTAAATCAGGCTGAGCGTCAGGCAGAGGAGATATTGGAAAAGCAGGGAGGCTGACAGACAGACAGGCAGACAGACAGGCAGCACAGTCAGCGGTGTGGCCAGGTGCTTTCTCAGCCCACCTCCCTTTCACTTGCATGACTAGAGCTACTTCAAACACCTGCCGCTTGTCTGCTGCTTTGTTCTCTTTGCAGCTGTGCTTGCTGTGTTGTTGTTGTGATGCCCATCGTAGCCACCGCCATCGTTGATTTGCTTCCTTTTGATCGCCACTTCTATTTCTGTCTCGCCATTTGCTTGTTTGCCTTTTCATCTTTTTTGCCGTACACGTGCTTGAGTGGATTTATTTGTGTGTCTTTTGTTTTGCATTTCACAAACAGCCACCGTTAACGGATAGTAATTGAGTGTTTGATCATTAAAAAGTGGAAGTTGATTGTTTTTAGTTTGTCAGGAATCATATGGTGGTTTTTGAGGCTGTAAAGTACGACACGGTCAGGCAGTAAAATAATCATATTACAGACGGTTAGCTAAGAAAAAAGAGAAAACAATTGCATGGTGGGATTGACTTTGTTTCCAGCCATGAATATTTTGCTTCAAATCTGAATTCCAAGGTATTGACTTGTGTTTTAATAGCATCCTATTTTGTCTCAAAGCATTTGGAACAATTTACTGTCCTATTTGAAATGCTAAAGAACAGCAGTTAAACATTTGCTTGGATTTCATTTGTTTCAAGGAAACATGATCAATGTAGTACTATATTGTATTATTTTGCTTTTATGTCCCAGGAAAGATATTTTAGTAGTGACCATGTATTTAGTATCATTAGACTAAATGTACTGGATAGACTGGCGACTTGTCCAGGGTGTACCCTGCCTTCGCCCAATGACAGCTGGGATCGGCTCCAGCGCCCCGCGGCCCTAAACAGGATAAGCGGTTTAGATAATGGATGGATAGACTAAATGTCTGCCTTGTAGCTGACCCCAATACAATATATGTACATTGATTATTTGTAATGATAAAGTTCCTTTTAATGTAATTTGGTTTTAAATCCTTAAAAATGTATGATATGAATTGTTATGTATTGGTTATGAACAGACTTCACCAAAAACATCACATACTATGGCATGCTGTCCCAGATCCATTTAATAGAGAACGGTTGTTGTCGTATTTATTGTTTGTTTATTGAAAAAAACACAATTGCATGGTGAGAAATTACAATAAGTTATCTATCAGGTTTTGGCCAGTGTCTTAAACTGAACGTTCAAACTTTAAATACATAAAGACATAACCATCAGCACTCTGTGTACTAGTGATTGTCCCTGACTGCTCCTCCTTCCTCCCAACAGCAAACCCTGGAGAACAACCTGACCAACCTGGTGAAGAGGAACAGCGAGCTGGAGAACCAGATGGCAAAGCTCATCCAGATCTGTCAGCAGGTCGAGGTATGCAACATGCCGTGTGTTTGAGTCCTGAGTGACAGGAGGACAGGTTCAGTACCCACATAGTCCAGTAGAGGGCGGAGCCTGTGTTAGTTAGAACTGTCAATGACTACGTTCACATGCACGATAGTATTACACTATTATTCTGAATATGACAATACTCTGAATTTGATATATATTTTGTGAATGTACACACATTCATATTTGCACTTCAACTCTAATTGATGAAATGGATGTGGGGCATTTTAACTTACAACCACCTTGGATTGGAAGTCTTTGTTGTCTGAGTTAACATCCATAAAGCCGATGTGCTCCCTCATCTATAACTTTAAACCTTCAAAAACAATCACAACAGAAGCTATTGTTTCAGTTATATGGTTTCTGACCAGATATAGCGGCCTTAATCTGCATGAATTGAACAGGGAACCATAAACAGCCCAAAGCCTTTCACTGTTCTATACCGTTTACTGGCTTTGCTATCGGTGCCGGCTCCGCTGCCCCGCTCCTTACGCTTTGTCTCTGACTCTGGAACATTTCTGATTGAAGAAGCGCAGTGGTAGAAATTGGACTTTAATTTATTTCTCTCTCGCTTGCTTGCTTTCCTTTTTTTCCTCCTACTCCTCCTGGATAATGGTCGTGGTTTGGGCTGCTACACTCCGAGCGCTACTGATCAAATATTGATTAGTCTGAAGACAAAAAGTGAACCTCAGTTCCTATCATGGGTTCATCAAAGGTCAGCAGTGCGGCACTGTTTTCAGACAATTTATAATGAAGACATATTACTTGGAAGCCAAAGATGAGAGAAAACTGTTCCAAAGAAAGAGAGCAAATACAACAATGATGACTTAAAATAATCTTTTAAAGTCTCCTTTATCTTTAATCTCTTTATATTTACAACCACTGGGATGTTTTTGTGCAGATTCATCTTATCTGTCATTCGATCCAGTGGCTGACGCAATGCACTGCCATGGAAAGAAGACACCACATACCAGTTACGCTCAGCGGCCTCTTGTACTTTGCCAACGGTAGCGCTCCAGATAATCTGACTCAAACCATGACTCAAGAACACAGAATGAGCTGGAGTAGCTCTCAGCAACCGTCCACCCTCCAGCTGTTTAAAGGGGCAGTTATGTAATTCAGACAACTCCAAACATTGGATTGACCACTTCACTGTGGGCCACGCTACTACCAAAGCACTTGTGCAGTGTCCCCTATTACAGATGGCAGCAGTGTAATATGATGCTGTTCCTGTGTTCAAGGTCATTGTCCCAACTGTGTCTTGTAATACAATGAGGATCAGTTCTCAGCTCATTGTGTTGAATATGATTTTTAGGATGAATTCCAACACTCAGGAGTTTAAGTCCCGCTGGAGCCACTCATACAGGAAATGCACGCTCCCACTTTTAAAGCAGATCAGATTATCTGTCAAATGCTATTTATCTTCACAAGACAACAATGTTTCACAGCTCAGCCGCTTTGAGTTAGTGGCTTGAGGGAGTGTTTGCACTCTCAAGTCCGAGCATGAACCCGGACCCGTCTGCAGAATATTGTACCTCGGCCGGTCGTGTCCCTGCTGACCTCGCTCCTCTTAGTGATTTAATGGAGGTACCGAGTCCAGCCACAGCTGAGCCACCGAGCGTTCGCCAACATGTGCCCGCACAAACACACACTCATACACAAAAGAGCATACTTTCCGTCTTAACGCACAGGCTCTTAATAAACTGCATCATTTCTGTGTGAGTTGACATTAATAGCAACGGAGGACAAATGCACTTAGATGCCGCCATCACTCTGCGCACAGTTCATTTCTTATTAGCGGGCCTGACTTCATTTTCTCTGAGTCACTCTGAGGTCCGTGAAACAACAACTCATGCCGCTTGCTCTACCAATCAAAATTAAATGATCGCTGAGTGATTCATTAAGTACAGACAAACAGTTCGTCAACAACGCACGGAGAGAGAGAGAAAAAAGTCTGTCTTCATATTGTGTCTGTCTGCATACTAATGTTGTGCCACCGCCAACAACATCTGCAGAATCTCATCACTTATTCATCAAAAATAAATGAAGAGCAATAGCATGGGGCGGAACATGCTCCATTGACTCTTAAGCAAATTATGAAAAGAAACTTTGTTTCCCCTCCATGTTGCACCCTCTCAGAGCTGTTGTCCTGTGGGACGTCAATGTCGAGAGGCTAACTCAATTATTGACAGGAAGAATAAGCTGAAGTAAAGTAGAGGAAGAAAGAGGGAAGAGGAGGTGCAGGATTGAGAAGGCAAGTGTTAGCGTGACAACCAATGATCTCTTTGACCGAAACAGGCACCGTGCGGAAGAAAACGCTAAGCGATAATACAATATAGCACAGACAGGGAATTTAAACAAAGAGTGTGCACAAAATGTGTGCACAAAAATGTGTGCACAAAGTAAAGGCTGTGAGCGTGGCCTGGTTTCCTCTCCTTGTTTGCATCATATTGTATTGGTGAAGAAGATATGATCAAACACAGCGTGAGTCAGCTTTCAGTGTGTCAGCCCTGCTCTCCTGGGGATCTCGTCGGGGAAATATCTTCTCTTCAGGCGAAGGAAAGACGACTTGATGATGTGTGCGATGTGTTTCTTTCTTGGGAGGCCTCTCTCCGTATCGCATCCTTTGCTGTGGGATTGTTAATTAATGACATTCAGAGTAACGTTCTGCGTTCTTCAAAACATTGAGCGAATGGCAGGATCCTTGATCGTTTGCAATGCTTCTGTTGAGCTAACGCTCGCTGTCATCCAGTCAATGCCAGATAGCTGGCTGGATATTAATAGACAGCAGACACTCAGTGAGGCATTATGCTGTGAGCATTTCCCCCAAAAACCACTTTGATATTCAATAGATGTTGATACAGAAACTAAGTATGGAGCCGAAGTAAAAGCTGAGATGAAACCCATAATCATGTCCTGTTACCTGCAGGCTGTTTATCACAATTACCAAATACGTTTGAAGCTGTTTTACTAAAAAATGTGTAAAATGTGTTTGCACAATCAGCTGGCCTTTATTGATGTGCATGTATCAATTCCATTGCCTGATTGCTTCTATTTTCAAATACGAGTTATCACCTTGTATGCAAACGTTTTATTTTAAGTCCCAATTTCATGCCAACTATTATTTTGTGGGAATGTAAGTTGTTCCTCTCTTATTCTAATGGGTATCTCGCCATTTGCACTATGATATAATTGCCACTGTACAAGTCCTTAGCACATTTTCATTTCATTCCCAGGACTCCTCTTCTTCCTCTTTCATGCTTACATAACACCTCATGAAAGGCTTGTGCACTTGAGAACTTTGTCACTGATGTGAAGTTCTTGATTTTGTGTTCCCGCTCCTCTGAATGTGTTTTGCAGCCTGACAACAGATCATCTTTCATCTTTCACTGCCCCACTTTATCTCACTCTTATTCTCTGTGTTTGTGGGTCGACTCACTCTCCTGAAACTCTCGTTGTGACGAGGCGTGCTCTTTAATGAGGGCTTTCCCAAACATGTGTTCGCTGCCTCGCTCTACTAGTACACTGTATCTTAAGATATAACATCCAGTACTGTTTGTGGAAGCGGTCAAAGCAGCTGCCGGCTTTTTCCAACCCCTACAATTGTGTTGCCAGCTGGGAGGAAATAAATTAGCTCACTAATAAAGTGTGTGTGTATTAGGACTGATGGAAAAAGGAAAGCATCACATCAAACAGAAGCACACTGGGTTTAATTCTCAGACATGTATGTCTGCTGATCAAACATTGAGCTGTAAGTCGTTAGCCAGAACTGTCTAGGTTTGTGTACACCGCCGCTCTGTGTGTAGAATATAAAGGAGCGTGTGGAGATGGCTGTAATGCTTCCTAATCCTTTATATCAGGTCTCATCTCGCCTCTCTTTACCTTTCTACCGGGGCATCAGTGAGATCCAAGAGTCCGCTGGTTTTGTTTGTCTTTGCTATATTTCCAAAGCCGTTTGCAGTTCCACTTTCAGGCGAAGAGGAGGACATCAATGCAGTGGGATAATGGCATATACTAAAATATTATTCTCGCCTTTATGCAGTTATTATTGTTCGTGCCTTTAGCAGATGGGCACACCATGTTTTCATTCGGGACATTATATAATTCTCAGATTTTGTGTTAAGTATTTATGTTAATGTTCCTCCTTCCATCTGTCGAGTCCATTAATTTTAGTGAAAGAGCAGCAATACTTTAAGCCATATGCACAGTGTCAGCATGTTAGCTTGCTCAGGTTTAGCAGGTAGGCCGCTAATGTTTACCAAATACACATCTTTGTTCAGCATTTTGGCACCACAACATGTTATACTTAGCACTAAACATGAAATAAGACGGAGGCAGATGGGAATATGTAGGTTTTGCAGCTATTACAAATTGAAATTTGGACTACGAGATGAGAGTCAGAGGATCATCAAAGTCTTTAGTCAGAGAAATATGAATGTCTATTAAAAATGCTTGTGCCAATTTATCAAGTAGGATAAGTGAAAACTGTGGCGCTAAAGGAAAAGTCAGGCGATCACAGAGATCATTATCTTCTGGGCCCCATGATTGTGTGTACAAATCTCATGGCAATCCATATAATAGTTATAGAGATATTTAATCTGGATCAAAGTGGAGCAGATCAAAATTGCCATTAGCTAGTGTGCTAAAAAGACTTCAATGGAGTCAATTCACCCCTTCAACTGCACTGTCTAGGTTTATCTCCAAACCCATATATTATATATTATTGACGATTAGCCATTGATTAATATTACATAAGTAAATGTGTTTAGCGTATAAAAGTTTACGTAAACACTTTGTCGGCTTTACAAGCCCTACTTCAAATTCACTACCAGTGAAGCATTCCCATTCATCACCTCTTTCTGACATAACCGCCGTAATATATGTCTGGCAGTTTCTTTTACGCCATCCATAAAGCCACTCTTTCCTTGTTTTAAAGTCAGGTGCCACAAAGGTGTCATAAATCTCTGGGAAGAGTCCCCGGATCTGTGGACAGCATCAGAGATAAAGCTGTCAGACTGAATCCTTGCGTTTTTCTGAGAAGATCATGTCTGAGAGACAGAAGGGAGGTGGGGGGGGGCCAGAGGTAAAACAGGAAGAAGTGGGAAAAAAGTAAAGAGGGATGGGAGGCAGGAAAGCCTGATTGGAAAGGAATGAGCACAGAATTGATTCAAGATGTGAAGGTTTTGGTGTCAGCAGGAGGTTAACAGCTGTTCCCAGCTGAACCAGTGCTCACTTAGTTTGAATGGGAGCCACTTTGGCCAGACGGGTCAATTTGGGAGCCGTCCATTGTTCGATTGTCTGTGCGTGTTGTCTGCAATTGGTACTCCGGATGTCCACATTCTGAAGTTTGTGGGTGTGATGTAGGGCAGTAGAATATCTTACATACCACAATATGTTTGGAAAGTCACATCTGAATATAATATGATAACGTCTTTTAATGTGTTATATTGTGATTTCAGTGTAGTTTTTAATTACAGTTTGCTTAGAATCATGAATTAACCGCATTAACAGTATTTTGCAAAACACAATACAACAACAACATCATATGTAAGCAAATGTAAATTAATGATAACTCTGCAATAAAGTTTGAAGCGATGTCTGTTTAGCTTTAAAATGATATTACATTTCAAATAGCTGATGCTTTTATTCAAAGCGACTTATAATAAGTTAGTGTCTTTTCTGTGCCGGTTCACAAACATTCTCATTTATTTTTCAGCGGTACACTAAAACATGTTTCTGAGAAATAGGCAATGCATTAACTGAATCATGATTCATATTTGACTAGCGCTGCTTAGTTTGAGCGTTTGACCAGAAATCACAAGCAGTGACTGAGACTGCTTCAGAGAAGTGTTTTTCACAGATGATCTTCTCTTGAGCTACTGTCAGGTGATAGTGTTGAACAAATATGATTAAATATGATTATATTGATATTTATGCCAACCATGAACTTTAACGTTCCTGTTTTACATTCAACTCAGACCTTTGTTGTGTGTTAATCAGTCATTAATTTCTTGTCATGTGTCTACTTTCAGCTAAAAAAAGAAATGGCCCAAAAAACAATTATCTTTGTTTAAACTTGTACTGATCAGATTTAAAAGCAAAATGTTGTAATTCCACAAAATGAGTGGGGCACTTTTTAAAACTCCGTTGAACCACAAATGAATGGATGTCACATGATGTGTGATCCTGTCTGACCGTCTGTTAGACATGACATAACCAGGCGTTTCACATTGTGTGAGGCAGCCATTGTCCTCCTAAACTCTTTCTTTTCCACAGAAATGTCATCTAGATTTTGCAACAGCATTCAAACTCACACACACACAATGCAGTTCATCACTCTGGAGTCAACAGATGTTCTCAAAATCACAAAATAGTGAGATATTAAGAGGTTAGTCACAAAACCTGCCTCCTCATTGGGACTTCAGTCCCCCTCGGTGTGATGGACAACATCCGAATGACTCGGCTCGGCCCCGCTCTCCTGTCTCGTCATTACTTGCTGAAACGGCACAGAGTGGGTGTTTTATTGTGACTGTCAGCCCTTTGAAGCCAGAAAACAAATGTAGCAGCCTGGCTCATTTTATTTCATTTCAGTTTGTAAGTAATACAGTACTTGGAATACAAATTTGGGCGATAGATTTAATCTTGACATAATGCTGGAGCTGAGCTCAACTTAATGACGTATGGGAGCATATGGGCTCGATGTGTGGGGAGGGTTTGTAATGGACATTGCATTTAACGATTCTGCTGTCAGATGGCAATCTGTGAGCTACATTGCGTCATATCTGTCGAGATGGGCTTATTTAATACTATTCAGTTGTCTGCATCTACTGACACAGTGTAATTATGTTTGCTATGATCATTTTTGTATTTGTTCATCTTTTCATCTTTTTTTTTTTGGCCTAATGAAATAATAAGTGGATGGCAAAGAATGGGGTGCACTCAAATGTCCGCTGCCTTATCAGCAACGCTCGGTGCTCAAACATAGTCCGAATTGATGGAAAATGTTCATATTAAGATGTCAGCCATATCATCTGTCCAGATAAGTGTTGATGTGTTGCTGTTGTTTACATTCCTCCTGATGCAACTTCAGAAAACGCACTACAGAAACTGGTTTTGTTTGGTTTTGTTTGGCATATTTTTCTTGCATAGCAAATAGGCTGCAACTGCATTTCATTGCGCATAATGTTGCATAATGTGGTTTATACATTTTTGAATCCTTGAGTGAGACTAGATATGCATTAGCAGGATGAACAACAACTGCCATACAAGATATGACCGGTCTTGTGTGCTACATTATTGCACAATAATCCCAATATGAAATGGCAATCCCAATTAATTTAAGAAATAAATATAATAAATATCAACCAATAAGAGATATGTATTATACTTTCTGGTATTTTAAATCAGCACATTGGTTTTAGCTTTTCTTCAGTCCATCTCAGTCTTTTCGCTGATTTCTTCAACCGTCCTGATTGCCGGACCAGCTGGAAAAGTCTTTGACACTGAAAGAGTTTCCAACCTTGCTGGAGCTGTTCTCCACATATTCCAATGCTAGACCCAGAGAATACTTTAACATGGTAAACTCACTGTGATGTGGGAACACCTGCAGAGGAGCCTGATGATTAGGGAGATGTTTGTGACAGCGTTTGTGTAGCAGGGAGTGGATGACAGAGGAAGAGGAGGAGGAGGCAGAGGAAGAGAAGGAGGAGGTTTTGAGTGAGGTGAAAGAGGAGGAGGATGGAGAGGAAGATTGTTTACAAAACTCTAAGCTGCCAAGTAGCTCAGTTGTAATTCACAATGATCCTGGACGGCTGCATTTATCCTGCTTAAGTACTAACCTGCAGTCGTATATTGCTTTTTGCTGAATTAATTGTGTGTGCGTGTGCGTGCGTGTGCGTGTGTGTGTGTGTGTGTGTGTGTGTCTGCCAGCCATAAAGAGGCTTAAGTGGATCGCGGGTTGTAATGAGCTTTGTGGAGTGATGAGTGGAACTTTGCTGTTGGTTTAGTAGTTTGATCGTCTGCAGCATGACAGGAGGTCACAACCCTGCCCGATTTAAGAACGACGGACTATTCAAAAGGAGATGAATCGTTCTCTGGACATAGCACTTCAGGTTTTACTCCATATGAGAATGCACTGAACTAAATTAAACTACCTTAGTTTTATCCGTAAAAAGTATAGAGACGAAATTAACAGATGGTAAAACTATTTTTAATACTATAAACAAAACTCATCTGAGACAATCTATATGAGAAACTAGAACTACAGAAGCACAGAAATAAAACAGAATTCAACTCTTTTATTTCTTCATAGTTTCCAGAAAACTTTTTTAATATCGTTGTGGCCTGTTTACTCTTTTTTCATTCTCACAACTAGTTATTAAGAAGTGTCTCCAAATCCCAAATAAAAAGACTTTCTTAGATCTTAAGCTTTATTTTTGCAGTTTCCTTGCATACAGGTGTGTGTCTCTCCTGTCCCACTGCTGTAAATGTAATAAAAATAGTCAAACCCAGTCTGAGCAGTGGAAGGGTCTCTCTCTCCTCACAATGCACTCACAGATACACTACTGTGTGATGTTTGCCCGCTCAGCAGTACTCTTTGCTACAGTCGGTGCACTGCAGAAAACCGTCACCAGTGCTTCTGTGTTGTTTTATGCCGGTTGCCTTAAGGCCATCGCTGATGGTCGGCCTCCATTTGATTTGTTAGTGGAACCCCTCCCCCTCCTCTCTGGGTGCGTCTGGAGCTGCCAGTTTGAGTGAAAGCGCCCCACAGTCATCGTGCTGGGTTGCAGAGTGTGTTCTGGAGTAAGTCTGGGATTTCTCCGAATTGGCTCCCGCAGACAAATTAATGGCGACTCCTGTCACCGCTGCCGTGTACAGTTATGGGGTTATCATGATGAAAGTGCAGCTCTTGGAGGATTCTGTCTGTGTGACGTTTCCATCCCATTCAGAGGGATCAGCAGCAACCACAGCCAACCCCCCCCCCCCCCCCCCCCCCGTAGTTATAATTGTATTTTACAACTGGCAAAACTGTTGGTAGCAGTTCAGCAGACCCCCTTAGTGTACAACACACACCCACACAGTGTTGAGGTTGCTGGCTTTTCATTAAGCATTAGCCTGAGATGGTGAACTGATGATAAGTTGCCTTGGCAACTTTGGTCCTAAAATAATCACAGAATCTATTAAATCGCCGTGGTGTAAGCAAAATCTGATAGTGAATTAATGAGTGTCTGCAGACCCTTTTGGGAGCTTTTTTAATGAAGAGTCAAACAATCCTCAACATATGTTTTGTTCATAATGAGTGAAATAAACATGTTTCTGGTGGACAATGAGATGGTATTATTTCATACAAGAACACTAAATAATTTACAAGAAGCATTGTGTTCACATGTGTGCCTGCCTCTGTCTCCAGGTGAACACAGCCATGCATGAAGCCAAGCTCGTGGAGGAGTGTGACGAGCTAGTGGACATCATTCGCCAGAGAAAACAGGTCATCGCTGTGAAGATCAAAGAATCCAAGGTAAAATATTCCCAGGATGTCTTTATGCTTTTTTTCACTTTTTGGCTCGACTACAGGAATAATTAAAGTCGTCTGGAATTATGGTGATGGGTGGTTTCAGTAAGTTAAAGCTACATTGACTAATTTGGGCCATAAAGGGACATCAAGACTAAATGTAAATTAATGTAATAGATTGTATTGCAGTTTTAGATTAATAACAGAAGGATGTTGGGTTTATTGAGTTTACATTGTCTCATTCAGTTCTGTCTTGAACATATTTAAGAAACTCAGCTCTGGGTCGCTGTCCGCTGGCAGAGAAATGCTGGTTTTGTAACTTTTGGACCAGAGAATGAACAAGAGTCTCTCAGAGTTGTTCTTTTTAAAAGGCTGCCTCTGTAGTCGCCTGCTTGTTTACCCAAACACACATCACATGGACACTTGAGGAGAGATGGAAAAGATAAGCAAGGAAAAGAGAGCAGCAAAAACGTAGGCAGCCCTGTGTGTGTGTGTGTGTGTGTGTGTGTGTGTGTGTGTGTGTGTGTGTGTGTGTGTGTGTGTGTGTGTGTGTGTGTGTGTGTGTGTCTGTGTGTGCGTGTGCGTGTGCGTGTGCGTCTGTGTGTGTGTGTGTGTGTGTGTGTGTGTGTGTGTGTGTGTGTGTGTGTGTGTGTGTGTGTGTGTGTGTGTGTGTGGGGACACGTGCCCTTGTGTCTATGGGTGGTTTGTTGCCCTTTGAGCACCAAGGGTTTCAGGACGGAGGCAAACTCTAAATCTCTGCCTCCCAGAGGTGAGGTTTTAAGTGCTTGTGGAAGATCCTCTGAGACAGCAAAAGAGCTTTGTCGAAAGATGAAAGATTTCCAAACACTGAACACAAGGACTGAATCGTGTGTGTGTGTGTGTGTGTGTGTGTGCGCGTGTGTGCGTGTGTGTGTGTGTGTGTGTGTGTGTGTGTGTGCGTGTTGGGACGGGAGCAAATGTGTCAGTGAGTCCGTGGCGACTGCCGACAAAGAGCACGGCTTGTTCTCCTGAGAGTCTTGGTCTGTAAAAGTCTGTCTAGTAGAGGGAGTGATGTAGCAGACGGAGGGAAGAGGGGAGTACACATACAAAACGAGAGGAGCGCTTGATTGATGTCAGCAGACAACGTGTTAATATTTGTTTAAGGGTCAAGAAAGATGAATGAAATACACCTTGAGTAATTCAAAGCCCAGATGTGTTAGAAGGGATGTCTGAGGGGAGGAGACATCGGTTGTTTTTTGCATTTCCCCAGACAACAAACATTGTTTGTTTTGTATGTTAGTGTTCAGGGTGACTCTGCAACAGAATAACAGGATTATGCAGGCGTGATGGTGGTGAGCAGAGCTGTGCAAGGTGCTCCCATTCTCTCTCCGAGGAGACTCAGCAGTCATGCCTAATCTCTGCATGCCCAAACAAAACACACACTATTCCCATGTCCTGGCGTGTGCACGAGTGTCTTCATCATGTGACTGCTCGTCCTCCTCCCATCTATGCTTCTCATCCGGAAAGCTATTTTAACTCCTCTAGAGCAGTAGTTCTCAAATGGGGTTACGTGGAGGCCCTCCAGGTGGTACGTGAGATTTTGTTTAAATCTATTTCAAATTTGCATCCATTCAAAAATCCTTTAAATGTTTTAATATAATACATATTTAATAAAATATAAGTGAATGTTCATAAATATATTCTATATTAAATCAGACACTGAAGGCACAGCGCTGTGTATTACATCTTCTGAAAAAAGATTGAGAACCTCTCCTCTAGAGCCTTGAGGATTAACAACTCAAATCTTTTTTTCTTTTTTTTCAAAACTGATTAGAATAACAACAGCAGGCATTTGTTTGAATACATAAAACAGTAATGACCCTTTTGAGGCTCTGCCAATTACTACTGCTGTGTCTCAAAGGGAACGGCAGCGTGACGGTGTTATGACACCACCATCCTCTGAGGGTGGAGGTTGTGATCCAAGGGTTGGTGACTTCACATGCAGCTGTGTGTCTATTAACCATAAGCAGGATCTCGCCTGAAAACTAGTTTGACATTTCTTGTTGAGAGTTGATTGATGTCACGACTCTACAGTACACGCCTACACAGTGAATATATACTGGAGCCAGGTTAGCTGAGCTTAGCATAGGATTAGCATAGAGTCTGGAAAGACTGGAAACGGGGCTGGGGGGTGGGGGGGGGGATTATTATTAGCTCAAATTGTGTTGAGCGATAATAATAACATTCTAAATATAATTTGTGCACCGTCGCAACATTTAAGCTGTGATTAAAGACTTTAGATGAGAGTGTCTTTACAGGAGGCGAGATGTTAACACACACACACACACACACACACAGAACCAGCCATATTGCCCATTACTCTGAGAGAGAGGGAGTAATCATCTCTAAAATTGTTTGTGACACATGTTGCCAAATAATAACCCATCCATAAACCTCCCCTCTCCTCTGTGCGGTCAACAACCTGCTCTAATGTTGTTTCAGTGACGACAGGCTAGGGTGGACGTGGTGGAAGAGCAGTGAAGACATCAATTGAAAAACCCATTAAGTTGCCAGCTCAGAGAGGCGAGTGAGCGGCACCCGTTTTCACCGCAGTGGAAAGCGAGTGCACATTAGATACACTTTTGATTCTTTGAGAGCTTTTGATGACAGGCTCTTAACCGATTGCCACCCAGTGTGTGTGTGTTTTCTTTATATTTCTTATTTGCATAATTCAAGCGCAAGCAAAATACAAATGACTAATTCTCTAAGGGCACTCATCATTTCATGTTTCTGCTCTTTTTCGTTTAACTTTAGTGTTCAGCGATTCAACTTGTTAGCTGAAAGTATACTTTTCAGACGATAAAGCATATTTACCTCACCGTTTGCCATTTAACAGTTCAACAAGGTTGTATTTAATCATCATTTGCAGAGAGGCTCTCCGTACCGAATTGAATTCTCAGTCTCCAGGCGCACGAGCAGCCTGGGTAGTTTCCTGTGCAGAGTTTCATCAAACTAAGTTCATTTGAGGAATCAGGATATGAGCCGTAATGACGATAAATGGATTTCTCTCTTTCAAATGAGCGCAGGCTTCCTCGTGCTCATTTGGTAAGCATATAACAGAGCATTACAAAACCCTGTGTGTTTATGTTTGTGTGTAAAGAGTCTGAACCCTGACCCAACCGATGACCTCTCCCTTGATTTGATTTTCAGTGGATTCCTAGTAGTTTCCAATCCATTTTCCAATTATTTATACATATACATATATTTATTTTTATATAATTATTATATACAGCATTTTGCTCTCTCTCTCTCTCTATATATATATATATATATATATATCCGATAACAAAGCATTATGCTATTCACCTCTGCCCTTCTATTACACAACATGTTCATGTGAGAATGACTGTGGCTCAGTGGTTAGCGGGTCGGTCTTTCAATCAGAAGGTCGGTGGTTCGATCCCGGGCTCCGGCAGTCTGTGTCGTTGTGTCCTTGAGCAAGACACTTAACCCTTAGTTGCTCCCTGGGCGCTTCACGAGGGCTACCCACTGCTCCTTAATACTAAGGATGGGTTAAAATGCAGAGAATAAATTTCCCCACTGTGGGACTAATAAGGGATTATAAAAATAAAATAAAAATAAAGAGCCAATGGCCAATGACCGAGCCAGCAGGACTTTGTCCTCCCTGCTGCATTCCTGGTGTTTGTCTCTGTGTTTTCCTGTTTCACGATGTCAATGAGCATTCTCCTAAATGGAATCTTGAGGTGTATTATTGAGTGTATGACAGCTGTCAAAAGCTGATTATGCAAAATTATGAGACCTTTTCTGGAGCATATGTTGTATTTTTTGCTCGATTATGTTCCTCCTCTCCCTGTGCTCAGTGCTTCTACAAGCTACATGAATTGCACATAATTCAAAGAGTATTCTGACAAGATAGTGTCCAACACATTCAATATCTATCCCAAATGTCTGCAGAGTGCATGTGTTTCTTTTTTTTTTGTGCTTGTAATAAAACTTCAGCTCAAATCAATAGGCTGCAATATGACAACTTGTTGGTTTCACCTAGTAGGTGTCATCTCAAGAGCTGCTACCAATTCAGACTTCAGTATTATAGAGCAATTTGGCATGAAAGCTTCATCATACTTTCTGGAAGTACAATAACATATTTATGGATTGATGTCACAATGATGAATGCCTCATGACAGTCCAGTCACCTAAAAAGGCTAAGACTGATCAAATGATGATAATAGGTGTGTAATAACATAGCAACATGGTGTGTATTTGTGTTTTTGTACCAGGTGATGAAACTGCGCAAGTTGGCTCAGCAGATTGCAAACTGTCGCCAGTGTTTGGAGCGCTCCAGTGCCCTCATCACACAAGCCGAACAGAGCCTGAAGGAGAACGACCACGCCCGCTTCCTCCAGACTGCCCGAAATGTAGCTGAGAGGTGGGTTACGTAGTGTATACACACACATCAGCACACACACAGTGAGGGAGCAAAAGTGATGGAGTGGGTGGTAAACTGCATCGGTGGTTGTTTGGAGGTAATATTGAAATCTCCAGTTGTTACACTATTACTGGTGAAGACCTGTTCAAATGCACATCAACAGGCAACTTAAAAAGCACGGGACAGTGGTAAGACACACAAATCCTAAAGCCCTACGATGAGTTTGCCTTTTTGTTTCCGTGAAATCCAATCTTGGAAAGTAATGCAGCTGGTAAAATCAGCATTGTATAAAACTCTTTAGCTCCTGCGATCAATGCCAGGCCTCTGGTGAGAATCATCCATCTTTTAAGTGGCCAGCTATGCGGTTTCTCTTTCCACCTGCATACTTCTGTAATACCTTAATCCTTCCCTGCCTCCACCGGCTGGAAGCTTTCCCCCTTATTCTCTCACACAGACAAAGCTCTGTGCAAAATCTGTAACTAGCGTGGCATCTTTTCATTTGGCCCGTATTCTTTCCCAGCGCCTGGCTGGGCACATTATTGACCGGCTGGTTTCTCTTCTCCGAGGAACAAAAGTCTGAAAGGCGCCGCTCTGTGGTTCAGGCTGGAGCCGGCCACAGACGGATCAGACGCACAAGTTTCCACACAGCTGCTCAGACCATGGAGTCAGTGTTAATGTGTGTCTGGTTTGGTGATAGTTTCTGACGGGGCTGGTTGCAGACACGTCAGTGTAATGCTGTATATATTTCTACATTGTTTTTTATTTTATATTTATTGTTCGTATTTATATCCCTTTTTTCCTTTCCGTTTCTCACAAACCACTCCCGTCTGCCACCTCTCCCCTCTGGTGCCTCGCCTCCTTTCACCTCTCTCCCTCTGCATCACCTCTCATCTTTTCCCTTCTCGTCCTCCTCTGCTCCCTCACCTCTCTGTCGTCCCCTTGACATTTCCTTTCCTCGCCGCAGGGTTGCCATGGCGACGGCCTCCTCCCAGGTGCTCATTCCTGACGTCAACCTGAATGATGCGTTTGACAACTTTGCCCTTGACTTTTCTCGAGAGAAGAAGATTCTGGAGGGACTGGATTACCTCACAGGTAAGATCTGCCTGAGTCTGGTCTACGAAGGACACATACAGTATTAACGTACATGAATGCATGCAAGCTAAACCATCATATTTTATCTCAACATATGTATAACTATTTAGATCACTTAGGACTTAATATAGTACTCTATGTGACATTGCCGTTTCTGCTCCGGTGAACTTAAACTTCTTACTAAACTTGAGGTGACTCATCTGTCTTAAAATTGCTTCTGTATTAAATCAGATTATAACCATTATTATTGTGACAATTTATATCTATTTCTTTCCTGTGAATCATGTGTTACTTCCTCATTGCGTAGCTCCCACCCCGCCATCCATAAGAGACGAGCTGTGCACCGCCTCCCACGACACCATCACTGTTCACTGGACGTCCGAGGACGAGTTCAGCGTCACCTCCTACGAGCTGCAGTACACCATCTACACTGGACAGACGAATTTCATCAGTGAGTCTCGTGAACACACACACACACACACACACACACACAAGTCTGGTATCAAAGAAAATGAGATCGGTACAGTAGATCACACTATCTGAGCCACAAATTTTATTCGATTTTTTTAAGGGTTGGCCGAGAGGGATCAAATACTCTGTTGACCTGTGTTCAGATACCGTAACAGTTTAAATTGATGTAGAATTGGAAAACTGTCAGAAATATTTGATTTGCTTTTAATGTTGTTGATGAAGGAATTTATTTATTTAAATGTCAAACTGGCTATTTATAGCTTTCAAAGAAATACTCCCATCCAGTTGCCTTTTGAAGGCCTCGAACATGAAGGATTCTACTATATCATGAGAGCAAAATACCTGCATGGCAACTTCAAAGGATCTCTCAGGCATAAAGAGCGTTTTAATCATCAAGAGTGCTTTTATCAAACAGAGATTGGAAGCGCTTTTAAAGTGAGATTGTGTAACTTTTGAAAGAGGAAACAACACAATCGTCCTTTTACAAATAAAACACAATCTTACTCGGGGGTTGTGGTGCACGAGCTTCACTTGTTTTGGGAGGCCAATACTTATGACTAATATTAGCTCATTTGTGTAGGATTATGTTTGTGCAGTTGTGTTACAGTTTAGCATTCATCAATGTGCTGTAATTGTTGCAGCTGATCAGCAAGTTTATTGAAAGCAGGTCCAAGTGCAATCTAAAAGAAGCGTTTTTCTTTTAGATTGCATTTGTGTGCACTGACCTTTCTGCCATTAAAAAGAGTGAAGCTGGAGCACCAAATTACTGATTTTCATATTGTTTATATTTTATACAAACTGTGTTGCATAACCTAGATTTTCTGTCCAACTTTAGTCTTTGTTCTCTGCCATGCTTGTATTTATAGAGAGATAGAGCTGAGTTATCAAGACTATAAAAATAGGACATACAGTGCATATCATGAGGGGATGCTTTGGAAAGATTTGCTATTTAGTTTCTGTTTTTTGTTCAAGCGGTGTGAAAAGTCCCCATAAAAATGTAAGAATGTAAAATCCCTGCTTTGACCTCATCCATTGCTCCCTATACCGAAGCGTATCTTTGTTTCAGGCTTGTAAAGATATCACGATTACCAAGTTTTTTGGATCTGCTAGTAAAGTTGAATTCTACATATTAACCCAAAATCTTAGCCCCATTAGCTAATCAGTATTACAGCTGATTGTCTATCACATGTACATAAATGAAGGGAAAGAAAGGTCTCTGGGGATGAGGAGAGGAACAGACAAACAGGTGAGAATCCCAGTGGATAATGGTTCTATAGGGGAGGTGAGAATGACCACTTACTGACATGAGGAGGTTATGATTGATGCACATAACCATGCCTGAGCCTCTCCACTGTGATCCTTTCATCGTCTCTTCTCCTCTCCTCCTTTCTGTGGAGCCTGACATTTCTCCATCTAGCCATGCAACTCAAGTGCCCCAGCCATTTAAAACATCAGGATACATTTCAGCTGTGATAGACTGAGTGACTCAGATATTCAGCAGTGAGCTGCCACAAAGTCCTCAGAGATTCACAGGAGAAACTGAGAAAGAGAGAAACCCATTTAGCCCGGCACGCCACTTGAGTTTTCACCATAGCATTTTTCTCAAACTTTGCGTGGCTAAATGCTCCCGCCTGAACGCCATCCTCTCTCTTTTTTTTTTTTTCTTCTTCTCCTGGCCTCAACCTCAGCCTTGGCTCTCCCATGAGGAGGGAGGTCTTGTGAACCTTGCCTCTGCAGGATCATCCAAGCACAGCAGCAGAAAATAGAATCAGCAAGTAAAGCCAAATACCACAGAGAGAAATAAGCTGCGTCAAAAAGCCAAATATGAGTAAAGATGTCTGCACTGTAACAGTGTAGCTGCCACCTCTGGCCCTCTACCTGTTGCAGTGTCTGGTGTTGTTGACCCATCTGTTTATCTGCCAGCATCCCCAACTACCCACTTATTCTGTACATCCACCCCACTGACAATATTTGTTTTTACTTTGTAATCGCTTCCTCGTGCTCTCACAGTCTGACACATCAATAAAACAGAAAAGCAAAGCAATCGCTGATTATATGACCGATACAGTTTTAATCCAATGCTTGTATTGATCTAAGGGTTCCGTTTACCATACACATTTCCACTTTAAAGGTCCCAATGTATGTGCATTCAAAATATAGTCATTAATATAGTCAGAAAATAAGCATGTGTACCAAAATGTCAAGCTATTGCCTTAAATTACTGAAAACTTCAAATTAAGGCAAAAAATTGCTTTATTAAATATGTTTTAGATATTCTCCAGGTGAAAAGTCTTCCCACTTAACATCCACAGCACTGTTGTTGACTCTACAGCCACTTTATTTTCTATCAATGCCTCTCCTCATGGTCCTATAAACTAATAAAGTTAAGGTGCCAAATAGCCTCACCAGCTCCGTACGCGTCAGCTTTCCTGCATTGCTGAGCTGATTCTGGACCAATAGATGTGAATAGCCCTGTTCCCTCCTCTGCATGACATCAGCCTCTCTTTCCCAGTTTCTATTGCCAATTTTTATGTTTTTTCGATAGGCATGTGTGTTAGCCACACTAGCAATACCGCTGCCTGCTGGTTTCATGTGTATTCATTTGCACTGGCCTGTGGTGAAGTGTTAATATGATTATCACAGGTGAGAGCAGCAGCGCAGTGGGCGGGAGGAAAGCCCAAAGTTTGCTATAAATCTCAGTTTCTCGACAGGGTATCTTTCAGAGTAACAGCTGGATCGATCTTTGTGGCATAGTTTGACGAAATGTTGACGAGGGTTCAGTCTTTGCAGGAAACTAGTGAAACCATAAGCTTTGTGGAGGCACCCAGAGATAGATGCTGGCGATGCATAATACTGCTTTTATTCATGCGCAGCTGCTCACACACACACACACACAAAGTCTGTTCCTTATACACACAAACAACAGATAACACACATGCACACACATATACACACATACAGTAACAGTAAACTCTATATTGCTTCATCAATGACAAACCTCCTTTGTGTCTCTTTTCCCTTCTTGTCCACATACACAAACAGACACACACACACTACTGTACATGCACACACTCACACTTGATATCTGGATGCAAGACACAAGCTGATCTGTTTCCCCGGTTCCTTTATCTTTTTCAATGACACATTCAGTTCCTGCTCCACCCTTTGAAGTCACACTTCTCACCGTAGCAGCAGCACTCGGTGTCAAAGCCTCTTTCCAGAGGTAGAAGTAGCAGCAGCGGTATTGCTGTGTTCTGACCTAATTTGATTTTGCAAAAAGGGAGCTTTAAAAATGGAAAGCAGCGTGAAGTCCTTCTCCCTTGTCTTTCCCCTTTATCTCTTTTTGATAGCCCACGTAACATCGTAGCATGCCTAATTTCTACAGGAAGTGGCTAAAATGACAGGTGGGAGGCACAGTTTTCACAAACAGGGGGACAGCTGTCCCAGTGGATCGACATTCTGTTTTGTTTTTTTGAGGATTTCACAGTGGATACATGTGTAGGAGCAGCCTGAAACACAATGCAGATGAGTCTGCTGGCCATCTCTGGAGACAAAATGGATTGTGTAAATGCAAGGTGTGAAGGAGCCGCTCTCAAACGAGTCTGTTTTTCTTTCTCTCTCATCTTAGAGGAAGATGAAAGCTCTGTTCGTTGTTTTCTTTGTCTGAGAAAAGCTTGTGGAAGTCGGTAGATACGCAAAGACACAGCCATCACTTTAACTGTAACAGTCCCCTCCCCTCATTCATTCTTAACGCCGCCTCACTTTTAAAGGCCTTATTTGCGTCCTGTGAAGTATTTATATTTACAAGCAGACTCTCGGATATTACTTATGCATGCTGTTGCAATCTTGTTTAATAATTCACAAGGCATCCTCACCAGAAGGGACGAGGCAGGCATGGCCCTGAGAGCTCGCTCCCTCTCAGGACTTTTATTTCCCCTGAAAACCTGCAGGCAGGGGGAGAAAGATGAGACAATGAAAGGGATTGTTATTCTACATTCAACTCTACAAACATGTAGTGCTATAAACGAGATGCGTTGTGTGTTTTGGCGAGTTTTCTTTTGAATGTGTTCAGATTTTCGTAGGGGGGGTGGAAGAAATGTTGAGGCTGGCGTTCACTGTTTGCTCAAAGAGCATCATTTCTGTCCTTTGTCCCATCACGGCACTAATTCTCATGCGGTTAGTGAAGCTCACAGTTTAAGTAATAATTCATTCATTTGTGTTCCACAAACACGTTTAACGAGGTGAAGAGGCCCTGTACTATTCGCCTGTCCTCTGTGACAATGCCATTAGAGTCTGTGCCAGTGCACTGACAGCAGCTAATTTCACGCCATGCTTGTTTTCTCGCACATCAACTAAAAGCACAGGTGCAGCCCTGTCGCAACTGTAAAATGTTCCACGTTTTGCAATATATAATTCAAATAAACAGCCTCATCCTTGTGTGTTGAAAGGTGTGTGTTTCAGCTTCAAGTTAGGACAAATAGCACTTTAAAAAAGCACGGCCTTCTCGAGCACCCTATCGGAGAAAAGCCTCTCCTCAGCACGGAGCTGAGATTTATTTTTCATCCTTCACTGTCGGCTGCAGCTGAGAGACTATAAACATTGTGTTTAGAGGCAGGTTACTGCAGAGCGAGCCCAACCTTTAATAACCCTCTACTGCAAGCCGCTCTGAATCAAAGCACCCACCAACCGGGGTCATGTTGGTATAGCTCACGTTTTCATGCGGTTGAACATCGAAGGCAACCGGCCTCAGGCGCTTACTAGCAGACGTTCTGTCATGTTGTGGGGATGCCTTGTTCTTAATGGGTTATGGATTCAGCTTAGTGGGCACACAGCATCGCCTCAGGGGAGCATGCCATGATAAACCTGACGGAAAGGTAATGGGGAGATCAGCGTGTCCACATAAATGTTGCATGGCATCGCTAACTGTATGGTTTCCAAGCCTCTTGCTGTCTGATGACTCACTTGATGTTCGGAGAAAAAATAACAAACTGCTATGGTCAGACTTTTGAGGGGGAAAATAGTTTTTTGCTCTTTTGAAAATGACTGAAAAGCTGCTCAGCAGGATTCAGCGGGATTGACCTGAAAGCATCAACAGCACTTGGTAACTCATGCTATGTCTGTCCTTGTGTTTTCCTGCCAGGTTTGTACAACTCGGCAGACAGCTGGATGATCGTACCTAACATCAAGCAGAACCACTACACCGTGCACGGCTTGCAGAGTGGCACCCGCTATATTTTCTTTGTCAAGGCTATCAACCAGGCAGGAAGCCGCAACAGTGAGCCCGCCCGCCTCAAGACCAACAGTAAGTGGAGGCTCATCTGTTTTTGAGAATGCAAGCATGACTTACAGGCTGTCCCTCATCAATGCTTTCCTCAGGGCGGATGTCTTTGATTTACAAATGAGTGGAGGATAAGGGGCTTGGATCGTAAACTATGGGAAATAAGAACACCGTCTGTGCTGTTCGTCACAAACACTCATTCAAACATTCATGACATCTTCAGAGCGTTCCTAAACGATTTGTCTTTTTTTAGAAATGTAGCATATTGAAACAATCGTCATGTAAGTGGGGTGTCGTCGTGTGATGTGTTGAATCAGGAAGTTAACAGATGGTTGAGTTCAGATATTTGTTTCTAACACAAGAGAAGCAGTACCTAGCTTGACTTGAATTGAGTTCACCAAAACGAATGTGATCTTAATTGCTTAAACGTTGTTTGTCAGGTTGTTAAAGCCATCAGGAGTGTGGAGGAAACAATCTATTATTTAGTTTGAGCCTTCAAGCTTTCCAGAATACTATTATTAAGGTAAAAACAGGTGGGAGGGAGTCTGTCCACATAGAAGCATGTGTGTTTCATAATATGAGGAAGGATGTGCTAATAGGTCATTAAACAGAGCAAATAAGAGCTCTTCTTCTTCTTCTTCTTCTTCTTCTTCTTCTTATTGACCCTACACTCCAGTCGGCTTGTAACGAGTTGTGCAAAAGTTTAATTTATAAACATACTAAACTGGCTTTTTGTGGTATGAAGCACAATAAAAAGTGGAGAAGCTTACTTCTCCTTTTCTGTTTGTTTTTCTATACCTTTCTTTCTTTTTCTGTCTCCGCTGAGTTACGCAGTTTATTTCACTTTGAAAAGATTGTGTTTAATTGGCACCCTCTCTGCATGCATCTCTCTTTTTGTCTTGTTTTTCTGCTGCAGAATCCTTTCTTGGACTTGAACAGTTTTCTTTTGTAATGCTTCTCCTTCCCTGCACACAGTAAATAAAGATATAGAAAGAAGCTGAATGAAAGTGAACAAAATGTGATTAAATAAACTGAGAAAGAGTTTAAAGATATTGAAGCTGGTTGGAGCATGTTAGGTTCCAGTCAACCCAAAATACTTTATTCACAAAGTGCACATACTTATTATAAATATTAGTATAACCAACAAATCCCAGTTCAAGTTTTAATGTGCCTTTCTAAATCAGTGAAGACTTTATAAAGTCTGATCACCTAAATACTCCTCACTTGGGTCTCGGGCTCAACTGCAGCATGTAAAGGGTTAAAACTTCAGCAATACAGCTAATTTAGGATTTGCCTCAAGGGTGCTCAATAAAATTTTAAAATCGGTCTTAAATTACAGCAGTAGTGCAGAGAAGCTAAATGAAGCCGATATGCCAACTTCTCTGAACTGCTGTCAGGAGTCTGGCTGTGGCATTTAGGATTAACTGTAATCTGGAGACTGCTGGGTAAAATAGGTGTGTGAGGAAACTGCAGTAGTCAAGGGATGATCTCTCTCTCTCTCTCTCTCTCTCTCTCTCTCTCTCTCTCTCTCTCTCTCTCTCTCTCTCTCTCTCTCTCTTTCTCTCTCTCTCTCTCTCTCTCTCTCTCAGAGCCACTGACACATGCCCACTACCTCTTTCTCTCACTTCCTCTCGCCGGCCCTCTAAACGGGCCTGTTAGCAGAGGCAGGTCGAGGGCCGACACATAATCTAAACCTGTCAGCTCCAGCGTCAGGACTAATGACCAAACTTCAAACTGCTCAGTTGCTTAAAGCGGGTTGTGATCGATATCGTTATACTATAATGACAATATGAAAGGGTTCCCTTGTAGTGATGAATTTACAGAGAGTTATCGCCTTAATCGGCCCGGACTACCTTCCCAAATAATAACATGAGGAAAAATCTGAAAATGTAGTGGCCTGTAATTGTGTATTATGATTCTGTCAGCTGTAATGTAGTACGAAATAAATCACCCATCCCTGCTTGCTTTATGAATCCAAATTAAATGTATTCAGGGTCATAATTCCTGAACACACGATTTGAAATTTAAGTCTGCCACTTAAAAAATGCCATTACTGGTACGAATGTTCCCTCTTTAAATAACTAAAAGCAGAATGTTCGTTACAAGCTAATAGCACACATAGGCATAATTTTCATTTTGTCCTCTTTTTTATGTTCATATTAGCGATTACGTTATTGTTATTAGTGATAAGGGGCCTCTAAAGAGAGCGCTGCCCCGTCCCCACTTCACCTGTCCTGCCCCGGCATTCAACACGGCCATCTGGCATCTCAAGGGAACCCTTTATCCATCAAATATCAGCACGCCCTGTCATCTGAACTTCTGCCCCCCAAGTCAGAACCTTCCAGACGAACCCGCCCGTGGGACACCGAGCATGTCAGGACTTGAATTCTTTTCTTATGGCATTAGAGTGGATTACTGCCTCCGTGTGATGCGGGCATGACATCCAGCTGCAGAGCGTTTGGAGGTGAAGTGCAGGGTATCTGCAGCCGGCAGTCAGCTCGCTGTCACTGATGCTCTTACCGGGCCCGATATAAATGACACCTAGTAGCAGTTTGATTTATAATGTGCTCCATTGTCACAGATGAATGGGATGATTGTGTGGGGGTGTTATGTTTCATTGTTAATATCACATCTGTTATCTCTCTCTCTCTCTCTCTCTCTCTCTCTCTCTCTGTCTGAGTTCAGTTAATTAAGCTGTTTTGACTTTTTTTTATTGCGTTGCCAATATACGTAAATAGATTAAAGTGAATAAATCATACAATGAATACCTAAAAAATGGATATGTACTTTATACTACATAAAATTAAACAAATTTAGTAATAAATGATAACACTAATTAACACAAAAGCATGTCTTACTTTATAAAATTAGGTTTATGTTATTCCTCTGCCACTTTTGCCATATTACAGTTTCACCAAAGAGGGCCTGAGTGATCCCCTTTTTTGAAAATGCCAAATACAAATGAAAATTCAATTTAATCGTTATTTCAAGTGAATGCGTCTGTGTTTCAAAACAATTTTGAGAAAGAAAAAAGTGGGTAAAGAATTTAAACAAAACAATGATGTCTATAACAAAGTTATATAAGAAAATAATGTTGATCAGTGGACCTGGCACATTGTAGCCAGCATGTAAAGTGTTAGCGTTCAATGCTCAAAGATAATCCCCCATCTCTCCTCCTCCACTCCCACTGTCTGTCATCTTCTCCTCTGGTACTCAGTGCCATCAGGTGGGGAAGCTTGTCCACCCACTGAAAAGTTGGGTTGAGATTTTGAGCATGTGATTGGCAACCAGCATTTCTCTCTGCTGTAATCGTTTAGACAAGGCATCAAAATAAGAAAAGGATCCTTGAATATTATTTTTCTCCAGGATTGAGGCTCTGTGATACGTTACCTGCATCACGACTGTTCATATGTCTTCGTGCTTCATGCTCTCTCCTCCCTCCTCTTCTCAGAATAATTGGTATTCAGGTTAAAGTGCCTCTCTCGTCTGATCTGGTGAAGTCGAGCAGTGTTTTTGGATTAAAAAAGGGGTCACAAACAAATGTATCACACATATCTCCCTCTGACAGGCTCGTTGGGTTCCTCTGCAGACTCTGCCGATGTATGAGCTCTAGTAGCGAGCTTTTGAGCTGAGAACCACAAATTATTTTCTTTGCACTTGAAGTCTCTTTATGTCTGTGGCTATATTTGAGGGTTTAGCTGTCACATTTTTTAAGATGAAAAAAATGAGGCTCTGGAGGCTTTTAGCCTAAGCTCATCATATATTTCAGGCAGAGGCTTGCAAAGCAAAGAAGGCAGTGAGTGACAAGCCGCGCAGATACTGGGAAGTTGTGCGTCACAGCCCTGTCAGTAACTCCTAAGTACACCCGTTAATGCTGCACTGTGTGTGTAAAACACATTTGAGCCGCCAGCTCCGTCGATTGGCACCACAAAGGCAAGCACTTTTTATTTAAAGTGTACGGTGTAAATTATAGTGTGTACATGTGATCTGTTTTCTCTGTGATCCAATGTTGCGTAGAAAAGATTTCTCTAGTTTAATGAGAGAAAAGCTCATTCAAACACCTACGACACACGTGTTCGCACCTCATCTAACAACCAACTTATTGGTCACAACTGAAGTAAAGTTTGCAGGAACTGCTCGCGTTGGAAAGAAATCAAGGACTTTGGCGCAGGCTTGGTTTTGTTCTCCTGAACTTCGAGAGGCATTGTTAGAGTCTGTGTTCTTATGGGATGGCTCGGCCTCAAACTCTCCGTTATGTCCCTCTGTAACCCCTCTCTCGGCATGCTGTCCTCTGTTACCTCTGGCTTTGGCATACAATGTCCTCTTCTGCTGCCTTTTCTTCAATGTTTATGCCATCTGTCAATTCTTCCCAGTGGTAAATCTTTTCAACTCAAGATGCCACCGACTTTTGGTCTCACGGCGAGCACAGGCCAGACATAACACAAATCCAGAGTCTGGATACACATTTGTATGGGTATTTCTTTGTGGTTTTCTGGGAGGGAGGCGACGTCTGTCTGCCTTGAGAGAAGGAGAGTGTTGAACGAATAGAAGACACCAAATAGCTCTTTGCAGGGATGAGTGTCTGCAGACACGAGTGCCCTCAATCCACTGCTTTTTACCCTTTAATACAGTCCATGCCTGAGCGAGGCACAGCAAGGGTGTACTCTGCTGGTCCAGTTACATTTTCAAAATCTGAAATCAACAATAAAACGGGAATATTGTTATTAAAATACAGAATATATGTACTTTATCCCTGTTCATAAGGCTCAGGGTTTGCACAGATTTTTCTTTCGCTGACAGATTTTTGTATAAAAAATAATAATAATGAAGGCTATCTAATTAATTTAACATTTTAACATAAAAAATTCAAAGCCGCGTCTTCTGGTTGACAACATTGTCATAATTATATTTGTGTTTAAAGCACCGTATTCTTCGCCATTCATAAGCATGAAATTGAATTACGGTTGCATCCGAGGTCGGTCACGACTTATTAGAGTGGCGGCTGACAGAACAAGAGCCTGCATATTAATAAAGGAGGCTTTTATTAGACTGTGCCTTGTTTGTGCTCTTTAATTGTCTGACTTCAAACCAACAAGAAACAAAGTTCCAGTTATTTAAGGACGCAGGAAAGGGTTCAAATGTAGACTCAGTAGCAGCGTGTAGATAGTTTTATTATAATGCACGATGGGTCTGTTGTCTCCATCTCGGTCCGGTCAGAGAAAGCAGCCTGTACTGTTTATAGTGTCTGATTTGATTATGTGAGCATGTGGAAGACGAGATGGGATTTCCTCAGGTTTAGATTCATCACAGTTTTTAAGATGTTTTGAGGTTTCTCTGAAGACTCTTGATGTGGAATATGTTTGTTTACTTGTTGCATTCTCATTGCTATTTGCTTTCCTTAAGGGTTTTAAAATGTAATTTTAACATTATTGTATTACCTAATTTTGTAAATGGGATTGGTGCATCTGAAAAGGGGCCGACTCGGGTTAAATTCCATCCCGCTGAGCTACGATTGTGTGCTTCCACAATAGCCAGCTGCATTGCAGCCTCCTGGGAGCACTTGTCCCACAGTGCACAGCCCTAAACATCAACATGCAACGTTTTGTCATGTTGCAGTCCAAAGCTGCAGGATGGTGTACAGTAGGAGAACCGACAGCATTAAATATGTCTTTATTTAGCAGCGCTATTGTTTACAAGTGAAGACTGGCCTCTATATTGACTGAGCACATTGTTTGTGGAAAAACAAAAGATAATCTGAATGAATTACAGTGCTGACAGTCGAACACTGGACTGTTGACTTTATAATGTTCGTCATCGTGTTGGTAAACTATTTTGAGCGTCCATATTGTGTGTAAGCAGCAGGGGGTTGGCAAGCACCTCAGAGTGTGTGTGTGTGTGTGTGTGTATGTGTGTGCGTGCGTGCGTGCGTGCGTGCGTGCGTGCGTGAGTGTGTGTGTGTGTGTGTGTGCGTGCGTGCGTGTGTGTGTGCGTGAGTGTGTGTGTGTGCGTGTGTGTGTGTGCGTGTGTGTGTGTGTTTCTCAGATCCCAGTCCCTGAGTTGAGTAAGCAGCTAAAATCCAAACTGAAAATATCACTTTTCAAAGTGCCCAAGGGGTACAAGTCCCTCTTTACTTCCTGTTGAAGGACTTGCAATAATATTTACCCAGCATGCATCTCTGGTGACAGGCCTCAAGCTACCACACATCCTCTAAAGTAAACAGTAGGAGGTGGAGAGAAGAGGAGAGTGTTTTGTGTAGTAGAAGAGAAGGAGGTGAAGGGGAGGCTACAACAGGAGAGCAGGTGTCTCCATGGAATAGCGGTATTTCATGCACACTGTGTGATTACAATGTCTCTGGTTTGATTCCGGTGGGAGAGCTTTGTTGCATGTCACTCCTGTTCCTCTCTCCCCGTTGTTCCTGTCAATCTCTTCTGTGGACTGTCAATCGAAAACAAAACATGCTGACAAAATATCCACACAAAAAAAGAAAAGGAGGGGAGAAGCAAAGACAAACTGAATTGAGTGCATGTCAAGGATATTAAGGTTTAAAGTAGACTCAACAACATACAAATGGGAAGAGCAGCACATTTTTCTCCAACTCCATCAGGAGGCAGTAGGAACTCGAGTAAAACTGGACATCATCTCCCTCGCACTGCTTAAAAGAAAATAACAACAACATTGAATTTACCTTTATTGCACCATAGACATCCATTGTTGTCTGCAGCTCTATAGTCCTTATAGTCCTAACAAATAAACTATTTACTCCTGTTAGAGTAACATTACAAAAAAACTGAAGAAAGTTTTCAAAACTACAGAAGATTTTTTTTGTTTTTATTAATCTAAACATTTGTGACTCGTTTTGATATAGATTTACGTATTTAGGAACCAATGGGCTTGGGGCTGCACTCACCCATTGTTGGCTTTGGTCTTCAAGGGATTTGCTGAAAATATCCTTTAACCTGTCTGTTTAATCTGTAACTCATGTCACCGTGACAGCAGGGAACAAACGAGCTAATTAGAACTGAGATGTTGCATTAAGCGGCAGTGTGCCACCGTGTTTTGTCGTTTGGCTTTTGGGGCTCGACAACAAAGAGTTCACGTCCTTCCCTCACTGAGCAGGTGAGAATGCCAGCAGGTGGAGGGGGAGATTGGGAGTGCGTTATAATGTCTTTTATCATTATTTATTTTTCCAAGACAGACATAGTGGATTTGAGCTCTGAGCACACCTCACCAAGCAAACCTTAATATTAATCGTAATTCTTTCAAACCTTTGTTTATGCAATATATTTAATGCATGTGCATTGATACAGGAGTAAAGACTCAGCCACTAACGCAGGAGCTGAGTTTTAAGGAATGCTTAAATTCTACACACAACTGATAGTACGGACAGTGACTCTTGTTGGTGGGAAAAATCTTTCACATGCTTTTACTCTAACGAACCCTCAGAGAAACTTTCCTTCCAGAAACGGCTCCTTAATCACAGTGAGATTCCGAGCGGACCCAGAAGACTTGCTGAAATCATTTTCTAGCACTGGTCTCTGAAGACTCTGCTGAGTTCATTAAAGGGTGAAGTCGGAGAAGATCAGTGACTACTGTTTGTCTTTTTTCTTTACTACACACACATTTTCTGTTTTTTGTGGATATCGAGTAGGAGACAAACAAAACTGCCCAGTAAGAGGCGAGAAAACAAGATGTGAGACAGCGCCAGGAATACCTGCTGTGCACCTCATGCGCCTGCTGTGCTGTAGCCATGCTACATGATTGATGCATTTTCTATGTCGCCAGTGTAAATCTGTGTTTTAGTAGACAGCCTGTTGGATTACACACCACATTACATATGGATCAGTCAATTAGAGGCCAAGTGGCACACATCCATACATTTTAATGACTTGGAATGATCGGCAAGCTTAACAGAGATGTGTAAAGATATAAGGTTTTTTTGGAGCTCTGGAGAGCTCTCTTACGTCCCCGATGCTGCTGTTGCTACTGGAGGAATTGTTTAGTTATGCAGTAAATTGGATCTTTTTTTTTTTAGATATTTCCCTCTTTACAGAGACACTTCAATATATCCCTCAGCGGAAATGTGAGTGAAAAAGTGAGAAAAAAAAGTAGCGCGAGTGAAATTGACTGAATTGAAATAAAGTCGATTACCCAGATGTTATCCCACTTTAAGTATTCCAACAAGGACCCTTCCAAATGAAGTTGGAATTAAATTGCTTTTTATACACGCTCCCCCAACACCAGCCCCTTTTATTTCTCCCTTCTTTTTTTACTTGTTGTACAAGTTTCCATTTATTACTTCCTCGTTCGTAACAATGCACAGCTTCAAATCAGTCAAACAGAGAGCACTTATTACCTCTGCAGACAGTTGGAAACATCTCTAATTGCTACTGTTTTACCGAATGGGAATAGACTGATCACAGACGAACAAACCTGGTCCACGGGGTGCACTGTGCCATTATCTTGTCCTGCCTTTCCAGTAATGTACAATCTGACAGCGTGGCTGTGTGTGTGTGTGTGTGTGTGTGTGTGTGTGTGTGTGTGTGTGTGTGTGTGTGTGTGTGTGTGTGTGTGTGTGTGTGTGTGTGTGTGTGTGTGTGTGTGTGTGTGTGTGTGTGTGTGTGTGTGTGCTGATGTAAAAATGATTCTGAACTTTCTTCGACACATAGACTTATATACTTTTCTTATTTTGAATTGGTCTCCTTGCTGATGTATTGCACCACACACTCGTTCTGCAGCCTTCAGGCCGTCGGTGTAGCTCTGCAGTAGAAATCAAATTTGGCATGTTCTCTGAGGGCTGCTAGCAAATACCACTATACTCACTGTGACTGCAGGTCTATTCATTTCATGGCAACTCTGCAACGTGACTGATCTTCAGTGGTGGAAGAAGTACACAGTCCTGCGTTCAGACTTATGTAAAAGTACAGAAGTATTAGAAGCAAATAGTACTGTAATGTCAAAAGTACTAATTTAGTTGTGTTGTTCTTGAAGCCTTTACATGTAAGCAACATTTAAATTAAAGCTGTTTTAGACGAATGCGTCACGTTTTAAATACTGATCTTGTGTTTTGTTTGAAAAATCTTAATCAGCAAATGAATTAGTCACTTCAACTTGTAGTAGAACAAAAAGTACAATATTTCTCCTCTTAGTATTTAGCAACATACGTTACAAATGCAGATGTAAATAAAGATACTGCTTAAGTATTTAAGTCAATGTACTTTCCCCCACTGATGAGTTTGACGGAATTTGCACACTCCTCAAAACAGGAAGTAAAAAGGATACTTAATACAAATAACCAGTTCACAGCATCACATGACCGTGTTGAGCAGTGATGCCTTGAGGGTTGTGTGAATATAACACTTTGCCAGTCTGCCAACACTGTGGCAATTAAAAACAAGTGCAACTGTTCTTCAAGAGGTGCATCCGCCATTTTGCCGGTTTTATTTTGAGTATTCTACCAGCTTTGTGTGTATACATACAAAGAATTCACCATTTAAACCCGAGCTTATAATGCATGACTTTTTCCATTTACAAGAATCCTGCTGGCGTTTGTGTGTGTGTGTGTGTGTGTGTGTGTGTGTGTCTGTGTGTGTCTGCTTGTCCTCTGCCGTCACGTGTGTCTCCCCTTCCCCAACCTCGGGCACAGCCTGGCTCTCAGGAGTCATCCCCTGGAAAGGCATGACAGAGCCCCAGTGTTTGGAAATGGCTGCGCTGGCAGCGATAAGCAGTTCAAAGAAGAGAGCGCATTAATGTAATTGGCTGCCAGCAGCACATTGGCCTCGTCGTCTCATAGCCACACGCGGTAACACACACTCACCACGCGGATTATTGGAGAGGGAGAGAGGAGAGAGGATGAGAATGAGAGAACGGGGGGGAGAGAGAGATGAAGGGAAGGACAGATAGAGGGAGGAGAGGAGGAGTCGGGGTCCTCATTGTGTCGCTCATTAAGCTGTGGGAGGCTCAGGGAGGCTGAGAGATGAGATGAGAGGTGTCAGAGTTAAATGTCAGGTCTGGAAGGGACGTGGCTGACCTCCATGAAGCCTACACACACACACACACACACACACACACACACACACACATTATGTACAGGGAGAGAGGGGCTCCTCTGCTGAATCTTCGGCCTCCTATTATCCCCTCAACTTCTCTCCTCACTCCCTTACTCCACTCTCTCTCTCTCTGCCACTCACCTACTTTTACCCTCTCAATTCCCCCCATTACACCCAAATTACTGGTGTCATTGCAAATTGAATTGTTGCAACCGGATAGCAGCATTTCCACTGAATAGCCTCAACAGCTACCTACTGCAGTGGAAGTGAAGGCTATTTCCTTCAGCTAATTTCCAAGTCTGTGTGATGGAAGGCAGAAGGCACTGAGGAGAATGCCGGGTGGCTTCCTCCACTGCTATAAAATGTTTTCACCAAAGGCTGCGAGAGGCTTTGAAGTTTAGACTCTCGGCCTTGTATTTCAAACATTCTCCTTTCCTGTCTCTCTCTGTGAGTTCTCTGCAAGCACTTCTCACCCCACTTTCTATTTATTTTCGTCTTTTGCTGCCGCTCTCGGTTAAAATCTTGCTCTAATTTTTATTCTCACTCTCGGCTCTTTCACATTCTGATCTTGTGGTATCTGCTGCCTTTTTCCCACATGAACAATATCCAAGGATGACAAACACAAAACATATTTTTTAAATGAATTGAAATTGGGAAATGTTATATTTCTGATTTTCTATTTTTTTACCTTGTGTTTGTGATACATAAAGAAAGAAGCTCTGTTGGCTACAGAGCTTCTTTGTATATATCTGTTCAACAAGACATTACATGGCAACTTAAGGCTAAAACTTACATGATTACATAACAGTTGCTGCCTTCTTCTGTCCGCCGACATAAATATTATTAGAAGAAAAGCAAAAAACATTACATTTAGGAAATGCAGGGTATTTTATTAGCCTTGCTTTTATTATTCTTAGTGAAGTGTCTCCAAATATGTTGCATCATTTAACAATGGTTATGCCTTTCAGGGAGAAACTTTATGAACTGTGATTTTAGATAGAGGTGCCAGTTTGTTAATGATGCTTGGGAATGATCATTATCATTATCATTAGCAACATTAGCTGCCAACACAGTAATAGACCCTTTAAAGCACAACATTTCTTTGCAGGTCAACCCTTCAAGTTAGATCCAAAGACGGCCCACAAGAAGCTGCGTCTGTCCAACGACTGCCTGACCATGGAGAAGGACGAGAGCTCGCTGAAGAAGAGCCACACCCCGGAGCGCTTCAGCAGCACGGGCTCCTACGGGGCAGCTGGTAATGTCTTCATTGACAGCGGGTGCCACTACTGGGAGGTGCTGCTGGGAGCGTCCACTTGGTAAGAAACACACATGCAGAAGACTGCATTATATAAGGAGGAGAAGGCGCGATAAACCAAAATATCTTTCTCTATGGAGTTTGAATCTAGGCTGTTGTGCAAACCCACACCAAACAGACACACTTACTGCACACAGTGTATACTCTTATCCTATTTATATTCTTTTCACTAATTGGCTCTGAAGTAGACCTTTTCATGGAGGAAAGACCCAAAGGGCCCGTGTCTATCTTGTGTGTCCTCAGCATGAGGTAGCTTGACTTTGCAAGTAAAGTCATTAAGGACGACTGTAGTTTCAGATCACTAATGCATTCCAAAATGTTCCTTCCCTGCAGGTACGCCATCGGCGTGGCTTACAAATCAGCCCCCAAAAACGAATGGAGTGGCAAGAACTCGTCCTCATGGGTGTTCTCGCGCTGCAACAACAACTTTATGGTGCGCCACGACGGCAAGGAGATGCTGGTGGAGGCGAGCCTGCAGCTGAGGCGGCTGGGTGTCCTGCTGGACTACGACAACAACTTGCTGACCTTCTATGACGCCATGAACTCCCAGCACATCCACACCTTTGAAGTCTCCTTCCTCCTGCCCGTTGTACCCACTTTCATGATCTGGAACAAGTCGGTCATGATACTCTCAGGGCTACCCGTCCCCGACTTTATCGATGGCGTGGCCTCAGATCTGCAGGAGCAGCAACAGCAGCAGATGGGCCTGTGCCGACAGGAGTCACCATACTTGACCGGGATGAAGACCTGCCACTGAAAAAGGCTCACGAAGGGCCGAGCAGAGTCCACTCTGACTGAAAGGTTGATGGGAGCTGAAAGACATTGCCAGTGGGACTCAGTTCTGGTCTATCCTCTGCATTAAGAGCAGACCAGTAACTTTCTTATGAATTTAGAAAGTGTTGGAGGTATACACACCAGTCCGGAGAAATGTCAGTCCTGTTAGTTTGTAGCCATCCAATGCTTTGCAAATCCACCAGTGAGTAGGAGCAAGGTCTCTTGACTACAGCTGTCAGTAGACCTAAAATTCATCTGAGGCCCTGGAGTCACTGAGGGCAGGGCTGGACATCCGGTTTTATGACCATTTAAGGTCTTCCTTTTTGATTTATCTTCCTCCTGACCTGACCCCAGGCATCAGCCATTTAGAGTTTGAAGTTACAACATATGGACTGTGAGATCACATGGCACCTGTGGTAGTTTAAAAACACAGCATAATGCAGAGGCAGCAACAACAACAAAAACAGTCCTCAGACTACAGTTGTTTTGCTTTTATTTTAAATGTTCCATATTTCTGTCACATTAAGCTGACATGATATGTCAAGTGAACTAAATCTGACAAAAGCTAAATTAAATGAATTGGCAGCTAAAGGAATGGTTTTAAATTATTAAAAGTACACATACTTCTGTTTTTGCGGTTAGATGATACTGATACCACTCTTATATCTGCATGAGGAATATGAAGCTAGAGCCAGCAGTTGAGTTAGCTTAGCTTAGCATAAAGACTCGACAGTAAAACTACAGTCTCCGTTTTACATTTCTCTTTACTACTATATGTCTAGATTTGTGAGCTTTTGAAGAGATGCAAGGTGTATTTTGATTACCTTAGCTTGGACCGAGCAAGGCTAACTGTTTTCCCGCCTTTGTTCTAATCTAAGCTAACCACCTGCTGGCTGTATAACTTCATATTTAGCACACAGATATGAGAGTGGAATCATTCTTCTAATCTAACTCCCAGAAAGCAAGCGTATGTCCCAAAACATTTCTTCCTTTGAGAATTGATGTGCCTTCTTTGGCTCCACTTTATAGAGTGAACTACATGCTACCATCTTGCTAACGCAAATACACGCTAGCGTAGGACTTTTGGTTTTGCATCACTCTTCATGTGTCGTAGCCTCAGTAGCTGTAAGTGGTCGTTGCTAAAGTCTTTTCCTTGATCTTCCTCCCAGATTTGATTCAGCGGTCTTTGTATTGGTGGGTTGTAGCTTCCCAGTTTCGGGAAGTCTTAACGATGCTCCCAGATATGAATATGATTACAGGGAGTAGATTTGCATCATGTGACTACTCAACTTGTATTATAAGAGGTTTATTAAATATTCAAGGAAAAAAAGTGTTATTTATGACAAAAAAGAGGGTTTACTTTTATTATGATCTCAACATATTAATGATGCACTTTTTAATTAACACTATTTCCCCTCTATGAGTAATAAAGTAGATTGAGCTGTGGCAGGGATGTTATGGGGAGGGAAAGTGGCAACTAGCACTACTGCTGGTTGTGTTCACTCATTCACACATATTTTCATACTCATGTTTATAAAAAGAAAGAATTATGGTGAATAATTGATGATGGGTAATGGATATCATCCATTATACAATATTGCAATAAAATACAGTTAAAACTGTTTTTTTTTTATTTTATCTAATCTAGTCTAAATTTCCACAAGAATCTGTGTATCAATCGTTCTTTTCACATCCAATAGTGATCCAAAATTGGAAAATAAAATTTCAGTTTCTGATTTTGGATTCCCAATTGAATATGAAGAACAAATGCTACACGGATTCAGAAGCCCCTGCTGTAAAGTTAGAACGGTGTTTTCACTGCTTTGAACACAAACAGTGACTTTCCCTCCCCGCGGCTCTTTTCAATAGCATATAGCTATAGCATATAGTACTTTATCTTGTCTAGAAAAGGGATATGATTATGATGATGTTCATGTGCTTTTTATCATGATGAAATTATGATAAACTAATAGTTGTTTTTTTAAAACATCACTCTGTTTTCAACTAATCAGGGAAGGAGGGGGTTAACACTTTAACTTGCTGTCTGTCGCAATGTCATGGCATGATTGTGTTTTCCTCTGTGATTTGTTAACACTCACACACACACATACACACACCAACCTACACACGTCATGTTTCGTTTAGGTTGGCCTTGTCGTGATAAATGCATGAAACATTGTAGGATCCCACACCGGTTCACTGGGTAATTTAAGTAGCTCTTTCAAGTTCCATCTTTTTTTCCATCAGACTGACTCACCTGCGTATTTGGTTCCGGCTGACTTGACCTCTTGTTGTCACCCATCACTGTTCAGATAGAAGCTGTAGCTGGATCCATTGTTTGCTTTTTATTGGGATTTGAAGGCATAGTGTGGGTGACAGTGTCTCTCTGGTTTGATATTCAGGTAGTGGCTCCAGTTCAGACAATCAAATATGTATTATAGTTTATGCAGACTTCAGAGATTGTGTAGCAGAAACAGTAAGGAGGGATTGTGACAGTGACACTTGAGGTTGTGTTTAAAAAAACAAAAAGCAGATGTTTTACATCCCATCTTGTTAGATTTGACAACTCACCGCCATTTTCACTCTTTTTACACATCACCAGGTATATACTTAATGTTGAATGTCATGTAACATTTGTATTTACAAGCTATGATTTGCTCGACCTTGAAAACACACACTGATTTCAACCATTTGCTAGTAACCATGGTTCAAGCAAAGATCCCGTAATGTAACATTCTCAGCTCCGGACAGATAGTGAAAACCTGACATGCTGTGTCCTCTCAGTGCACCTCCCCACCTGCAGTGTTCTTTCAGGGAGACTGTTCGATGATGCGTCACTCATTATTGTTTGATGGAGATATTGATTGCATCACCGGTGCAGGCAACGTAGATGATCAATGCAGTAGGAGCTCCGATATGAGGAGAGGTTTATCTTTTTTCTGTCAGGACGGTTAGTGAACGTTACCTGACTTCCAGATAACCGCCCGTCTCGTGGAACAGCGTCGGTCGTAGGCTCGAAGCGGTCATGTGTTGATTTGTGATCCAGACTGACAAGCTCAACTCGTCTGTGCAGGGGTGCTTGGCTGGGTCACTGCATGATTACGTGACCTTGCTGCAGGTTCATAACTCTGTCCTTATCTTCACGATGGGGTGAAGCATATTCTCTTTTTATTTTTTTTGCAAAAAAGAAACCATGACAAGAACACTTAAAAAAACAAAGTGTTCATTCCCATGCATATCAGATACTTTGCAGTGCTTTTTCTTTTCTTGTGCCACAAGTCAATACAGTAAAATATATACGGTGAATGATTTTCAATAGCTACCCACTCCTTGTAGTGCAGTGTAAAACCCTAGAGACAATGCAATAGATTCTCTGTTTTGCTTTTCTGTTTGTGTAACTTGGGAATTTATTTTTTACAACTCATGAGAAACGCGCTCCTCTCCTTTTGGCATTTGGACCTTGATAAACAGCACAAAAAAGGCAGCGTTGCATTCATGCAAGGCTTTCTGTTTCCATGGATATAAGAGATAATTTTAGCCAGAGAGGAATGTAAATCATAGGGGGAAATATATATTATATAAAGTTGTATAATATACAAAATATATATGAACCAATGTTATTTATGTGAATTTAAGTCCAATAAAAAGTCTGATCCCAAATGTGTTGGAGTCACGTTTCTTTTTCTCAGCTGTGTCTAAAAGTTTTTCCTTTAAGATATTGATGTTTTATGCTCATGAACATATACAAATATGTAAAGAAAAATCTCCTTTTGAGAGGAATGTCATACATGATCAGTGCCTCTGATCTCTGGTGTGTTTTGACACCAATTTGCAGCCCAAAGCTTCCATAACGGCTGATCCTTGCAATGGTGTTTGGGAGAGTAAGTACCAGGCTGGCAGTCATGCAAAACTCAGGATGGGGTTAGTAGCACTATGCCCTCTTAGCCCTCGTCTGTCATCCCTGGCACAAGTGCCTCATTACCACAACATAGTCCTGTGGTGCTTGGGTCCCAACACTGCCTGCAAGCATGGCACTAGCACACACTGACCCTGAAATGAGGAGCAATATGTTCATATATTTTGAAGCCTGTTTTCATGTGAGGCAGTACTGTTGTCACAAGGAAACCAGGGGAATCTCAGTCGCTAAAACATTGAAAGAATATATCTATCAGCATATAAGATGATAAAGAAGTGTGTGATACAGAAACATACAAATAATATAGTGTATTATTTGGCCATCTGACCCTGTGTCTGCCCTGCAGTGGGAACCATAAACTTCAGCGTTCCTGTTGTGCACCTGACCCTACACTGCTGCTGCTGCTGCTGAAGAGATGAATGAGCTCCCTCGGGATCAATATGACATCGCACTCATCTTCATGACCTTGGATGGTCCGTGCAACTCTGTGCACATGTCTTACCCTAAAGCTGGAAAATGTGCCCAAACAAACTGGTAGTTCAAAAACAATTCAGGGCCTGAGAATAGTGTATTGAGTTGGGCTGTTTATTGTTTCATTCAGTGTCTGACAAAAGATGCTAATGCTTTATTTCATGGGTGTTAATTCTAAGTCATTTGCAAGTAGTTTCTTAGTAATAACTTTGTAACTTGTTTCTAATTATGGGTTAAATAAGAGAGAGTTCAGTTGATGCACGTCCAACTCATTAATTCCAGTAAATTAAAAGATATAACAGACCCTGGATTATTTTAGTGCACAGAAGGTCAGCTGAACACGGGACATGTGATAATTGTCTACAAGTAAACATAGAGTTCAACATAATTAATTATGCATTATTATTTACTCTGCTCTGCTTTTTAGATCCACAAAGGTTTCCTGTTTGGGAACAAAAGGAAACAATATTGATACACGACTTAAGACACTGCAAGGGAGTTTCTGCAGTCTTTATGTAAATCAAGCCAAAAAGTCCAGTTAAGATTGGATGAATAAATTGTGCAGAACAGATTAACACCGCCAGACTCTGACCTGATTATATTGGATTGAGGTGTAATAACAGCATCTATGTCCTTTTGTTCTTAACTTTATCATTGAACACAGTTTGGCTTCACAAGAATTTGCAGACTGATCATCTCATAATGCAGATTGTAAACTTATTTAGCACCCTAACTACTGACATAACACTGGAAGGCTGAGAGGAAACCATTACAATCCACTTCCTGCCTGCCTTCGATCAACATCAACTCATCTGTTAGGTTAGAAGAGCAGTAGTCTGAACACTGTGTTCCTTGTTTTAGGGACACTTAAAGTAGTAGTTTTTCCCAATGTGGGTCTGCAATGATGGATGATCAACCTCATTGCCTCAACTTGGTCGAGTGCAGTCCACCATTTAAGTGGTGGGTCTGTGATTGGAGCCAATGCACTTTGAAAGATTAGCTGGCTTTTAAATGTGATGCTCACTCCGTCTCTGCTCCCTCACACTGCTAGCCGACTAGCAAGCCGCCGTTGGAGCAACCCATAATTATATTTCTAATTGCAGAATAATTAGGACTCCCTGTGTAGCTCGTTAAGTCATTTGTCACCGAAGCTTCTAATGTGGCGTACAACAACTCTAATTACACCAAAGAAAGGGCAGCATGGTGGGCAGCATTTCATCACTACCTGTGGCTTTTAGTTTCACCTGATGAAGCTTATTTCATCATTCACATCTGGATTATTTGTTGTTGTCATTATTATTATTATTATCATTATTATTATTATTATTATTATTATTATTATTATTATTATTATTATTATTATTATTATTATTATTATTATACTAGTATTTGCTCCTTCCTAAATGGGCCATTACTTCATGGTTGTCCAGCAGCAAAGTTTAAATATGCTAATGCTTCTATTCACAAAATACTTACATTATCAAAGAGCTTTGGAGATATGACCCAACTGCTTTATCTCACCTTTGAAATACAGCAAGGTCGAGTGATGTGTCTCTCCAGAGATCAGTAAGAGACTAATGTCTGCCTTCATCATCAGCAGGCGATAGATTATTGTAATGTTCTCCCCGATGGTCTCCCACTAAAAAAACAGTGTCTAACTCTCCAACCCAGAATGCTGTTTTAGCAGAATCTTTTTTTATTTCCTCCCTATGAATCCTTCCTGAATACGTTCAGGAAATGCTTAATAGACACATCCCAGACTCCTCAGGTCCTCTGATGACTTTTTTTTCCAGTCGTGTGGCTGATAAAAAGACATGCAAATGTTAAAGTAAATAAATAAGTTGTCAAACAATTTGCTCATCTTACGTCAATCAATGTGTGTTTGGACAGGTGCGTTCTGGCTGAGCGCAGAACCTTAAACCCAGAATGCCGTTCAGACAGGTGAGTGCGTTGACTGATTTCTTGTGGTAAAACTGTGCATATCTTCTTTTTTATGTGTGTTTTGTAGCTGCAGCCCTTGTTGAGTTTACATATGTCTGTGTTTTCTGCTTTGGTGATGTTTTATTCATCTGTTCATTCTATAAGAAGCCTTGTTTTCTTTTATAAATGTATGTGTCTAATATTTCTTGTTAAACCTGTCCAGGTCTATGGTTCTTTTTATTTGTCATTATCTGAGTTGTGCCCTTTTTTTTGGTCAATACTAATACAGTTTTATGGATGAGTGGTTGTATGTATTTAGAATAATTACTGCAGGTTACTTGGGCTCTGTGGTGTGATGTTGACCCACGTGTGTATACTTTGATATTTAATGCAATTTATAATAGAGCCTGAAAATTGTATTTAAGTCTTGTACATCATCACATACTATTGTTATTATGTTATCTTATTTTGCCCTCTGATTTTGAATTCAATTCATTGTGAAGCATATTGAAACATGACGTTGTTGTTGTAGCTGCTACAGGTTCTCAGGCCTGGCTTGTTACTCTTTGATGGCTCATTAAAAGCATTAGTATTAGTATTGTATTTCCTCCTCTTGGTGATGCAGAACGTCGATATGGGGAAGGAAGTTTGACTAAATGCAAGTCTAGTGTCAATCGTTGTTTATTAGCCCAACAAGCCAGGGTTTTCTCCCCAACATTAAAATGAGTCATCACTATTTCCATCACAGTATACTCGCCTATTCATAAAATCCAGCCAGATTTTTCATCAGCGAGGTGTCGATGCAGTGAAGGTCTGTCAGAGCTACAAATGCACAGCTGGGCATAATGAACTGCAAATCTGCATCGAGCCTCTGGCCCTGTTTCTGTGACACACACCTGCTCCAGCTGCACCCACCGGCCCCAAGTGGTGCGATATCCAAGAAAAGCCTCATTTTATTACCATCTGCTTTGGAGGAAGTTATTTAAATCTCATTAAATTAGAGGCTGCGCTTCTTTCAATTGGGAGTTTGACATCTTGTGTAGGAGTGCAAGGTAACTGTGCATGTGCTGTCTGTGTGTATTTATGCATGCATGTGGGTGGCTGCACGTGTCTCGTTGTGTGCGTTTCTTTTCTTCCCTTGGCTACACTTTCGCCTACTTAACCTTTGCCTAAGGAAATTGTTCCAAAACCGAGGCTCATTTTTCCTTTCCGGCTTAGTCCATGCAGCATTAAAACAAAAGGAGCAGAAGCACACAATCGATCAAATCAAAGATAAGCAGAACAGAAATTGCAGATTAGAGAGAAGTGATAAAAATGAGTTGCCTTTGGACCTGTGGAGGCAGACACAGGCAGCCTTTGCCTTTCCTAAGTGAGGATGAATTAGACCACCGTGGAGGAGAGCGCAAAGGCTTGGCTCCCTGCCTGGGGGTTGATGGAAGAGAGCTATGAACTCTGGGAAACGAGGATCTAAACAGGCTGTAGATCACCAGGCCCACTGGCTCCGTCTCTATTAGACACTGTCTGTTTCTCTCCCCCTCTCTGACTCAACCACACAGACACACTAACACTAACACTAACACACCACACAGGCAATATCTAGATTAATCTCTGAGGGTGGAATCAATCAACCGGCCTGGTGGCGTCTCAGAGAGCCCCGGAGGCTCGATGGTGCAGCTGAAAGAGAGCGATATGTCCAGGTGCCTCAGAGAGATCTCGGCAGAAAATCTCTACCTTTCCATCTTTCCCGATGGATATGACAGTCGGGTGTTAGTTTCATAGAGATATTGTTGCTATCGCTGACACATTGATGAACAGTTTTGTGAGAAAACCCTTGGAATGGTGTTAGTGGGGTCATTGTCTATCCGCTCAGCCATTGGCTAAACCCCCGACCCTGAACAGCAGTCAGAGCTCCACACGCCATAGTTTGCAGGGTGGCGTCTCCTTCTAGTCTCTCTTAAACCAAATACACAAGAGAGAAGTGATTCAAGAGAAAAAGGGAGTAAGGGAGTTTAGCGTGTCTGGCTAACTAGCTTACTACGCCGACAGTGCAACCAAGTTTTAATTTAAACAGTTGGCACATCGAAAACTAAGTATTTTGTTGGGTGGGCAGGGTGCAGCTGATCATAGCCTACCTTTGGTTTATACAGGTCTCTAATTAAGAACCCATGTCTACATCTTTTAATAAAGCTACACATTTAGCTGTTTTTTGAACCATTAAGTGGTGTGCAAGAATAACATTCAATTCAAGAGAAGTCGTACACTTCACTAATATTTTAATGGTTTAAATGAGATGTCTGAAAAGAGATTTCAAATATATTCAGGTTTCAGTTCCACAACCCTGTTCTGAAAAACCTTTTCTAAAGAACTTATACGATAGGCGACCCACGCTTACAGTCGTTGTGCTGCATCTTTTTTGACTAAGCATGTCCTTAAGATTGAATGCTTTTATGGGGATAAAACCGTCTTCAAGTGTTTTGGTTTAGCCTCTTTCACATGTTAATGGTTTAAGAAAACATACAGTCTCACCAAGGAGTGGGCGATTAGGGTTTACACTGAATTCTACAATTGGTGGTTGAAAATAAAGATTGGTGAAACCAGTTTTCGTGCATGCGTTTCTGTACATCCTTGCAGATTTAGACAGAGACAGAAAATGGAATAACCTTTGTTGAAATAGCTTATTCACAGACCGCCAAATCAAAACGTCAGAACTTCCCAGACGCTTTTAAAGAATAAATTCCCCTTGAGCCACTGTGACGCAGAGAGTAAATGTGGACTGACATCAGAGGTTTAGAGCAGGGAAGTGAGCTTTGTTGAAGCAGGTTTTACATCAGTATAACTACACACAATGAGAAGCAGGCCTGTGAAGCCCACAAGCTCATAAACACAGTGTTATTAACTCGCTGTGATTGATTAGCTCAACTCTCAATGTAATTTATTCTCTGGGCATCATAATCAAAAGTAAACGCAACTTTATAATTTTGTCAAATGAACCATGTTGACCCTTTGATCCACTCATATCTGATCCGTGCCCCAAACTGCCATCTCGATGATCCCCTGTATTATCATTAATATCAAGCCGTCTCCTCTCCTGTCGGTCCTCGTTTTTGATAATTATCAAATGGAAGCCTATTAGCTGCAGATGGTTTCAGGTTGACATGTCGACTTAATGGGATACAGCTCATGATATAAATAGATGACCTTGACCCACATGTGTGCTTTGTCTTCGAGATGTTGACTAATAGGGACGTGCTGTGAGGGCCGAGGAATAATGATGAAGCACTACAGCCATGGTTTCATCACATGGCCTTTGCCTTTGAAATGTTTCTCCTTTCTACTTGCATCTAGAATCCAGAGTTTTAATCATGTCGGCTATACAAAACTCGTATTACACATAAGGGAAATACAAATAGTAGTTATTTTTTAAGCTGCTCCAATCAATATTTTTTCATTAACAATAGATCAATTGTCTGTTATTCCAGGGGTGTTGCTCCTACTGCAGGTAAAACCTTCAGAGAAGTACTTGCTTTGCTTTATTGTTTTCACAGCTTTACTGCGTTGGTCCACTCTCTCTGCTCTCGCCATATTTGTTTCCAGATGCAGGCAGCTGTTTTCAGGGACAAAGCTCTGATAAAGCTGCCTGTCCAGCACCACACGGCAGACAGACAAAGCCGGCAATGGGAACTAGCTGCTGGACATAGTGGAGCATTTAGCAGCTAAAGAGCCAGATATTTCCCTGAGGAGTTATTGACCACAATGCTTAGATTGCTTCGTGTCTCATCGATGTGTGAAGGCCGTGGTTTGCTAACACATCGGTCCTCTCTCTGAGACCGGAGGTTTCTTTTTCACTGTGTTTTATAGAGGTGATGGAGGTAGGTTTTTGAGATGGTATCGGTCTCTGGGTAGAGGCTGTTACTTCTCAGGATCAACTTGTGCCGAGTGAACCTGGAACTAGATCGCTCTCTTAATCACGTGGAGGACAGAGGCAATTCCCCCAGCTCTGCTCTACATGCATGATTTGGGCTGTTTCTGTGGATTTCTTTAAAGGTCACATTTTTCAATTGGGTTTATATCCCAAGATAACTGCCACCGGTTTATAAGAGGACCACCACACTTCACTTCCAAATTGTATTTAGAGATCTAATAATGCTCTAGTGGGCCCTGTGTGTCTTTTTTATGTGAGGGAATGTATTGAATTATTTTCCTCCAAAATATTGCTCTATATTCTGTAAAAAAAAAAGACGAAAAGTTGAGATATTCTGTTACTTTGATACATCCAGTAAGGGATTGATAACAGAAGAGTTTGTGCTGCATCTTATTTTCATTTCTCCAATGTCCTGTATATTCATCTTTTTAAATTGAGTGTCAAACATTTTGATTAAGGGATGTATCTGTGGCTCGTCCAGCACTGTAGTGCTGAGCTCAGTGTATCTCAGAGCCAGCGGGTCTGTCTCTGTGGGATTTAACTTTTCATAGGAATACAGAGTTGTGCTCTGTCTATGTTGATCTCTCTCTCTCTCTCTCTCTCTGTGTGTGTGTGTCTGTGTGTGTGTGTGTGTGTGTGTGTGTGTGTGTGTGTGTGTGTGTGTGTGTGTGTGTGTGTGTGTGTGTGTGTGTGTGTGTGTGTGTGTGTGTGTGTGTGTGTGTGTGTGTTTTAGACATGTACAACAGGATCCCTTGGAGAGGGGAGGAAGTTGTTATCCTCAGGCCCCACACAGCTTCTCATACCCCCCAACACCAGAATCTACCTTTGATGTTCTATAAATTGCGAAGCCTCTCATTTTGATCTTAATGAACCTGGAAGGTCTTGAAGATTCTTCCAATTGCATATCTGACTCTATTGACTCGTAGTTCAATATGGCTTCATGGAGACATCTCCACGCAGTGTACAGTATTGTGGACAGTTCCTGTCACCTCTCCAGCCCCACACAAAGTACCGCGATGATGGAATATTATCAGAGTTATGTACATCAGGTTTGGAGAAAAGACCAGCAGGTGACATGTGGTTTAATTGGCTTTGAACCAGTTCTAAATCTGCCATCTGCTCTACTTGAAAACAAATCCACAAGGTGGAGAACTGGCCTCTTTCATCAGTCAGCTGACGTGTCACCACAGCCAGCAGGACGATGTCGTGGATCTGGTATCCCTCACTAAGTGTGTGTGTGTGTGTGTGTGTGTGTGTGTGTGTGTGTGTGTGTGTGTGTGTGTGTGTGTGTGTGTAAATGGCAGGTGGTGCACAACCTTGTCTAAATAGTGTCACTTTGACTGCAGGCACACGTAAGAGAACGTATGGTTTCAGGGTGTTACCTCATCTGTAGAGAAACGCTGGGCTCTTGTCTCTGCTCCGATGAGGTTTCTGTCTGATTCTCCCTTTCTGACTTGTCTCGTGTGGCCCCAGGGTTCAGCAGTGTGTTCTACCAACTCTGGGCCGTTAATCCCGGCTGCCTCCCATCAGTTTGCTTGGCTGTTTGCTTGTCTTGTCAGACTTTCTACCCCTTTGTGCTCAGCACTCTGGAGCTCTTACATTCTCTTTTGTTTCAACAAGACTGCAGATGGTTGATTGAGAATGCTGTAGCCGGTTTCGTCTGATTGTCCACAGCAGCTGGCAGAGGAGGTGCTCCACAAAGTATACCACTGCAGAAAACAATATAGGAGTGCACAGCATGCAGCAAAACAAAGACCCACTTCCTTTTGACACTGGACACATAAGATTACACATCTATGTTAAGACTCATCAACCAAAGGGTTATAAAACGATGCCCTCCTCATTTTTCCTACTGTATATTAAAATGGTAATATAGGATGACAGTTATTGGTAATCCTGTGTGATTATTGTGGGACGAGATGACTATTATAGTGTGTATAGTTGTACAAGCAAGGGAGGTACAGAGCAGAAACTTCAACATCGTTACTTCTTTTGTTTGGAACAACCAAAGTTCTCTAAAAATATGTTTAGTTGGCAAATAATTAAATAACGATTACACATTCAAATGCAGGCTTTGTTTTATTCATGCATGCTTTGTATCAATCTGCCCACGTTGAGTACATTTTAGCCTACACAGATTAGATTGTATTCCCTTTTTACTTTAGCGTGGTATATCGAGTGCTAGTGAGTGAGTCGGTGGATGAAGATTGAATGACTGAGCTTGTCAGTGCTCATGTTCTGTAAATGCATTCATGTGTGCACGAATATTACTTTCTCTGCCACTTTCACTTATAAACTCCTGAAGGAAAAGTGAGAGTAGCATAATACATTTCCACGTTAATGCAGCCTTCAATATCCCTATTTACACGAACTGTATATTTTTCCGACAGCTTAGCAAAACACAGCTTTCTGGATGGTGTGTGCATCAATCAATTCCCACAGGATGTAGAGGCTATTTCAAGAGAGAGGTCTGGTTAAAGGTGAGTCCCCAAGATCGCAAATTTCATGTTGTGATATGGGAAAATCACGCATACATGAAAGTTGCATGAAGAGAGGGTGCGATATCTACTGCTAACTTTGCATGAAAAAATGAAGCTTCCTGTGCACGTGGTGGACAAAAGGCATGCAGTCAATAATTACATTTCCATCCTCGGTTTCAGTCAATTTAGCAGCAGACATTCCAGACCAGCCGCTGAAAAATGTCGAATGTAAATTTCTCAAAAAGAAGAGTTAGAAGTGACGCTAATGGCATAGCATTAAAGCTTGTTGCAAATGGAAAATTCTGAAAAATAATTTAAATACGTTGCTTTAAATGAATCCCCTTTGCAGACTTCCCATGGCTGTAATGTAATTAATTCCTGAGCAGTCGAGGAACATTAACTTAATTATTGCATTCATGAGTGCAACATGTGCTGCAGAGGGAAAACAGCTCCGGGTGAGGTCACTTTTGATGCTCTTCCTCCCAGGGCTGTACTAAGATGGGTCAGGTTTGTTTAGTGCTGTTATTCCTCGTTATGTGTGCATGTTCTCTTCATGTAATAATCTTAATACGCTGTAGGCCTATGCAGCAGCCTGAGGATGAGGATCCCCTCCCCCCTCCTTCTGCACACATCAATCATTAAAAATGCAACTGTATACATTCAAGGCTGTAAAATAATTCACAACCCAAAGCCTCAGGGCCATGGTCCAGTCTTGTTCCCTTTACTCTGCTGCTGCTTTGGGTTCAGTTCCCAGTGGCAACACAATCCAAGACCTTCACTGTGAGGAGTGCTTCCTATGCTGTATTAAGACAAAAATGTTAATAGATGCCAAGATCAGCTGACTTTTTCTTTTCTTTTTTTTAAAGTATCTTTGAATATTGATAGACAGATTTATTTTCTTCTGTAGATTTATATTCTGCATAATTCATGCTTGATGCTATTTACTGTAATTGGCGATGGTGGGGTAAATAATGTAATATTACACATTTAATCAGTCGTCATTTAACCTGGCTTGAATTTTCTTCATTCATGATGAAGTCGTCCATCTTTAAATGTATTCATTCAGCTGTGACCTGACAGATAAAGGCAGGGGCCAGCAACTGAACGCCGTGGAGGGAAAGGCAGGAGGCAAAGATACTGAGTGAGATGAAAAGGACAGATGCTCTAAAAACAACTGCAACGTACTAAGTGTAATTTGGCTCGCTGATTTGGCCCGTTTGCATTTGCAGCTATGAGCTGGGTTGCACAAGCCCCTTTTTTTCTTCTTTAGAAAAGTTTAGGCTGATTGTACTCGAGATCCACACCTCAAGGAGTTGTGTTTCCGCTGCCAGAGGACTCTGTTGAAGGCAGTTTGCAGTAAACAAGCTCTGCAGGATGAGACATGAAATTCACTTCCCCACAGTGAGTGGTACAGCTTAATAAACACTGTTATCGGATCGGTACTCTGTATTGGACTATACCCAAAATCCAGGAATCTTATCAGGACTAATAAAAGTCAGATCAATAACGTAAAGTGAAGAGAGAAATTAAGAATAAATGCCAAAGAGCTGCTGAGCGCAAATAAGTTACGAAAAAGTTATTCCTGAAAACTAAAACCCTGCAGATGCAAAAACTAATGAATCTAATTGACTGAAAATAATGATCAGTGTACAATATCAGAAGCATTTACCTGCTTACCTGCCCACCCGTGTACCAAGTCTTCACACATCATACATCAAACCATCAAACCTGGTTAAGGAGAACACCTGGGATGAAACTGCAATTACTTTCATCTACACTCACATGTTATGTAACTTCACAAATATGGGACAGACTCTGTCCCGAAGCTTCATTCTTGACCCACAAGTATGCAGAATACAAAATGATGTGACTGATAAGTCACATCTAGACAGCATGCAACATTAGCCCGGAGCAGAAGTGTTTGCTTTGCTCCAAAAGCCTCAAATAATAATTTTTTGAAAGACTATTGAAAGAACCAGGATAACATTGATACCTTTATTTGATTCCAAAGAAATTATTTTTAATGAAGATTCTTTGTCATGCAGTCAAGCTGTTATCACGCCTCGTAATAAACTACAAATACTTCACATTGTTCTGATTGTTTACCGATGAAATTTGAATAATTGTATGAGAACATTTCTAAAGTCTTCCCACTTTGTAACAGCTTCAGTGTTTATGTTTAAATGCGTGGTGTGTTGTGTACATGCTTTTGGTCCAGTTGCTCCTGACCGTGTAGTTTCACACCCACCAATAAGCTAACCCTGATGATTAATGCAGATCAGGACATATTATGCTTTAATATGGAAAAGTGTGTCACAAACAAGAAAGGTGATGGTTACTGGCAGCCTGAAAGTAAAGAGCAAGGAAAAGCTGAGTAAGAGAGGGAGAGATCCAAAATGTTTCCAGGGTTTAAAGACGGGGAGAGGCAGACAAATTAGGAAAAAGTGACGCACAAAATCTCAGTCCGCCAATGCAACATTTAAATATATATGTATTTATATGGCCCTATGTTGTCATCTCTGCAATGTCAATATTATTTCAGTATGAAGTGCCTCAGCACAGATTGCAGGATTTATAAGCTCAGGCCTGGGGTTTTTGTTATAGGTAGGCACAAATCCATTTACAGTGAATATAAGAATAATTTCTAAATGGCAGGGTTGGGAAAAGAGGTAGGTATCAATAAGTGTGGTTTTATGCAAACCTTAACTGAAAGGCACACTGCTGTGTCCTCAAGCTGCGAGCGCCACAGGTTCACACATTACAGAGGAAAGATCGAAAGTGCCCTATATGTTCTTCAGTTCTATGTTATGCGATTTGTTCTCGCCATCATCTGCGGTTGCCTCTAACCACATGCCTCCACATGAAGCTAATTGACTTTACTCTGTGTCATACATAGAGAAATGTGCTCAAAGCATGCTTTAAAGGTCACATTGTTTGCTTCACTTGTCTTTCACATTATATAGCTTTCAGGTTGCTCAAATCTCTCACACCAGAACCATCTGCATAGACGACCGGTCTAAAGATGTAGACGTGGCATCCTCACAGCAGAACATCTTGTTATTTAGTGTTTCTTATGTTTTGTAACATATGGTTGGTGAGCATGTTAAGAAATTTGCATTTGGTTGTAAAACTGTTAAGTAAATGACTGTGAGAATATGTAATTAGAAAGAGTACACATACAAAAGTCCCATAAGTGACGTCTCTCGCTGTTTCTTTCGTACCAGGATGCACTGGCATAAAGAACAGGTCTGGCTGGTTCCCTTCCCGGCTCATAAAAAAGAGTTGGTGTATAAAATTAAAAAGTAAGGTGCCGTTAGATTTGTCCATGAAAGATAGAAAACCAACCTTGCTCACGATAAAGCCAAGGTAACGGACATGTTGGGGACGTACACGAGGTGTCACACAAATCTAAAAGGGTGGATCTTTGACAAAACTGCGACATTCTGTATTTGCAAACGGGATCAAAAGAAATTGTCTCTCGCTGTTTATTACCGTACATCATTTTTAAGACATAAGGTCCCATGGGGAACCCCAGAAGAAAAGGGAATGTATTCATATAAGATTATCTCTAAGCGTTTACTTGAATCTGACACTTGACACATTCTTTGCTATTTGTCTTCACTTTGATCACTAATCACACGTCTCTAAAATCAAAAACAAACACTCTCATGTTTTGTTTATCTATTTTACACTCGTATATTATTGATTCACTCTTGAGATGCAGGTTAGCATATACATGTCATTGCACTGGCATCTTTCTCCTACTTAATCATAGATGTGCAGAAGTGTTTAACAGGGATGCAGAGGTTTGGATGTAGGTTTATAGAATGCATTTGGTGTTTTGTATTTAGATGAGATGAAATGGACTCACACAGACCTCGCAGAAAGGTTCAGCTTTGGCTTTAGATAGTGTGGACAGTAAGTTGGTCACCTGGGGCCTGAAAGCAGCTTTAGCAAACTCTGAGCCTCAGTTGCCGAACCCTTTAGATGGGGAAACTCCCAGAACAGCTGTTCAGAGTTTGTTGAATCAACTGACTGTGCTGACTCTTGTTGAGCTCGTGTGTGGTGAAGCTTGTGAAACAACCTCTCTGCAGACGGCAGAAGGCCTTTCCATCCGACTGCTGGAAGGCTGTAGCTTGTGGAGCTGCTGCGCTGAGCCAACGGGAGCTTCCCTGACAAACTAAACTAGGTTGTCTGTCCACCGCAGTATACAAACGGTTCAGAACACGGTTTTAAGAAACGCTGCACACAGGTCGCCACATACTTCACCTCACATGTTTACACACAAGAATACCGTGCAGCTGTTCTCCTAAAGCTTCAAAGATGCTTTAAGATCACCCAGCTCTCCATCTGATCCCGTTAAAGCTGACTTATTGACCTTCTTGCAGACAGGAGTTTGATCTTTGTGGAGGCTTTTCTGGTTTGTTTTGACATCATGTTGTTTCCCTTCCTTTCTCTCTTCCTTATGTGCTATCCTTCCTTGCTGTCTCTCTCCTACTCTCATAAATCCTTTTTTCTGATATACAGAAAACAGCTTCCGGTGGGATTAGATGCTTGGACTGTCAGGGATAGCAGGGTGGTGGAGGGGTGGAGGGTAGGAAACCACCTCAAGGGTACTGATCCCTGGGTCTGCAGGTGTCAGTTTAAGCATGAGGAAAAGATTTGTTAGAGAGGAGAAGCGGGAGAGGCAGCTGCCCTCCAGGCCCTGGAAATCAGCAACAGCTTAAAAATGTCAGATCTCCATACCCCGGCTTTATGTTTTAATCCAAAATGATTCATTAAAAGGTTATGAAGAAATACTAGACTTCAGAACTGCTGAACTACTGTGTTACTTTTCTTTCAAAGCATAACTGTTGCAGTGGCCATCTAGTCTGACCCAGACCGCCTGCTTAGTCCGGGTTTAATGAGTCCAGCGGCTCAGCCATGAACCGGTCTCTGGTTTGTGGTATTTAGTTGTTTGTGGTTTAGGTTTCAGTCCCAAATTGAATCTTGGGCCAATCAACACTTTACACACTGTTACAGGGCGACTGTGGCTCAGTGGTAGAGCAGGGTCGTCCATCAATAAGAGGATTAGAGGTTTGATCCCCAGCTCCGCTAGTCCACTTAACCCCAAATTGGTCCGGTTGCTGTGGTGTATGAATGGGTTGAATGTTAGGCCTGATGGGCAGGTGGCACCTTGCATGGGAGTCCCTGTCATGGGTGTGAATGATGACATGTATGTATAGCACTTTTAGTCTTTGACCACTCAAACACCACAAGTACAGTCCATTTACCATTTGTAATTAAAATACCTACCACACTGCTGTCTATTTTCATTTTAATTATGGTAGCAGCTATTATATGGTGTCAGGGAGCAAAAGAGAGAGTGAGCATTTGATTGTTCAATCTTCTATTTGTTGTTTAATGCTATACATGTTCTGGATCAATGAGAATTCAACACCAACAAGTTTGCAAAAAATGTTGGAACAAATGTTTCTCGGGCCATATATTGTCATAAAACACAAAAAAATGCATGAGCCTGATGGAAGGAAATGTGATTCAAAAAAAAGTTTAATAAATCTAAAAAGATTTCATATACTCACTCTGAAAATTGATTTTCCCATAAAAGAACAGATTGCTTGTGGTCCAGCGCTGGTCCAAAGGTGGGAAATCAATCAGAACCTTCATCGCTACACTTTTGAGTACTGCAACTTTTTGTATTTGATTAAATGTATGTTGTGCTTTTACATTTGTACTTTTGTTACTTTTAACCTAGTAGAAAGGCTGTGTCTGATAGTCATATTGTTATAAATAACGGCAATAAAGCAGACCTGTACATTTGTATCATCTTTATACAGACAGTTTCATCTTCATGTGAATCATTTCCAATTAATCTTCACTTTTTCACCTTTCCATCCAGGAGGTAAACTTCATTCTTAAAAGTAAAACATGTATAAACCCATTGATTTATCTGAAAACAGGCTTGTATTTATTTATTTTTGTAGTTTATGTTTTGGGAGTTTGGCTTTTTTTAATTGGATCAGCCAAAGATGGACAGGAATGTTGAGGGGATCATGTATATATTACAAAGTAGTGTATAGTAATATAATTATACATAATAAAATTACTTATGACTAGATTTTATTTAAATCAATACAAAATAAAAGTGTTGAATAATTTGAACTGTTATATGTTTTTACGCAAATAACCACTGTATGACCATAACAAAGTTAAAATAATCCCAAAAAGTTTTTAAAAAGTTATAATTATTATTAATAAGAATTATAAAGCAGTTACAAAAAAACGATCACCCGATAAAACTCATTGGCAATCAGTATAGGTGGCAAAAAATTTGATCTGGTATCTCTAAATCAATTCTTTCTTCTTTTTTTTTCTACTGATCCAATCTGTGACTCAAAAATGTGAGGCGGTCAGAACCAGGAGCCTTGTACCCTGTGCACCACTGTTGGGATGTATGGGCTGGAAGTTACACAGTACATGTGTGTTGCACATGGTTTAAAAGGTGAAAATAGTGTAAATAAAGTGTTGCAAGAAAATAAAATACTCTTTTGAATCTGAGACATTATTCAGTTTATCAGTAGTGAGGAAGAGGAAAGAGTATTGGTGTGAAGTGTAAGACATTTTAGTAGATTGCATTTTTATTTTCATTAGTTTTACACCACCAGATTTTCTTCTGATTCCTCACATTCCTATAATTCCTCCAGGGCGACTCTTGGGGTCTGCAAAATTGTTTTCACTGGTGCAAGCTGGTCCAATTTTTGAAATATGGTAGCAGAAAAAGCAATTACCATGTCATCACGGGAGTAAAGTACACTGGGAATGCTCCTGGTCCAACATGTTGGCAGTGCTTTCATCAATGTGACGCTTCTGAACCAATTTGATAATTGGCTTGTTTGCAGTTACAGCATCGGTTAAAAAAACGATAGAGAGATCAGACATGTCCACGTCAAGCCCAGCTGTAATGGTGACAAAACAATTTGGATTGCACTAAAATCATATGGAGGACCTAAATTGTGAATTGAGCAGGATACATGTTATTGGTGCCATAGTCAATATGAATGTTAAAGTCACCTGTGATAAATATGCTGTCATCTCCCCTAGTTTCTGTCCATAGGACAACCAGACTGCAGCTAACCCGTATCAACCCGTATCAACCCGTATCAACCCGCTGGCTCAACTAATCACATACGGTCAATGGGTCAGTGGCCCCTTGTTGTCGGCGCTGCAGGTTGCCCTACAGTGTGTGTGTGTGTGCTGCCTCTAGTGGCCTTAGTCATTATGACGGGAGTAAAGATGGAGGTTATCTTTTCCTAGACATAATGAACTGCCACTCGCGCTGCTGGGGGACAGGGTTAAATAAAATGCTGGTGAGCTTGCTCTATGGGATGCAGAAGATCTGGATAGTTTTAGACTCTCCAGAGTGCCATTTGGCTTCATGCGCCACTGAGCAACTTTCACAGGAATGAATGGAGCCCATCCTCCAACGTTGTATCCAGTTCTCCTTATACATCCATAGTCTATAGAGTGAAACCACAACTTAAATCATTTACTTGACTTAAGTTACATTAACAACTTCTTATTTGAACTCAAACTATCTTTTCCTAAACCAAGTCATGTTGTTGCCTCAACCTAACTGAGTAGTAACATAACATACTTCTTTAAAAATGACGCTAAAGGGGAACCCAGTGTGTTACAAAGTGACCCTCAGGGTCCTCTGACACGGCGTCCACATGTGACGAGTTGGGAGTGAGCGACCACAGAAATAATGTGCTGATGACACCTAACCAGATTGTGTAATTACTTTTGCCCTGGTGGGCCTGGCCTGCAACAGAGATGTCCAAGTCCTGAAGCCGGTTATTACCAATCCAAAATTGTAGTGTTTGGATGCACCTGGCATTTATCATGTAGTGCAAAGAAGCAAGTTCAAGTGGAGCTTCCAGGAGAACAGAAGACTGGAGGAAAGGGGAGGCCCAGCGGGGTTAAAGATTGTAGGTGACATGGGAGCTGGAGTGCATCCGGTATTCACATTGTGATCCCTTCTGTGCTCATTTGTTCTGTTGAAAGCCGGCAGGCAAAGGTCATCTTGTTTTTTTCTGGGGACGTCACGTTAATCAGCATGCCGTGCTAAAGAATATATATAAACTGTGGCGCACTGACAAGGTGGTAAATGCGGTTTATAAGCGGACCATCAGGCAGGTGGTGTTGGGCTGGTGGTCTAAATGAATCTCGACATATAAACTCTACTAATTTGCTCATTTATTGTTATTTCAGGCACATGCTGCCTTCAGGCTTCTTGGGACAAAATAGTATTTTTTTTTCTGCTCACCTGCTCAATAGAAGTAGAGGAAAAGTAAAGAAATGGGTCAAGATCTTTTTGTATTTAACTGTGAGGGAATGATGGTCAGGCTCTTTTTAATTATAGTGTTCAACTGTAGTTACAGAGCAGATTAATGTTGACTCCTCTGACTCGGCTCACCTGCAGTGATGTTGGTCCAGTCAGTAGCAGTGACATGATTAACTGCCAGACACCACTAGAGGTGTCCTCGCTATCATATTTAATGTTTCCTCATTCCTCAGTCTATATTTGATGTATTCTATATTCATAAACTTGCACCTTTTAAATGCGGGTTCAGACCTCATAGGGATGATGATGACAAACCTGTAATGAATTTGGTTCCTAGTCAATAATCAGAAGTTTCCAACAACAAGAATTTAATTTCAGTGTGAAACTCCCCAGTGGAAGCAAATATGAAGCTGGCTTCAGAGTCTGTGCTGACAAGCAGGTTGTACTGGTGATAAACTCACACAGAGAAGAGAGAGGAAGGAGAAAGACAAGAGACGGTTATTATCAAACGGGGCACATGGTTGGAAAAGTATTAATCAGGTGTAAGAGAAAGCAGTTACCTTCCTCTGCACACCGTTTGCTCATAGTTGCAACATCAAGGTGCATACTGCCACCTACTGGACATGTATTCAGTCATATTCAATACCACACATAGAATAATTAAATAAATCCTGCTTTCACATTTTAAATGTATACTAAAAGTACAGCAGTTTTACTGTGTTGAAGTTGTGCTGGTAAACCACACTAATGCAATAGAAACATACTTAATGAGCTTATTTGTTTGATATGTAAAATAATATTCAAAAAATAGAAGTACATCAAATTTACATACAATTTTATTGAAACGTTATGTTAAAGCTTTTTGATAAAGTTGGTAAAAAAAAAAACTGTAACTTCTGCATTTTGGAAAACTGAATAATTTCACCAAATTGTACACACATTGTATATTGTTGACATAATATCCCCAAAGGATATCCCCAAACTGCATTCTACAGTTAGTGAGAACGGAGACAATATGTCAGGGAAATTATATATTTTATATCTGAATTATATTTGAGTGCATTGGGAAGTAAAAACCGCTGCTTAAGGAAGAAAGTCAGAATTTGCGTATTCTATAAAAACATTTCTGAAAAGAATCTTTTACCTTTACCTTTTAAACTATTGTTTACTATGAGCATCCAGATACATCCTAAACATCAAATTCACTGAGAAACTCAAGACAAACTTTTTTTGTGGTAAACTTTCTTTTCTTTTTTTCCAAGGGGACCTTGACAGTTGCTGTCGTTGAGGGATGACTAAGCATTACCTACTCGCTGTTCCCCTCCAGTGTCCTCATCATTTCCCCAACAATGTCCCAGTCACAGCCCGACTCTGCCTCTGTCCCTCAGCGGAGGATTAGTCAGGTGAGGATTTGCCACAACAGGTGGACTTTTTCTCATGCATCAAAGAATGTTCACAAAGCATGCCGTCCTTCTGAGGGATGCTACACAGTCATGCCCGTTTCTTTCAGCTGGGAAACGCACGCTTCCTGTCACTGTAGTTCCTTCTAGAAATCCCACTGATGAGACCTCTCTGGTGCCCGCACAGCATTCAATATTTGATTTCACCAGCACGACCGCACAGACAGAAATGGCAAGGAAACATTTACTGTACAGCTAGGTTAATGTGTAGGTCTGTTTACATTATAGGACTTATGGGTTATTCCTACTAGAGGTGAAGTGATCCCATCCTGGCATCACTCTGATAGTCTTCGTTCTCCACTGAAGGGCATTCTCAAGTTTAGTCGACTCTGATACAAGACCTCAGCAGGGAGCCAAATAAGTGAGAATCTTCCAAAGTTACAGTTATTTGTACATGTATTCACTTACACTTTTGCCAGACAGGTTTTCTTTGCTCATCTATGGAGGGATAAGTATAAGTGATAAGTATCAGAAAATATAGAATTAGATTTCCAAGTGTTTTTCTGCCTTGTAAAATATGATGCATGTAGTTATCATATTTGTAAAATGCATTAGTCTTGCTTACACTTGGAAGAACAGCTTTTCCCAACATTCAGTTCAGGTGCTGTTGAGGTTCTGAGCACTGGAACATCATAAATAAAGTGAGTACAAGTGATTGAAGGTTTGGGTCAAAACATTCCAAGTTTTCATTTTGCCGCTCCTGCCGACAAGACTTGGTATTTAATGATCAGTTTGATTATGATTACTGAGTGAAAGAGGCCAGTGTTACCAACTCTCCTCCTCCATAAAGGCTGTGAATGACTCCATGATCATGGCATCAAACCATAAGTGGCCAACAGCAGTGTATGTATCATGGAAACCTCTTTCATGCTGGCATAAAGCCAATGGTTCAACGGCTAGTCCAATAGCGCAACTGCACTTGTGTGCCCTGAGCCAGGAGTCTTTGCCATGTTCTGTCTGCTGTTGTCGATTTCATATCAATGAGAATTTGGCATGTGGATGGAGGGATGGAGCCAGTGTCTCTTTAGTCTCCATGATCTACGATGAGAAAAGTCTAAAAACTGGTTCCTTTCACTGTTAATTGGATAATATCTCCAAGTGAACTGTTTGGGCTTTAATGATCCATCATAGCTTTACTGGAAGGGTATTCTCCTGGAAGCAAAGAGGATATTGACCACGTCTCTGTGTCTCCATCGGTCCTTGACAGACGAGAGAAGGGGGGGTGTAGAGAAAGATGGAGAGCCCGAGCTTCCCCACAGAGACCAGCACAGAAAACACAGTAAAATGTTTTTCTCAACAGCATTGTTGTGTCTGCGGTATTCTATAATTCACATATGCACCCCCAGTAGTGAAATCAATAAATAAATACATTTTGCATACATCATGGTTGCTCTCACCGCGGATGTTTCTTTCCACCTTTCACCCTCGCTCATGGGAGTAAGAGAACCTGGAATAACTGAGATGCGGTTTTGCGAGATTTCCAATAAATCTTTCATGTGCCAAGATGGGTTTTAGTTTTCCCCCCTCCAGTGTCAACTCATCTGCACGCCAGTGAAGGACAATTACTTTATTTTCCAAACACATATAATACATCTGTTTATTTCTCCCATATCATATTGACACAAAACATTAGTTTTTTTCTTTTTTCCTCCACCTACAGATACAGCACTCAAGCAGTCAAAAATTCTCCCTGTCTTTCTCTGTTGGGAGAACCTGTTTGTAAAATGGACAAAGACCTGTCCAAGGGGAAGTTGATCATTTTGGAGAAAAGCACGGAAAACCAAACAAACCGTCTCCCACATGAAAGGCTCCATGAATATTCATGAGTGATGATCACAGTGGGCTATTATTATAAGTATACCTGTATCTTCATGCAATAAATGTAACGCATGCAGAGCTCCAAATTAGAAAAGTAAGCTCGAAAGTTTTAATATTATCAAAAAAGTATCTTTAATCTGTAATAAATATTTTTTGTATAGGTTAGGTTCAGGATGACTCCGAATATGTTGTGTTTTAAAATAATTAAGATATTAATAATTTCCCTATATTTCCACCTCTTAAGGAATTCCTGTAATTAAGGTTCAGATTTGAGGAAATTATTCATATATTTTTAACTGAATTTCCGTTTAATAATCTCAGAAACTGTATAGTAAAAAACAAATACATAAATAAACTCACATGGAATTTGAGATGGACATAGTAGGGTTTCAATTATAGTTAAAATGTGAGGAAATAATGAATACAACCGTGTAATTTGAGCTGAAAGTTTCTTTTACAGTAAACTTTCACTGTATTCTTGTTCATAATGCCCCCCATGATGTCCATGTCAAAGCTCATGTGATTGTACTGTACAGTTTGAGAATTTTGTATTATGTAACATATAACAATGTAATATAGTCCAAATAGGAAACAACACGTTGCTAAAACTCTACAAACAAATAATAGGACTACAAAGATCGATCAAACTAACTGTATTTACTAAATCAATGTTCTTTTTTTCCAAGAGAAAAAAAAATAGAACTTCTGGTACAAACGCAATATGTAACCCATGTTGTGCTTAAGTGCAAATGTGTGATTTATTGTAGTGTTTGACTATTGGCATGGGTCCAACGTAACCACAAAGTTCACAACAACAGGACTGCACTGGATGAATTCAGCAGGTGGAAGAGGTTTTCTGAGACTTTTAGGAGCAGATAGTGGCTCAGAAACTCCCAATACACGCTTATAATAATCAACATCAATCAATAGTATGTGTTCAGTGTGAACACAGATAAAATATCTGACCCAAAGGCAGGTGTCACCAAGGCATGCTGTATCCTTTCATACATGCTCATACGTGCAACTAATGTTCATATATCCAACTAAAATGTATTTAAATTTGATTGTAGTCCGGTTAACGTCAGTATAGTGATGATCCTTTATGCGTCATTTCTTTATTTCTTTATTTTTTTGTCGTTGAAGTTGAGTTTACAGAAACGGTTTCTTGGGTGATTTGTAAAATATGATGAAGCTTTTGAACATTATGATGTAATCAGCATCCTGCTTTGCTGCTTGCCAAACTTTAAAATCTGTCTTATCTGTTTTTCTCTTTTTGTTTGTCTCTCCATAAGAAAGCAGAAAAACATAAAAGCTGCGTCCAAACTTTCTACTTCATTCTCCCATTCGCTTCACTGCTAAAGCTCTACAGCACATGAACTTCTCCCCTCAAGCCACAACCACAGTCTGGTTATAAGATATGTATTGTGTGCCTTTCCTGACATCTAGTGGAAAGAAAGGGAACATGGTCTTTACTTTACTATTCTCTAGTGGGGAGTTTCAACTCACTTGTGTGTTCCAATAAAAAGGCTTTGCAGCTGACAGTACTGTTCCTCAGAGGGATACTCTGAGTATCACAAAGACACAATACAATGTTTTCTCCTCAACGAGCAGCAGAGGTAACTACTCCTGCATCATAATCAAGTTGCATTTCACTTTCAGAAGATTGGCTTTGAGTGGCACTTAGAAAACATTAGACATGCAGAACTTCTCATTTCTTTCTCAGTTGGCCATGAACAACACACTAAAAGTCATTGGTGTGATGCACTGAGCATGAAGTTCATGTTGCCTTGAGCAAAGTCTGTGTCCCCATGTTGTGGAAGGGGGTGTGATTTTAACTGACTTTCACGAGCCAGTTCTCCTGCACGCTTAAACCAATAATTTGAGATCTGGTTTTACTGAAAGTGTGACAACTGACACGGGCCAAGGCCATAAAACCAACTGTGAAAAGCAACAGTCACTTTGAAAGTAAAAGACAAGACTTGGATATAGTTTAAGAAAGTCTTTCACAACATCCGTGTCAATATTGTCACTGTAAATAATCATTTACAGGCTCTTCACTGCAGTGGGAGATTCTGACTCTTGAAAATAAACTTCCACATTGTTTCCTCCTCCAACTTCAAGTTGTTCAAACAAAGCATTATCTATGAGAGCTTCTTTAGTTGCATCATCCTTCTCAGGTGGCTCTCAGACCAAGGTTGGTATAGTTTTGACTTTTACAATTAATTTGAGTTTTTATGTTAGTTTTCAGAGTGTTTACTAGTTTTCATTTTTTCAGAAAGGTTTAGTTTTATTACTACATATACATACAAAATACACGGTTGGAGAACTAGAAATGTCGATAATATTTAGTCTTCATGATTATTTAGTGCCTCATGTGAAGCAATTATGGTAAAACACCCACACTTTTTGTGAACTTCCTCAATGTCATGATGGGAATTCATGTCTCATTATTTTCATGACTTTTTTTTTACCAGGCAACGTTGTTTTTATTTTATTTTACTATAATATAATATATAATAATAACTCAAAACTGTTGTCTTGTCTTTGCACAATAAATATTTCAGAACTCACAACTTTCTTATTGAATGAAGTGTATTTCATTTATTTTAAATTTGTTATAAAAATGGGCCACACTGAGTCTCAATCATTCCTTATTTTATGAATATTGTTTTTCTCAATTCTTTTCTGGGTGTTTATGATTTGTTGTAATTTACAAATTGGCTTCTGTGTAAGCATTAGGTTTGAGATCATTGCAGCAAACGGTTGACTTAGCAGCTGCTCTGGAGCTTCCTCGGCAAATCCAGTTGCTCAGTTATCGTGGAGCTGTGACGTCAAATGTTCTTTGAACTTCTCTTCTATAATTGATTAAAAGCTTCAAAACAGCTGCTGAATGGCCGAATGGAGTAAAATCGTCTTGTTGTTTCCAAGGTCACGACTTAACTCCATCAATATATCATACTATATATTCATTGTTGTTTTTACTGCCTAAATCACAAAGTGGGCTCTGATTCAGTTCCATACAGGGATACATCACAGTTGAGAAAAAGCCACCAAAGACAAAGTGAAATGTAGTAATAGGGGGGCGACTGTGGCGACTGTGGCTCAGTGGTTAGCAAGTCAGTCTTTCAATCAGAGGGTCGGTGGTTCAAACCCCAGCTCAGCCAGTCCACGTCGTTGTGTCCTTGAGCAAGACACTTAACCCTCATTGCTCACCGTTGCTGTGTCTACGGTCTACTTTATACTGTATATCATGTAAGTCGCTTTGGATAAAAGCGTCAGCTAAATGAAATGTAATAATGTAATAATAATGTAATAGTAACTATAAATGCACATCATCACTATACTGACGTTAACGGGACTACAATCAAATTTAAATACATTTTAGTTGGATATATGAACATTAGTTGCACGTATGAGCATGTATGAAAGGATACAGCATGCCTTGGTGACACCTGCCTTTGGGTCAGATATTTTATCTGTGTTCACACTGAACACATACTATTGATTGATGTTGATTATTATAAGCGTGTATTGGGAGTTTCTGAGCCACTATCTGCTCCTAAAAGTCTCAGAAAACCTCTTCCACCTGCTGAATTCATCCAGTGCAGTCCTGTTGTTGTGAACTTTGTGGTTACGTTGGACCCATGCCAATAGTCAAACACTACAATAAATCACACATTTGCACTTAAGCACAACATGGGTTACATATTGCGTTTGTACCAGAAGTTCTATTTTTTTTTCTCTTGGAAAAAAAGAACATTGATTTAGTAAATACAGTTAGTTTGATCGATCTTTGTAGTCCTATTATTTGTTTGTAGAGTTTTAGCAACGTGTTGTTTCCTATTTGGACTATATTACATTGTTATATGTTACATAATACAAAATTCTCAAACTGTACAGTACAATCACATGAGCTTTGACATGGACATCATGGGGGGCATTATGAACAAGAATACAGTGAAAGTTTACTGTAAAAGAAACTTTCAGCTCAAATTACACGGTTGTATTCATTATTTCCTCACATTTTAACTATAATTGAAACCCTACTATGTCCATCTCAAATTCCATGTGAGTTTATTTATGTATTTGTTTTTTACTATACAGTTTCTGAGATTATTAAACGGAAATTCAGTTAAAAATATTTGAATAATTTCCTCAAATCTGAACCTTAATTACAGGAATTCCTTAAGAGGTGGAAATATAGGGAAATTATTAATATCTTAATTATTTTAAAACACAACATATTCGGAGTCATCCTGAACCTAACCTATACAAAAAATATTTATTACAGATTAAAGATACTTTTTTGATAATATTAAAACTTTCGAGCTTACTTTTCTAATTGAAAAGAGTACAGAAGATTTCTATTATATTTGAATTTCATATGATAGTTTTTCACTCTAATTGGACAATGTGTTGCTCTTCGTACTTTTTGGACTATCCAAGCACCGTAACACCACGAATACACCTCTCTCTCTCTCTCTCTCTCTCTCTCTCTCTCGCTCTCTCTCTCTCTCTCTCTCTCTCTCTCTCTCTCTCTCTGGCTCTGCTAATCCCAGGTACGCAAACCGTCTCACATTCTTCCTGTAAACACAATAACACTCTTAACAGGTTAACATCACATCCGTTTAAATGTTTTAAAATACAATATGAAAGACATTGTTCTTTGAGGGGGGTTCTTGCTCGTGTGACCTAATAATAATTGAACATGTATTATCATCACATGTGTTATCGGCGCTTCACACCTTAACAGCGCAGATGTCAGCGGCAATATGACGCAATGTTGCGTAATCGGCGCTGCATGCCACGCGACATTTGTTGCCTGTGTCAGCACAACTGAGGCGAGTGGAGACCGTCGCGCGCACACACACACACACTTCACAATTCAACATAAACCATGAGTTTGGCATCACTGACCACAATGTATGTGGGGCTGACAACACACAGGTCTTTTTATGTGGCTTATACGTCCATAAATGTGCCTCTGATAATCCATAGACCCTTGTCCCCATATGATTATTCATTTACCCCCCCCCCCCCCTCCCATGTCCTCATGTTGGGCGCATCCTAATGGCCAGCCTGCCACTGTTATTTAAAGAGCACCCACTCTCTCTGAAACCTGCACTCTGTCAGAGAGTTAGTAACCCTCTTTTATAATTAAGCCGTTAATTTGCCAGACTACAGTGGAAGTGTAGAATACATTTACAATAAGTTAAAAAATAAAAAAAATATTACAAGACCATCATGGAAAAAGGTACAGTATGAGCAGAGGGAACATGGATTGTTAGTGATGTGAAGACCTGCTTGAAACGTGTCTTTAGGTCTGATGCAACTTCACTCTGTTGGAGCTGCCACGTGTTGTTTTGTGCTAATTTGTTCATTGGCTGGTGGAAGTAATCCTGCTGGAATGTGTCAGTGGTTTGAGTGTTTTTTTTTGCATTGTAGCTTTTGTCTGCTTGAACATTACCATGCAGTTAACCTAGTGCTTAGTGTGTAACCAGGTAGTGGACTGTGAAGACATTTCATTTACCTTTGTTATCATCTTTGCACTAGAAGATTCAAGGTTAGTGGCAGCTTAGCAAATCAGGATTCATGGGGTGTCTGTGAATGTAGAGCAACAGAAGTTCAGGGAAATTTAAGAGAGTTTGTCCTTTATAAAATGTTAATGTTGTTGTGGCTCCTTTTAACATGAAAGTCATACTAAACGTTTTTTAATATATTATTTTTTATATTATTATAATTATACATTATTTCAACATGTCCTGACACATTGCACTATCTGCTGAAGTGGTGGCTTTCTCTGCTTTTAATCAATCACTTGAATTCAAATATTTGTAGCCTTTTTTGGCATTTCTTCATTTATTTGCGGCATTTGCAGTCACACCAAAGTATTGTTTTTGAGATTGCTTGCTGTAATCAGACTAAAGGTTAATCTGTGTTTTGAATAACTTTATCTCATAAATTATGTATTGACATACATCTCTGTAAAATGTCACTTTCAAATCTAATGACTGGCATAGTAGTTTCTTCTTAAAAACTGGATATAATTGATAAAATAAATATATTGAATACTTTGTTTTCTGAACTAGCTGATAGATGATTCACAGGCAGGAGTTCTTGAACTTTGCCACATATTCTAGAGGCAGTAGTAGAAATAGTTGATGTTTTCACACAAAGTTGCATACAATTCCTCTTTGAACAAAAAATATTGTTTTACTTGTTTCCAAATCCTTTTTTCTTAATCTAATCTGGACACGTTTGTGCTCCACAGCTCGTAGCAACATGACAGAGTTTTGGAAGGAGCACTCCAAGGCTGCCACGGTGGAGGAGATGATGCTGGACACTCGAGCCAAGGAGCTGACTCAGCTGGAGCTGCCCGAGATCCTGTCCATGCTGCCCTGCCTGGGTGGATTCAGAGTGCTGGAGCTGGGAGCCGGCATCGGGTGAGCGCACAGCTGCCTTCGACTGGTCCGTAGCACCGGATGTGTGTGAGCTGGGTTTTCAGGGGCTCTATAACAGAAGGCAATGTCAGGTTTTGGTGATACGATTATGTCTTTTAATGTTGATGATGTCTAAAAAAAATAAAGTGGTTCTGCACTTAATGAAGGTGGTGAGGTATATTTATACTGCCGTGTCTCTCCAGTCGTTACACCAGCCACCTGCTGACCAAGGCCTCCCATGTGACGGCTGTGGACTTCATGGAGAGCTTTGTGGAGAGGAACAGGCAGGACAATGGTCACCATGGCAACGCTACCTTCATCCAAGCTGATGTCACAAAGCTGGATATACCCCAAAACAGGTGTGTGTGTGTGTGTGTGTGTTAAGAAATCTGTTTTTTATTCTTGCTGCGCCCTCAGGACGGCGAGACAGATGTGACGGTCGGTCCGTCACCTCGGTCCAGACTGAAAAATGTAACAACTATTAGATGGATTGCAAGGGGGTTCAGACACATTTATGGTCTGACCCCTGACCTTTCCTGCTGTTGGATCAATGAGACATTCATGCCCACCGTCAGGGAGAATTTAAAATACTTTAGTGATCCACAGTTTCCATTTAGCGCCATCAACCTTCATTTGTTTAGCAAAGTACAGCCTCTCAGTGCTGGAGGACGAACGACGGACCGCAATGAACTTGTGCCGCTTACAGCCATTAGATTAATATGCTGGCCATTAGATCATACGTTGGACATTTCCAAGCTTTCGACTGGAACCAGAATAACGGCTTTATTTAGATAACAGAAAGGCATCTTAGCGTTTTGTATTCATTTGATGCATGCATTTATTGTGCCCCTCAGCATTGACTTGATCTTCTCCAACTGGCTGCTGATGTACCTGAGCGACGAGGAGCTAAAGTCCTTCATGATGAAGATGCTAGGCTGGCTGCAGCCCGGTGGATTTCTTTTCTTCAGAGAGTCCTGCAACCACCGCTCAGGTACTGAGCTCACGATAAAACATCCACATCTTTCTTCCATCAATAATAAGGATTTAAACATTGACAGAAACTGATTCTAACTCAAGAAAATGTCAGTTGACAATGAATGTTCAGCAACAGCAACTTCTTTTTTTGGAAACAATAAGGAGAGGAAAGGATTTGTTTTAACTTGTATATTTGAACCAAGGTGACTCCAAGAGGGACTTCAACCCCACCTGCTACCGCACTGAGGCACAATACAGCCAAATTGTCTCGTCACTTCCTGTGGAGGAGCATGAGGGGGGCCAGATGTTTGGTTTCGACATCGTGTTGAAAAAGAAAGTACAGGCCTACGTTGAGGTAGGCGATGAAGTATTCTAGTCAAACCAAGTATGAAACAGAAGGACAAAGACGTGTGTGAAGATGTGAGGATGTGTCGTCAACTCTTCCTCCCCTTCCTGACCCCTGTGCATCCTTTTCCAGATGAAAAACAATCCCAATCAGATCTGTTGGCTTGTGGAGAAGGTTCCTCGCTCCTCGAGCACCGACGGCGGATTCAGCACCTTCCAGCAGTTCCTGGACAACGAGCAGTACACCAAGCGCGGCATCTTGCGCTACGAGAAGATGTTCGGGGACGGTTACGTCAGCACAGGCGGGCCCAGCACCACCAAGGTAGGAATAATGTCTGAAAAACACCAAAGACAGAAGGACTCGACAGGTGCTTTTTGGTTGTTGATCATGTCCGCTACAGCATTAAATAAATGTACTCGCTTCCACTCAGGTCCACTACTTTGATCCAGATTGAAATATCTCAGAATTAGGGACACGCCCATCAGCCTCAGCTATGCTTTGTTTCATGCTTTATTTTTATATTTTTTCAATTCAAAAGCTTTCATGCCAACATGCTAAACTAAGATGGTGAACATGGTGTAGCATATACCATTATAACATTATAGCCGTTTATTATCGGCACGTAAGCATCACCAACGGCACTAACGTGTTAGTGAGTTGACGTTAGCATTTGTTAGCAGTGATGTTCCTAAATACAGCCTTAAAGAGGCACTGTAGACTCTTCCATAAGACAAATGCTACGATTTCGTTTTTGTTAGGGAAGCTGCTTTTTCTTTGGTATAACATTGATATAAATACATGACCATGACTAATGACTAAGAAATGTAAGATATGACCCATGTGTGTCATGGACGAAAAAATATAAATATTGTTGTCGATATTTGACACTAAACACACAGGACCGGCACGTGGCTTTATCTCTCTGGACTTTGGATTAACTAAAGAATGAAGCCTTTTCTGTGCTGACAGGAGTTTGTGGACCGGCTGAACCTGAAGCCCGGACAGAAGGTTCTGGATGTTGGCTGTGGCATCGGTGGAGGAGACTTTTACATGGCAAAGGTGAGAGCCTCGGCATCTGGAACATGATGATGATGGGGAGATTATATAATTTTATAATCTCTATCTTTATATAAAGATTAAAGGCACTGCAGCGTGGCAATGGTTATATTACTTTTCAGACGTTTGGAGTGGAGGTGCTTGGGCTGGACCTGTCGGACAACATGGTGGACATCGCCATGGAGAGGGCGATCTCTGAGAAGTTGCCATCAGTACGTCTTATCCTACTGGTTTAAATACCTCAGATGATGGTTTGATATATTTAATGTATGTATTATGTATGAATATATTTCAATCAGTAATGGCATGCACTTCAGGTCCAGTTTGAGGTGGCCGATGCCACTAGGAGGTCATTCCCTGAAGGTTCCTTCGATGTGGTTTACAGCAGAGACACAATCCTGCACATAGAAGACAAACCCGCCCTCTTCAAACGCTTCCATGTGAGCATCTTCTCTCATACTTTAAATGGTAGCATTAAGTCATCTCATTGACTTCCAAACCTCTTTAATTTTCTTGTAGGAAGTCTGGCAAATCTAACAAAATGTATGCACAAACATGCCATAGTATATATATATTTATTTTTTCTTTGGGAAACTAGAGCCTTTTATGTTTCTTGATCTGGTTTAACTAAACCACCTTTTTTTTCCATTCACCTTGTTATTTGTGTCCAGTCATGGTTAAAGCCAGGCGGCAAGTTGCTTATCAGTGATTACTGCGCCGGGGAGAAGCCGTGGACAGCGGCGTTCGAAGTCTACGTCAAACAGAGGGGCTATGTCCTCTACACACCATCAACGTATGGCAAGGTAAATATACAGTACAGCCGGATTGTGCAACAGTTTGTGGAAGGACCACACCGCCCTATGGGGGTTTCGGCTTTTGGTCCACTTTATTATTATGTAACCAGATTGGGACACAAATTATCGCAACTATGTTGCAATGTCTGTTCGCACACTTTACTATTCAATATATAAACAAAGTGATATCTCCGTGAACTGATACGTCGGTATTGGCACATATGTAGACTGATAAGTTGAAAGAAATGGCATAGATATCTTTGGCAGAATATAGAAACAGTGTCACCATAGTTTGTCCACCAGCACTGATAAACGTTTTGAAACTGCACAGTGTCGTGCTCCTCTTCCCTCACTGTGCAGTGAAAAGAGAAACGTATGTATAAAATATTGATATATCGTTTTAATGGTTGCCTGTCCACTGTTGGCTATCAGACAATTGCACAAACTTCCCTAAAAGAAAACAAACCATAGTTGTAGTAAATGAGCTATAAAACATAACAAGTATGGTCCTATAACTGTTAGTGAAGCCAAGATCTCATGTTCAGTTAAGATCTTAAACTATCAAAGACTGTAAACTTTGTAATAAATCTTTCTCTGCTTTGCCAAGTCCCTAGGCACACTCTTAGTCTGCCCTGTAGATGTATTACTATTGTCCACCAGCTGGCGGCGCTGATTTCCTGTCTACTTCACCCCTTCCGTCTCTTCTCCTGTAGTTCCTTGAGGAAGCTGGTTTCTGCAACGTTCAGTCAGAAGACCGGACCGACCAGTTCATCCAGGTAATAAAGACAGAGCTGCAAAGAGCCGAGCTCATCAAGGAAGAATTCATTCAGGTTAGTGTGCAAAATCTGTCAACTTACTAAAACACACTAAACCACCATGGGGCGGCTGTGGCTCAGTGGTTAGCAACTCGGCCTTTCAATCAGAGGGTCGGTGGTTCGATCCCCGGCTCCGGCAGTGTGTGTCGTTGTGTCCTTGAGCAAGACACTTAACCCTAATTGCTCACCGTTGCTGTGTCTACTGTATAGCATGTAAGTCGCTTTGGATAAAAGCGTCAGCTAAATGAAATGTAATGTAATGTGTCTCCAAATTCTTTGGATGCCTCATCATCATGCCTGCTCCTGTCGCCTGCAGGAATTCTCTGAAGAGGATTATTTTGCAATAGTAAACGGATGGAGGGAAAAACTGAAACGTTCCAACAGTGGAGACCAGCGATGGGGACTCTTTTATGCAACAAGAGATTGAGTGCTGCACTAAGATTTGACAAGATAATAAAAGAAAAAAGGGAATGTTTCTTTATTATCTATGTTTTGTTGGAGAAAAAAAACAACGTCACTAATTTCAGAATAAAACATGCAGTGTTTGTTAAGTGAGAGACTGTCCAATGTGATGAGGTTAATAAATATAAAACGTTTGTGTGTGTACACGTGTGTATATGTATTCCATTAGTTATAGTAAAATTCTGATTACTGATACATTTGGATAAAATTAGGATTTTAGCAGGAATCCATTTTCAAAATAACATTTAAAATAAAGAATAATACTACTACTACTACTACTACTACTACTACTACTATATCTACAAACATTACAACAGTTCAAGACACAAGTGTCACACCACAATAATTACATTTACAATGGACAAATACACTACATGAGACTTTGTCCTCAACCCCATTGACAAAACCAGTGATTTGACTTCATTGTTGATGATATAACCCGGTCTGAAAGCAATAAAATACACCCATATTTGATTCAATAGAAAAAGGACTTTTGCACCTTGGTCTGGTATGACCATTACATTACATTACATTTCATTTAGCTGACGCTTTTATCCAAAGAATCAAGAAGGTACAATTTCATCAATAGAGTTCAACTACTAAGTGCTATCAGTAAGAGCCATTCCAGTGCTACTAAAGTGCTATTTCCTTTATTCAAGGTGTAGTCGGAAAAGATGTGTTTTTAGTTTGCGACGGAAGATGTAGAGACTTTCTGCTGTCCTGATGTCACTGGGGAACTTCAGCATGACCAGCAGCTTATAGTGGCGTATGATGACTCTACTTGTGTTACTTCTACACTTTGTTTTAGCATTCACCATTATCTTCCGTTTGCCACTTGTGGCCACAGCGGCTGTTACCAAAATAGACAGATGTTGAAAGTACACAAAAGCCATGCCGCCATGACATGGCCTCTCTGAATGCCGAAGGAAAACGATAACACCCGGCTCATGAAATGAGAATTTAACTTGTTATATTTTATGACAATAAAATGTGTCATCAGGATGTACGTGTACATGTACCATTGTAGATAGCTGCAGGCGGCCTCTTAACAGCTAAGTTCCAGCTGCAGGAAATGGAAGCAAGAGGATATTGAGGAGGGGGGTGGGGGGCACACCAAAACTTGACAGGCAGTCGTTAAACAAGATGTTCTTGTTTCACAGTGTACATAGTGTTTGCATTCACTTCAAATTCTCGACTGCTGGATTGTCAAGCATTGTTGGACTGCTGAATGTTCATCTGAGGATGGATTAGAGCAGCTCCACCTCAGGGCAAAATGGTCGTTGAAGCATTACCAGACTTAACCAAATGCCTCGTGCATCTTTTTAGCTGACACTGAAAATGTGTTCAGAACTGCTGATCAATAAGACAGATCTTGAGCTCCTGGGTTATGTTTGCTCTTATTAAACTGTCCCAACGTCCCTGTCTGTTCAGCTTTGCAACACTAATCATGGTGGAGACTTCTTTTGGGGATTTGTTTGACGTAGCGTGCCTCTGGTGCCTGCTATTTCACTGCTCAGCTAAGGATGTATTCACTTTTGTTTTGCATTGGCTGTCTGTTGAAAGCGAAGGCAAATTCATGAGAGATGCATTTTGGGATTATTGTGTTGTCTCTTAACACAAATGAGATTTTTGTGGAGCTAATTAACTGATTTAGGATAGTAGTATATACCCTGGATAGACTGGCGACTTATCCAGGGTGTACCCTGCCTTCGCCCAATGACAGCTGGGATCGGCTCCAGCGCCCCGCGACCCTAAAGAGGATAAGCGGTTCAGATAATGGATGGATGGATGGATAGTAGTATATAGGCATTATGATTCTACCTATACCTTTTAAGTCTTTCTTTTTTGTATATTAGATATGTGACTTTACTTGTTGTATTGTATTTAATGATTGACTGAATAAAACACATACTACTAACTGGTGCTTCCGTTTTTAATTTTACCCCACATCTGCTGTTCTTTGTTTCTCTTGGTAAAACATGTCATGCCAAACGGCGGACAAACACAACAAGGACACGTGGATCTCTGATGAATAGTGATAGTACTAGGAAAAGTCAAACGTTTGAGACATCAATCACAGTCACAGAGGAACTGCTAGATAGGGTTTCATATCGGTCCCTTCGCTTGTTCAGTGAGTTAGTGAGCTCTTGCTCACCTCTTTACTCTTCCTCAGTGACTTCCTTTTGACAGCTCAGGACGCTACGCCTCCTGCTGTGACTGGCTACGCGTCTGCGCGCAGAAAGCGGACCGTGAGAGGCGAAACAGTCGCAGCAATGGCGAGGCTAAGCGAGCATGGGATCCGCCTGAGTTCCGTACGTATTTCTCTCTTTTTTATCACATCATGGCGCAATGTGTATTTACTTGTTAAAATACTTTCCCTGAAGCTGCAGAACAACTGAAACTCTCGCAAACTTTTTTTTTTATTTTTCTAGATGAGTCCTTCCTTCCTGAACAGCAACTCCACAAGTCACACCTGGCCCTTCAGCGCGGTGGCAGAATTAATAGGTAGGTGTCATTAGGAAGGACCACCTGAAACCAGTGACTCCTGCACCTGCCGCCCCGGTGCGCGCTGAGCCTGTCCGCGGTCACGCGCTCCTCCGCTGTAACGTGGACCGTGTGTTCGAACAATTTGTGTTGATGCTAAAATGGACCGAATGGACTTCCTCTTTCACACCCTCAACGGGCTTGTCACAGTCTGTTGAAAGTGGAGCGGAGCGTTATGGTAACACAATGTGTTATTCATAATTAGCCTCACAACAAGTGAGTTAATTATAGTTAATTATGGCCATAATAGTCCTAAAAAGATACTCACGTGTCAATTATGATCACGCTTTACAGGCGAGAAGTTGTACATACATTCACTGTCTCGTTTTGTTAAGATATTTGAGGTAAATGGGAACAAAAGGCTGAACTTTTTTTACAATACAGCATGTAAATAACCAGGCGATGTGTCTTCCCACGTGATACAACGCGTCCGTTTCTGGGCTGTCAACATTGCCATTCCACCCCTCTGTGCTCTACTGGTTCAGACGTGCTGGCCATCTGTTGGCTGGTGAGCTTTGACAGGAGGAGAAGTGGGAGTGCCCTGTTGTGTGCATGATGATCAGTGTGTTTCTGTGGTCACTGCTCTCTGCTCACAGGGCTAGCACAACTGCTGGCATTAAAACCTGCATGCCTGTGAAGGGTATGCCATGCTTTCTCACGCTAGTGACTCTGGAACTCTGGAAGATCTGCAGCAAAATCTAACTGAGAATATTATATTTAATGTGAGTAGACATGGGAGATATGCCATAAGGTAAACATGTGAACAAGAAGAAAAGCAAAGTGTCACTTGCAGCAAAGTGAAAACAGAAGCATGGTATAGATTAGAGAGGTAAACTGAAACTATATGATAATATGCATGTATTAACTATATACTCACCATCAGGCCCGATCTTGGAACATTGGGTTCAGCCACTGGGACTGAGCATATAAATATGCTCATAAAAATATAAGAAAAAATCTAATAAATAAAACAAAAAACAAAAAAATGTCAAATCCCTGCCTCACAAGTCAATATAAGTTAATTGTGTCATGTTTATGACACTATTACACAATAATTATAAACATAAACCATAAGCATGACTTAAAGTGACTCAAAACCGACTCAAAATGCACCCAGAGTTTTGAGAAAATGCTGATTAAAAAAGTTAGGAGCTAGAAGGCTAAACTCAACGGTTTTGGAATCCATAGAGCCTACGGAGTCCGCCAATACCATTCCACTCTCACACAAAGCATCGCAAAGATATGCACAAGAATGTCATTTGTGTCCAGCAAAAAATATGAAAATTGACTTACTTATAGTGACTTACTAACATCTCATGATTGTCTCTCTGTTTTGAATTAATTTATTTCACCTCGTGTTCTAGACAATGCATCAGATCCTGGTGTGTCCGCTAAACAGATCTGGATAGATGTAGTTGAAGAATCTGGTCACCTGTGTCTAACCTTCACTGATAATGGCAGCGGCATGACTCCCAACAAATTGCACAAGATGCTCAGGTGAGACGCACACAGACATTGACATGTTAAGGAAAAACGTGTTTAAACAGCTTCAGAAACATCCAATTGCATCAAGTCGAACACACTGATATGTTCCTCTCTTCTGTATTGAAACCACACTGTGACTCACCAGCGCTTTTACGCTGAAAATTGAAACTGACGCACACATGAATTTAATTGACAACAAGTTTGATAATCCATTAATCCTTAAAGTGTATAAATAAACTAAATGCTGAACATTATTCCAACTTTACAAATGAGAGGGTTTGCTGCATCCTACAGCGTGCAGCGTAGGAGCCACGGCGCCCCTTTGGTAGAGGGCCGAGTCTGTACTTATAGAACCGGGGTTACATTATTGTTACCTTCCTTTGAACTTATTCAGGCTAGATTTATCCCCTGGTCTACATGAATGGAGTAGGAACTCTGCAGATCTGGAGAGAATAACACACTCTCTGTGTCCGGTCCTTCCATTCTGTTAAGACTGTGTGAGAGGATGATCTCTGGCACAGCAGCCTAAAAGCTGTGATATTCTGACTCGGTCCTCTCCGCCACCACACAGCATGGAAAGAGCAGAGCCGGTGATGAGGTCTGTGAACGCATCACTGCTGGCACACCTGTAAATGCAACAGCAGACAGTGTGTCACTGTGTTTAATCTGCCCTGTCTCCCATTTGGAGATCAAAGAGATCGGTGAGGATGTGTATGGCCCCTCCCTAGGGTTAAACTGAAATAAGGTGTACTACCTCCTCATGGAGAGGCACACTCTGATTGGCTGGCTACACATATGCTCATTTTCAGTGGGTGAATGCATGCCTGTGATTGGAGGACAGTATTACCCGTAGAGTCCAGTAGAGAGCAGAGCCTGTTTGAGTTACAACAAACAATATGAAGGAACATTGACTCTATGTACAAATGGCATCAATCACATCTAGTGACTTCTATGTATTAATAATGACCATTTATTCTACAATGAAAATAATCACATACATCCTTATTTTCCCCTTCTCTCTTATGTCCAGCTTTGGTTTCACAGAAAAAGGTTCAGGAAAGGCCAGTCAGCAAGCCATCGGGGTGTACGGGAACGGTTTCAAGTCTGGCTCAATGCGTCTGGGCCGCGACGCGCTCATCTTCACCAAGAATGGCGGCTGCCGCACTGTGGGAATGCTGTCTCAGACCTACCTGAAAAACATCAAGGCCCAGGCCGTCATTGTCCCCATCGTCCCCTTCAACCAACTAACCAATATCCTTCTTGAAATAAATATGGCATATGACGTAAAACAAATAAGATGCGTTTTTTCTTAACACTGATTGGTAGAAAATATATTTGTCACCTTGCAAGACGGTTTTTGTTCTGACCTTGACTCAGTGAAACAGTCTCTGGTGGTGACCGAGGACTCGGAGGCCAGCCTGGCCGCCATCCTCCAACACTCCATCATCACCTCCCAGGAGCAGATACATGCACACTTTGACTCCATTCTCTCCAAAAAAGGCACCAAGATATTAATCTGGAACCTCCGCAGGTCAGAATCATACATTTGCTTGAAAGTAAAAAGTGTGAGGTTTTATTTTTCTTCTGCATGTTATTATAGAGTTAGATGATAATACTAAGTGTTGTATCTGTCTATTAAAGTGACAATGAACTAGTTTTTTTGTTTTAACTTGTATTATTTTATTATTAACTTTATTATTCAGTATATATAACGTAATAATGACACCATAGATGTCCGATTGATTCCCTTTATGTAATTTATGCTAAGAGTGAATAAATCCTCTCCTGCTTATTGGCTGCGTTGTCAAGAGTTAGATATTTCCCAAAATATTTAAACTGTTTCTTAAGTTTGAGTTTTCTTGGTTTGAACTGGATCCGTTGGGAGTATGCTCTAAAATGATGAGATTGATGAGTATGCAAAAACAGACTCAAACAGAAACAGGCAAATAAGCATGAGCACACGCATATGAAATTTGTTTTGACTGCTTTTAGACAAATATATGCAAAACACAATCAGAAACAAAGCCTCATATTGTTGTCATATGAAGTGCGGATAAACTTTGAACTTCAAGATTTGAAGTCCCAGTTCCTCGTTGCTTTCTAAAGCAAAGTTCAGTTTCTGTGAATGAAATTGTGCTGACGTGTCTGTACTGTAAGGCGATGCCCTTAAAGTCGCTGTTTGTGTCTTCTTCTGATGTTATCCTGAAGGGCAAAAGACGACAAGCCAGAGATAGACTTTGAGACCGATGTGAGTGACTTCCGTTTGCCCGAGATTTATAACAACGAGTTGAAGAAATGTCCGAGGACCGGTGGATCCCTGAGAGCCAGACATGACATCCCTGACATACACTTCAGTCTCAGCGTGAGTGGATCCCCTGTGTGATCGCTACAAACACAGTTAGCTATGCACAGTTATGTCCCGTATCTATCCAACGTAAAGGATGAAGATTATGTTGGCCTTGTGTGTTTGTGGTAATTATAGTATAACATAGCAGTGCTAGCAATTACACAGTGTATAATTTTGGTGAATAATTACCGTATACTGCCATTTCAGTATGTGGTAAGTAATTTGATACTGATTTGTTGATGAGCAAGAGTTAAGTGAAACATACATCCTCCGCCATAGTTTTATTGCCAAATCCCACCAACGGTGTATGAATTGACTAAACGTCAACACAAGGTGCATTCAGTAGCTGCTCTGGAGCTTTCGATCATGCCACAGGATCTTCATTACGAGATGGAGTTTGCTCAGTTGTCATGGAATTGTAGATTTTAATATTTAAATTTTTCTGAGTACTTTTCATCAATATTTGTTTAAATTTAGGATTGAAAGTTAATCCATGAGAGATTTTTCTCGACTCATAAAAGAACACTATATCCTTCAATTTAACTGAAGAATTCATATTTACCAAATTTGAAAAGAAAAGATTATTTGAATTGGATAGTGTCGATATTTCGGCTTGTCGGGACTCTTAAAGCTCTTCTGGATGAATTTAGGGTTAGTGGTTTAGTGTGTAGTTTGAATCATATTTAGGAGCTGTTGTGGTAAAGTTTGGGTAATCCCCTACTGTACATTGAAAGTAAGTCCTATACAAACTTGTGTGTTTGAGTGGCTGGATGTTTGAGCCAGCTTCAAGCAGAGGCGTACCTTTGGTTTTGTGGTAACACTACCCCAGATTCATTTTGAACTCATGTTCAAATTGTTGTTGCCAAATCTCATAATAACAATCTTAGAGTCATTATAAGATTCATAATTACTATAGATGTAGTTTTTTAAGAAAACCTTTAGTTTTACAAGTTTAAATAATGCATTCTCAGGCTAAACATCCACATGTTAAAAAGTGTCAACAGATGGTGTCAGACTAAAAATGATATGGGAGTGTGTTTTAAATTGAAAATGTCTTTTACGCTCTCTGTCTGTTTCTGTGTTCGTCTCAGGAATACCTCGGTATCTTGTATCTGAAGCCGAGGACACAGATTATACTGAGAGGGAAGAAGATTCAGGTTAAGCTGGTGTCGAAGAGGCTGAAACACATTGAGCATGACGTGTACAAACCCCAATTCAGTGTATCCCTTCAATATCTGTGTGGTTCCTTATATGTGTGTATTGTTTTTGAATGTAAAGGCACATCATTGACTCTGAAAACTGCATCCTTTAACATTTTGAATACGGACTACATCCACCGAAATAAACCTGAGGCAAGATAATAGCAAATACAGAACCATGTTGTTTTTATATCCACACTTGTACCGAAACTCAGGTTAGTTATAGTGTTTTTTTCTAGATGTAAATCAGTCAGGCTGAAGCTAATTCTTGTAAAGAGTTGCAGTTTACATGTTCCTTGATGCACTGGCATTTTATGTAGTTTTCCTTATTTTGCCATTGGAACGGGCTCCTTTCAGTTTTAATTGTCGTTTAAATCATTGCAGAAAATATAATATATAAATGTTGGCTTTTGCTGCCGTTTACCTCTGATAACTTGAGTTTGCAAAATGTTTGCTGATCCTCGTCTGAAACCTGCCAATGCCCAGTGCTGTTAACCTTGACTGGTGTCCGTCAGAAAGAGAAGGTGAAGGTGACTTTTGGGCTGAACCCGAAAAACAAAGACCACTATGGCATCATGATGTACCACAGGAACCGACTCATTAAAGCCTACGAGAAAGTGGGCTGCCAGCTGAAGGTAGGGGAAAAGGATGTCACTGTATGTCTCCATATATGGCGGACGAGGTGATCTTAATCACACTTCCCATTTCCCTCCAGGCTTCAGGTCAAAGGGCAGGTGTTGGGGTCATTGGAGTCATCGAGTGTAACTTTCTCAAACCTGCCCACAACAAGCAAGATTTTGAATTCACCAAAGAATACAGGTACAACACACACATACACAACAAAGAAAACCAAGACACCGAGAAGAAGTTCTGTGCTAATGTGCGCTAATAAACTATCTGCTTCGATTGATTCTTGCCATACAGCAGAGAAGGCCAGAAGATAACTGCTACATACTGTGTTTGCAAAGATATTATAAATCTCATGCTCATGCAGCTCTTCCTGGTAATGCTCTCATTTCTTAACACTTGACACCAGAGGAAGCTGATGATGATCGCAGAATCCATCAGATAATTTTGATGTCCGACCTTATTTCGCTTTTCGAGGCCCCGAACCTGTGGAGAAACATTTGCCTAATACACTGTTGTGTTTATGGTACAAGCTAAAACAGTTAGATAAATTCACTGTGTTCTACGTTTCCTTCTCCCCAGACTCACCCTCGGTGCTTTGGGCTTAAAGCTGAACGACTACTGGAAAGAGGTGATAGAGAAGAAGGCCAGAGAGCGTGAGTTTCAGGCTGTGGAAAGAGATGAAAATACAGAACAGCAGGACGCTGACGAGTAAGTGTTGACTGTTTTTTATATAATCGTGACAGTTGTAGTGCAAATATATATATGTATATATATGTTTTATTTAAGTGAAGAAACATTGCTTAATATGTGTATTGCAATACTGAAAGAAGATTTGGTTCATCTGATCCATCTGGCTCAAAATCCGTACACAAATTCTTTACACAAAATTGTTCAAGCCACACAATAACCCTCTCATGTGGGAACTTGTCAATTCAACTGAAAGTGTAAAATAGGTAATTTCTTTCTCAAAGCTTGAAATGAGACACTTGAGCTGCTGTCTCAACAGTCACACAGAAGAGTAAACATGCTGAGGCACGGAACGTCAACCCAATTGAGCATTATCTATTTGGCATACAGAAACCATAAAATATATGGCTTCAACAGAAAATATTTTAATGTTGTGTATCTAGCTTTTGAAAAGACACGTTCAGGTACACAAACCCACTCGCTGTGATAATGACTGTGATAACTATTTTTGGTGAAAGAACTTCCCCTCTAATGCCAGCTGTTCACTGATACCTCTCCTACATGAACGTCTGTATGTACAGGGGTCCCATGTGGTTACAGTGTGAAGACTGCCTGAAATGGCGAAATGTCCCTGCAAGTCATTACAATGTGGCTCCTGAAAGCTGGACCTGTAGCCAGAACCCCAATCTAAATTACAGGTGTGTATTTCTTGTTATTGATTTCCTTTGAATTTGACTTAAGACATCAAATGTTGCTTTATGAACTGAAAACAGACATTTTTTAAAAACACCAAAAGTGGTTCTCAAAACTCCAGTTACTTTCGTAACTGTGTGAATGTAAAACGCAGTGTTTGGAAAACGATGACTTCATCTCAATTCGCTCGTGCCCATACTAGACGGACTATCGGTTTTGTATCGTGGAGCAAAGCAGCAACTAATCAGTCGTCTACAGACAAGTCACATTTTGTTTTTTTCCACAGTACCTTGGTCATCTCTCTAGTGGCTATTATAAAGGCTTAAAATGCTGCAAAATAAATAAGATCATTAAGATCACATGCCTCTCTCTCATTCATTTGTAAGATGCTAAATTCAATTGCCACGTAGGACTAGAGACATCTACTTGTGCCTTAACAGGTCAGTGTGTGTCTATTTTGGCTCTCACAGGAAGGCCATGAGCTGAACTTTAGCAGTACTTGAGTTGCCTTTGTCATTGTCTTTCAGAAGCTGCTCTTTACCAGAGGAAGCAGAAGACAGCGAGGAGCTGTTAACACCCAGTTACCAGAAAAACCACAAGAAACAGTAAGCTCCCATTTCATTTCTCTAGACCTCTCAAACTGGTCTGTGTGAGAATTTGGACACGGTGAGATGTTTCGCTCTGCTAGTCTCACTGCATGCCTGTGGGTATGTGGGTTCACGTGCCGTTTGGTGGTTCCCATCTGTCAGTTTCACTCTCTTATTTCCTGTTAACTGCGACTGCGTGTGTCTCGTTTTGCTGTGCTCTGCCCAACCGTGATCAAGATAGAACGACTGAAGAGTCAATTCTTCAAAACGTGGTGACTCGTTACCTTAAATGCAAAGCTATTCAAATATTGTTTGGTGAAATACATTTGAAACCAATAACTGTTTAACATATAATATAATGTAATGTGTTTGTGCATTCTTGGATGTTATTGGCTGCTTAGATCATCAAACTACTGTTTATCTTGCAGACGTTAGCTTGAAACCTATGTTGCAAGATAATAAAGTATGAACTAACTTACAAGCAGCATCTCAGGTTTGTAAATTATTATACAAAAATATTATATATAGGTTCATATAACCCAAACTGTAAAATTACAAAATTCCTACTTACTATTTTTCCAGGGCTTCCTTTCTGCTCAAGTAGCAGGTAATCCTACTAGCAGTCGGATTGGAGACAAAACAGCCAATCAGAAGCTACCTATTCTAATTTAACTAACTAACTGATCATTTTGGCATACAAAACCAATATTTAATACTCTCAGATCTTACGGGTTTTGGAGCACAAAGGAATTGGAGAGAGAGTTATTGAAGTTATACAAATATATACATTACAGTTAAACCTCACCATATTGGTTAAGTGTATCACAAGTATCTTCCCCTCTCAACTCATTAATCTCTGTTTGCTTTTCCTGCAGAGAGCATCCCAAAAGCAGAAAACGAGAAAAGTCCTTGGAGGTTTGTGGACAGTTAGAGACTTTAGAAAACTTTGGCATTGATAAAGACCCCAATGTGCTGATTCGCTAAACACTGTGTGGCTACATTGTGTATAAATGTGCTTGGTTGTTTGTGCTGCAGGTGTTTGAGTCCCAGGACCAACTGAAGAAACATCAGATCCTCTCACGCAGTTCATCAGAGCCAAGTTGGCCCACTTTCCAGGCAGATCGATGCAACACAGAGGAAGACACACTCGGGCCAGACCGGACGAGCACGAATCACCTGACAGACACACACATTCAAGATGAAGCGCAGACACAAGTCACAGCTGAAGTCACGCACAGGCAAGAGCATCGCGCTGGAAGACGCACAGTCATTGAAGGCAAGAGCCAAGTCACCCCCGTGGAAAATGAGACCATTGATAACAAGGGAGAAGCTAAAGAAAGAGACACAAACATGGAGCCGGTTGAAAGAGAAGAGGAGAACACGGACACATTAAGGTGCGTTGTGTTGCATGTGTATTGTGTGCAAGTTCAGAATCGTGAATAATCCGCTTTTAAATAAGATGCATCCGTGTATTTTACTGTTGTGACATCATAAGCCTAATTTAAGTTTTACAATGTTTTTTCAGTTTTCATTCATTTCAGTTTTCAATGGAAACTCAATTTCAAAGTTGTGTTGACAATGAATGGTAACGCAGTTGGGAGCTGGACGTGCAGCAGATAAAGGACACGCCAACCTTTGCGATTCAAGAGATTGCTGCTGTCTGTTTGCTACCACATATTTTAGACATTTCTATCTCAATGTTAAGTTATTAATAGTCTTCTGAGTGTGTGCTATGCCTGACATCAAATCTTTGATGTTGTAGTGTCCTTGTACACAACCAGAGTTCTGCTTCTCAGAGCTAACATGTAGTGTAGTGTAGTGAATATTGCCAGAGCTGTTTATGTTTTCCGCTGCATTAAGATAAAGCTCATGAAATATGGATTGCCTGTCTCAAGAATGTTTGAAGTCTCTGTAAGTTCATTTTCACTGACTAGCTTTTGTCCATTGTAGACAGAAGAGGAAATCCGGATTGTTAATTCACTCTGTGAAAAAGAAGCTGTGTCTTCTGGAGGAGCAGCCTGACTCAGAAACTATGGCCAAAGAGATGAATCCTGAGAAACAAACGGACATACCCAAGACGGTGTCCTCGAAGAAGACCAGGCCTGACGGTAGCAGCCGAGTGGAGAAACCAGGGGACGCAGCACAGCGAGCGCCCTCCAATCTCACCAGGACCCACTCACTGCCCTCCACCCAGACTGTGATGGTATCCCCTCTGAGTCGAACAGAAGGGCCTTGGAGCCGAACACTGCCTCCAGAGGGGAGTGGGCGGGAAGCTAACATGCAGAAGCTGGCTGTGTTGGAGAAAGAGGCCCAGAGGCTACGAAGGCTTCTAACTCTGGAAGTCACAAAGATAACTCAAGGCACGATGACAACTGCTGATAGCAGCGCTGAAAAGCCCGCAGGAGGGCTGGAGACGCATCCAACATCCAGAGCAAGCAGAGAGGTCGGCTGCCAGACCGACTTGTCTGAGGTCAGCAGAGTTTATACTCAATATTTTAGGTTCATTATGATGTTACATGACAAAAAAATCACATATGAGCCCAGTGCTTGAGAAAGAAAAAATGTTTTATTGAAGGCCATCTGCTCAGACTAATCTTAAATGAAGATCTCACGGCAAACTCACGAGTACTCCTCTGTTCTGCTTCCTCAGCATCAGAGCTCTAGTTCCTCCAGCAGCCTGACCCCGGATCCAGGCCTTCTGGGGATGGTGGTCCTGGGTCAGAGAGGTTTCTCAATAGGGCAGACCGAGCAGAACGTGTCTAAGAAGGAGAAGACAGAAACTCATAGCAGGATGAGGGTCGGGGACAACGAGGCCTGTGAAAGCAACAGGTGTGTATTCTAGATAGACATGCACCGTATATCATGTATATAATGAGTTTGTTTACAGGCCAGAAATGTGTTACTCCATCATAGCTTTTCTTTAAAGTTAAAATATATCAACCTCTGTAACTTTATTTACTGTCTTTGACTGTTTTTTAATGTACTTTCAAAGCATGAGAAACTGCTGACCTTCAGATATATACATCCAGTATAAAGAGTTATTACTGTAGCTGGCAGGTTTACATCTGTGTGCAGGGGCATGAATGTTTCTACTTTAAGAGATAGAGCAATCCAAGCGATAATAAACATCTGCTTCTATCTTTATCTACACTCTTTACTGTTCATTCTACTCCCACTTCTTCAAAAACAGCTTGGTCAGGTCCTCTTTCCCAGTAATTGACGCATCCATTTTTTGTTGTTTCGTAATTAAAATGTGAATTCCCCTTGACAGTTTCATCGCCCAAACAACTGAAATGTTTAATAGCTTTAATGATTACGCTGTTCTCCAATCAGATCTTCACAAGGAGATCTGTGCAGCATCCGTAACAACGTGGTGGTGCTTCTCACGGCCCTCTTGCCTCAACTGGACCTGGCTGGCATCAGCATGGAGACCCCCGACGTGGACAACATCCTGCAGCAGATCATAGAGGTCAACTCACTGAAGCTATGATCAGGACCGTTATGAAATCAAGATTTATGTGTTTTTCTATGGAAAGTTTGGATTGGAATTTGTAGTTTTTGTTGAAATTGAAATTATTCTTTATATATCCCCTTGGGGAAATTGGTCTCTGCGTTTAACCCATCCTTAGTAATTAAGGAGCAGTGTGCTGCCCTGTGAGGGGCCCAGGGTTGTCCATCAAGCTTCTTTTGCCTGCACACATAAAAGATTAAAAAGATTAAATAATCCCTTAATAGTCCCACAGTGGGGAAATTTATTCTCTGCATTTTAACCCATCCTTAGTATTAAGGAGCAGTGGGCAGCCTCGTGAAGCGCCCAGGGAGCAACTAAGGGTTAAGTGTCTTGCTCAAGGACACAACGACACAGACTGCCGGAGCCCGGGATCGAACCACCGACCCTCCGATTGAAAGACCGACCCCCTAACCACTGAATCACGGTCACCCCCGTATTATTTCCAGTTAGTAGCAGTGTCATTTGCATTCCTTTTCTGTGCTCGTATTTTTCAAGATGCATTGTTGTGAGCATTTATGTCCAATTGACGTACATGTTGCTTTTCATTTTATATTTTCTGTTCCTAGGAAGTGTGATGCATTGTTATTTTTTGGTTTTGCTTCTGTTTTTACTGACTATTTAAATTAGTTTTATGTGGATGTGGTCAACTTGGATGCATACTTGTTTCTAGATTTGTTCGCACACCCATAAATGAGATTTTTCACATTTGCATTAAATTGCTGAAACCATTTTTTGTTCACTGCCTCTTTGTTTTCAGGGTTAATTATTAACAATGTGCTGTTCAGTCCAGTGCAAAATGCAGAAGTTCTGCAGTACCTATTATTTACCAAAAGATGGCATTGAAGACTAGTTGTGAAAATATGGCTCTCAAATCCATATTTTTGGAGCGTTTAAATTATGATAATCTCAGAAATCCTTTCCATCATTTGATTCGACGGAAATACTGACACCAAATCACCAAAATTACAACACCATCAGCTAAAAACCCTCGCCATGTTCATTAAATCAAGGTCAAAGTTTGGACCAAATCGTATTTATTTTTTCACAAAAAAAGAAGTCAATTAAATTAATTTGTATCGTCCAATATCCCAATATATAGCTTTCCCAATATATAGCTTTACCATCTATACAGCTCACGACACCCTTGCATCGGAAAAAGAAAAAACTCCCCCAAAAAACAATAAGAATAATACAATAAAAGTAATCCTAAACGTTGTTTCTCACTTTAAAATAAGCGAAAAGTAAATGACAAGTTCAATGGATTGTGATCCAGTCAGTAGAAATGCTGGTGCGACAGACAAATAAACTTTTCACAACTTTGTAACCCAATGTGTTATTAATGTGTATTTTGAGTACTTGATATGGCATTATTGTAGGTATTTGTGCTTTTTTCATGAGTTGACTGTATTTTATTAGCACGGTGTGTCCAAGACAAATTCCTCCCACTGGACAAGGAAGTCCACCTGACCATAGCAGAGCATGGCCATTTCCCCCCGCACGCCCCCGCGTGCAGGCTCCGCTGCCCCGTTCCTCCTCTCCCCAGCCCCCCTTCCTTTAAATGTCTCAGCCCGCACGAGGAGCCGCAGAGCCCGGCGCTGTTTGGCCCTGGACACGCTGGAGATGACCGCGATGAGAGCCGCAACACTTGTGCTGCTGCTGCTGCTCTGCTGCTCCGCCGAAAATACGCAGCAGCCCGCAACTGTAACAGACTATTACATAGCAGCTGTAGAAATCGGTTGGGACTACGTCTACCTGGACGGTGTTGACCCTGCGTCCGACCAAAGGTGAACATGTCTTTGTATAATTCAATTGGACAGTTTCCAAACGATTGGGCAGTTTCCAAACGCTGGTTTAGAATGGAACAAGAGGTTTAGTACAAGCAGGCTTATTCTTCCAATACAAGTTCATGTTCTAGAAACCAACACATTTACAAGTAATTCATTATTTATAAGTGGGGTTTCTTACTGTTTGATTGATTTGGTTCCATTGTTTTCATTATTTTGTTTCTAAAAGGACACGCAGAGATGTTCCTCAAAAATACATCAAGGCAGTCTACAGGGAGTACACAGATGCTACATACATGGTCCCCAAACCAAAGCCAGCATGGACAGGTAGGTCTCTTATGATATTCTTAATTTTCTCAATCAATCAAATATATCATTAGTTTCATGTCATTTAATCATAATTGTGTATTCATGTTTAATAGCCTACTGGTCCATTCATTTAAAAAAATTTAAAAAATGAATGTCCAGAACCTGAAATGGAAAGTATTCCAGTTTTCCAGTTAATAACGTGATTGTAATACTGATGTTGTGGACAAATATAGCGTTTGCCTGACTTTTCAACGCAAAGAAAATGAACATAACATTTGTCAGTTCGGTTTCGGAGCATGTACCCTTTGTCTTAAAGTATGCGGCCATTTGTATGACTTCTATAAGAACATTGTGTCCTCTGGTTGCAGGTATTCAGGGCCCAGTGATCGTTACCCAGGTTGGTCACCGGGTGGTGATCCACTTCAAAAACCTGGCCTCCCAGTCCTACAGTATCAGCCCTGTGGGGATCACCTATGGGAAACAGTCTGAAGGTACAAAACTGAATGGGGGGATCTGCGGTCACCCTGTGATCTTACTTTCTTTACATTTAATTTAGCTGACGCTTTTATCCAAAGCAACTTACATGATATACAGTAGACCGTAGACACAGCAACGGTGAGCAATGAGGGTTAAGTGCCTTGCTCAAGGACACAACGACATGGACTGGCTGAGCCGGGGTTTGAACCACTGACCCTCTGATTGAAAGACTGACTTGCTAACCACTGAGCCACAGTTGCCCCGCGACAAGCTCAACATTAGTCAGCAGCATACTTCATTTTTTACAGATTAGATGAGTCAACACTTACCGGTCCAATCCTACTTTTATGGCTTTCAGGAAATATCCAAATTTGTCTTCTTACTCACATGTTTTTTTTCTTTTTTTGCTGAAGTCTGAAATCATTTTGGGGCCAAGAATGAGAAAGATCCACAGAAAAAGCAATAATAAAAATGTTAAATTGCTACTAACCAGAATGATATCAGAGGCAAGCAGTGTGGTTTCTTCAAGAGATTAAAAGTTGGCTCCTCATTCTTATGAAATTATAGCGTGCAACCGTTATCATTATCTTGTGTATGCAGATGTTTTGCGGCATGTTTAAGCCAAATGGTCTGTCTTACAGCATACTGGCTCATTCTTTGGGCCTTTGAATTACAATAACCAACTGCAAAGGAAATAATGAATAATCCCTGATCAGAGAAGCTTTTGCAGGTTGATACTCTTCACGGAAGCTATTGGCATATGTCCTAATGCTGCTGTAGATCCAAAGCAGCCACTTCTTGTAAACAGCTCATATCTTCCTGCCACAGGGTAGATTCCTTTGAGTTCATCATGATTTCAAAGGCTGCAACTGTCACATCCACGAGGTGTCGGATCTAATTGCACCAGCGTGTGGTATTAAGAGTGAAGAAAAGGGTGGCTGACTGTGGGTGTGTGTGTATACACATGTCGGATATAGGTCAACAAATTATCTTGAGTGAGTGAATTGTTCGGCCATGTTTTTACAGCAGTGTACACTGTTACGTTCACTATAAAAAAAAACATATTGTCAGGAAAAAAGGTGAAAGTTCCCAAAATAATGTTCCTTTATTTATTTGTTGTGTTTCCTGCAATGCCATTATAGGTTTTTTCCTGTAGAGTATAAAGATGAGACTAGATTACTTTTCCTGCTTTGACCCTCCTCTACTGCTGAATAAATACAGAGGAGTCATGCTGCGTCTTTTCTTTCCAGGAGCCGGCTATGATGACTCCACAGCAGGCAAGGAGAAGGAGGATGATGCTGTGTCTCCCGGAGGCTACTTTGAGTATGTGTGGGACATCAGCTATAATGATGGTCCAACTACCAATGACCCAGAGTGCCTCACCTACTCCTACTCATCCCAGGTGGACGCGGTCCGAGATGTAAACTCAGGACTCATCGGTGCCTTGCTCATCTGCAAAACAAGTCAGTGTGTGGTACATTCAGTAGTTGCTGAGACATTTCATTCAAAACTACAAATGTGAGCCTTGTGTTCATGCTAAATCAAAGGGAAATCCTTAAATTCAGTAGGCACTTTGAAAATCTGTACACAATTCTTCGGCAATCCTGTTGGGATGTTTCAGTCTGGAATAAAGTGGGGAACCAATCGACCAACAGATCAACATTGTCATTCCTGCTATGGATAGAGACGCTTGTGATGTGAGCAGGAGTTTATCTGACTGTATAGAACAGTAAAAATGTATTGGAAAAATAGTTAGAGATAATAAGATGAGCTCCTGCATTGTAAATTGCTCCGTAGAATTGCATGTATACTATCACATCTTGTGTGTGTGTGTGTGTATGTGTGTGTGTGTGTGTGTGTGTGTGTGTGTGTGTGTGTGTGTGTGTGTGTGTGTGTGTGTGTGTGTGTGTGTGTGTGTGTGTGTGTGTGTGTGTGTGTGTGTGTGTGTGTGTGTGCGTGCGTGCGTGCCTGTGTGCATGTGTGTTTGTATGTTTTCCAGGTGCCTTCACAGCTGAGGGCCAGAGGAGAAACCTAGCGTTTGTCCTGCTGTTTGCAGTGTTTGATGAGACCAAGAGCTGGTATGGAGCAGTAGGAGAGAGGATGAGTAGAGAAAAGTTCAAGAAAAGCATCGGCCGAAAGCAATACCACACCGTCAATGGATATGTCAACTCTACGTTACCCGGTAATGAACCAGCCCGGCTGTAGAGAGGGAGTCTGTTCCATGAAGTTGTGTTGTCTTGTTAAGTGTTGCTAACTCTGTGTATCAGTGGCTCTGCTGTATGTGTTACTCACAGGGCTTTGGCCTCATTCTCTCTCTCTCTCTCTCTCTCTCTCTCTCTCCCCCCCACTTTCTCTCTGTTTGTGTTTAGGTTTGACAATCTGTAAAAGCCGTAAACATGTGATCTGGCATCTGATTGGGATCGGTACAGCTCCAGAGATCCACTCCATTCAGTTTCAGGGCTACACTCTGCAGGTAACTTTAGTCTTCACATAAAATAGTCCCACATTTTAAAGGGTAAAGGAGATTTATGAAACCAGCAAGAGTATGCTAGAGTTTTAAATGATCAGTGTTGCCAACTCTTTTCCAGTGAAAGTAGCTTTAGCAGCACTTGCTCCAAAAGCCTCTAAAAATAGCTTGAAAGTCGCCATGTCGGCAACTTAACAGTCAGGCCTCCCTCCAAAATTGACACTTGTATTGTTATTGTTTAGGTGTTGAAACATCGCAAAGTCACCGTTGAGGTGACTCCTATGACATTCATCACTGCAGAAATGAGACCCTCTACTTTAGGGCGCTTCCTTGTGAGCTGTCAGATCAACGCTCACAGCCACGGTAAGAAAGACCGGATGAGTCTCCTGGACTCAGGGCAATCTGTCACTCTACTAAATGTACTTCACCCCCTCTATTGAAATGACAACTCCTGTTGTTATTGTGTACTACTGCTCAGATGGCATGGACGCCTTTTTCACGGTGGAGGAATGCCCTGACCCTGTGACTCCGCCGGGACCTGACCTACGTTACGCCAAACATGAGAATAGCGTGGCCAGCAATGACGACAACAGTGACGAATACGAGTTCAACATCATAAATGTTAGGCCTAAGAAACCACAACTGCAAGCAAGATCCAGTGGAGGACAGCCATCTATAATCTGGAAGCATTACATCGCCATTGAAGAGGTCACCTGGGACTACACCCGTAATCTCAAACCCACAGATGGGTAGGAAAGATGGAGGAGGAGAAGGAAGAAGAATAACAGAGATTAAAAGTTGAATTGATTGTCTTTTCTCTTTTGTCTTTGACACATCAGTGAGTTGCGGTCAAGATATTTGGTTGCACCCCATCACCTGGGCTACCAGTATAAAAAGGCGGTGTATATAGAATACACAGATGGATCTTTCACACAGAGAAAGAAACCGAGCACGACACTGATGGGTCCACTTCTGCAAGGAAAAGTCAACGATCAAATCCATGTGAGGACAGAAAATATTAAATTTGGTCTTGTGTGCATGATCAAATATGAGCTACAAAAAATAAATCATCAGTTATCAATCATAGAAAAACTGAAGCAAACCTATGACGTGCTTTTTGTTTGGCTTTCTATTGATCTCCCATTGGTTTGAACTGTGTCTGCAGATTACTCTCAGAAACCTGGCCAGTCGCCCTTTCAACATCTACCCCAATGGCCTGACAATGATCGTTCTACTAGAGGCATCTGAAAATGGTAAGCTTAAGCAAGAATGTAAACCAACAGACCACAATTCATCAATAGTTCATCTTGCAATAAGCGATTGCAAATATATTCAAAATCTTTAATTTTGCAACACACATGGAATTGATAAACTTTATAGTGTATTATGTTTGCCTATCTGCCTTTAGTGATCTTATTCTGGTTTTCTTTTCCGTATTATCTATCTCCTCTCATTAAAACAGCTGCAAATAAAGACTTGCGCTCCTTGGAAGTGCCACCCAACGGGACGTTTAGCTATGCGTGGATCCTAACAAAAGACGATGGACCCTTGGAAGGAGACCCCCAGTGTCTGACCCATGTGTATCAGAGCACCGTCTCCCGAGAGAAGGACTTGGCCTCCGGGCTGGTGGGATCCCTGCTCATCTGCAAATACGAGACCATGGACACCAGAGGACATCTGGTGAGAAGAACGTCTCTACAATAATAATAATGAATGTGCTTGACATAGCACGTTGTTGAATGGATTATTTGCAAAGATCCTGTTGTGTTCTCTCTCACCTGCTCTAATGTAATATAACACCCTGTGTCTCCTTCACTGAATCTACTGCAGTTTGGCCCAGATAAAGATTGGAGCCTGATATTTGCTGTGTTTGACGAGAACAGAAGTTGGTACTTCAACGAAAACATGCAAAAGTCCAGCCAAAACACCACGAACCTCACAGACCCTGAATTTTACAACTCTAATGTCATTTACAGTAAGATAATTCTCTGTTGCTTCATCACTACGAGCGAACCCTTTCACGTGTCATTTGATACATTGTTATTTAAATAGATATTGATTATAACTGCTTTAAAGTAATTACCTCGACTCGTGAAATCTATCAATGACGTTATCAATATGTTTTTTGTTTTGTTCTTATTTGTATGATTGTTGTTATGCTCATGATCTGTCCATTATACTTTGAGCCATCACATCATCAATTTAATAACTCTGATTATCTTTTTAACTCCAGGTATAAATGGTGAGATGTTCGCTGGGGGGCGACAGTTTGTGGCGTCTCAATCTGACGTTGCCTTCTGGCATGTGGTCAACGTGGGCACCCAGAGTGACTTCCTCTCCGTTTACTTCACGGGAAACCACTTTCGGTACCAAGGCCTTTACCAGTCCGTCCTCACCCTCTTCCCCATGACTGGCATAAGGGTTCCCATGGAAACCGAGCTGATGGGTGAGACTTATTTGTTAGATAATGTTGGTGGGTGTAACCAAATAAGTAACTTATTCATTTAATACTTTAAATGTGTCATGCTGAATGTGTCACGGGCTGGCTTCTGAGAAAGAGGGAGGACACAAATGCTGATGCAGCGTGCAAAGTAGATTTATTTCTCAAAAACAAGGCAGGTTTCCAACAGACCGAATCAAAAAACAGGCAGAGGAACAAACACATAGTACAAATCACAAATTTAAACAAATGATCCGACAATGGGAGAGAAGATAACAGGGTTTAAATACACGGGGAAGGTGCAGGTGATTACACACAGGAGGAAACAATGAGGGACAGGGAAGACAATCACAGGGGCAGGAAGTGCAGGGACACAGAGGACACAAGAGAGAAGGACTTCAAAATAAAACAGGAAACCAGAAACAACCCAAAACCATGAGAGATCGTCACAGTAACCTAAGTACCTTTTTACCTGGATGTTTTGGCATGCTGTGCCTTGCAAGGTAACTCGGCTCACTATACTGTAGGTGCAGTAAAGTACTGCATATGGCTTGAGGGCAGTTGCTAACATGTGTTAGCTCCAAATTATAAAGTGTTCCCAAATCAAGTAGGAAAATCCAAACAGATGTTGTACTTCAGAGAATTTGTCTGTCATGGAAAATGAAGTTCAGATGTAGTGAAAAACCTTTTGTAATAACAAAACAGTTCACACAACACAAGTCATAACTCACTATCTAAAGGAATTCAGAGTATATCTATTACTGCCACATGGCTCTCAGCTGTCTGTGCTAACATTGTAAACAACAGCAACAATGTTGGAAAGCTGAGAATGGGCACCGTGGGATGTCGTAATAAGCGGTAATCATCATATGAGCGCAAGGCAGAGCTTCGGTCAAAGGGCTTTGGCATCCTCAGTAGCTTTCGAATTTCCATTTGTTTTATTTTTCTGTAACAAATTTACAAAAACCATGAGCATAATAAGAATCATTTCTCAGATAACCAAATACAAACTTTACACAGCCACCCTTTCACTATGAAGTGGCCATGGTTCAGTAGCTGAGACAAAGAAATGCTCATTTCCTGAAGCACTGACATGCCTCGATGCTGAGAAATAAGACTTATTGATGCACATTAATGCATCAGGTTACTGCTGATATGAGGGCTTATATCCCAAACAGTTTTGATGCGTCATGTTTCCCGGATTGTGTTTCGCTCTCGAGTCATAAATGGTCTTCCCCCAGGTGAGTGGGAGATCAGTGCCTACGATGGCAACCTCAAAGGCAAGGGGATGAGCACCCACTACACCGTAATTCAAAGCCACGATGGATACCGAGTTGATCGGGATGAATTTCCAGACTACCTCCCTGACTATGACGATCAACAGCCGAGGGGCAGACGACCTAAAAATCCCACAGTGTTGGTTCCAGTGTGTAAGAACAATACTCAATCAGGAAACACTTCCTGTCAAAATGTCACACTAACATCAGCGAAAGGAGAAGGAGACATCCCACAGGATATCTTGGAGGAAATAGCGAGAGATGGGGACCTAACAGTTTCTCAGAACGGGACCGAACCTGGCCGAGAGGGAGGTGTCAGGCACAAGAGACAAGCAGTCGGCAACTGGACAGATGTAGATATCAGTTCTGGAGCCTTTGAAGATGGAGGACCTGGGATAGAGATTGGAGAAGAAGCTGTGAAAAATAGGACTGTTGGTGCCAAGGTAAAAGCTGAGGAAAGGAATGAAGCGTCAAGTGTGAATAATGGGACGAATGAAGAGCTTGAGGAGAGCAACGAGATCTTACTTGATAGGAATCAACAGCTGAAGGAGAAGGAATCAACCGTAGATCCAAGCAATTCAGAAGTGATGGATCAAAACTTATTTCTACAAAACCACATCCGGTCTGAACCTGAACATCTTAGAGCAGATCTGCAGGATCTGACATACAACTACACTGTTGATAACAACATCACATCAGGGATTGAGCTGTCCCTCGAGTATGATGACTACGATGAAGAGGTACCATTTGTGTATGTATGTCTTGTGTAAATGTATTACGTATATATACACACAGTATATCCATATGTTGGCTGTTGTCATAAATAGGTGAGTGCATCCGATGTACTTGGTACGGATTACATTGACCCGCGCTCCAGAGACACAAATAGCCACTACTACTACATTGCTGCTGAGGAGATCAGCTGGGACTACGGCATCAGAAAATCAAACCAGTTCATCAAACCCAGGTAGGAATAATATTTCATCCAGGTTCCGTGCAGGACTAAAGGGATAGTTGTGTATACAATTACAAAAGTGTGCCTACCTGCACCTCTAAAGCTCGCTAACATGCGTTGACATGTTGTTTTTATAGTTATTATTAGGCATATTACTATGCTAATGTTGGTTCATTCGCATGCTACTTGGAACAAGGAGATGTTTTGGATGATTTGGTTCTTTGTTAAATGTTTAAAATTCTAGGTTTTGGGCAAAGTCAACATTTTAACATGGAACAAATAAAAAAAATGCTTCTAATCCATTCTAATACCAATGTGTCAAGCGGCAGTATTGATTCAACTCCTCTTTGTAGAGAGCTGCGTCGAGGGATGAGGAAGTTCCTGCCAGAGTATAAGAAGGTGGTGTTTCGAGCCTACAGCGATGAACACTTCCTAAATCCTGCAGGCAGAGGAGAGCAACAGCAACACCTGGGAATTATGGGACCTTTAATCAGAGCTGAGGTTAATACTGTCCTCACTGTAAGTGATATTGTCATTGAGCAGATTAATAATAATAATAATAATAATAAATAATCCTCACTTTTTATTGGTGCTTGGTGACGTATATTTTCCCTTTCTGTCTTATTTGAGGTGGTCTTCAAGAACAAGGCATCCAGGCCTTACTCCTTTCACCTTCAGGGGATCTATGATCTCCGCCAGGGGGCCGGCATCAGCACAACCCATTCCTCATCTGCTCCATCCGGGGTCCCAGGAGAGCCTGTGGCTCCTGGGAAGGCACGGACATATAACTGGAGCGTAACCAGGAAACAAGGACCAACCGACACTGAATTTAACTGCAAGACTGGGTCTTACTACTCCACTGTGGATAAGGTCTGGATAGGTCTTCTTCTTAAGCCTGTTCCCACGTTATCGTCTATGGATATACAGCATGTACTGTATGGCTGTATTCATTTGTATAAATTATTATTCAAAATGTATAACCTTGCACGGAAATCAAATTAATTAAAGTTTCCTCTTTTTAGTATTATTCATGCTAATAGTCTTGAGCTATAGTTAAATGACAATAATACAATTTCAATAGGGTCCTTGCTGGACTGACTCTGTCAGTCGCTCAGACCCTAATAAGTATTTTTGTTCTATGATCCAGGAGAAGGACCTTCATTCAGGGCTGATTGGTCCACTGGTGATCTGTAAGCCTCGTAGTCTCCAGACTGGTGAGATCACACAGCCAGACGTCCAGGACTTTGCCCTCCTCTTCCACACCTTTGATGAAACTAAAAGCTGGTACCTGGAGGAGAGCCTGCAGCGGCACTGTGCTCCACCCTGTCAGGCCAACACTCAGGACCCCTGGTACCACATCAGCAATACGTTTGCAGGTGGAGAAGAATTTTAAATGGTTGACATACAATGGTGTCATTTTATAATTAGAGTACTCTAATCTCAAACTCCAAAATGAAGTCTCAGAATGAATGACTGTGTTTTTCCATAGCAATAAATGGTTATGTGGCCGAGACACTTCCTGGTCTGTTGGTCGCCCAGCACCAGCTGGTCAGGTGGCACCTGCTGAATGTTGGAGGTGATGGAGAGTACCACGCTGTGCACTTCCATGGTTTACCGTTCACTGCTCACAATGAAAAGGAACACCGTATGGGGGTCTACAACCTCTTCCCTGGTAAACACACGTAAAGACACACATTACACCAAAGATCATGTAAACCCTCCGTTTGTGTTGCCTAAACACATACAAACACATGAACAGATGTTTACCCCTACATTTGCAGATTTGAGTTTCACTTCTAGGGAGCCCTGTACAGTAAATACAACTGCAATCCATACAGTTCCTACTGTAAAACATGTTTTGGGCCAAAACTTTATTCATCAGATTGATTTTACTTACAAACATTTCAGTACATTTAAACTAATTTATGCAAACCACTTCCTTTTAATGCCTTTAATAGCAATAAGATCTTCTGTCTAAATTACGTTAAACAAGACACTCAAAAAGACCAACTGTGTAATCAGTGTTTTTACAGACTAAAATAAATTGAATCATAGAAAATAATCTAGCTTCCGTCTTTCTATTCCCTCAACTCTAAAAGCCTAATTCTTGACTATTATTGCATGTGTTGCATTGCTCTGTCCCTCAGGATTGTTTGGCACGGTGGAGATGAGACCCCCCACAATAGGCACGTGGCTGGTGGAGTGCACTGTAGGAGACTACCAGCTAGCCGGCATGAGAGCTAAACTTCTGGTCTATAATCCAGGTACACACGGTGGAACATATATTAAAAATATCTATATAGTATTGATTAAGAATGTCATTTTATAGAGCAATAATGGATTCCCGGTAGGTTGCTTTTTTGGCCATCAATGTCAGGATGAATGCATCGCTTCAATTGTCCACCTTTCCAGCACTCCAGTTCAGTTGAACTTGTATAAGAAACACAAGGAACATTTGTTGTATTTAAAGCCAACAATCTTGTCAGTGCACTTTTCATCCCATTGTATGTAATAGCAGTGGCATTCCCCACATGTTCAACACTGTAAAGTATCTTGTGTAATGTATGGGGCTTCTTAATTAATGGACTTCCCATATTGCAAAATTGAATATCTGCGTTAAACCTGTAGAGTCCCACTTTTCATCATTTTCAGAAATGTCAAAACAGATATATAGTTATGTACTCCAGATGTGTCAAGTACACAGAAAAGGATTCGAGGAATGCAATATTGAGCTGGAATTTTCCCATGCAGATTGTGTCGTTCCTCTGGGGATGAAATCAGGAAGGATTGAGGATTCCCAGATCACAGCATCAGACTACATAGGTAAGACAGCGTTTTTCATTTCAACGGGTAAACATACCAAGAAGACTCAATATTTGTCAATGTTTGTAGAAAGAGGAAGTGCTTACCACATATACCCAGTGTGCTGAAAATGAAAACAGCCCAGTCTTGTGGCCACCAAGCAGCTTTAATAAATTTGAAGAACAGGAAATTACCCATTCTGAGTTGGATTATAACCGTGTTTACACACGTGTGTCCAGATACCTGGGAGCCAAGGCTGGCGAGGCTGGATCAGTCTGGTTTTGTCAATGCCTGGATGGGCAGAAACAAAATGTCTTGGATACAAGTAAGATATAAGGCCTTTCTCCTGTTGACCATTGCGCAGCAATGCTATATTATGTAGCATCCAGTGTGCTAAAGCAAGATCTGAATTGAGTATTATTTTTATAATATCCACATGTGAAACAGAAACACAGTGAAACCTGCTGGAATGTGTGTGTTACTAGGTTGACCTTCAGAGGCCCGCCCTGTTGCACGGTGTGCAGACGCAGGGAGTCAGCTCGAAGCTGAGGGACCAATACGTCACAATCTTCCACATCTCCTACAGCCTGGACCAAGAGACTTGGACCACTTACAGGGGAAACGGAACAAAGCGGGAAAAAGTTTGTCCTCTACTGTTACTGGTATTAAATGTACCAAGAGGCACTAATGGTCTCTAATTGCAGCAGCATAACCATGACATTATGCTGTTGTCAAATGAATACAGTAAAGGCAGCACATTGTTCACTGTAATGGGTTGCCTATCTCAACCAAGTTTCAATGATACTTTAAGTTTGAGGTGAATTGTTTGTGTGGCTCTGGTTTAGTGGTTTTATGGCAACATGGACAGCTCCAAGGTGAAAAACAACCCCATCGATCCACCGTTTGTGGCTCGCTACGTCAGGATCGAGCCCAAAAACTTTGTGAGAAAGCCTGCTCTCCGCCTGGAGCTGATGGGTTGCGATCTCAACAGTGAGTTACACCAACAGTAGCATATCTGTTGCAGAGGGTTCATTTTATTCTGTATGAAAGTTTAGAGAATGACTCTAATGTGTGTGTTTGTGCCTGAGACCAGGTTGCTCCCTCCCTCTCGGGCTCCAGAACAGGAAGATTCCTGACACCAGCTTTAGTGCTTCCTCATTTCATTCATCTCTGCTGCGTAGCTGGAGCCCCGAGCTCGCTCGCCTCCACAAGGAAGGCAGAGTCAATGCCTGGAGGCCAAAGGTGAACACACATCCTGTATGCGCTCTTTAATTTTTACCACTTCCAAGAGTTGGATGAAAAGATTGACACCCGTTTATATATATATTTCTGCTGAATATGAAGCTAAAACCAGAGGAGACACGTAGCTACACAAAAGATGTCTCCCATGGCACAGAGATCCAGTGCCCCCCACCGGGCAGCAGACCGGCGCCGATACATACCTGCCCGGCAGTAGGCACACACAACCACTGCCAACTATTATCTGGAATAGCAACCTGAAAGGACTCCAATGGCTTAAACAGTAGCTTCATTTTTCATTGTTCTCAACATCAATCTCAACAGGAAAACTTCTTACAAATGTGTTCCAGGAAAGAGAATGAATTGGGATGACCTTGATTTACTTTTTCTTGTATAAAAATGTAAAAGCTGTGATTTAAGATAGGGTTTAAGTTTAAACTTTGTGTCATTTTTGTTTGTTGGGGCTTTTCTTGTTGCATCAGTTGAAGCCAGAAGTGATCATAAATGTTGGTTGTGTGCAGCCACATCTCGTCAGTGGAAAAAGATGCACTGCCAGAAACACTTTATAAGTTTCCTAATCGTATTGTGGGAGAGGAAGTGGTGTGGTGTTCCCTTTGGCCATCCCTACATCTGTTTTTTGTTTTCATTTGCTCGGCCTACTTCTACCTCGTTCAGAAGCTGGTATCTGTTTATTGTTGTTTCATAAGATGTGCTTTTTTTCTTTTTGATGCATTACACTTCTGGTTTGGTATTTCTGCTCATATTATTTCATAATCACAAGATCTTAGTTCTCATTTGGAGACAGTGATTATACTTTGGGAGAATCAAATCAATGAACAGAAGAAAAATAAATAAATACAGACCCCAGTATATCTGGTTGCGGGTCTGTTTTTTGCCTTTGTTCTTTGATACTTATATTTTCCTTTGTGAGATTTAAAATGTTTCCTCTGGTCTTTTCTCCCCAGAACAACAACCCTCACGAGTGGCTGCAGGTTGACTTGAAGAAAGTGAGCCGCATCACAGGGGTCATTACCCAAGGAGCACGATCACTGTTGACCCAAATGATGGTGTCCGAGTTCTCAGTCACAGTCAGTCATGATGGTCAGTCCTGGACCAGTGTGTTGGAGGAAAGCTCTCAAAGAGAAAAGGTACACATCCCAGTTCACCCATACAAGAAGGCCAGTCTCAGTGATGCTGCTAAAATGATCCAGGCTCCTGTTACTCATTTCACATATTCCTTAACCATTGATTCAGAAGGCCTGATCTACTCACAGTTTCCTGACTGTCCCACAGGTGGATGAGTCACTGTGTGTTATGGAGCTGACAACCCACCAAAGGAACCCTATTGAAGTGTGTTAGTGACACACAGTCTTCAGTGTGAGTTCAGTCCATCAATTCACTTCCTGTTTCCTTTCCTCAGATCTTCACAGGAAACAACAATCCAGACGATGAAGCTTTCAACGTTTTCGATCCTCCTCTGTTCGGCCGCTACCTCCGCATCCACCCGATGGGTTGGATCAATGACATCGCCCTGCGTCTAGAGGTCCTGGGCTGTGACACACAGCAGGGGCCCTGACACAGCCAGGACAACTCGCCAACGCCACGCAGCAACATTTTAGTAGCACAATGTATCCCGGTTTCATTTTATTAAGAGCACTTACGTTATAAATGACATGAAGCTGTTTGTAAAAGAGAAGCCATTTCTTCTGTGGCCACAACTTTGTTTACATTTCTAAATGTTTTTGTTGAGAAAGAATCTTGTTTGATGTCATTTTAAAAAGGATATCTAATGTTGGTAGAAATCTATTCTAAGATGTGGGTTTAAACAGAGCCAGCGTTTTAAAAAATGCAGCTGAGCACCACAGTATTTGCTTTGCTTTAACTTCAGAGCACACCTTTTGAATGTAAGCGTGTGTATATATTTCAGATGGGTGTATAAAGTTTGAATGGATGATGTATATTGTTGGAAATGTTAGTATTAATGTATTTTTCTGCATTATTAGAGTTTATATAAACAATGAATCTCAAGATTTTTCACTGGCATTTATTTATCGACTCGGTGTGACGTCGTCTTGTGCACACGGACACACACACACACACATGCACGCACACGCACACCCTTCTGTTCAAGCAAAAGTGTTTGCTTCCAAAACTCGTAACCAAGTTTGTGATTGGACATTTGAACAGCTTCAACAAGGTCACTTCCAAGCAACGAGAATCACCTCCCGATACACTGCTTCCTGTCCTGTTCTTCATGTCCATGTCGGGAGAGGATGTAGCCCTTTCTCTCTATGCGTTTGTTTTCTTCCCTCTTTCCAGCACATTATCTCTGTTCTTTCTTTGTCCCGTCTGTCTGAAACTTGTCCAAAATGTTCCTAAACTGTTATTTCGGCTTATCCACCTCCACCAGGACCTCCCTGCAGAAACAATGACCAGTTCTGCTCAATTTTGCTCCGTCACGGCTGTCAACTAGAAATTCGACAGCCGTGTTAAGAGGCAACAGTGGAAAAGTACGTTCACAGCCGAGGATGAATTGATGAGATGACTGGAGGGCAAACGGCCAGAACAACGAGGTGTGTGCACGCTCGTGTTTTAAGTTGTGCATTTTGGCCAGACTGTGTGAATTATAACAATATGAGCAGCCTTTATCACCTCATTATCAGCGCGGGAAGTTTGGCAGGGTTAGTTGTGTTTGGAGGACAGGACATACGTGGCAGCAACACATTCATGCACAACTGTCCCACTATATCTCTCTGAAAGCAATAACACGCCCGCTGTAATATCAGCAACAGCCTGAGCACCAGTATACAGGTCCAACTGAATAATGGTTAAAACACATGGATCTGAATCAAATTAAACGTATGTGGGCAGAGGCCATGGTCTGCTGCCCAGATGTGATTACCATCAGCTGCAAGGATTCAGAACTGTTTGTTTTGTCCAACCAAGTGCATCACTAATAATGAAATAAAAACAAAAGAAAAGTGACACACTTGAGAAGCATGAACCAGTGAGATAGTAAAAGCTGTTGGTGAGTTGCTTTTTGTCAATCACCAAAAGCGAACAAATCATTTCAGCACTAACTGATGCAGGCGTGAGAACTTCATGCGTTTGGAGGAAACAACATCTGAGACATGAGAATTGTCTGTCGTACAGCATCCTTTGTAATACCAAATTCAGCTAAATAAATGCATTGAAGAAATCAACAACTGGATGTGCCAGATTGCCAGAATATGGATTCAGACCTCAATCTGGACAGTCATATCAAGACAATTACAAAATCAGCCTACTGTCACCTGAAGAATATATCAAGGGTTAGAGGACTTATGTCTCAACAGGATTTAAAGAAACTTGTCCATGCATTTATCTTCAGTAGACTTGACTACTGTAACGGTGTGTTCACAGGTCTCAGTAAAAAGTCAATCAGAAAGCTGCAGCTGATTCAGAACGCTGCAGCTCGAGTCCTCACTAAGACCAGGAAAGTGGATCACATCACTCCAGTTCTGAGGTCTTTGCACTGTCTTCCTGTCCAACAAGGAATTGACTTTAAAATCCTGCTGCTGGTTTATAAAGCCCTGAATGGTTTAGGGCCTAAATACATTAGTGATCTGCTGCTGCCTTATGAACCATCCCGACCCCTCAGGTCGTCTGGGACGGGTCTACTTTCTGTTCCAAGAGTCAGAACTAAACACGGAGAGGCAGCGTTCAGCTTTTCTGGTCCACACATCTGGAACAAGGTCCCAGAGAGCTGCAGGTCTTCTGAGACCCTCAGCCTCTTTAAATCCAGACTGAAGACCTTTCTGTTTGCTGTTGCCTTTAAATAAACCAGATTCAAGGAAATCAATCGATTTCTGCATCTTTATTTCTTAAACTGCACTGCAACTTGTATTATATATGTTGCTTCTTGGCTGTTTTTAATGTTGTAATACATTTTATTGTTTTTAAATCTTGTTTTCTTCTGCATTATGTTTTGATGCTTTTAATGGTTTTATGTGAAGCACTTTGAATCGCCTTGTTGTTGAAATGTGCTACACAAATAAACTTGCCTTGCCTTACTTTTCTGTCTCAAGTAAACCTAGGTTTTGTGGTTAATGGGCTGAAACTCGCAATCGACCACAAAAGTGCTGTAACGAATGGTAACCCTCAAATTCTTCTTCTTCCTTCTTTCAGTTTGCAACATACCAGAAGCCCAAGCTCGCCTCTACCAATGAAGACAAAGTTGAGAAACATTTAGTACACACTTTCCTTTGTCATAACCTTCTAATATGTAACAGTGTAACAAATCAGTGAATCAGTGAGGAAGTGCAATCAGGGGGGCAGGAAAGAAAACAGTGTGACACAACAGAAAAAAATCCCGTAGTGTTATCACTCGCACTTCCTGCTTTGTTCTTCGGGCCCCTGAGAACCCGGAGGCCCCTGTTTCTGTTTCTGCTTCTTCTTCTTCTTCTTCTTCTTCTTCTTCTTCTTCTTCTTCTTCTTCTTCTTCTTCTTCTTGGTCAAAGTTACAAAACCATGAAATACAGTATACATCTGCCATGGTTGATGTGTATTGTTTTAAAAGTTTGTATTAATGTGTTTAGATAAATGGACTCTACTTAGTGCTTTTCCAATCTTCCGACCACCCAAAGCGCTTTAACACTACATGTCATCCTTCATACTGATGGCAATAGACTGGAGGCAGCAAGCACCTGCCCATCACCTCTAACTAATCATTGTTGGCCATCACATCTAACTAATCATTCATACCCATTCACACACAGGCACAGCTGCAGATCAACACGTACTAGAAGAGCCGGGGATGAGACTGAGCCACGTTCGCCATAACTTAATTTGGAACCAGTTCTCATATGACTTTTTTGTGTGTGTGTGTGTGTGTGCTGCTTTTCCCAACATGAAAAACTCCTAAAAGTTTCACAACCATAGAAAACATTCATGCTTACAAGGGGAATATGATTCTTATTAAGGATCCCGATGAAATACAAAAACATTACACATATATATTTAGATTTTGTAAATATGGATGATTTTTTCGAATGAACCAAAAAACAGACAAATAAAACATACACGGACCCTGTTCACAACATATAAATCAACTAGTTAAAGCCTGGGAGCTGAGATAAAAGCTCTTTATATTAGGATAAACTGTAGATGTGTCGCAGTTAATTCAGCGAAGACTACATTTTAAATATGTTATTGAAAGAATATATAAGTAGTTTATAATGTGGTATTTTTATTTGTTTCTGTATGTATATCTATAATATATGTATTATGTAAGATAGGCCAGGTGTTTAGAACACAGGAATACAAACGTGAACTATTTTGTTTATTTTTGTGTAATAAAAGAAAATTAACAACTTACGATTATTAAGTAAATCCTTTACCGCCTGGTGTCAAACTCAAGCGGTGAAAATGAGTTTGACACCCCTGCCTAACAGAAAGAAATAAAAGAGGGGGGACCCCTACTGGACAATCTACAGTGTTACATTACTTATTGCACAATAAGGGGACCTAATTGTCAGTTTGTAGATATACAAATATCCAGTATACATTTACACAAGTTGTACCCATACAACTAATTTATTTTGTATCCCTAAAATAAGGAATAAACAGTAAGACCAGTGTTATCTTTGACAGCTCTGCAGCATCAGTCAGCTTTATGAGTCGGCCCTCTGCCTCCTGCTCTCTCCCTTTAGCTCCCCGTGTAGCAGTCCCTCATTATTTACCTGCTGTCGTTTCCCAATTCATTTGAGACTGAGTTAATTGGAGGGTTATTCAGATAATCTGTTTAGCATGGTGTTTTGGACTGACTCCTAATTAAGAATTGAGAACAGCTTGGTGCATTTACCCCTCAACGCCCCTTCTTTGTGACTTCAGAGAGGTGGGGACGCACACCTCCAGGGTGTTCCCATCCCTCTTAATGCAGACCTCATTTCAGCCGATTCAGCCAGAAACTCTTCAGGCCCTTTCCACACTTCTTTCCAGTCTTTTGTTTTCTGGTTGAGGGTGATTTTGAGCACACTGAAACCTAAATATGAATGAACACCTTTCCATTAGGTCACCTGCATCAGGGCAGACCTTAGTTACTTTGTGTGAAGGTACTTCTGAAATTGGTTTCTCTGAGTAAATATTGCTGTATTGTGCGGTTAGGAACTGGTGAAACTGGTAGGTTAAGTTTGTATGAGTGCACCAGGTCAGCCATTGAGGATCCCCATCGCTTTAATAAAATACTTTAGATTTAATTTGATTCAATAATGGGATTCTGTTTTTCTATCTGTGCCCCAGTTCAAGATTCATCTTCACTGTATTAATACTTATTAATAAAAAAGAAGAGAAAAACCCTCGCCCCGGGCTCAACATGTGACAAACTGCCTGCCTTGTGACAACATCTAAAACAACAGATCCCTGTTTACATCCAGAGCTCTGCTGCTTGGAACGAATTTCGTCAAAGTGTGATCTTCAGGACTCGTCATGATGGACTGCCTCGCTGTGAGATGCTGAGGTCAAATAAGGGAACGATGAGTCAAAGGAGGACCGACTGCCTCAATGGACCCCGCCACGTTGCCCTGGTGATAAGGAGGAGTGTGTCCCTGAACAGCAGCAGCCATGTGTGTGCGTCTTCATGCATTCAGAGTGTTTGGGGTTAATCTCCGGCATAAATTGCCTGCAGTGTGAAAGTGGAACAGTTGAGGACTGAAAGCACACCGTCAACAAAAGAGTGACTGGCAATGACAGCATGAGTTGTTTTCATATTACATCTTTATTGTTGGTTTAATAGAAAAATGTGCCTCCTTTGATACTGATTCAAAATTACTTTTTTTTTTTAAACACAAAAAATTACCGGAATGTTTCTAGCAGCATGATTTAATGTCGGATCTTGTGGCCTCACTGGCCCTTGTTAAAACATTTAGTAAAATGACAAAACCAAAAATATGTAATAATATAAAAAAGATAGCGCTTGTGACAAGGGACAGCTTTAAGATGTGAAGAGAGGCAATAAAGGTTTAACTGCAGCAACCTTAGAGGTTTAGAGAAGGAAAAAGTTGAGCCCGGCACTGAAATATTACTAATATTGTGTCATGTAAGGCCTGGGCCAAGTGCTGCCATGGCACCATACAGAAATATACATCACCAGAATTTGTTGAGAGTATTTATAGCTGTGAAAATATGATGCCTAGCGTCAAGACAATTAAACATATGCACACAGAACAGGGTTTCTACAACAATATGTAAAGACATTATTCAGGTGTGGTCAAAAGCAATACAAGCTTTCATTCACAAAGAATAAAAAGGACTGGAGGTTGTCCATGGCATGGTTCAGCTCCATGACACATAGACCTTCAGCTATCCTCTCCCTCATGTTGTTGGTACACTTTCAGGATGAGAGCAAAGCACAGCAGTTCAACAGCAAGCAAGAGATTGAGCTTCGAGGAGCGGAGACATGGCACAAGGCTCAATATTGCAGTCGTGCTTTAGTTTTTTTTCTGCTAGAGAAAAGTCGACTGAGGTGAGACTGAGAAGTTCTGTTTTCTGGCAATTGACTGATAGGTAGTAGCAGTAAACTCAAGCAAATGCTAAATGAAATGAAGCCATGGCAGAGTAACGTTACAAACGGACCTTGTAAGTAAATATGACACATTTTCGTGTTAATTTGACCTGTTTTGCACCGATCTTTGAAAAATGTAACAACCAAGAGACCAAAGGAGCCCAAAGTGCCTCTGGAGCTAGACCTACCACAGGTGGGCACCAGAAGAAAACCAAAGGCCAACACAGAAGAAGTCAGGTTTTGACTGTCGGGGGACAGAAACATTCTAATAATAATAATAAAGTCTTAAAAGCATTATGTAGTGTTAGTAGTTTATAGTTTGTGTAAGGAGCTCTACTGTAGGTTTAGTTGGTCCTGAAGCTTCTGCAGGCTACAGGAGATCAAATTCATCGCTTGGTTTGACGTGACGACAGAAAGTGAAGCGCTCACCGGATGCTGCAGAGACAAAAACACTTTCCAAAGCTAAACACGGGTTCCACAGACACCGTCCAGATACTGTATCATTCTTCAGTCATTAAGCTCCTTCACTTTGTTATCTCATCATTTCAAAACTACGGTTTCCAGTAGTCACTGAAGTGTCACTAAAAAGCCCAACAAATAAAAAGCTGTTATTAAAAACAATAAAACAGTTTATGGTTAATTACAAACCATGACAATGTGTACTGTATAAAGTACATATGTTGGTACATACATGTCAGTTTTATTTCCCAATAAAAATGAAAAACTAATAAAAAAAGAGGAGCACACCGGCAATTAGAAACTGGGTGTGTCAGACTCGGGTGAAATCAAGTAAGGAGGTCATTTAGAAAGGACAGAGAATTAATAATGAAAATACAAAAATAAAAAGAATGAGTCAAAAGTCACATTAAGATCTGGAAAATTCACTTTATAATCTCAAATCTAGCAACTCTGATTAAAGGTCTAGTCCTCATCTCTTTAAAAGAAAAACAACATGGATGTTAAGCTGCTAGCTAACAAGGTGACAACAGGAGAAAAAATAATATGAATTCACAGTCAAAAGCACAAACATTTTATTCAATGTTGTTGAGACGGATATATTTTGTGCAATAAAAACACAATCAGCCTTTTGCAGGTCGTTAACCAAAAGGCTGAGGTCCTGAAATATGGCCACATGAGGGCAAGTCCTCTAGTTTCAGTGCCCTCGCTCATTTGCCAGATATGCCTTTTGTGAAACAGGCCTCTAGTTTGAAAGCAGTACATTAGTGCAACTTCTCAGTAAGTGGCCAGTGTTTTTTTCAATGGAGAAGTAACAGAATTTCAAGTTAAAATATGAAGTAATTCATAAAATATTGCCTCTATTTTATTTACTGTAAAAACGTCCGCTGTATGTTGTAGGTGAATGCTGTCCGATCAGAGTTAATTGGGTTTTGAGTATAAATAGAATCTCTTGCAGCCTTTATAACACAAAACTGTAATTAGTAAATTAAATAAATGTCTTAGTTAATCACAATTTATCAGGCAGGAGCATATTGATTTGGTTAAATACAACACTTTAAGTAAAAGTAGCTAATAAAAGGTGTCCTTATTTGTAAGATTAAATTGAGCACAGTGTTCAGGAGCTTCATGTTCATGTTAATGTGATTTAATTTGCCAGGAGGCTGATGAACCTAAAACATGTATGACCTAACATTATGATACTAGTTGGCTTACATCTCTGGTACGAAGACATTTCAGGCAGCGGTGCTTTTTAAAAGCGTCTCTCCCTTTTGTTTTCGTCTGCTAGCGTCAGCTGCAGATGCCGTCAACAACATGCACTTCCAATCAAATGTAACACCACCTCCGTCAAACTAGAGGCCTTTAGCTTTCAAACATGCTTCAACCATTATATGGTTCTCCACTGCTGACTGTTTAGTGTCTCTTTAACTTAAGTTAAGGATAGTAGACATTGATATAACTGCATTTCTTCAAACACAGGCAGAGAAATGAGGCTGTGATGAAGACAAGCTAATGCTGTGGAGGTAGAGGTGAGAGAGAGCAGGAATGGTGAGGATGGGGAACAAAGGAGTGGATATGAAGGCAAAATAAAATGGAAGGATGAATCTCTAAATGGTTTACGCACCAACTGTTAGATTAAAGGACATGGAAGTTTGACGTTTCCAAAGTTTTGTGGTTTCTAAAGAGACACTAATGAGGTTTCGGAGGAAGCCATGGTGATTGAACACAGGCGTTGGGCAGCTTTGTGGCTCTGAGACCTGATTTAAATTCCAACAACAAAAACCACAACACAGAAGAGGGAAATATAAAGTAATGAAGAACTTGTTCATCTGGATTGCTGAGGATTGTTGATTGCTGAGGTATAGATGTATGTTTCCTATTTAGAACTGTTTGTCCAATAGCATTAACCCCCAAAAGCTACACTCAGCAATGAGGTTTGTGTAGCTTTTAGGCTCTAAAGTGTTGTAACACCGAAGCTGACTAAGTACTGGCAGTGACAGCAAAGATGTGTACTAATTCCCCTCTCTGCCACTCATATGCATAAAACCACATTGTATCTCAAACAGCAGCTCTACTTCACATCTGTTCATTAAAATCCATGGTTCAAGAGAACTTGTAATCTAAGAGTGCAGAGGTAAGTGGTCCAAACAGTTACGAAACATAATAACTGCAAACTGTCCTCTTGAGGGAATATCTCAAAGAGGATGTGACCTTTTGTTTCATTACTGCCAACACAGTGAGGGCCGCCCTCATGACACAACGCTAAACTCAAGCAGCAAACTGATTGGCTTGTCTGCGACACGGCCCGATGAGGGCTCAGGCCATTTGGCAGCTTTAATCTCATTAGCCAGCTCTTATTAACAGATTGTAACATAGTCATATCATAAGTGCAGATGCACACACACATTCAGAATAAAACTATAGGAATCTTAATTTGAAAATAAATCTGATGCTACCAACAGCTATGACTGCATGATTCCAACTCTCTTCTCTTATACAGTGTTCACACTACAAAAAACTTCTCTGAAGTATTTTTCAAATCCGTACAAAACTTTTCAAGGCCAATAATAACTGCAGAGTGTGATGATTGGGAAAACACTGAGAGTTAAGGCTGTACAGACTTGTGAAACAATCTCTCATCACCTGTAGTGTGTCATGAATTAAGGCAGCAGATGCACAGCTCTCACGACCTGCCCCTTCTGATTGCATAAGTTGACCTGCCACAAGCTGCAAAGTCACTGACCTAAATTCCAACTGTGTAAAAACTCTAACCCTCTGGGGTTCATGTCATATGAATCGGTGGAAATCAACAGCTGCCACCATCACACATCTGTGTCCCATGCAGGCAGGCTGGTAGAGTAGTTGAAGAAGTATTTTGGGCCCTGGGTGTGATTAAGGTGTGCGGTTGAGGTGAGGTGATGGTGACTGATCTCTCAGAAGAATTGTCTGTTACATCCGGAGACGTTTACAACAGGTGTCTGGTTTTCTCTTGTCGCTGTCACAGCAGAATAGAATAAAGCTAATCACTCAAGATGAGATTGTGGTTCAGCTACACAAACTAAATATTATTAAGTATTGTGTTCAAAAAAGTAGACGCATGAAGAACTACATAAAGATAGTGTGAATTTATCGCCTCACTAATTCTTATTGTATATGCCCGCTATCTTAACAGTGTGTTTATATGGAATCTAGAAACAAAGCATAGTTTTTTTTAGAGCTTCAAAAAGCTAAAGCAGCATAATAAATGCTTTGAAATCAGTTAAAATCTCTTCATTGCTTTCCTCTTGGAGGTAAGTGTCACTACAGAGTCCCCACAGATTAAACAATCCTAGCTGAGACTGTGTTGTGCTTATCCTCCTTCATACATTCCCATCATCCTACGCTGATGTGCCTTCTTTCCGTCCTCTCTTGTCGCTTGTAGCCAGAGCGCCCTTTTTCGATTTCTCTCCACATGAAAATAACAAACAGCCCATGAGAGTCTAGGAGGGTGAGAGGGTAAAACGTCAGCCAACCGGAAGTCCATGGTGGAGAGGAGGAAACTCTAAGGATGAGAAAAGGTGCTGGTGGGCTGAATCCCTGGGGAGTGAAAGCAAAAACAAAGTCACATATAAGAAGAAGAAATATGTATACAGAATATGTCAAAGTGCACCAACAGGGATCTACGCTTGATATGTATAAATATAGGGAACCTTTGTACAGTGCGACTCAGATGTGTGTCTCTACGTCAGTGTAGCCTGGCAGGATGTCTCCATTGGAGCAGCTCTTGGGCTCCCCCGCTGGTGTTGCGGTGGGCAGCATGCGGGCAGTTGTGGACGTCTCCTCCGAGGATGCCGTTGCCTGGAGCCTGCGGTGTATCAGTGGCACAAAGAACAGCACCACGCCCCCCACTATAGGAGGCACCCCGGCCAGGGAGAAGGCCACCGTGTAGTTCCCAAAGTAATCGTGTAGGAGACCTGGGCAGTGGAGGCGGGGGACGCGATTCATGTCATCATGTCTTCAAATATACATTATAATTCAAATATGCATTTGCTGACCTCTTGTGGTTTAGTGTCTCACACTCTGCAGTTATGTGAAAGTGTGCTCCAGTGTGTGTCAGTACACCATGACATCATCAGTGCTGAATATAGTGCCTTAGATTTGTCTGTCAATTGTTTTGGCTAATTGATGCACAATCCAGTTTAATTATGTATTATTAATATAAGTGGCAACACAATTATATATGATTATATATTAAAACAGTGAAAGACAAGGAGACTATTGTGATCCAATCAGCACTAAAACCTCACCCTGTCTACAGAGCGTACATCCCCATTCTCTACATATCTGCATGCAGGCTAGGGCATACACACCAAGGAGGTCAAGGAGTTCAGTCCACCGCCCTAAATGTTTAATCTACCACTGAGCTTGTGACACAAGAGCAGCGGGAGGGGCGTGCACTCACATTGTTGCCTGTAATGTATGCATTCTTGCTCCTGTACTGTACAGACTGTCCCGAACAACACAGTGATTATCCCATTCAGACTATTGAGGAGCTTACATGTGTTGTGTGATAGCTTACATGTAGATGTATTCTTATCTAATTGAATATACATATTGAATGTATATATTACACATTATTATAGTCTGCTTCCTGCCAATGTCAGGAGGCGATGCTTTAATCTGTGGTTAGTCATAGGGAAAATTAAAACCATATGCCACATCCCTGTACTTTATGTCTGAATGCAGGACTTTGTGTGCAGAGACAAAAGGTGCAATCTTTTGTCTAGTTAGTGTTAGAAAATAATGCTTTTTAGTGCTCCTAGTGAGAGCTAGAGAGTTTACATTGGAGGGTCAAGACAAATAAATAACTGTATGGATTATCAAATATTGAATGGATGACACTGTATGTACTACACAAATGTATTAATTAGAATTATGAAATGTATTGAGTGATTGTGGAAGGAATCCTGAAAACATCAGGAGCCCACAAACAGTTACGCAGCCTGAAGATTGGAGCAGATAGATAAGGAGGACATGCTCAGGAATGTGAGAGGGGGTTTGGGTTGACCAACACCAAAAGGACGAGGTCTTGTCCAATCAATGGACTGGAAGAGATGCTAGCCAGAGGAAGGGGGGCTGACCCCAAACCTGGCAAAGCTGAGACATTGTGAGAACATCAGCAGATCTCTGGGTGCCTTCTGCCGGGCAGGTATGTATGGATCTGCTGCCCGGTGGGGGGGCACTGGATCTCTGTCTCATGGGATTTCTCTCTCCCATGGGATATATTTGTATATATTGTGTAGTTATTAGTGTGATTCATTTTGAAATGCTGTTCATCATCTTTTTATTAAATCTATTTTTATTATAACTTTCTGCATCTGGGACTTCTCTTCACACAACCGCCCAAAGATTTTTGAACTTAACATTACCAACCGCTGAAAATATTAGCAGATCAGTATCATGGATATACATGTGCACAGTTTGGGACGTCTTTATAAAAAATATCAGTATATGGCAATATATTGTAATCTAAAACAGAAATCCTCCGTTTGACATGACATTGGGTTGCTTGTTCTTTTAAGTCCTACAATTAAATTTGTACAAATATCTCAAACCATTATGAGAACCTCTGGTATGCTGAGCTGAGGCCACAAAAGGAACGCTGAGTGTTTTGTGGTAAAAGCAGTCAGGTATGTGTGGGATCTGAAAGAGGTTGGCATGAGCGAGCACAAGGATGCCTCAGTCAACAATTTAATGGACTGCCCTCGGAGCATTTCTATACACTGTTGTAATGAGAGCAAAGAGGAGAGAGGGAGGAGGCAGAAAAGACATAAGGGGAGTTGAGTACTCAGATCTGACCCTGAATGTGCTTTTTTCCCCTGAAGATGAATGCATAGAGACAGCCAACAGTTGGCCACGAGCCCAAACCTCCCTACATGTACAATCTGTTGTACAATCTATCCACCCTGCATTTGTCTCACTCTCCCTTTACTCCCTACATACTGTTGAACATCAATACGCTTGCTTTGCGCTGCTACTGCCAACATCCTGAAGACAGATCACTGTGCGCTAATTCGGAATAATACTGTATAAATGAGTGCTGTGTTTTGCTTCTCACCAGCAATGGGTGGACCCGCAGTCATGGGAAGAGACATAAGGCCAAGAAGGTAGCCTATAGCCTGCGAGGCCTGCATGGGCCCGACCAGCTCGAAGGCTATGGGAGCCATCATGGTGAGGAAGCAGCCGTCGCACAGCCCCAAGAACACGCACACAACCACCAGCCCCTCGAACACCAAGCACTGAGGGATCATCATGGACATCAGGCCCAGAGCCATGAAGGACACCACCTGAAACACACACGGGAACAAGCTTTAAGTCTCTCTAGTATGTATATTTCTGAATGACATGACTGTTTCATAGGCCATAGCGGCAGTAGGTGTTTGATTGTTTTCAGTGCACTGACGGCACAAGTGAGGGGAGAAATACTATACAGAAGGCTCAGTTTCTATCCTGGTTGTGCTCATACATTGAGAACAGACCTCCAGGCCTTTTGATTTCATCGTGAACATTGTCTTACTTCTGCGACAGAGCACACCCTCCAGCTACGATTAGGACCTTCCAGTGCATATTTCAGGTGGAAAACAATGTGGTAAAGATGCACTGATTTGTCTGTCAACAGTAATATTACAAAATATGAACAGTTTTTGGGGTTAATGAGTCTAATGGTTTGGGGGGAGACGCTATTGCAGAACCTGGTAGTTCTTATTACTAGATTGTACAAGAAAGCCAGATTGACATCCAGGGAACAAAGGAGGGAGATTGTATTGAAATAGCATGCATGACTCAGTGTCTCTCTGCTGAACAACCCACTTGATTGACAACATGCAGATTTTGGGGATTCTGGCCAATAGAGCCTATGGATCATTTACATTCAGCAGGCACTCCATATACACCAGCACAAAAGGACAATTCTTGTTTCTATTCACTTCTGCTCTGAAGTGCTGTGCTTCCATTTTCTTCGGACTGCATCATCCGCACTATTATCCAGTCAGGTAAATCTTTTTTTTTTTTAAACACAACACCTTATTTCTATTCCGGTACTGTAAGTGTGTGCAACTCAGTATCTGAGTCATGTTTATCTGCAGCCTGATAAGCCATTAAAGACACTGAATCTCTCTGGTTGCAGATAAAAATATATAATGTTCAATTTAGTGACACTACATAACGCTCTTAATAGAATACCATTACATACATCTTGGCTCTGTGTGATACTATGTGTGCCAAAGGGGTGAGTAAAACAAAAGGAAAGTGAATATCAAGTTCACAGCTTCTGACAAAGAACCTGAAAAGACAACTGTTAGTAGATAATCTTCAGTCTTCTAATTCAGGTTAAAGTTGGTGTGCAGATTTTTTTATTTGAATTGTTGGCGCTATCAACACTTTGTTGCAAACTATCATCATCGGGATATTATACAACAGGAATATACATGTAGTACTTAAAAAGCTCTAAGAAATAGTCAAATAGTACAAATGATAAAATAAACATTTACCGTTGATTGATTGTGAAATAGAAGAAATCCTTAAAATCATGTTAATCTGGTCTCTGTAGCTGTCACAAGACTGTAATGAGCCCACCTGCCTGCCTGCCCACCTGTGCGCTCATTGCGTGTCACCGGAGCCTTCCACAAGCTGTACCAACAATAGCAAAGAGCTTTTTGTTATTTACGTTTGTTATATGTTTACACTCATAATGGTAATTTTGGGGAAGTGGCTTTGGAGGGAGGCCTGAAGGGACGAGCTGTCAGTGTTGCAGACTAGGTGACTTTCCTGTTGTGCTGCTAGCTACATTCATTTGTTGAATACTTTTAAAATCTACTCTCAGTGGCTTCTCCAGTAGAGTTGGCACATTGTATGCCTTCAAATACTTCCTCACCTGCATGTAGATCTTTTGAGGACCGGAAATGAGGTCTCCGATTTTGCCGAAGGCGAGACGTCCCACCCCCGATGATGCTCCTATGCATACCAGTAGTACCCATTCCTTCTGGGTCCCCTGGAACTGCTCCTTCACAAAATTCATCTGAGACACGAAAAAGAAGAACAGACATAGAGCTGTGTGAGGTCTGGCTGCGTGCTTGTTAGTTAAATGTGAGTGTGCTGCACAAGAAGCTCCCCAGAAGCTCCCCAGAAGCTAGTGATGTTAAATTATTTATCACGCAACCTGCTGGTTTCTCATGTTTTTGTGCTCCAGGCCTGAGAAGTCAATTAACTCAGCAAATCGTTGTGCAAAGGTCTAACACTAACAAAATGTCTCCATCCACAGACCTTTGGAAGAGCAGACCAGGAAGACCCAACGCATACAGGTCAGACCCTCCCACTCTCTCAGCCCTGACCCCCGAATCAGATCCAAAACATTAAACCGCCCTCTGAAGTCTTTCCTGAACTTGTGAAATATTTGCTCTGCTTTGAAGGGCTCTACATTCATGAATGGCCATAGGATAGGCATGTTTAGGAGTACAGAGAGGCCATACAGGAGAGGTTTCCTGAGGTGGTTGAGCCAATACAAAGACCGGGGCTGTGTTTACATCTGGGCCCAGCCTGAAACAACAGGCCTGACAGAGGGAGGCCGGAGCTGGAACATCCGACATCTGGATAGAGGGAGATCAACTTCACAGCTACACGCAGCAGCGTTACACTTCTTCCTTTTCCTTTACTATCTCACTATTTCACACTAAGGACATAGGTCATGTGCAGATTTTTCATATATTTATACATTTTGCATTGTTTTTATCATGGAAAGCTAAACTACTATGCATTTTGTTTCCGTTTCTTATTATTAAAAAGGAAAAAAAGGCTCTTTGGAGAAATATCATAAATGCTGCTTTTCCTTACAGCCACTGGAGTGTGTGTGTGTGTGTGTGTGTGTGTGTGTGTGTGTGTGTGTGTGTGTGTGTGTGTGTGTGCGTGCGTGCGTGCGTGCGTGCGTGCGTGCGTGCGTGCGTGCGTGCGTGCGTGCGTGCGTGTGTGTGTGTGTGTTAGATTTATAGCAGCTGGCAGGCTGAGCCCAAGCAGGGAACGAGAAACAATGTAAACAAACCTGTCCTGGAGCTTACAAAGCAAGGGCAGACATGGTGTTGTGAGCAGTGCCGTTGAAACACAGCAGCATTTGAAGTGACATTTGCTGGTAGTTGCTATGTAACGTGCTTCAGCTGTGGAGCTAGTCAACATCGTAATGCTATTTATATAACTCTCTAATACCCATTAAGAGGTCAGGATTTCTACATTTTCACAGTCACATACCATAAGTAACCAAGGGCGTTATAAACTTCTGGAACGTTTTTCTTAATATTTGTACAGTCTTTAGTTTACATTGCAGGAGCAAACACACAATGTGTACTTATAATCTAATAACAAGCATTCCCATTATTGTTCTTACCAGATGGACATACGGCACAAAGTAGCCCAGTACAGCTGTTGCAACTCCAAACGCCCACACTCGGTATGTCAAGATGTGGAACACACGCAGGTTGAAGCACTTCCTGACCTCACCCAAAACCCTGCTCCACCTGCTCCCCTCCTGAGCCACTGGCTGGGTTTGGGGTTCGGCAGGGCCAGGACCCATGCCTGGGGGTCCCATGCCTCCTCCAGCGGGCAGTAAAGGTTTGAACAGCAGCGCCAGCAGCGCCTGGACCAACATGAAGAGGCTGAGAATCTGGAAGGTCCTGCTGAGGCCCAGAGGTTCCACCACCTTGTTGAGGAAAACCGGGAGGCCCATGGAGAAGAGGCTGGCACCGGCCGTCACCACACCGTTGGCCAGGCCCAGGCGCCGGCGGAAGTAGTGGCCGAGGATGACCAACGAGGGCTGGAAGGCGAAGGAGGAGCCGCAGCCGAACAGTATGCCATATGTGAAATAGCGAAGGCTCAGGGAGCTGCAATTCAAAAGAAACTGAGGGTCAGAGGACAGAGGGTGTTGTAGCCCTTTGTGGCAAATTTGAGATTTGTGATTGGGCTTTATAAATATAATTGATTGATTATACCGGTATCTATACTTCCCTATAAAACAGTTCCACAGAGCAGCAGATATTGTTTGCGGCGCTCACAGAGAACAGGCAGAGATGCACCGCGCACCTTCTGAAAAATGTGACTACGCTCCAGGGATCGCAAACACTGCAGCTGTTTAATTGGATCTCAGGGGTGGGTTTTCAGAAAATGACCTTACATCCAATACAACAGCAAACAAAGACCAACAGACAAAAGATTTGAAAAATCTAAAATAAATTATATTCTATGCACAATCCTCTGTACAGTACACCGTCGCAGGAGTATAAATCAGGCATGAGGCGGAACTGTACTTCTGCTTTCTGTTCTTTTGAAATTTGTGTCGCTAATAAAATATTCAAGGTTTTCCTAAAATGATTTTGTGGAATAGGTAGTGTAGCTTTATTTTCAATCTCGTATCTATCTTAATGTTTTTTTGCTCGCTCTGTGCAGCTGCTCTGAGTATAGACTTAGTGCAAGAAAGTGAAACATAACCAATAACCTCCTAATTAAGGTGTAAATATAATATAGTAAATTATAAAAAGCATTGATGACTATGACCGTTATGATAGATTTTGAGCATTTCGGACATAGAGTATTTATTTTTCAGAAACACAAATGCTTTACTCTGTGAGTAAAATGTACTGGTAATATATCATGGTCACAAAGTGGGGCTCGGACAAGTGTCGTTAATAATGAATGTACAGTAGCTTACTTTGCAAATGATGTACTGAGCAGCCCTATAAAAGCCAGCATTGCCCCGCTGACTGCAGTCTTCCTACAGCCGAAGCGGTCTGTGAACATGCTGACCACAGGTGAACAGAAGAAGATCATGCCCATGGCCAGGGCCCCGACCCATGCTGGAGAGGAAGTGGAGAGCAGAGAGAATTTAGTGTCAGGAATATGTGGATAGCCTATATGGTGTAGCTATCACTTACACTAAATAAAAGACAGTCTTGTACACCAAGTAAGGCTCAAAGTCCATGTAACATGAAATGTGAGCTGTAAATCAACGTGTTATTGATATAAAGGATACAATACCATGCAATAAAACTGACATATAGTAAAATTAATGAGTATAAATGTTTTCCAGTTCCAGAATGGAGACAATACATTGGCTCATTTTGTCATATGCAGCTGGAGAATTTGCTTCAAAGCAGCTTTGTTATTACCTCGTCAAACAACTGTAGTTTGAATGGCGCCCCACTTGAGAAATATATAAAGATATAAGTTGTTATAGTAGAAAGATGAGAATAAAATCAAATCAAAGACTGCTGCTTTATCAGTTTACAACACATCCTTTGCATATGGAAGTAATCGTATGAACAATAGCTCTATGGAGGCCACAGTCAAAGGTAAACGTGTGCTTCATGTTGAATCTCGTGCTCCCGTTGCCTTGTAGGCATTTCATGACTCAGACAGGACGATAACCTTGATGTCATGAAAATGTCATATTTGCGGATGCTTTGAAAAAAATAAAAGCTTTTCATGGAAATCTCTCTCTCTCTCTCTTTGCGACCCTCAACCATCTGGTGTGACTTGCTATTAATATGAATGTAACTCTGCTCTTTATTGTGCCTTTACTTCATGCACATCAGACACACTCTATTAGATTTCCCATGGTGATAAAGCGGATCAAAAAGTGGATCAAAGTGGACAGATCTGGCCTGTGGTGTAATATTCATCCATCCATCCATTATCTGAACCGCTTGTGTAATATTCATCCCGTGTTAAAACAGGCCAGAATGAGCAGACCAGTAGAGACAGTTCGTACCCTGAAGTGCAAACAAACAAATGCCTGGGTCTAGTCTCCCGGGGAGCAAAGGTAGCTTTAATGTCTGGGTTGTAGGTCACACTGATCTAACAGCTCAATGGGAATGAGACAAGAGAGCAAGATAAACAGGTGGATGGACTGATTTACCTACACACACATACACACACAAACGCTCTGAGTTCAGTGTGAAACATGAGCTCCCGACACTGTCACAGTCTTTGTTATGGCGGATGACCTAAACATTTTGTACTGTACACGTCTGCCGGTACACGGTGTACACTACAAAGTAAGGTTTTGTGTATAAGGGTGGGACTGTTCCCAAGCCTTCCTATAGTTTATTTATCCAAATGGAACAAGACGGGGGGAATTCTCCTATTTAGCATGCACTTCATGAACTACCACCATTGTGTACATTTCCCTGCAAAATGAACCTTGAAGTGCAACATTCACACACAAAAAGGGTCTTAGTAAAAGCATTTCATATCACATCTCAAGGCATACAGCAAATGCCTGCAGTGTATCCAGAAGTGGATATCAGTATTGTGCAACAGTAAAGTAGGTCAAATGCTATATTGAATGTCAAATAGTTGCTGTACGTTGTCCTCTCAACCCATTTCAACAGAAACACCATACATAGTATACCATTAAGACAAATTTGCATGAGATCAGATTAGCCCTCTTTGCTTAATAAAGCAAGGAGTTTGGACTTGGCTCCCCAGAAGCACCTTAGCAGTACAATTGCACCATAATGAACTTATAGCCTGACTTATAGCGCTAACCAGCACTCTGACTATAGAACTTGGTGTGCTTTAAACTTAGTGCTCTTCAGATTGACCCTACCCCACATCATTCAGAGGCAATCTGTTTCGACCTCCTCTTGAGCGGCTAAAGACTGACGGTTGTTCACCTGCCAGTCCCTAACGTTGTCCCACTGTTTGGTGCTGGGCAAGTAGCAGACAGCACGGTTTTTAAGATTGAAAGGGACACATGTGAGAGTGCAACAAAGTCAAATAAAGTCCCAAGTCGTAAAACAAAAACCCGAAGAAAAACAACGATAAATATAGGGGGATAAGTAAGACTGGTTTAATGATGGCTTAAAGGAAAAAAACTATAACAGTCGTAAAATGAATTCCCTGACTATAGTGGTGATTGTGATCTATGAGAATAGCCTGCAGACTCAAACGTGTATGAAAAGCCACACAGTGTATGTCAGAAATAAAACTGAAAACCTGAATGTAATGATAAATGTACAGTAGAAAGCCCTAAAAGTTAATCGCCAGAAAAATGACCCAAAACTCCTGACAGAATCGCCTCAGGTTTAGTTTGCGTTGCCTCTGGTCCTGGAATCTCAGAGATGTACGTCCACAGCCCTGCAAACTTATTTATCTGGGTTCACTTTGGCCTTCCTTGGTTTTTCTCAGCCTATCACCACTACCACTTTCTGTTCCTTGTCCATTACCTCAAGTCCAGATTGATTGTCTGAACGGATCGCAGGATTTGAAATCCTTTCACTCATTATTAACCGCCCCATCTGGACGCCCTAAATTTTGTGTACTCATAGCGGTTCATCCTCAGAAGTTCTCATAAAATGTTTTACAGTCGATTGGTCTGGCCGTGGGTCTTTGATAACTATTCTTTCCATCTGTAGTTTTTTTTGTTTGATTTTCAGTTCTGGGTACATGTTGGATGATTCATTGTATTATAGGGCATTTTTCTGTTTTCCTAACAGAGGCTGGAGTGAGCAGTGGCAGCCGCCATAACTCAACAAAAAAACAAAATCCAAGGAAATATACTGCATGTCACTGTTACTACTGTGTAAGTTTTGTGGGATCCCAAAATCACAGTATGTAAAGTAATGTGGAAGAGAACAAACACCATATTGTTGAGGCCAACTACACTGGACTCAAGGGTCTACCTTCCATAATCAACTCCTTTCACTATTTGCATTCTCAATCATTTTCCCAGCTTCCAAAAAAAAAAATACTTCAGAAGAAAAAATGGTGTAATAGGAAGCAGCCTTGTAACATGCAATCATCAGTTGTACCAGCAGTACGTCTCATTGTCATGTTAGAATTAAGCAATTACTTCATTCAAGCCTGCATCCACACGCTTTCTTGACTGAACCACTGTGGAGAAGATAATTGCAGTCCCTGTTTGAAAGTGCTCTCAGTTCCTGTGTACAAATCCAACATAGAAGAAACAACCTTCAACCAGAGCAAAATCTCTTATTCCTCCACTCTCTTTTCCGATTAACCCCACCTCAAAGCCCCAGTTTCCCCCTGTCTTGGCACAGGCTAAAGGTCTGTGAAAAGACTCAGTGGAGTGTACTCATTACAGACGATTAGGGCTCCAAACAAAAGAAAAAGGACACAGCAATGGAGACTGAAGTGGAATGAAAAGATGTGTGTGTTTGTGTGTCGTGGTAGTGAAGAGGCTGAACAAGCGTTCCTCTCTTGAGTCTCTATACGGGCCTTCTGTACATTGGAGGAGCTATCTTCTCTTTGACAGGGAAACACTGTCGGGGGATGTTGAATGTACTGAGAGAGTTTCACAAGAGTACTTAGTTTCGCTCCAGTTCCCTTCTTTTTTTTTTAGAACTATGTTCATTTGTTTCAATGTATATCATGACAAAATAAGACCAAACCAAACATATGTGTATGTACAATATTTACATATATTCTTATGTGTCTACTTGGACTGATTTTTTTTTTCAATATCTACATAAACATCCTCCTGCATGCCAAACAAACCTTCTTTTCCCCCAGCATTGACTTATTTGTGTCGTTTGGGTTGTCCCACGCCTTACAAAACAACTCTTACATTTCCACGTGTATTTTCTAAGCTCTGATGGAACGATTACCTCAACACAGGGGTTATAATATGGAGCCGAAAATCAAATTCACAAAGGTTGCAGCTAAAAAAAACTTTCAGCTACAGTGCAATAACAAAGTATTTGGAAAGTGACTCCAGTTTGTTGTGTTTGTCTTATACTCCATGATCTCTAATGAGGTTAAAACACAACAAACTGAAAGTTTTATTTTAGGGTGTTACCATTTCTATTAAATTAGCAGCATTTGGATTGAAGACCTTTAGTTCCTCAGTTTTAGTGATAAAGTAACATAGGAAGTAAGAACTGTACACATGCTCTCTAGATTATCCTTAGAGGCAATGACATTATTTCTGGAAAGGCATGTTACTTCTGGTTGGCACTGTTTTGAGCAGTATCAACCCCTTGTTGTCCACCTCCAATGTAATTAAAACTATCTGCTTAGTGTTAAGTTCTAATAGATTAGTGAGCTTGAAATTGCCTGTACATGTGTAATAAAGGATTGTTTAAGTGTACATTACAATGCATGAGAAGGATATTATAAATAATGAAGGGCATTATGAAGGATATGTAATTGTATGTATTAAGGAAGTCACTGTATGCCATATTGTTTAATGTTTAGGTGTGAATGGTTTTTATATATAATGATTCTATAGGAGTTAGGAATGTGGGACTGTTTCTTTAAGAAGAAGTAGTTCCTCCATATGTTGCTGGGCGGAAGGCGGAGTGAGACACTGAGACATTTGGGACCCGGGAGGACGCGCGCATGGATACTTGGAAGATGGACTATTCCTTTGTCCCTGGAGGATGAAGAGCCTCCGCCTTCTCCGAAAGCAAATGGACCTATGGACAATCGGGATGTTAAGAATAACTAACCAATGACAGGGCCTTAAGCTCCGTGGCTGAAAAGTATTTAAACTAACAGCGCGAAACGAAACGGTCTATTTTCTTCGAAAGCAGAGGCGGCAGCTAACTGGGACCAGTCTGTGAGTCTGCTGGAGAGGATATGGCCTCGGTCGAGTAATGTATAACTGTTTTGTCATCATCTTTTATTAAATCTTTTAATTACAATAATTTGCATATTGAGCATTTCTCCCACGGACTGGCCGGAATAACGAGCAGGATCTTTCATTAGATAGATGACACTCCAAGTAAGTAAGAAACCATATTTTTGGGGAATTTCACTGAACCAACAAGAAATCAGCCTCTTTGTCCCTGTTTAATTTTACACCCAGTGCCAAAACAATCCAAATGCCTTCTGACGGATCGCAGTATTATCTTGAGACACATAAGAAAAATATTCCAACTAAACAATGCAGCATATGTTTGAAATTGTCTTGGGTACACATAGTTCAGGAAAACAATCGGCATACATATTTTTGAAAACAATAACAGAAAGGCTGAGGTACAAGCCCATTTCCTGAATGTCCCATTTATGTCTTTAGCAGGCTAGGGCTGGACAATATGTTGTTGTATGACGCACAAGGTCGTCTTGTGTACCATAGCAGGCGCCTGCGAATGTTTCGGTTGAATCCTCACTTAGCTTTTTAGCTTCAGTCAATACCTCAACAGGTCTTATTGGACAGTGCACTGTCATGAAGCTGCTGGTATACCCTTTATGAACACACAGCAAGAATAGAAGCTACATTTGGAGAGATTTGCTCAACAAGAACACATTAAAGAAAAAATAATCTCATTCAGAAGGAGCTAGCAGGAATGAGCTGTATCAAGCCGATACATACATCAAGTGCCAATAAATTTAGGTATTTACGTTGTTGTCAGAGTTTCTCATACTTTCAACAAATAGTTCTACAAGAGCTGATATTGTATATTGACATGGGAGTTGTGTTTGTAAGTGTAGGACAAATCATTTGGGGGACCAGCTGTCACAAACGTGGCAGGAGTGTCTTCAAACAAGTCAGCCGCCTTTCATAGTCAATTGACTGCCACACCCCTCCACACACCTGTTCCCACTTCCCTAATCAGCTCTGCCTGGCCTGCCCCACTAACCTCCTCACCTGCATCTCATTCCTTTGTCAACCTCTCTCCACGTTTACCGGTTCACTTCCTTTGTTCCCTTGTCAGACCATCATAGTTGCACTGCTGTGTACCAGCTGCCTGTTTCTTGCCCACTCTTTGGACTTCCTGCCTGTGAGCCATCAACTGTCTGCATCCTGGTACAATCCCAGTTGTCCTGAATACCAGTGCTGAAGTTGTTTACTTGCTACCACTCATTAACCGTGAGCAACTCCTTTAGATATTTACTAGTTTTATATAGCTCCAAGTTACCAATATTCACTGCTGTACAAACAGCTAGCGTTGGCACTATTAATAATGCATGAGGGGGTTGACTAGATTTGTATGGGAAATGTTTTGCAGAGAGTACAGTGAGTGTATGTGAGTGTAGCAGCAAAGCTTGGCTCTCAGACTTCCCTCCTGATACACAATCTGTTGTGCTACTCTAAAGCTTTGGTTATATTTTCCGCAAGGACGGTCACACAGACATGAGCTGAAGTGGAATTGTGACGAGGAAAAGTCTTGTGATCCAAAGTTCTCTTTTTTTCTCCGCCCATCCACATCTGCCTGGTTAGAAAATGTTGGATGTACAAGGACAAGCAAAGGCCTGCTGCACCAAACGCTCACAAATGGCCGTGTCTGGAGATGTGACGTAAGTTTGTACAGACACACGTGACCCTTGTGGATGCATCCAGTATAACAACAATTTCCTACAGTTGTGTAAAGGTTGCTGTTTATCACCTCCACTCTTTTGTATCAGCTGAGGAGAGTTTACCTTGATTTTTACTAACTATTTACATTTGCCCCTGCAAAGCTATAAAACGTTCCATATTTAAATACCTAACAAAATAGTGTATCCCTGGTTCTGATCATCTGTATGTATCTGTTTCTGAGTATGTGGAGCTTTAAGAGACTCTAATCCCAGCCGAACCTGTTCCTCTGGCCTTTGGAATGCCAAAAATGCCACAGTACACAGTACTGATTTGCCAACCTGGGATTTCCAGCTGCCCTGGAGATGCTGATGAAATCCTGAACAGCAGAACTACAATACAGCACTACAGAGCACAGCAGCATGCTAATTATTGGAGAAGTTTGCGTATTACAGCGTAGAAACCTTTATTAAAAACATTTTTTCTCTTTAGGGAATTGAGATTTGAGTGTTTTGCCACATTTGATGTAATAAAAATGTACATTCTGACCACAACATAAAAAATACATTGTTGAAACCGGCTACCATGTTATTTACTTAAAGGCCAAGGTAACCTGTGGATTGACCATGGGTAAAATTGGGTATTGTCCTTTAAAGATTTGCTAATTCCATACCAGGTAATACACACCTGCTAATGCAAAAACAAAATTGGATCCAAACCACATTTGGAAGCAGTTCATAAAAGAGATTATAAACTAATTTCGACAGCCCATGGATACATAAAGAGAACAGGATACAGTGTTGGAGGCAGTGCCCCGTCCATTCCTATAAAGTTGCTCAATGCCAAAAATGCTCTAACACAGACGGTTTGAAATGGTAAGTAGGCGTGGTCATAGCCTATTGTATCTCCTCTGGGAAGTGGAGTAAAGGTTGAATTTATAAATAAGTAAATAGCTATAACATAGTATGCATATTTATAATATTTAATTGTTCAACAGACTAGTTCTGTATATACATTAAATATATGACAATAGAATAGAAATTATTTAGTTTTACTTTTATATGGCACTTTATAGACAGACGTTTTCGTCCTACTGCACGCTGGTGTTGCAATGGAACGACCAATTAGCTTTCGCTTCTTAGCGACTTGAGATTGTCATTGTTTCAAAAGCGAAGGCTTTCTTGTTAGTCAGTTCACCTACGTAGTTACTTACTCCAGCAACCCATGCAGATGGGGTTGTGTGCCAAAAACAGTGTGTACATTCTGTGTTACAGATCGGATTTGAGAAACAAATTGATTTTGCCTGCATTCTGAACATAGCCTAATTACCAAGCCAAATAAGACAGCATCATGAGAAAACAAACAATTTAAGATTTGAACACACAATCTCCTACTAGTTTTACTTGTATGTTGCTATGAGCTACTCTGAACTACTAATAAGTGTGCGTCAAGGTGTAATTGTGGCACAGAGTTGCTTGAAGCTTTCTGATATATTTCCATTTTTCCACTTATGTTGTTTAAAAGTTTGGTTTCTAATGTGTCATCAGTGTCTTTTTTTAGCATTTAATGGAAAACTCCATTAACGGCTTAATGCTGGTGTCATTAAGATGTATAGTCTGTCCACATAACTGGAGTGAAACAACACAACAACCACTCCTGTAGCTCTACATTCAGACACAAATGGGACACAATGTACTTGAATGAGCCTCTGTTTTTATGTCTCGTTTGCAGTCTTCCCACTGATCTGTTTCACACTAGTTGCATATAGATGGGAAATCATTTCAAGTATTAAGAAAAGATGAATCACTTGTTCACTCAGCCCCTCTTCTTTGACGCTTTGCTCTCATTCCCAGTTTTGCAGACTGCAGCGGCAGAAACGACGCAGCATGAACATTTGTTAGTCTGTTGCATGTGGCTCACCTGTGTTCAACCACACATCACCTCATCACTCCCCACGGATTATAGAAGCTTTACAGTTTTTAAACGGTGTTTGTTACACACCTTTTACATGAAAGCAATGGTGTACATGTGGTAACAACAGAAATGAAACTTCTTACCGTGCCATTCTGCAAAACACCAACATCTGCAACTCACAACCCCCAACTTCAATACCTTCTTTTCCTTAAAAAAAAAAAGCTGTTTTGATCCCCCACCTTGATACTTTCAAGCTATTTTGAAAATCTGTTGTTTACCCCTCAAGGCCTAATAAATACCTCATTAAATCAAGCTGGGTAAAAAGACCTAATGGTAATCGCATTGTTGCTTTCTCTCCTTATGGCGCTGTAGTGTATCGATTGGAATTTATTGTATGTTGTTTTAGGATGTTCTACACATGTAAATGTAACTTTTACTGATCTCTCAGATTGGATCGCGTTCAAAAGGAGCTTTTACAACTGTGGCTGTTGTTGTTAAACTGTTTCCCTCTGTTTTCTTCTACTGCGTGGGGAAAAGGTCAGTACTCAGCCTACTAGCTTAATCCTTTTTCATATAAGAATAACCAAGAATCAAATCCAAGGAACGGCTGGAGATGAAATTCTTCACAAGGCAAAAAATGTTGAATGCAAGATATACTGTAAGTAATACATCTGGCCTGGAATCTGTTCTTAGGCCCAACACACTCATGTCACGCAAACACTAAAAGTAATGTGATGCCTTGTCAAGCTACCCCGGGCAGTAGTTACCTTCACATAAATTAGAGATGACAAGGTTCAAGACGTCATGTGCATAAATTAGCCTGATCATGCCTTAGCCTTTTGGTTTTCACTTAATGTTTTCTATTCTTCTGTAACTGTTTTTTATGCTGATGAGAATTGTTGAATTTTTTCCAGGGAACAGTCTTAGAGGCGTAATCCCTTCCAAAATGCTGACCTTAACCTTTGATGGTGATTGTGGATCTTAACAGGAAGTTAAGAAAATACCTACTCTTGTTACATGCTACTCCCCTCCTAAAAAAACATTTATTTTCACAATAATCTAAAACAGACCATTTCAAAGTTGATTCCATCAGAAAGTTCTTCCCTTAATATTGACTAATTTAGTCAGTCATTTATGTAAATCACAACCTCAAAGCTAGAGGCCAAAGCGCTGCAAAACCTTCAAGGGACCAAACCTCCAAAGATGCTTTATTGACAACTGGAGGTGGGCGTTTTTTTTCTTAACATTTGGTTGGTATATGCAACATATGGGAATAAACATAAGCAAGAGAATGTCAGTAATGGATGTTCTTTGTTTTCAAAGTTGGTCTGGAGACTGATTGGTCTTGTTCCATGAAAGTAACAGAAGTGATTTATATATTAAGATGTATGTGTCTGCTACAGTATATGGCTGTATCCTAGTAAAGTTTTGCACCATCCAGTATTTTGAGAAAACATTCACCAGTGAAAGTTTGTGATATTTATATAACAGAATGGTTTAAATTGAAGCATGCAGGGAGACCGAGTGGTGAACATTGGCCTTATTCTGGTCATGAACGGCATGCAGCCAACAACAGCTTTACTGTGACACATATGAATATAAATTCCTAGAATTAAATTATCACAAGGTATTTTAGCTTAAATACTATATTTAGCACTTGTGTATGTCTGTCTTGAATCTAGCATTGAATTTTTGTCACATGCCACCCCTCGCTTTCTCAATCTCTCTTGAGTCTTTTAACTGTAAATAGACCGAACAATGAAAACCCATAAAAGCAATGTAATAATAGACGATATATTGGATATTTGACATTCTGTGAAATATGGGGGGAGGGTTGGATACTAAACTTTTTGCATGTTGGAAAGTTGGCTGGGTCACACTTTTTGAGTAATTAAAAGGCATGCAGTACATTTCTGTAACTTTCAGCCTTGGGGGGTAACTGACAAAAGAGCCATTTGTGACCAACATAAATACATATGCGGAATCTAGTTAAAGGACTTAAAATAACAGTAATGTTGATGAATGAGTAGATGAGAGAGCTGCTCAGCCAAACATCTGTTAATGAGTCTCCAAATCATGCTTCTGACCAACTCAAACAAGGAGTAAGAAGCTTTTTTAGAATCCATGAACACTTTTCAAAACAAAAAAAACTACATGCTGACTTTAAATGTATTGGCGAGGCCCGTTATGTAACGTAACATTATATGTTTAGGTGCAGAAGAAACCCACTTGAACTCTGAGATGACCCATATGTCTTTAAGTGCATGAATGCATGTGTGTGTGACACGAAACCTACACAACACACACGCTGCTGTTACATGAGGAGATGATGCTGATATTTAAAATGAAGGTCCAATTTCCACCTTTTCATTTTTAATGTGACATAACATGATTGTAATTAACCATGCATGCATTGAAGACGAATGTGTCCACCAGTTGATGTATTGTTTCATCTCGTCGTCGAGCTCGCCTCAGCAGACTGCCTGGTACTCACCCACTTTGAACTGAGACGTCTTGTCGTCTGGGTCTGCGTGCTCCTTCATCAGCATCAGGTGCAGGATGCCGAAAGAGTTTTGAATGCCGAAGATCGACCCATTGCACCAGGTGGCCGCGAAAACCACCAGCCATCCGTAACCTCCTTCGGGTGGCACGAACGCGGCTCCGTGGCCGGGCTCCTCCATCCGGAACACCGACTCGGAGTCACAGACGGGGGAGAGGGGCGGTTTGCAGCCGGCCTCCAGCATCTGCACGGAGCTGTCCTCCTGCACGAGCTTGCACCCGCTGCCCGCCGCCTGGCCATCCTTGCTGCAGTCTGCTTCTCGAGAAGCAACTCTTTGCTCTGTCTGAGGCTCCGCAGCTGTCTCCTCCGTCCGGGACACTCCGCTGGTCGGCTGCGCCTGGTTGTCTAACCCGTTGATCCCCATGCTGTCTGGTCTGGCGACGAGGTTACTGTGTGCTTTTGGCGCACATGCATGGGATATAGGTCACTGACATAAGAGCGGCGATTTGAATATCAAATTTGATTGGCTATCTGTCAAAAATGTGCAAGACAAGACGGTCCTTGCTGACAGACACTACCCTTTCTACACGCGGCTTGTATCCAAAGTCTGAGCGTCAACTTCGGCGAATAAACCCCAACCTGCAGAACTGTAAATGTCTCATTCTGATCGGAGCTCTGTGTTTTTCCAGGAATTAGCAGGCGCCGCCTATTCCTCCTTTGAATGTAAGCCCGTGTCGGTGGAAGCAGCCTATAGACTACAATCATGTGGGCTATACTTTTGCTGGCTCCCCAACAGATCATCAACCTGTGAAAACGTCCGCTTGGTCTCGACACCGTGTCGTCCTGTCACGCAGTCCGCGCGCAACATCCCCCCACCACTCCGCCGGAGATAAAAGAACCGATTGGTGCGCTCCTCCTCTTTGATCTGATGCCGTCCCACGGTGTACATAGGAAATATGTAGGCCCGTGTAGGTCCCAGAGGCTGTCTCTGCTCTCCTGAGTGTAAATAGAGCAACGGCCGTCATTCAACAGTCCGCCCCCGCCCCCTTCCCCGGCGGATGGGCCGTTCCAACCAATGGCGGAGCTTCGGTACAGTTGTGGAACGAGTTTGCGCTTCGCGTTGACGTAATTATCCGAGTGTTTCTCGGCTCTGACGCCGACGCAGCCGACTCAACTTCCTTCAGACTGCACTCACTACGTCCTGTTGTAAAGGCAGATGTAAACGCGTCCCGCTGCCGTGAATGTAACGGTTTTTAATCAACGCATCGGTGTTTGTTTTTTTGGACAAAATACGAATATATAGATTTGTGAAGGCGGTGTTCATCCAACACTTTCTTTCTCAATGTGGTTTCTTTGACGCGTGTTTGATGTTTTCCTGTCCCGAGCACTGTACCTCGTGTTCCTGGTACACTTTACTCGGAGTAAAAGAGCTGCATGTTCCCGCCCATTGCTGCTCTCACTCCAGCTGAAGTGTCCACTCTCAATAATATTCAGATTAATACATAACGTTTGGCTACATCTACTCAAGTACCAGGTACTTGTATTTTACTGTAGCATTTACATTGTATGCTTCATTATACTTCTGTGTCACTATAGGTGTGTTATGTTATTATTAGATATATCATTTATCATGGATTATTATTACTCATGGATGCATGTGGAAACAGAATTTACTCCAAATGCAACATTGTCAGTTCAGCATATTTGACTTGGTTGCAATTTTTGGTGTATCCACATAGTTGAATGCAGTTATTGGAAGCTAAATACATGCAATGTTGTACAATATTAATATGAAAAGTATCAAGTAATCTTTGTAATCTAAATCTAGTATAAAATATAAAAGAAAGTGAAATACACGTAAAACATAAAGTATAGTGCTTCAGTAAATGTCCTGTATTTTCATTATTGTCATCTTTTACTCAAGTAAAACATCTGGATGCTTCTTAAACCACTGTGAAAAAACTAAACATTTTATAGATGCTGAGATCAGGCTGTGATGATCATTTAGTTTTTCCTCTGAGCATGTGGGTCAACCACAAAATATGGTCTGCCTCTGTTTCATCTTTATGGAGTGAGTGAGAGTCCCCAGGCCGAGATAATTATTGTGAAGGGATTTCACACTTGAACAGAGTTCTCCAGTGAGAGAGCAACAAAAACACCACGTTGCCATGCTGCCTCATAAATAATGAAACACCCTATTTACCGATTTATTTGATTAAATAAGATAAACTCAAATAGGAAAGAACGACTGTCAGATTTATCCCAGAGATATAGAGGGTGATTGGCTGCAATCTGCCGTCCCTCCAGGACTTGTTTGCTTCAAGGACCTTCAAGAATGGTTCTGATTCTGATTCTGATTCTGATATGCCAGGGGATTTATTTCTTTGTAGTCACGTGATTGTAGCTGACAAGTACAATTATTCACCACTAAGTGGAGCTATACCTCTTTTTAAGTGGTTTGTTTAGGTTGGAAGTTACACAATTCTTGACATTTAGGGGAGTTTATTTCATCTGTTTCATCAGTAAAATTACAGATCTTTACTTACTGTAGCAAATGTATTTAATTTAGTTTTTCTCTATTGCACAAAATAAAACACTTGTATTTTTAGTTTTTCTTTGTCAAAAAAAACATTTATTTTTACAGTCGACACTTAAAAATGATGAAGGCACTTACAAATGGCACGGTGGTACAAAATGTGAACCATACTTCATTAATTTTTAACTCTTTGCTTAATTAAGATTTTATTAAATGTATTAAATATATGTTTTTGTCATTCACTGTGTGACATTCTGACATGAAAAATAAATATATGTATTTAATTTAGCTGCTTCAGTTTCAGGGTCCTAATATTTGTTACACTGTCACGACTACCAAGGGCACTTGATGAGAACCGAGCCATCGTTAACATTATTGCTAACACCTGTGCTCTTTTACCATAACAATAAGTAAAAATGTGTGCTGTAAAAAAAAGGGCCTGTTATGTAGTTGTACGGTTGAGGATCAAAAAGCATTTTAATGTAGTCAAATTGGTGTTGTGTTTTATCAGTCAGTGCCCCTTTTTCCCGATTAATATTCTATATTAAACCAGACACTGATGACGCAGCGTTGTGTATTACATTGTTTTTTCAACCAAAAATGCTTTGCGCTGTTAGGGAGTACTTGGCTGAAAAAACATTCCACAGGGGGTACAGCACTGAAAAAGGTTGAGAAACACTGGTATAGGAGACTACACCGTAAATATTGATAATGATCTAGTCCCGTCGTCACAGACCCTCAGCAGGCCAACACGCCAACTTTTCACTCACACTATTTATATTTTATATTGTGCCATCTATCTGAGGGGTGTCATATGACAACATAAACGCATATCAACATGGGAAGTTGCCATAGAATCACCACTTAATCCAGTCAAAGTTGGCTTGTATGACATCAGGTTTTCCTCCCTAACAAAGATTAATATCAATCAACATCAATGGAGATTCATTTAAACTGGGTGGATTTAAGCTGACTGTTGCAGCAGGGTTTCTGTGATTACCAGGCCACTCTTTTACTTCTACACAGTTTTTAATGACCCAAACATGCCGCGGCGGCAGGAATGTGGGACTTCGTCATCAGATGGAGCTGCTACATAATGTCTGCTTCCAATTAGCCTCTTGTGGACCAGCAGACTGCTTTACACACTCTGGCTCCACGGTGTTTTTTAAACCTAAAAATAGCCGTTCACACAACTTCCACACAGCAGAGTCATGGTTGCAAGACTACCCCAGGATTCTTTTTGAATGAAGTAGAGGTCAAAGGTGAGGTGTCTCTAGCCAATAGTGGTGCTTCCTGTTTAAATTGGAATACTTCAACTCCTTAGAGAGGTGTGGGTAGGAGATGGAATGAGCATCTGTGAGAGGCCCACACATTTCTGAGTTTGATAAAGTCATACTCTGAGGCTTGAAGGCTGACTTGAGTGAGTGAATGTGTAAAAAAAAGTGTATTTGTTTTAACTGGCCAAAGAGGCAGAGGGGAATTCCTGTCCTTAAAAGACATCTTATTGAGTTAAGAAATTAAGGTATTGTTTCTATCTCCGTGGCGCTATCTCCGATCAGGTGAGGGTGAGGGTGATACGTGCAGGTTGTCTGATACATGTCCCGCAGCATGCTCTGACATGCTGAGGTGGTGAGAGATGGAAAATGCACTGGCTGGCTAGTCATTATCTAAGAGTATGACTCACGCTCAGCGGCTTCCTTTATTCCTTGAGGGCCTTGGAGCCACAGCTTGAACAAAACTTCCTCATGCTGGCCTGTCACTAGCAGCCGGAAAGCACCGTCTCCTCAGTGATGTTGCCTATTTTGAAGAAAACTATTGAAACAGTTCACATGAGTTCAGATGAGTCGAGACATTCAACAAGGATTGACTCACCTGCCCATGATCATGAGTGTTACTGAACAGTTCCTTCATTTTTACGATAAGTGATAAGGATAAGACAGGCAGAGGCAAAGTAGAGAGAAGAGATGAAAAAGTTGATCTGAAGAATCCAGATGGTTGGTGGTCCCGGTAGACATTTCACACACTTGTTTGTGTTTGCCTCTTTCTTGTCCTCTTCCCGTATTTTCAGATGTAATCTGACCCATACACAAGTACTATGAGCTCATTCATAGAAATAGCATATGAGCGTGTCAAACTCTTTCTAACTCACTCATACAATATTAATAGCTGTATTGATCACGGACTAATTCTGTGTCCACCCACTCACAAGCAGAATCAGTTTCATTATCATATCCCCACAAAGTTGGTATATGTGTGTTTTTTTTAGTTGTTTTTTTTAAACTTTGTTCATTCAAGTACAGGGTCAGATTGTGTAATAATGATATAACAATAACAAGTGGAATGATGGAATGCTGTATAGCTTGGATATGTGAGAAAAGACTGCTTCAGATGGGTTGTTTTGCTCAGGAGTGAATGTTGAAATGAATCACTTCACTTCTTATAAGTCACAGAAACTTGTACCATGCAGTTACACACAGGTTGTTTAGACTTATCAGCTCCTGGCGTTGGGGCGGAGGGAGAGATGGTTGTCTTATGCAGCCAAAACAACCTGAAACTTGAAGCTGGTAAATCTGAGGGTAGTGTTGAGGAGAAGCCCTCTTCTTTGATCCACATCTACATCATTTGATAAACAATATATCAATATATGCCTTTCTCCCTTCCTCTAGCGTGTTGCATTATCATTTATAATAAAGACAGACTAACCAATACATACACATATAAAGTCCAACAATTAACAATATTTGTAAATTCCTGGGAAGCAGCCACCCGGCACAGGAGGACACGGCTGTGTGTGTCATCCAGCCCGGAGACAAGATCTTTCAGATATAACATGCCCTCCACAGGTATGACAACAACCAAGAGGTCACCAACCAAGCTGCTGTATTATGAGAGTTGGGAGTGAGAATGTGGAGGAGCATATGAAAACTTACAGGTCTCACATTTTTTAATCAATTACACATGGTTATTAACTTCAGCCTCTTTCTGAAAACCTCCCTTACCAACAACACATTTTGCAATTTACGGATAACTTCTCCCTTCTTCATTCATGTCCCGCCCATATTCCCTTAAAGCAAGCACAATTATGTCAGCATTTTTGTTCAAAAGTTCAAAATGAGTCATCAATATATGCTTCATCAAGGTGTGACATGTAAGCTACTCCTCAGTTTGTTCAAAGTTAAGTGGTTTTATGATTTGGGATTATTTTACATTGAATCTTTATCTCTAAAACTACACAATATTTAAGCATGTACACAACTGTAAACACAATGTATACAAATGTATGTCTGCCTTCAGTGTTTATTCATCTCCCAATGAGTTATTGTTTCTGTGCACTCAGCCCTTTTCTTAATATCAACCTCTGTTAACTATGGTCTGCTTTACGTTGTTGGTTTTGCGCCTCCTCACGAGCATATATGTAAAAAGCAGGTTGAGTAAATCTTTTAGGTTTTGAAGTTGAGAAAGAAGAAGGCTCCTGCCGTGGTACTTTTCCCCTCATCAGTGCATGCGAATACTTTCAATAAGAAAGAACGAGCCCTCTTTGCCAGCTCGGCCCCTTAAAAGGACGAGAGGAGAAAGCCTTCATCGTTCCACTCCAGCTTGTCACAATGGGGGCTACAAGAGGGGGAGGGGGGGTGTCTATAATAAATACACATGTGCACGCATTCCTCACCCCCCACTCTCAAAGGCACACATAAACACACTGCAGTGACCCAATGTCCTGTTCATTTCCACAAGAACACCTGCAAAGTAAGCAGGAAGTTTTGCTCATAAAGAAGTAATCAAAAACATGCCACTACACCTCCGGATTAAACAAACACATACTGCAACAAGCACAAGCCTGCCTCCTGTTGCCAGCCAGCAAATCAAGATGCAGGGCAGCACACAGGCACATGGTGGCTGTGCCCCCCTCCCTCCCACCCCCCTTCCACTTTTCCAACACACAAAAATACCCCAAAAAATAAAATAAGCAGCAACGGCTGGTTCCAAGTTGAGAAAAAACAGAAGGGGGCAAGACATGAAAAGAGAGAGAGGCGAACAAGAGAGGCAGATCACGAAAGAGTGAAATGGGAGGGAGAGGCACTAAGGGGAGAAAATGAGGGGGTGTTGAGGAGGAGGGGAGAGTCTGAGGGAACCAACTTAAGACAGTGGGAGCAGAGCACTGTGAACACACGGTGAGAGCACACAGAGTAGGAACCGGAGATAATAAAGACTTGAAACGTCCACCGCCATCAAACAGGTACACTTTTCTTTACTTTAAAGTCAAATTTATTACAATGCTGATTTGTGTGTTCATCAGATGCAAAACACTGGCATGGTTGGATGTCTATTCTTAGAGATTTAGTCATCAGTTGTGTTTGCAGGCCTACGCAGGCCCTAGTATTAGGGTTATTTCCATATATTAGTAAGAACCAGAAAGTGTAAAAGTACAAATTCCATCATGGGTTCACACAGAACTCATTTGGCTTGGTGCCAGAATAAGTGCTCATGGGTTTCATCAATTGTTGTATTTCTTTCTTCCAGCACTCAGCATTTATTTATCTTACGCTGTTTACAGAATGGAAACTAGAACTACACAAATGTTTGATTAACCACAGATCCATTTCCAAGCCATAAACTTTGGTGAAATAGCCTCTTAGTCAACAAGACAAAGTTTAAAGTCGTACCACTCTCAACAAATCTTTCTTTAAAATGCTCACATGTTATATCTCTTATCCGTAGTACTTTTGATCCTTGTTGCATTGCTTATTCTTGTCTGGTAGTGTAACCAAGTTCTGTATTTTGGTTTCTGTGTTTTGATGCAGTGACCACATTTCCCTTTCTTTACTCCAACTTAGTTACACTTTAGATTCCTTCTCATAACTAGCCTCTAGGTATAATAAAGTTTTACAAGGTCATTTGAGAATGAAGGCGTATTTCCTTTCTTAGACTGACTGGGTGAACATACTGTTCACAGTGTTACAGATGTGTTTAGATCAATCTTCTGTATTATTTTTGCAATGATCAATATTTTTTTAATTAATTCTTATCATGTGTCACTTCTTTCCATAGAGATGACTTCACTGCGTATAAACCTGGCTGTGCTTCTCCTTTTTCTGAGTGCCTCGCCTTTCCTCCACTCCCACCTCTCCACCCAGGCTGCCTCTACTTTCCGTCCTCATCATGGGATCATATTCATGACTGACTTAAGCTCAGATGATAACTACGACGATGATTACTTTGACAATGACAACGACAGCGCTCCTTCTGAAGTGCTGCACACTGTGAAGACTACTTTACTCCAACAAAGCCCGACGCTCTGCCGGCACTACCCCTGCTTGGAGAACCAGGAACCCTGCAAACAAATTTCAAAAAGGAGTGGGTGCCTCTGTCCTGGGATCAGCGGAGCCGATGAGCCTCCTCAAGCACCACGCATCCATGTGCTGCAGCCAATCAGTGAAGGGGCCGACAGAGGGAAGATAGAGGTCCAGTGGTGTGCTCCATCTTCAGTGGTGTCTGTGTACAGAGTGTTGATAGACGGAAGTGAAGCCCTGGAGTTTCAGGAGGTTTTGCGACGGGGTTTGGTCGGATCTTTGGAAGTTGGCACGAAGGTGTGTGTGGAGGCAGTGAACAGTGCAGGACATAGCCACCCCACAGAGTTCTCCTGTACGCGATACCAGCTTCCTGAATTTTCTGACCATAAACTGTTTGTCGGGGTTATAGGAGGAGTTGCCCTCCTCGTACTTCTCATCATAGGAGCTGTGATCCTCTGGAGGCATCAAATGCGTAAAAAGGCAAAGAGAAACTCTGCTGATGGACTTGGGAACCCTTCTTACAGCACAGAGGGGACTCTGTGATCAAGACCAGTTCAGCACAGACAATTCCTCCCAGTCACACTGGCCCATGGAGACAGCGGGCACAGCAACGATGTAATTTTGAACAAAAGGCAAACGTGTATAGGGTGATGTTATGATTGATTATAGAATTAAGAAATTGTTCATACTCCTGTTTCAAGGAATATGTAAACATATTGGGAAAAATAGGAATTGTGATAATAGAATAACACTAACAATAGTAACATTGTGTTTTTTAACTACAGGTTTATTTGCTGGCAAATTAAGCATTGTAGCTTTATTGTAGTGTTTTTTTTCTATCATGGTTGAATTAATTGTAGATATGTTTTTTAGTATATAGGTACTGACATTTTTTTAAGAAACTAAAACTTATTTTAATAAAAACAATGTGTCAAATTGCTTGGTTGAATTTGTTGCTTTACGCGTTGTGACATACAGCAGGGTGACAAATTTAATTAATAGTGAAAACAACGTAATGTGTCTTGTAAGGTGTACAAGCTATAAAACAGTTTTAATGTGCATTGGCATCAAGTCGCTCCAAACTGTACTACACCGCATGTGTACATTGATTTGAGTCGAAATCTGGCGAATGCTTAGGCCACATGGTGGTCACCATTTTAACCTATGCTTTTAACGCTTTTCAGAACAGTCAATGACCCCTTTTATGCTGTATGGAAGCATCTGCATTTGTCATGTTTGTCCCCTCATTTATTCATATGACTGTCATTTATATCTGTAATCAATGGCACAAACTATCGCCTTAAGAAAGGTACTTTTGCTTTTCTTGAGTCATTTCATTTTCTTCTCCACTACATTTCAGAGGGAAATACTTTTCACTCCACTGCATTTATTTAGGAGCTTTAGTTACCTTTTTTCTTTGCAGATTAAGATTTGACATATTTGCCTTTTCATAGGTTAAACTTTTCAGCACGATATAAAGATTAGCTCCACCTCAAATTAAAATCCCAAATTGATGAATCCTTAATAATAGTTCAATGGCATGCTATATCAACCTATATTATAACACTCTGAAATGGGCCCTTTTGCAGAGTGAGTACTTTGAATATTTAAACTGTAAGTATTTTTTGCAGATAATTTTAGTGGAATTTTGGATGCAGGACATTTACCTCACAAAATATCTTTTGTACATTGTGCAATCCTTCCTTTCAAATAGAGTTTTTTAATAAATTCAACTTTTATTTTAAAAATGTCTTATAAAAGCACAATTAGTAGGAGGTTGATTTTATTTATTTTATTATTAACAACTGGAGAACGTTACGCCTTTCCTCTGCGTTTAAGTCAATGACTGCTCACTAAACAAGAAGAAGAAGATGTATTTAATGTTAACTGCGTGTGATTTATTACCAATAAGCAGAATGGCGAGCTCGGGTGAGTCTCATTGAACTGAACTCATTGAAAGTGAGACAGAAACAATTTTACTGAGTGCAGAAAAAAATTTAAACTTTCCTAATGTTTACTTGTTTAGCTAGTGAATACGTATCTAATAGCTTACAACAATCTGTGGTGAAGTGGCGTTAGTAACTTTCTCTCTAACCTTAGTTGTTGCATTAAGTAAACTATCTAATAAATATTAAATGAAGAAGGAATCCCTTGTTATAAGAATATTAAGTTATGCATTGCTTAAAGATTCAGACCGACTGAATGTCAAACAGCAACAAATTCCTCAGGGAACAATGGTTGCTGTTTGTTAATCAACCTAGAAACCGGTTTCATAGTTCACTCCCAAAAGAAGCTCAACACCTGTTACATCACATGCGACTCAGTGCATTGTGCCTGTACTCCTAATAAAAAGTGTGAGTGCCAACATGAATTTAACCTGTATTAAATAAACTATCTTGAGCACCGGATAAGCTATTGTATTGAGCACTTAAACAGCTTTATATGAAGCAGTGTTCAAGGTGTATGTGTCTGAGGCTTTTATTGTGAAGGGAAAAATGGAAAGAGGAGAGGAAATGTTCGAGAAGTGTGTGTCGAGAATTAAAGTGGTTACCGTCTTGTGCAGACTATAGAGCCTCGTGTTATTGTTTTATCATTATTGTTAAGTATAGGCGCACAACAACCCTCGGCTACACATCTAATACATATTAAATGAAGAAGAAATCTCTTGTTATAAGAGTATTAAGTTATTAATTTCCTAATGATTCAGACAGACTGGATGTCTTGACAACGTCAAACCGGATGTTTTCTGTATCCTCAGGGAATATGTCAGCTTGTTACTCAAACAGCAACCGGTTTCATAGTTCACTCCCCAATTAAGCTCAACACGACTGCATACGTAACCTGTTACATCAAAGTGCATTGTACCTTTACTCCCGATATTTCAGTCACACTCTCAAACACACACACACACACACACACACACACACACACACACACACACACACACAAATGCACACACACAGTCTGATAAGAAAAAGTATGAGTGCCATGAGGGAGCAATCTTCTGGAGAGGAATGTAACCTGAAGGTGCATCTGGAATTTAAAAAAATCTACATACACCTCTTTGTATCCTAACCTGGATCCAGACCCTTTCGCCGACACAATGAGTTATTTGTCGTACGCGAATGACATGAGATCGATTAACTCTTTTCCTTTTGTCTTTATTTTATGCAGCAAAACGTTAACCAAATACACAAATAATAAACTCTGCTCTTTGTTTTGCAGCTGCTGCCGTGATGCCATGGCGTCATTAAATCACAAAGAGGAGCGTCAATCATTAACATAAATGTCTTTCAATATATTTTACATAGTTCGTACACAATGAGCATAATTCAGAAAGTAAATTATGAATGTTCCTGAAATTCCAATTAACCAATATATACACTTGTGGCTCTTACAATCCCAAAGCAATTTACTCTCGGCAGTTTTGCTCTCATGATACGGTTGAAATACCTCAACTCAAGATATCTTGAGTCTCGACACCAGCGATTTATTTTTCTGCAGATTCAAAATTTGTATACCTCACTGTATGGAACTTTTTGTCGATCCACTATTTTAGTGCTTAATTTTTCTGATCCGCATAGTGGGAGGTAGTTTTAGCTTGAGAGCAGTTGGGTTGATTATTCGTTCAATGACAAAAGGGCCAATGTAATGGAGTGACAGTTTCCTTGAACAAGGGGCTGAACAATAGGTAACTTGAGCAAAACGCTTGCCATCTAAGGCACTAGCTACTGTAATCGTTCTAAGGGAAAACCAGGCTTGAGGGCCACGTCTCTGTCTAAAAAACTATCCTCAGCTCCAGAGTCGACCAGGGCAAGGAGGGGCAAGGAGTGTTGGTTGTGACAGAGAGTGACTTGGATTAGCATCCTTGATGGGAGAGACTGGCTCGGGGGAATGCGTTGGGCCAGAACACCCACTGTTACTGGCGAGCCCTGTCTTTTGCGCAGACTGGACAGAGAGCAAGAAAGTGACCGGACTGGCCACAGTAAAGGCACTCACCCACCCTCATGCTGCCCAGCTGTTCAGCAGGAGAAAGATGAGCTCTGCCCAACTGCATGGGCTTCTCACTGGGAGGAGCAGGGGATGGAGGCATGGAGGGTGGTTGCACTACAAATTTAGCTTGAGGTGGTGATGAAGAGTGGGAGCTGGCAAGCTGAATAGGACGGATGGCCCTCTCCCTGCGTCACTCGCGCAGACGGTTATCGAGTCGAATAGCTAGGGAAACCAGAGAATAGCTAGGGAAACAGGTTCATCACGAGAAGCCAGTTCATCAAAAACACCCACCGCAATGAATGTATGAATGCCAACTATGCAGACAAAGCGTAAGCTTTCTTTTTCTATATTGATTAAGGAAATTTCCCATGAGGGATGGCCAGCTAGAGCCGTTTCACTCAAAACTGCCTGATAATTTCTGCAAGGATTGTATGCATTATATTACGTTACTTTATCATGTTGCAATGTTTTGGGCTTTTAGGAGTTAGAGCATAATTCAATGGCATGCTGTATATAGTATATTAACCAAAATTATAACAGAGTGAGTACTTTGAGTATTTATACTTTAAGTACTTTTTGCTAAACATTTTAGTTGAATTTTGGATGCAGGACATTTACCTCACATAATACCTTTATATTGTACTATCCTTCCTTTCACAAGACCTGACTTTTTAAATAACTTCAACTTGGCAACCTTTATTTTGAAAGTCTTAAAAAAGTGAAATTAGTAGGAAGTTGATTTTATTGGCTAACGACTGGAGAATGTCCCGCCTTTCCTCTCCGTTTAAGCCAATGGCGGCTCACTAAACAATAAGAGGAAGAGGTGTAGTTCATGTTAACAGCGTGTGGAATGTATTACCACTAACCAGAATGGCGAACTCAGGTGAGTCTCATTGAACTGAACTCATTGAGAGTGAGACATAAATAATTTTACTGAGTGCAGAAATAAATGTAAACTTTCCTAATGTTTACTTGTTTAGCTAGTGAATAAGTAAAGCTTACAACAAGCTGCGGTAAAGTGACGTTAGTAACGTTAGTTGTTGTTGTGGAGAGATTGCATAAACGGAAGGTCTCTAACTTTAGGTGTCGCCATAAGTAAAGTGCACCTGCACACACGGGTACAAGAGTGGAGAGCCACACAGTGAAGTATGTTCATTTAAAAAATGTGTAATAGAATCTTGTATCAGACTGTAATGGTACACTTTTATGGGAGGTCTGAACAAAGGTTAATTATCTACGAGGCCTTTAATGTGTTTACTCTCTCATTGCCAGTCACCAAGGAAATCTCCTTTGAGGATCTGAAAGCACTCCTGGGAAAGAGCGAGAATCTCTTTCTGGTCGATGTTCGCACTAAAGAGGAAGTGGATAAAGGACGCATTCAAGGATCTGTTCACATTCCAGGTGAGATCATTTGAATTCATTAACATGTAGGGAAAACAAATATTAAGGTTAAAATACATACAGTAGCACTCTTCCATAATGAACATTGAATTTCTTTTGACCTCAATTTGACCACCTATCATAAACCTTCAGATGAAAGTTCTCCTGGATGTGTGCCATCATCTATTTCATCTGAAAATATTTGTCTGCCTTTTTTCACTCAGTTGATACAGTAGAGGCTGCTTTTACAATGGCGCCAGATCAATTCAAGGCCAAGTACGGAGTAAAAAAGCCAAATTTGGATGCGCCAGAGCTGGTGTTTCACTGCAGGATGGGCATGCGAGGGAAAACTGCCACCACCAAGGCCTACGAACTTGGATATGTAAAGTAAATAAGTTATTGGTTGCTATACATTACACACAAACATCACACAGCCTGTCTTGCTTTTACGACTCCTGTACACTTATTTCCCCCCCCCTCTGTCTTCTGTTTCAGTGCACGTAATTTTACCGGAGGATACCAGGAGTGGTCTGAGAAAGAGGGAAAGTGATTTGTGTTGGAGGAAAGTTTAATAAGTTAAATAGTGACTTCAAAACCCAACAACATTTTCCTGTACTGTTTTGTTTTAATATGTCATTGTGTTAAGATATATGAATAGTTGCAAATGTAATAAATTAAGTTATCTTCTCAAGATTAAGGTGTATTTGTGGGGATCATTTCAGACAGCTGAATGTCGAGATGTCCAAAAACAGGAGTGAAAATACACTGCATGCTAAACAGATTTGCAAAGTGGTGGCGTCACATGTTGTACAAACAGATGTATACAGATAAGTCAGCTGAGGAAGACAACTCAAGAAAAAAAGCTTGCGACTGGGCCTTCAGTAAAGACCATGTCCTCAAAAAATCCTGTTATAAAAATTTATTAAATACATATTTTATTCCTTTGCAGTCAATTATTATTACTTCTTTATATTTGATGGGCATATCTTCTGTTTCTTTTACTTTTTTTTTTAATGACCATAAACATTTAGCAGGTTTGGCTGGTGGAATCGGACCTCAGTATTTCAAAATTCCTGACCACTTTTAACATGCGTAATTACAATAAAGTCAAAGTAATTTCCCCAAATGTGTAGTTGATTCAACAGAAGACCTCTCGTATTATCAGGGATTTCACAGAGTTCACACTTGCTAGCTGTGATATTGTGAGTAGAAAAGATTTTAAGTTTGTATATTATTTAGTAGGGGGCGTTCCCCTGTGACTGCACCGGGAACAGGGCCAGGCACGTGCGCAAACATTAAGCCGATTGAGCACGCGCATGGTAGTTCAATTAGCTGAAGATGCTCCGTGAAATACAGCAGGTAAGGTAAAGGTTTGAATAAATGCTATTCCAGATAAAACATATCGCCTGTACGTGTAATCAGCAGTGTCTAATTGACAGTTAATCTGCTCGTAATTATTTATATAATGGCTACCCATCTCATGTTTTAAGCTAGCTAGCATAATAGTGTATATATAGTTAACGCTAGCTATAGCTTTCGCTAGCTAAACTAGGTGTTTGGTGCTTAATTACCACTTCAGATGTTGCGATTGGTCATGCTTTTGGGAAAACGGAAGCAGCAGCGTCGTTCAAAGACTGCAGGAGGGCTTTTGGTACTTCTGTGGACGGAAACGGAAGCTTCTGTTCAAAGTATGAACTGCACTGGTAAGTTTAAAAAAACATACCATGTTCTCATAATCTGAGCTACTTCATCAGGACGAACTACCAGTGGAATCAAAGGACCCTCAATTCATCCATAGAAATGTGCTTGAACATCTGTTTATTCTGACAGGAAAAAGCATAAGGCTTCAAATGAATAGTTCCAATAGCAGTGTAATACATTTCAATCAAAAATGGCAATGCTAACATTAGTAACTATCCATTCAGAAATACATTAACATTTCAGATAAAACACACTAGTATAGATTGTGCAAGCCACCCAAAACAGAAATAGAAACAAATCACCACAATATAAAATATGTGATTAATTGGTTACATAAGCATTTAGACTAATTTCAGCCTCAAATTGGATGAAGGAAGGAATGTTGCTAGCAGCTGTTGGGATTTCTAGGACATATAGCCCATACATTACATTACATTTAGCTGATGCTTTTATCCAAACGACTTACATGATATACAGTAGACCGTAGACTCAGCAACGGTGAGCAATTGGTTAAGTGTCTTGCTCAAGGACACAACAACACGGACTGACTGAGCAGGGATTTGAACCGCCTCTGATTGAAAGTCAGACCTGCTAACCACTGACCCACAGTCGCCCCATACAGCAAGTGTTATAACATTGTTCACGTTTGTGGTGCAGTTGCAGCTGCTGGTCCCTGGTGCACAGGAATTGAAATGAAAGTACTCCAACCTGGTATGTGCACACGAGCGCCTAGCATAATCACACATCTCCAGCTTCTGTACGTCACCTCCTTTTACCACATCAGTCCTCACAGATTTGAAGGAGAGCATGTTGGCCTGTACGCGGTCGTGTCCTCAGCCTGATCCTGAGGAACTGTGTGCCTTCACTGACATGCATGGTTCTCTCAGATTGCTCCTGTCTTTTCAGGTACAAACTTATATTACTCAGAGCCTTAGCATTTGTCTTCCTCTCTCTATGTTATTTATTACTTATTGGATCAAACCTATCTAAACTTCAACAATTAATGCTACACTTTTAATTTTATATATTTTCTTTAAATGTGATCAATGATAAATGATCACAGTAAGCCTGTGAGTGAATATCATCTCTGTCTATTTCTCTGCACTGTACAGATGAAAGATGCAAGGCTTTTCGGTCCAGAGTGCGCCGCTCGTATAGAGGCGTTCCTGCACTCATTCAGTTTGGCTAACGCAAGGGTAGGATAGGTTTCCACAGTATGTATCCACCATATGTTTTTTTTTATTATTCTCAGCAATTATTTTACAGCCCTTCTTTTTCACAGATCAAAATCCACTTTAAATTCAAATCCAATCAGCTGAGCTTCCAGCGAGACTTTAGGTATGAATGCCAACTATGCAGGCAAAGCCTGAGCTTTCTTTTTTTTTATTGATTTAGGAAATTTCCCTCATGTTAGATGGCCGAATCGTTTCACTCAAAACTGCCTGATAAATTCTGTATGGATTCATTTAGTCACGCTGTATGACGCATAATTGATCTATTTTGTTTAATAAAGTATTCATTATATTAAGTTACTTTATCAAGTTGCTATGTTTTTGGCTTTTAGAGCATAATATAAAACACAAAGGCTGACTATTTTGGTAAACTCCCTCAGACCTGTTTTTATGTGACATGTTAATATTCTTGCAGAGTGAAGATGGAGAGAAAGGTTGCTTGTGCGAACAGACCGCCACTGATCTTGGATGTCACATGTAAAACACAGTCCGTGAAGCAGTTTTAAGCATTATTTCATGTGTAGTTGTCTTGTGTTACTTTCAGTAAAGAAGTAATATAACTCAGTAGTTACGGATGTGTAAGCAAAATAACTTTTATTTTCATCTGTTAATGTAACAAAAACTAATATACATATGTCTACTGTTGTTTATATAAATTGATTCTCTCTCTCTTTGGGTTTAAAGGCCTCCAGAGTGTGTGAAGAAAGGATGCTGGTGTCATGGAGGTCACCCTGTCCTTGGAAGCAGGTTGCCACTCAGTATCCCACCTGAAGCCATGGACCATGGCCTGTTTGGGGAGCTCAGCGTCCAGCCTGTCACTGTCCTGAGCCCTTGTGTGCTTCAGTACCCCAATCTGGCAACACAACTTACTGACATACAAATATCCTTTGCAGATGTTATGGCCTCCTCACTTTGCAGATGTTATGGCCTCCTCATTTCGGATGACGTGTTTCAGCTGTCTTCATCAGACTATGACTTCCAGTGCACACTGGGACAGTTTGGGGTGGGAATGCAGCAATGAGGGTCAACTGCTCTCTTCGAATTGGGAGTGAGTCAGTTCTCCAGACAAATGAGTTCAAGTATCTTGGAGTCTTGTTTACGAGTAAGGGGAGGGGTTAAGTTTATGCTGGAATAGCTTTGCGAGTTTATGCTCTAGATAAAAAGCCAGCTTATTTTCTTAACTCAGCACGTCACAATCACGACATTAAGTGATTGGGAGTTACAAAAATGGTCAGATACAGTCCCACCTCTAATACGCTTTTGGGTAATGACCAAAACATTGAAATCTGACATCTAGGGGGGAACTCAGACTTAAACCGCTGCTCACACATGTCGACTCAGTTGAGATGTTTCGGGCATCTGATTTGGATTAGTCTTCCTTGACCTCACATGAATCCAGGTTTTGGTGTGCGGCCCCAGCAATGTTCCTATCACAGGCCCTTCCACCGTCCTTCAGAACCTCGCTGCTCATCTGGACTGTCAGGAACTGGGCCTGCATGGCCTTCACTGCTCCTCCTTCAAAGGTAGACATCAACCACTGATGGGAACCACACATACTGATTACCAATTTACATTTCACGTAATTTGCTAGAGGAATTAGGAACAGTGTGTCCTGTCTTATGAAATGATCTGAAACGCTTGATGAGGCCTGAGTTGAAGACTAATTTCAACCACCTGTGTTATTTGTTAGCAAATGAACACACAGCCCTGGCCTGAAGCTGCCTATAACAACTTTATTGGATCACAAAAGGCCCATGATATAAATCATATGACTCCAGACAGAACAATGGACGTAGACAAAAGAACACACATACCACATAGTAATAAATCCCTTAAAGGGACAGTACTTAGAGAGAAAGGCCTCCAACACTTTCACACACAATTATTGTTATTGCATTTTATTGACATGTCTCCTGGGAATTATGACCACATGCAACCAATCTTTGCACGTTTTTTGAGAACAGTTCTGATGCAAAAAGTAGTTCTGCGTTCGTATCACAAAACCTTCTCACGGCAGAGATTTAGTGTTTGGAATGTGTTGGAGTTGTAAACTGAGGGCTCAGGTTTCCGTCCGGTCTTAAACTAGACCTCAGTATTTACATTTTTACATTACATTTCATTTAGCTGACGCTTTTATCCAAAGCGACTTACAATAAGTGCATTCTACGGTTCCATACAAGAATCAGAACAACAAGAATCACAAAGGTACAATTTCGTCCAAAAGTTCAACTACAAAGTGCTATCAGTAAGAGCCATTTCAGTGCTACTATAGTGCTACATCCTTTATTCAAGGTATAGTCGGAAAATATGTGTTCTTAGTTTGCGACGGAAGATGTAGAGACTTTTTGCTGTTCTGATGTCAATGGGGAGCTCATTCCACCATCGAGGAGCCAGGACAGAGAACAGTCGAGACTTTGTGGAGTGTTTAGCTCTCAGTGACGGAGCTACAAGGCGATTGGCAGAAGCCGAGCGGAGCGCACGAGTTGGGGTGTAAGCACGGTACGCCAGTACCAATGTTTTAAAGCGGATGCGGGCGGCCACATTTGTCACATTTAACTTTGACCATGGTGTTTCCATTACCTTACCTGAGTGTGTTTAGTGGCCAATGTCGATGTCTGAAACATTGTATTTTCCCCAAAATACATTTTGTTTGCCAACCGTGTTTGAGACACTTTCTGTAGAACAAAGCTTAATCGTCACTGAATAATCTTCATGTCACTTCTCAGAAACTGCCTTTTCATCAGTGTTGTCCTTACATATTTACGCAATGAATTGCACGCAAAAAAACACAGGTCTACATAAACCACAAGTAGCGAACTCATTCACAAAACTAATATATACTAAAAAGGGCCCCGTGATACAAACTGGTCTATCTTTGGCTGCTAGAGAGAAGATCCAGCGTGACAAATATTACATTAGTGAAGTTTGATTTACTCTAGCCTGAAAAAGGATCCACTTTGAAGTCAGAATTGTTGTTACTTTACACACCTGTTGACTCATCTGTTGACTCATTCAACATTAGTGAACTCAAGTTTTAAAACTAGAGTTGTAAAACCAAACGGTGTAACAATTATTTGTTACACCGCAACCCAAAAGGTGCGTCTTCCATTGCCTCAATGTTATACATGTTGTGATCGTTAACCCTATGTTGAACCAGTTTACCTTGAACCAGTGTAGACTTGCGATGTTATCTGTTTAAAGTCAATATCGTCACTAATAATCATGTTTTCCTTTAACTTCCTTTTTAATTTTATACTTATATTTGAACATTCTCTGCCGATCTAGTGCAAAGCAGTGGCACTGTGTACATAGTAGAGCAAGAGAACAGTGAGGATCCAGAGCAAGAGTCAAGTCTTCCCCTCATGCAGCAGAGTCTCCTGCTTTACCTCTTCTTGCAGCACAGGGACCCCTTCTCCTACCAGCTACCTGATATGATGGGTGAGAGACAGCTGCATGTATAATCCCAGAACGCTGAGTTAGAGTTGGTCTTCCTCACTTCTTTTTCTGTGTCTGTGATCCTCCCGCAGCCACAGAGGTGCTGATAGAGCACCACCTGGAGGCTATTCTGAACAACAACAGGCAGGCAGTCACAGCAGCCCTGCAGGCTGAGCTGAAGAACTCACTGAAATCCCAAAAGCACAGAAAAAAGGCAAGCCTGACATACATACACTGTAACTTCTTTTAATTGTATATGATAGTGTGTATTACCTCAACAATGAATTGACTAATTGATCCAGAAAAATGGTTCAACAACAATCAGTTTATTGTTGAAAGATGCAAGACGTGTGTAGGTTTCAGCTTCTCAAATCTTAAAAGTTGCTGCTTTTCTTTTTTTTCACTAAAAATTACAATATCTTTGTTATTTTATATATATATACGTATATATTTGTTGTTTGTTGGGCAACATACTGGGCTTTGGGACATTGTGATGGTTAATCTATTCACTATTTTCTACCATTTTAAAGATCAAACTTAAAAATAAGAAACTAGTACATTTAAATGAGTATTTGATTTGGTCCCTAATTGTATATGTTTGGGTGTTCAGGTCCAAGAGAGTCTGCGTTCAGCTTCTGAGGTGATTCTCAGTTCAGCCATCAGTATTGTGAGCTGCAGCAGCAACATGGACTTCAGAAACGCTTGTCTGAACAGCATGAAGGTTTGACTTCTTTTTTTCTTTTTTTATTCATGTGCATATATTTATAGTTAATTCTAAAATAAAAGTTATTCACTTCCACAACTGCCACTGGTAAAGATGTAATTAGATTATGTGCAACACTGTTAATACATTTGTTACATACAGGGATGTGCATGTACTTGTGTTGACAGTGTGTCAGAAGTCAGACCATAATGTACACGTATGTGTTTTTCAGGTGCGGGACACTCACAACTTGTCTGCCTCCCTCTGTGAATCACTGAGGAGGGTTACATCATGGAAATTCACTCCCAGGAGCAGGTGCTACTCAGCTCAGGTGAGCGGGATGTTTGTTGTTCACTGATACCAACCAATTACTATAGCAGCACTTCAGTGGTTTCAGACAATCTTAACGCCACATTTTTACTTTCACAGATGGAAGACCATCCTGGCGGTAATGAGCCCACCAGAACAGAAATCTGAGCATGTCTACGTTCTGGCTGATGGCTGTGGAAGCAGTTTTCACTGAAATTAAAATTTTTGGCAACTTAAAGTGCTATTTAACATGTAATTATAAACACAGTTGTTATAGTTTGTTTGTGACACCAGATGTTCTTTTTAAACAAAGTTCTAAAATGTAAGTCTTAGAACTGATTTCTGATCTGAGATTACCCTGAGATGCTTTTTTTATATGATTATGTACCCCTAATTAAACATATGGTACAATGACATGAACATCTGTCTAATATACTGTTGTTGAGTGTGTACATTATTGAGACTGTAAGGTAGTTCACACTATTGTTTGTGTGTGTAAAACAAGTTAAGCTTGTATAACCAGACTGGTTAAACATTAAACTATTTCGACAGGCCTGAGGGCTTAAACTAAACAGACTCTCATGGTGACCACTAGCCGGCGTTAGAGGCTTTTACTTTTGTGACGAATCTGACTTCCGCTTTATTGTTTTTGAAAGTGACGCAATTCCGGCCGCCAACACTAGCAGCACTTCTTTTCGCGGCAAAATGAAATGAGCGTTTTATGATTTATTCTGCCAGCTAACGTAACGTCGGGTTATTGTTGCAGATTATTTAGAGATTACACCGTTTAGAGGATGAGCTCTTCGGCGCTGATATGAAGTGATCGTAAACAAGCAACGTTTCAAAATAAAGCTGGATTGTCTGACGTTTTAACCTCCACAACTACACAATCTGTCAAAGATACAGCTCAAAACAATGGCACTAGTGACCGGAGAAAGCCTCAAAGCAGAGCTGGGAGTCTTCGACGTACCCTGCCAAGATGACTCCGTCCTCGACAAGAGTAAGTAGCGAAGGAATGCTCATTTTGTCCTTTTTGAGGACAATTTGTTCGGCAAAAGTAGCCATTGAGTGTAACTTATACCCCAACATATAGTCAACAGGGTGTAACGTCACGCGATTGCATTGCTACATGTTGTATAACGTCGCCATATACTGTTTGTCCCTTTACATTGTGTTTTAATGGTGTTTGAAGTCACTTGTGCTAATTAGTTCATGCCTTGCTCATTGGTTTCTCTCAAAGTCTAACATCAATATTTATTGGGATTGCAGGTGGATACATCTGCCACATTGGTGATGAATGATTAAATTATTAAGCAAAACGACCATTACATAAACAAATTAAATGTATTTAATGTGCATCCTCTCAGTGGTGTATAAATGTATCTAATTAATTAGTGTAATTTGAATGTGTGCATGTCAGAGTGATAATGCACATTTAGCTCACAACATTGTTTTCAGTCATCTTTGAAATGTTACACTTGTGCTGCCTCTGTGTGATGTATTTGCCTCTGTGTTGATGTATGTGTTATTACATTTCCTTTTTCTTAATTGATCTCCTTCCTTCCCCTCATACCTCCTCCTTCCTCAGTGGTGGAGCAGTGTATCTGTAACAGGATACAGGCAGATGAGATCGTGCTGGAGTGGGTGGCCTTCAGCACCACAAAAAATGGACTAAAACTCACCGTGGACACCCTGGAGCAATTTGAACACGAGGTACCAGCATTACCGTTGCTCTGAACTTGTATGTCAACACACCGTCAGACATTTATTTCATTGACGAAGAGTTCATTTTCTTTGAAGGTGTTAAAGAAGAAGAATAAATCCAAAAAAAGCTTCAGAAAAGAAGAAACTCATAACAGAACCAGAGACATCCACTCGCTGCAGGACTTGTATCCTTCACAGTGAATTCGTTCTTGCCTCTCCAGCAGCTTCTCTTTCTCTGCTCATCTGTGGTCATAGGTGGACGCTATTGCGATTGTGTCACAGTCCTTGACATCATTTGTTCAGAATCAAAGAGGAGGAAGAGGAGGAGAATCTACTGGATGCGTACTCTACTCCTGCTAAGGTAAGCTGTCACTTTTGACTTCGGTCATTCTGTTGAGACATACATTATTAGAGCTTAGCGAAGCCGTCTCGACTCACTTGTGTGCTCAACGCTGACTGTGTTCACGTGTAGGGTTCTCAGAAACGAGCGCTGACCACTCCTGAGCACCCTCACTCCAAAAGGAGTGCAGTCCTGCTGTCCAGCCCGGGCCTGCTGCTGTCTCCCGCTCGCTTTTCTCCCAGGTACTCCAACAGTAGGCTGAAGGGAACTTGTAGTTCCTTGGGCAGTCGGCCCAGGCTCTAAAATTTCGAGGGACCTCTTTGTGGAAACGCAGCTAAGGTTGCCTCTTCCCTTCTCTCTTTGGAAGCACAACACCCTCGCAGAAGTACAGCCAGCGAGGAGGCAAAGGGGAGGTGGTGGTCTCATTCGGGGCCGTGCAGGGCACCCGCTGGGCCGGCAGAAAGAATCTGGGTGCCGGCGTCCAGCTGCAGCTCCTGGAAGGGCCCGAAAACTCGCTCGGCTGCAGCTACAAGTACATGTTCCAGAGGCTGCGCGATGTTCGAAATGGTGAGTCAAAACCGTACTAAAAGACATAAAAATACTTTGTATCAAAGGTCCTTTATTTTTGTATTCTTGAACAGCCGGTCTCGTGGCGTAACCTTGACATTCATACGTTTGTACGGGACACCCTGAAACAGTTCACATGATTCCACCTCGTTGGAAGTGAAAGACTTTTGCGTCTATGTTCCACAGTGTTGACGGACAAGATAGAGGAGCTTGGCGACGGCCTCAGGACTCACTTCAACATCGAAGAGTTTGCCCCCGTCTCGCTGCCCGCTCAGGTACACAGGTGTAACTATTACATGGATATCTTGTAGTTATAATCAGAGATTTTACTCTCAAAGTTGTATTCCTAGCTACTGTTTTATTGTTGAAAAATGTGAGTGCTCGTTTGTGCTAAACGTTGTACATTCAAATCAGCCATTATATAATATTTGAACTTAGATGAAGGAAAATGTTATTCATGATATGTTTATCCTAGGAAAGCTTCATCGTGTGCTCCACATTTATTGCATTAGCTCTCCTAAACTAGATACAATGTATTCGTATGATTAAGTATTTCCTAACAGCTCTGTTTGTTGTTTTGTATATCTCTCTAGGACAGAATAACCGTGTTGGGTCAGGTTTGCTGTGACAGTAATGGCAAACTGAACGCACACTCGGTTCTGTTGGAGGCGGGGCCAGAGCAAGGCGGTCAGCAAGTACCTGTTGACCTATCAGAGCTTAAAGAGTACTCCCTGTTTCCTGGTCAGGTGAGCACAAGGAAACGTCTTGTTGTTGCAGATTAAGCTGAAGATGGGTCTGCTTTAAAAGTCTTTCTAATTCTACTAAGAAGTATTAATTTGTATCGTCACAAAGAACCATGCAGCTTTGTATTCCGCCACTCTGAGTCACTAGAGTAGAGTGCATTGTGATGGCCGTATTGAGCGGTGGTCCTTCCTTTTCCTGTGCACTGAGCTGTGTGCAGCAGGTTACACGGCCACCAAGAGTAACAGAGCATGCCAAGGACCTGGGTAAAGAGACTCACTCAGCGTCTGACCGAGAACTCTGACAACAATCTACAATTCCCACATGAGAATAAACAACCACCGGCCTGCAGTGTATGAAACTCTGTTCTCCGTCCTCAGGTGGTGGCGTTGGAGGGAATGAACACGACAGGGAAAAAACTGATGGCTTCCAAGCTCTGTGAGGTCAGCGACAAGTTAACAGGTTTTCTGGAAGCATAAAGAAAAATAGTGCTTTTACAATATAACATTTACTTGAAATGGTTCAGAGTATCTCAACTTTTAGAACTGGGGCCTGTTTAATGTGTCTTCTATTAATAGTATTGTGTTTTTTTTTTAGGGAGTCCCTCTTCCTTTCTATTCTTCTGAGATGAAAATGGAGATGGATGAAGGTAAGTGATGTTGTTTCTGATATTTGTAACATTTTCTGTAAACTTTGTGGTTAAATGTTTATTCTTAAAGCCTTTCACTACAGTACAAGGAGTGAGCTGTCGGCTTGTGTCCCTTTCATGTAAATTGCATACACACTTGTCATATCATGCGATTGCAGAGCCGGTGAATGTACTGGTGGCATGTGGACCCTACACTCCCTCTGACAGCCTGACCTTTGACCCTCTGCTGGACCTAATCAATGTCATTGTCAAGGACCATCCTGATGTCTGCCTGCTGGTATAGTTACTTCTTTTTTTTTCGTTTCAAAATGGTTCGTTCTTCCACAAGCGATTGCTTGTCTTGAAAGATGCAGTGAAGGCTCATATGTTTTTGAAATTCTACCTTCACTTCTCCAGCTGGGCCCGTTTGTGGACTCCAAACATGAACAAATTGAGGTACGTTTATCAGTGCAGAGTTTGTGTCTTTGTCCTATAAACCCACTGCTCCACGATCTAACAATCTAACCCTTTAAACCTCCTCATCCAAAGTCAATGCATGGCAATGTGAATTCCTTTTGTTCAACATATCAATTTATTGTGTCCAGCTTTTAAAAACATGTTGGTTGATCATGTCTTTATGTGACCATCTTTATTCCCGCCTCTTTGTGGAATAGAAATCTCAGGTGACTGAGACATTTGAGGCCATTTTCTCAAGATGTATTGAAAGCATTGTGGATGGCACCAAAAGGTATGTCTCATATCTCCCTACCGATGATTACACTAAGGAAAATGTGTCTCTTTAAGGAGCTTCAGGAGTTTAAACAACCATAATGACAGCTAGTGTTCTCTTTATCCAGCGTTGGCTGCCACCTGGTGTTCGTGCCCTCCCAAAGAGACGTCCACCATCATTTCATCTACCCACAGCCTCCCTTCAGCCTGCCGAAACTCAGCAAGGACCAGGCCCAGGTCAGACACACAAGCACCTGACTGCAGCATCGTGAACTACATTTAAGGTTTATCATTTGCTGATGAGCAGATGCAGCAGGCTTGTGAGCAATCACGGAAACATTGTAATTAATAGTGTAGCTTTAAACTTTTGATTTGTGGAGCTGCTGGCCTTAAATTGGGTCAAGTAGCAACACCTCCTTCAGGCTTGTTGTTAACAGCGCTCAAGCAGAAATCCCCAGTTTACTGCACAGACCGATCGGCCTCATGTGGTGTTTCTCTTCATACTCTGCAGCGTGTCACCCTGGTCCCTGACCCCTGCACCCTGCTCATTGATGGAGTGACTTTGGGCTTGACGTCCACTGACATCCTGTTCCACATGGGCGCAGAGGAGATCAGCTGGTGAGCAAGATTTCTCATTTTATAATTTGAGAGTAAAATGTGTCGATGAACTTGATGTTTAGTGAGATTATTAAACGGTCAAACCTCTCAGCCACACTTTCTTCTGTATATTTTAATCAAAGGCATGACTGCAATGTTGTGTTGAAAATGCATTGTGTTGCAGCGGCACTGGTTCGGACAGATTTTCACGCATACTGAAACACATCCTGACCCAGAGAAGGTAGAGTCCTAAAAATAAGTTCCCTTGTCCTTTCTAATTTGCGCATGCTCCAACATTAATGACCCCCATGTTTTGTGTTTGCACCTCCAGCTACTACCCACTGTACCCGCCTGTGGAGGAGGTCAATATGGATTATGAGAAGTTTCAGAGCTTCGCTCAAATGCCGCTGACTCCTGACGTCCTCATTATTCCTTCCGAGCTGCGCTACTTTGTAAAGGTACAAAACTTGTGTTTCTTCTGGACAAATATTTGGTCCAGTTATTGATTAACGGCCATATTATGCATTGTCAGTATGACAATAAGTGCAGAGTTTAGTTTCATAACATAAAATAAACAACATTTTAAGAAGTTGATTTAATTTAGGGATGAGTTCAAGAAACGATTTAAAACAAAGTTTAACAACATCTTGACTTCAGTAAAGAATTTTGTTTTTACAAAGGTTTTAATTTAAAGATTTTACTGAAGGCCAAACATTTTAAGATTATTTTTTGATTATTTGACACGTGACGTCTTTTAACACCTCATCTCAATTTGTCCCCAGGACGTGATCGGCTGTGTATGTGTCAATCCTGGACGGCTGACCAAAGGCCAGGTGGGCGGGACCTACGGCAGGTTGCTCATTCAGCGCACAGCGGCATCCGAAGACGGGAGCCGAGTGAGCCCCTGTTTGGCAGCTCAGGTGGTGAAAATCTAAATCTGAAAAGGAAATGAAGACTCTGAATGCTTGTCCACTTAACCAGGACCAGTTGCAAGCAGCTTTGAACGCTGTGCTCTCCAGGCACACTGATGTAAAATATGTTTAAAAAAACAATTCACTGTATCGTTGAAACTTTGTTACCCATTGGTCTATTTTTACATGACAAACATGTCTGTTTTCTGGTGTCATTACTGGGGTGGAATATCAGTCTGTCAGGCACTATCTCTTCTCAATAAATAGTTTTTTGTAGTGTTTTGTTTTTTAATACTTTCTTCTTGCAACTAACTAACTGTTTGTCACAGTGTTGTATCTTTTTCAAAAGCTTCGGTTATAAGAGAAAAAAAATTATTGTATAATGCAGTTTAATGTAGGGGAGTAATGGATGATTAATAAGTATACATTTAAGTACCAATCTCTTATCAAACATCAGAAAACAAAACATTAAACCATTACAGAAGTTGTATTTAATATTATACCGTTACTGATGTAACGCTAAACTCCTGAGGTAGGTATTTGTCCTTTGATTTCGGATTTGAGTCAAACACATTTAACCATAAAAGCTGTCAAACTCATCAGAGTCACTTGGGTGATCAGACTTTGTCGATTTGTCCGGCTTCACTTGAAAAATCTCCACGTTGTCACAAATTGCTGGAAAAGAAAATAACAGATCACTATCTTCGAAAAGGAGTGTTTTTTGTGTACATCCTGTCCATCTTAATTATAAACACTGGCGATACAATACTGTACCTTTGGATTGCTCATCTGCTCTCAGGTCAGTTTTTCTGGAAAAGAAATGTGAGACTTATTTCAGGATGTAGTTTTTGCCATCGGAAGCATAAATAAAAAGACTCACTCTTTTTTCTCTGAAAGTTCTTGAGGTGCAAGTAGATTCTCAACTTCGTCCTCATCACTGATCTCATTCGAGTCACGGTCAGAGGATCCTGTTTTACACCCCTCTTCCTCATCTTCTTCACTTTCCTCATCTTCCTCACTTGCCTCTTCGGGAATAATGTGCATCTTTTTAGACCTGAAAACAGATGGCATAAAGTTCAGGTGATGTTGGTGTTTAAGATGATTATATTCTTTACTTCTCTTACTTGTCCTGTGGTGAGATGATACTGTCGTCTGAGTCTATCTCCTCTGGTTCTCCTGCTAAGTCTCCTCTCTGATCCTCTTCATCTGACTCCTCCATGTTGTCATCACCTCCGTCACTCTTGTCTTCGTCCACCTCTTCCTCCTGAGGAGATGCAGAACCCTTTTTTTTAACTTCTCACCATATTCATCCTTTAACCTGACTGACTTCGCGGCCACCCTTTACCTCTGAATCCTGCTCCTCATCCTCTGTGCCTGTCTCCTCGTCTTCCTCTGTTGCATTGTTTTTCTCAGAAGCTTCATGATCCTCCCCATCTCTCTCCTCTTGCTCTTCATCTGTCTGACTGTTCTCTTCTTCTCCATCTAGATCGTCCTCATCCTTTTCACCGACATTACTTTGTTCTGAGCTGCTACTCTCCTGCTTTTCTATTTCATCTCCACATCCATTTTCAATCTTCATACTGATGCTTCCTGATTCTGCTTCTTTGTGGGATCCAGGCTCCTCTCCACAGCGTTCTGATTTATCATCAGGGTTTTGATCCTCTATGTTTTCACTCCTGGATTCCTCAATTAGACTCCCTAACTCAGTAGGCTGACTCTCCTCATTGTGACTCCCTGGCTCGTCTCCCTTGCTTCCCTTCCCCAGCTTCTCATCCCTTGGTGATCCAACAACAAGCCCCCCACTTCTCCTCTTTCTCCTTCTTGTGCTGGTTCTGCCTTTCTCTGATGAGTCACTCTCTGAGCTTTGGACCACTTTGACTGTAGCAATGACAATGGCACTGGAAGACCTAGATGAGTTGAAATCATCAGTGAATGAAAAACAAAATTGTACTGAATAAGATGGTAGTGGATTTATGTGGTAGGAAAAGCAGATCATACAAGTGTCAGATTTGTGTTTATGGTTACAAAGCAGTTCTCATAGAATATTATAGAAACAATATGACTTACTCCTGAGAAACGCAGCTTCTGCTGTGTGAGGAGGAACACTGTGATCGTCCTCCCTCCTCGGTCTTCTTTCTGTCCTCTCTGCTCACCTGGCTGGACTCCCTGGTGCTCTCACTGCTTTCTGAGATACCATCAGACAGACGAACTAGGCACGTGCACACATACGCACACAAACATTACATATCAGAGGTGACTGAAAGTATCTACTGAGGAAGATAATTTGCATAAATTAGGCAGATTCTCATATTTTCTTTTCCTACCTGGTTTGACATCCAGCTCCTGGGATAAACGACTGCTCCTGCTTCCACCACCTCTCTCTCTCTTTGAGCTTGAGTCAGTCTCCTGCCTCACCCCCTGCGCTATCCCCACTTCAGGAGGAAGCTCCTGCGTGTAGAGCTGACCCCACAGAGCCTCAGAGCCAGAAGGGATCCCAGCTGCACCCGCAGCCCAGGACCAGGGGTAGTCGGGCTGCAGGGCAGCCCAGCCTGGTGGATTTTGCCTGGGTCTGTGGTGTCCATCATCGGGTGAGGGGGTGAGGTGGTGGAGCTGTAGTGAGTGAGGGGGCGTGAAGATGTGTGGTGGGAGGAAAGATGGAGGGACATGAGAGGAACCCTGAGGTTGATAAAGCGCTCTGATAGGAAACCTGGCTGTCTGGGATTGAGGGTGGGTCTGCCAAGAAGACTGCACATAGGAGAGATGAGGAGAGCCATCTTGGTTGTAGTTTAAGTGGCTGTTCGGACTGTAGTGCTTTGGAGGTGCAGCAATATCGTGGTTCATTATGGTGGAGCCTGCAATAAAGAGGAAGATGCATGTTAGATAATATTGTGTTTGTCTCTGTGACACACCATTCAAATTTAAGAATTCATGTGACAAAATCATTTCTCTGAGTCAGTGCCAAACCTTGAGCCGGTAAAGGTTGATCTGCAGAGGATGCTGTCTTTCGTTCTTCTGTGTTCTTTAGACATGACTTCAAATACTCCATCCTCTGTGAATGATGCATTGATTTACACTGTACAGCTTGCAGTAAAGGTGAACAGAAATGCCTTTTACATGTATAATGAGAAGTTATATATACACACACACACACATATATATATATATATATATATATATATATATATATATATATATACACAATTATTCTTTTAAATCAGGCAGGGTGAGGTAGAAACAAGTTCAATGATTATGACCAGTAATCTAAAAGCAAACTCACCACTAAAGAGTTTAATTTTATACACACAAAATCTATCTCAAATTGTATATTTTTATGGCTCTTATGACCCAGCTGTATGCATTGGCCCCCAATGAAGTGAATGGTGACTGATGACTGATTTGCTTGTACCTTCCTCTGAGCAGCCTGGGTTTTCTCCTTGAGTTGCTGCTGCCAGCGGGGATAGCTCTCCTCCAGGTACAGTTCATACTCCATCTGGAGGGATTGAAGTTCAGAAGAGGGTTCATCACCAAGCTTCACAGAGGCAAGGGTAAAGTACAGATAGGAAGAGAGAGTGTGCCTGTTCACCCGAATAGTTTTCATGGCTGCAGTGAGGGTTAACATCTCGTTCAATGTGTCCTGGGCTTCTTTAAACTGCTGCAGCAGCTGCCTGTTGTTTTGTTGGGCTATAAGCTCTCTCTCCTTCAGCTCCTGCCAGCGCTGTTGCAGATGCATCCCCCTGCTGCAGGAAACACACAGTTATTAAAAACATGTATACCAACATATGTATTTGCACTACAGCTGTTGCTGACTCTGAGGAGTTGAAAAATCAGGTTTCAACTACTAAGGCCTGTTGATACTGAGATAAAGCATCATGTAACCCATCCCACACATACATACACGTCTTCACCCTCACACACAACCATGAGTTGAAAGAACTACTCTACTTCAAAACAGCACTTAATGATCTTACCTCATTTTAAGCCTGTGCTCTTCTTGTTTTCTGAAAGTGTTTATTTTTGGGCCGGTCAGATGATCAAGAGACAGTAAATTCTCCTTCCGTGCAGCCATGACTGTAGACGTTCAGTGGATGCAGAGATTATCAGGGATTAAGGTCTGTGCTTTGGGTAGGGGGGGAGGGAATAGATACATGTGCCCAATCCACACATGTAATGGGGTTAATCAGTAGTGAGAGCTTTTTTCAATGCCACACAGGTAACAAAGTTATTGAAACTGCATCTTAATCTATTTAAATATAGGGCTGGGCACTCGATATGATAGTCTTTCAATGGAATCATATCGTGATGAAATCATACATCGAGATATCATGATACACAGTTATGTCGATAATAACAAGCACATACTAACTAATACTTCTCAGAAAATCTGATTACTTTGCACTAATGTTATTAATTAAATTACCAAATATGAATTATATTGTGTGAATATTGTATTCACTAAAGAGTATATACAAAACCCTGTGCTATTTCATACTGACCCTGGTCAAGCGTCTTTCTCGCTCTATAAAGGAAAGTGATATTCAAGGCCATTTCTTCCTGCAATAGCCCACAAGTTGATGCTGGTTAGGTGGAGGGAACAACCGAGGAGACGTTTTACAAGCGGAACCAGTGTGTTGTTGCATTGCGGATGTATTTTCACGTGACACCACAAATAGAAGCGCGATCCCGTCAAGTAGCAGAGATCGTGGCCGGGAAAGAGTTTTGAGAGCCAGACAGCGTAACAATTCAACTCGTAAAATGGTATTAATTTGTCCGGAAGTTCTATGAAGTATCATTGATGTCATGTGGTTCATTTAACGTCGGAGAGAAAGCTTGACGGAGTGGTTCTTTATTTATTTTGGCCGGAGGAAGCTAATCAACGGTTACCACGGTGCGTCGGTCATATCGGTCCTTCCACTGAGCTCACATCGTGGAGAGGCGAACGGACAGGAAACATGACGAGTTTTGCCAGTCAAGTTTTTGCCAGGGTCGACAGGTTTTGTCGCCCCCTCCCCATGGTCCTCAACACCTTCCTGGTCTTCTCCATCACCGGGGAGGTGAGCTACCTGGTGCTGGTCGGGGCTCCGCTGGAGTCGGACCAGAAGAAGACCGTGTGGTCCACCTGGTGGAAAGCGGTCCACCTGCTGGCTCAGTACTTCATGCTGGGGAACATCTGCTGGAACGCCCTGCTCTTCCTCAGAACCAGCCCCAGCATCAGAGGGGTGTTTTTGGGCGGAGAGGGCATGGGCCAGGGGTGGAGGTAAGGACGGAGCAGCTGGAGTGGTTATTACAGAATTTATCACACAGCCTTGATTTGTGGATGTACAGAATACCACATGGTCAAAAGTATTAGATAAGGTAGGTTTGTCCCAAACAGGTTTGGGACAGCCCCTTTAATTACAGATTTTTCTATTACATATATTTGAGACAATAGTACTCTTCCAAGTTTGAGAGAATAGAGAAGAGAATATTTAATCCAAGCAATCATACATCCACACATTATAAGTGTAAACGCTACAAAAAAACTCAGTCCTCTAGTTTTTCACAGGTTCAACAGATGAAAAGATAGATTTGTTCTAAATTAAGACTTCATGGTAATTATTAATCCATGAGCTCCAGCTGATGGTCACAGTTTTCACGCCTCGGTTAGATCCGAAATCTGTGAGACATTTAGGAGCATCTCGGACCATTAATAATTATTAGTTGTTTCTCTGTTCTTTTCCTTCACAGGTACTGTTACTCATGTGAGACACACACTCCTCCTCGGTGCTCCCACTGCTACGACTGCAAAGTGTGTGTCCTGCGGAGGGATCACCACTGCGTCTTTTTTGGCCAGTGCGTGGGCTTCCGTAACTACCGCTACTTCCTGAGCTGCTTGTTATTTATGTGGTCAGGGCTGCTGTACGCCACTCTGATGAATGCAGAGGTCTTCATTGTCATATTGAAGGAGGGTGTGACGATGCACAGCGTCCTGCTGCTGATCATTCCCTGGATTATGCTAGTTTCAGGTATGTAGTTGTGCTACTTACCAGCATAACCTATACTATATACACTGATAGGTAGAATGTACTCTCTATATTGACTCAACAATGCCTGTCACATTTTTACAAAGACCAGAAGGACTTCTTAAGTTTTTTAAAAAAAAACAGCAAATATAATTGATCTTCTGGTCATTAACTAATGAATTAATATACAAATTGTGTTAGTTCCCACTCAAAATCAGACATTGGGTGTGAGTTTTCCATGCGCTTCATTCTTACGTAAGAGGGACAACCTTCTCTCATTGAGGACCAGCTGGTTTTTCAAGGTGTTGTCATTATGACTAATTCCACAAGAGGAGTATGAGGGTGTATTGCCAGATCCTCGCTGTATACATTAGAATAAATGTACACACTTATGGTGTGTTCACACCGAACGCGACGCGAAATTTCGCGTCGCGTTACTCGCGTGAGTTTACTCGCTCGACTTTATTGGTGTGTTCACACCGAACGCGACGCGAAATTCGAGTGAGTTTACTCGCGTGAGTTTACTCGCTCGACTTTATGTGGTTAATTTCCGTCAACGCAAATTCGCTTTAACGCGGGCGGGGCTTATCTCCGTGGCTTATCTCCGTAAAAACAGTACCGTTTCCGCCATCCACCATTAAACTAACCACTAGTTCTGCTTTAACCTTCTTGTGGAAGTCCCTCTAATGTCGGACCATCAAACGCCCCCGTGTCCGGGTTCATAATATCATCCGTAGCCGCACAACAGCGTCTGAATGACGGCCGCTGCCAGCGCTACTTCTGGTGGATCAGCAACTGTTTGATTCAAACCGGCAGGACGGCGGTGATGACGCGCAGAGCTTCTCAACGCTGATTGGCTTTCGCGACGCGAATTTTCGCCCGAGTTGGAAAATTTCAACTCACGCGAATTTCGCGTCAAACGCGCCGCGCCAAACGCGTCTAACGCGCCGCCCGGCGAAATTTCGCGTCTGTCGCAACCAAACGCGTCTGTGCATTGACTTTACATGTAATCTGGTCGCGCGAAAAATTCGCGTCGCGTTCGGTGTGAACACACCATAACACCAAAAAATATTTACACTGTGAGATTGACTTATTTAAAAATAATTATACAACGACCTCAATTCTGATAAGGACCCCCCCCCCCCCCCCCCCCCCCCCCCCAAAAAATATTTTTCCCCAAAAAAGGGCAGAAACCTCAAGAAGAGCAACAGAGGAGGAATTGCTTCTATAGGGTGGTCAGAGAGGCAGTATAGGCTTTGTGCTACCTACTTATGTTCTTGTCTTCTCCATTTTTTTGTGCCAGAACCCACTTGAGAGAAAGTTTGAGGCAGTGTTACATTACTCCCCTCCAGTGGTCTACAGGGAAAGCCACATTCATAAATACATGTGGGTGACACTGAGAACCAAAATGGGGAAAATACTGATTACAAAAATTGTATATGCTTATTTCTGCACACACACACACACACACACATCATCTCTTTACATTTTAATGCAGCAGGGTGGTTTATTTATTATTGTGGACACATTGGTTCAGTTGTTTGTGACGAGATGGATCCCAATAATGTAACCAGATCTATTTAATGTACCAATTTATGCTTGGATTCATATCACTGGCTGTGACTTAATCAGTGCTGCTGTCCCTTCTCTCCCCAGGCCAGGTCTCAGCACGCGCCTTTGCCTTTGCCTTTATCGCAGATACATGCGTTGTGGGCTTCCTGCTGGTGTCCGCCTTCTTCTTCTTCCATCTCGTCTTGATGTTAAGGGGACAGACCACCAGGGAGTGGTACTCGACCCGCCGACCCTACAGCCTCGGGCTCCGGGGCAACCTGCGTCATGCACTAGGCCTTCGCTGGTACCTCTGCTGGCTCTGCCCACTCATCCCATCACCTCTCCTTGGAGATGGGATAAACTTCCAGATCACAGGATTGCTGGAACCCACCCGGTAACAGCTAAAATGGGCCATGTGTCTTTGCTTTATTGGTGATGGTTAATGTTATTGGGAGCAGCAGCAGGGAAGATTGCCTCAGTTCAAGAAGAGGTAGCTTGGGATGGGAAGAAGCCAGAACAGTGTGTGGGTGTTATGATGTTACTGGGTATAACTGTCTACCCAAAGTTATGGGTTTACTGTGTAAGGTACATTGACCTTGATCTAAAGGTAATCTGTACACTCATTGAGGCTAGCCTCTGAATAGTGTTCCTCTGGAATACTGAGCACTGAAAGTGTATGTAAACGACACTGAAATGAGAATCTATTTTATTGATTGTGAACAATGTATACTTGTAAATCATGTTAACAAGCACTACTACCCCTGGGTGGTCACTTAAATTGTCCTTTCTATTATTGTTTATTTTGCCTAAATCCAAAGCTCATCCAAATTTGCACTCTTCCTGAATACTTAATAGGATTATAAATCTGCTTTTGTGTGTTAACAACCAGGATCATGATGTTCTTGTGCTTTCCACTTGTCTTCATCCACTCCTAAGCTTCAGCTTATTTGTATGACACTGAGCCTTTTACTGGATACTTTTGCACCAAGAGGGTTTACAATGGTGGACAATTAAGTGGAAGAAAAACAATCAACATGTAAAATTGTCTATCTATTGCTGTTTACATACTAATGTAAAGTCATCTGTTTCACATTACGTCCATGTTTCAGTCAGTACTACTACAAACCAAACCCACGGTGTAACAACATGAAGAGTCATGTTTTGATTCAAGTAACTGCTGTGTCCATATTCACTATTGCACATTAGGAATAAGCAAACACTGTTTATAATCTTTATATCATCCTGTTTCTGCACTAAGTGTACAGGAAATCAACATCCACCAACATCCATTGTTTGATGCAATAAGCTTGAGGTACATGTTTTTCAAAAATATGTAGTTATTTTTTGTATTCTGAGGTGGTCTTTGGGCTGTTTCACCTGACTGTCTGGTATGTAGAACACACTACTGACTTGAAACCTGCTTTGATTTAAGTATGTATGATTTTGCATGTAGTCTGGATTTGGGACCCAGCTAACATGCCTCACATCACTTGATGCCAACAGGACTTCTATTACCTCAGAAGTTAACTTAATTCTGCTGGCCTTAAAATGTAGTGAACAATCTCAAGCCTTTGTTTTGACGTCTGCTCTTACTTTACAGCCACAAATATTTTTGGTATTAATTGTCTGCTTAAATGCCTATTTGTGCTATTTCACCATACTGTTTGGTTTTGCCATTTGAAAGTGCTTTCATACAGGAAGTATGGAACTATTAAAGAATGCTGAATATTTTATCTTTCTACAATTTTGTGTTTTTCTGTTCCAATCTTTTTAAACTCATGCTTGAGGGAAATTCCTGCTGATTTCAATCAGATACAGAGAAACAATTCCAAAAAGTACCCAGACCATTTTAAATGAATCAACCAAGAGACTGTACAACACACGGTTGAAATTATTGTATGAATGTGATCATAATTTATAGAGCCAGGAAAGTTCTGGACCTGAATCCTGCACCGCCTGTCTGGTCCCGTGTCTGACGTCATATTGACCGCGTGGTACCGTAACTGACGGTTGTCTCTTGTCGGCCTTCTGTGGTACCTATGGCAGCCTGAACTAGCTATACTTTAATGAGCTGCTGTAAACTCCTTATTTTGGATTTACTCGTTGGTGAGTCATGTTGTTCATTTTTAAAGCGAAAATCGGCCGAAAACAGTCGTTTTAGCGGTAAGTTAAACAATAAAATAATAAGTTAGCTAACTGAGAAACCTAGCTTGTTTTTGTTAGCATGTAACTAAGCTAACGTTAGCTGTTAAGCTAGCTAAGGCTGTAAAACAAATCTTTAGTGGCTCTACATACATTTAGACGAAATGTGTCTGTAACTTAAGTTAGATAACGTTAGCGATGGAATGTCAACGTTAACTTTTAAAAGCCTTTTTTTATATAATTAAATTGTCCCCAATGGCTAAATATTCGTGCCATGTTTGTTGACTTTCAGAGATGCAGATTTAACCTAGCAGAAAAGGGCGTTTGAGGACTCAAGTCCAAATTAAATCCTAATTTTAAAGTAGGTTAATTGCAGTCCATGAATCTCTTATTCTTTTTAAATATCTACTTGAAAATGCATAAATATGTTCGCGCCTCTCAATGCTGGTATTTCGGATTTTTATAAAGTGCTTTCATGGATTCATGTTATGCCAGTTCGATTTAGCTTTAGCTGGATAATAACATCATTAGGTATGTGGATAGTAACACTATTCAATGTGGCTTAGTCAAAATCTTTACATTTTACAAAAGAAATATAGTTTGGAAGAAAGATTTATGATATATCTTCAATGCTATGGGTCACTCTTTTTGAACCATTTGTTGCCCACAAGCACCAGGGAGGAGTCGGCCAGCAGGATGGATGTCATCGAGGAAAATATGTAAGTGATCGTCACTGAATAAACCCATAGACAAAACATTTTTGGTTGAGTTATCCAGGTGTAATGTGTGTGTGTGTGTGTGTGTGTGTGTGTGTGTAGGATACAGAAGGAGATGCTTGAGAAGATAGCAGAGCAGAATTATAGTCTAAACCAGAAGAAGGACTTGATCGCCAAAATGAGGCACTGGCTGGATGTTGCAGATGATGACATGGCAGTGCTGCGTTCTGAAAACACAAACCTCAGAAAAGAAGTTAAAGCGTAAGTATTCACATGATTGTCTCTACTCCTTTAGCAGAAGGGTGCCTGAACTGTTTGACTATGAAATTTAACCTGTTGGTTCATCTTCATCTGTTTGAGCTCCCTGCTGTCTTTGACACAGACACGTTGTCTTACCTCCAGCAGAATATGTTTTTTTGTTATTCAATTTTATTATGTTGTTATCTTGTTATGTATCAGCCATGTTATCTTTGTGACTTACTACTTTTGAACCAATGCTTTAACATTATGGTGGAAACACATTCAGAAGCGTGCATATGTGTTTGTGTATCTGCAGCCTGGAGAAAGTCATCAGTGAAGCTCAGAAGGTTGAAGCAGAGCCTTGCAACGGTCTCCTGGCTGATGACCTTGCTATAAAGACATGCAGGGAAAAAAAGATTCAAGAATTGGTGGGTTGGTGGGTTGCCAGAAACAAACATTGGATGCTTTTTTTATATTTCAGAAACCATTATATTCTCATTCTTAACATATCATTCTTAACAAGTTGTTAAGTTGTGTCTTTTATTGTAGTCTGATCCAGGTCCATGTACACAGGCCACGTGGCATGTCACTTGAAAAACTATGCAATAACACTGAAGTATATGTCATGGATTTTACGTTTGACAAGAAATAACCAAATTAATCTTCAAAATTTAACATTTCCTATTTACTTTTTTTAATGATGTATTTCATTCTCTATGATTTCATTGCATTACGTCATGTTGATTTATAAACCCAAGATCGAGTAATACAATCTAGGGTTATACAGCACGCATACAACAGGATAATTGCACATTCATTTTGATCTCAACATCAGAGCATTCACAGTAAAGTTTATCACATTTTAAATATCTCCAGGTAAACCTTTATGCTGTTTTTCTTTGGGCAGGAAAAGGAAGCCACCGTGATGAAGAAAAAGAATAAGAAGCTAACTGAAGAGGCATGATGTCTGTTACTTTTCACATAGCAACTCAAATCTGACATACTACAGTTAGAAGTAGTGCCAACATTTCAAAACACTTTGCACATATAAATATAATTGTGCATTTTTCAGCTTAAGATCCTACAGGAAGAGAGAGAACAGGCCCAGATCGGCTTCAGCAAGTCCAGGGTTGCACTTCAAATCGCTGAGGTAACACCATTGATTCAACATGGAGATATTTAACTCATTTTCTCTCTCTGTTCATGATACCAGTCACGTGAAAAAACAACTCCTGATTTGTTATACATGTGTTTCTTCAGTGTGGATTGGAAGAGGCTCAGTTAGGGCTTCAGAATAGGGATGAGGTTATTTATCAGGTAAGGAACAGAGACATCAGTACAATAAAGCAACCGACCAAAAAGTACAGATTTTTCTCTTTGGAGTTCAACAGGAATATTTTTGAATGTTCTCTTTCTTTCATTATCTGAACATCACATTTTTCTGTGTGTGTTTACAATAGAAAAACTTGCACATAAAGCACTTGGAGGAAAGGATCGAAGAGTACTCCCAAGCCATGGAGGTAAAGATGGTTCTCATTCATAGCTAATCAGTTAAGGAAGAGTAGAAAGAACAGTGTTCTCTCAGCTACGGACTGCTGTCGGATAATATCTTGATACAATGTGCGGTTGACGTGTGTTTTGTAGTCTCATCATGTCTCTCTACTCCAGTATTTCAGGCTGACAAATACGGAGCTGAAAGAGCAGTTGGAGGCCAAACTGGATGACGCCTCATTGTAACCCTGATGCACAATATTCTCTTGCTTTGAAACAATACAATGACCTACACTGAGTCACCTGTATGCACTTATACTGCACTGTGATTCTGCTGTTGGTTTCCAGAACTATTGGGAATGACCGGATGGGAGATAAGGAAGGATTGTTTAGTCCCCCGTTGTCCTTTGCAGAGGAAATTAAGCTGTTGAACTCTTCAGCTGAAGCGGAAACCAGTGTGTCAGACTTCACAGATCCTATACATGTAGGACCCCTCCCTTTTAACTTGAGAGAATTTAAAATCAGTTGCTAGTTTATTGGGTGCCCCTGGTTAAAGAGGAGGCATTCTTAATACAGTCCTGCAATACATCCTATGAAGTGGCAACTGAGTGAAGATGTGTCAATCGGATTGTCCTGCCACTACAAAACCCAGATTCAAGACAGCAGGTGTAGAAATTATGAGATCAGTGATGTCTGGTTCTGTGTTTATAGGAGGAAACTGAGGCTGAAGAGCTGCTGAAACCTCAAAGTTACACACTAGACCTTCAGACCAAAAGGTACTTTAGTTTAAAATTAAAAAAACACATGTATTGTTCTTTGATTCCTCATTCAATGTTATCCCTCTGGTTTCTCCGTTGTCTAAGGTGGGCAGGTATTTCGGAGGCAGCCATTCTGAGAGCAGGAGTTTTTCTGGTGTTTGTCGTTGTTCTCTCTGTTTTTGTCTTTGTGCCTCCAAGAAGCTGTCAAGGAAACTTTTTTTCCTTCAACCCCCTGCAGAGCTTTGCACACCTGTTTTTAAAACCCTACTGCAGTTTGCATCATGGGGCCATAACTCCTATTTGAACTAAACAATCCCTTTTAATAAACATGTTAACTCCTTTTATTTGACTGATAGTCTTTTTTTTTGTTTTCTGCTCAGCAGCTCATATATAGGTCTGAAGTTTGAATATACATAATTTAGCACATTTATTAAGACTTTTGGCAGCTTTTGATAAAATTACAATCATTTGTATCATAAAAATGTCTGCAGTGAAACTACTACCTCGTGAAAATACTAGATATTATAAATTGTATCAGTAAATGTCTCAATTTATTTTGACTTAGATATGTGTGAATTGGAAGAACAGATATCTATCAACAGAATGTACCTTTTTATTTTCATTTTTTATTTGGGTTAAGAGGAGGAGATGTAGGATTTCTTGATTCATTTTTTACATAGAAAAAAAATCCAGCTCAACCCATGTGTGAAAGAAAACTATTCCTGGCTACCACATGTCCGATTTAAAGTACACTTTAAAGTCAATCAATGAAAATAAGAAATAAACATATACTGTAAATATATGTTTTCAATTCTATTAAAGGGTGCTTGCATGTGCATTGAAACAGTTTTTGTTTCTTCTTTTGCAGCACGATAAGGGAAATTGTCTTAAGTTTGAAAGAAACCCACTTAATTTTTCATGTGAGTATTGTATGAAGATTCAATAAAAAACAATTTGTGTAGCCCAAAATCACAAATTGGCCTCAAAGGGCTTTTCAATCTGTACACATACGACATCCTCTGTCCCAGGACCCTCACATCAGTTCAGGAAAAGACCCTTTAACTGGGAGGAAAAGGAAGAAACCTGAGGGAGAGCAACAGAGGAGGAATCCCTCTACCAGGATGGACAGAAGTGTACAGAGTTAACAACATAACTATATAAAGTATTCATATAATGAGAGTACTAAGCAGAATAATGATGAAAAAATTACAACTACTAATAACAGCAGCAGTGGATTTAGTAGAATAATGATAATAAAACACATTGAGTTCTTAGTTATCTTAGTTATCCAACCATCCCTATTATTATCAGGTTAGTCCCTCAATTTCACTACATAATTATATTTGTTATAAATGCCAATTACTTTTCATATTTTGAATTGCATGCACCAGTAAAAGTGCACATTTGCCCCCACAACCCTCTTGCCAGTCTCCGGTCGCCCCTCCCAGCTGAGGGCGCTCCCTGGTGGTCTTGAGAAAAACACCCCCTCCCCAGCGGAAACGCACCAAGTGGGGGAACCACATGTAGGGCAAGAGGGAAGGAGAGCACGGTCTGAACCCAGAGATGTGTTTACATCGGAGCTGGCTGCTGATTTCATTGTGTGTTTGCTGGAGTGTGAGCTCGTGGACGCGGCTGCTGCGTTGGTGCTGACGCTGAGATGCTGCTGGCGGGCCGAACCCATCACGCGCACGCCTGGATCGTGGATGGAGCCCAAAGCTGAAATAGCCGATAGAAGATCAATCTGAAACGGGAGAGAGGCCAGTTTGATCCAGCCTGGTGAACTGGTGACCGGCTGCTTGAGGACGGCTGTGTAGCGGCGGAGGCGACATGTTCTGAGCGGAGAGCCGGTGAGCGAGGGCGGCTGGCGGGATGAAGGCACCGCGGAGACCGAGACAGACGCGCCTCCTCCCGCGGTTCTGCGTCTGTGGAGTCACTCTGCTCGCAGTGGCCTGGGTCTTTAACTTCAACGACGTTACAGGTGCTTCACGAGGAATGTACAGATGCATGCTTTATGGTTGCATCAGCTCTAAGCTTATGCGTTACTTGTGTTGTTTATATCTGCAAATAACATGTTAGATTGCAGTAATATTACCTTTAATTACAACCATAACATACCTTTGCAGGACAGTAGACATATATAAATACGTTAGAGTATGGCACATTTGGTTGGTATTTATTTATTTGTCAATCCCTATTTGTTTAGGTTTCCTCGCATCCACTGTGGGTCAGGACATCTCTTTGTCCAAGAGAGAGCTCATCCAGCAAGAAGACGACAAGAATGTTTCTAGATCTGGTGAGTGTGTGTGTGTGTGTGTGTGTGTGTGTGTGTGTGTGTGTGTGTGTGTGTGTGTGCATGTTTGCGTGTGTGTGTGTGTTCATGTGTGTGTGCTTGTGTGTGTGCATGCGTATGTGTGCATGTATACACACACACACGCGCGCACACGCACAAACACATGTGTGCGCATGTGTGTGCATGCGTGCAAGTGTGTGTTTTGTGTGCCGAGGCAGTGTGAGAGCGTTGTGTTCACTGTGAAGTGTATCTCCGCTGCGCATCAACCTATAGCTCTCCGCTCCACCTCATCCTTCAACTCTGCACATCTTGATGTTTAAACACAGTTAGGCCTTTGAGGGGACCCGGTTGCTAGGAAACTGAATGCGGAATTCGTGGTTGGATGGCGTGTGCGTCTGGATCTGTTCAAAGTGCCTCTGCCCGGTCGTAATGACCTGCTGATTAGTAGCCTCTCCTCAGCAGTTCTCTCACCACCTGTGTGTGCTTGGATCCATTTGGCTGTTTTGAAAGCATCTTACGATCTGAGAGATGAAGAGACGTTGAGGCCAATTAAAGATAATACAGCTGCATGTAAAGTACAGATTAACTTCAAGGCCTCGAAGACATTATCTTCCTATTCCCATATTACTTATTTTCACGAGAACCTTGTTGTCGGTGATAAAAGATATACAGTTTGATCTGCGTCCAATCAAAACCACGTGACATATCATTTGATATTACATGACAGGATGCATGTTTGGTGATGAAGGCACAATGTTGCCTCTGTGCAGGAGCCCATCCACTCTCGTCACACTTGTTTCACTCGCATGTTTGTTGCTTTTATTTTCAGTGGCGGTTTTGTAAATCTTGACTCACGTATAAATCTGAAAGTCACTCGGGGGGCAACTTTCCTTGTTATGGTTGTTTTGAGCTGCCTCATAACAAAAGCTTCTTTTTTTGACGCAGTGAGTCGTGGCATTTGTTTGAGCTTCTTTGCAAAACGGTGCAGTCTAGCAAAACACCTCTTCACAGTTGGAAAGAGGGTGGTTGCAATGCATTGTCTAACTCGACCGAATTAGACGCCTCTCAACGCGACTTTATAGGAATCTCTGACTTTTATGAAAGAGCTGAAAAAGAATGCCGACATAAATACACATTTTTCTCCATTAGTTGATTTAAAGATGCAATGTAGGATTTTCTGAAGCTCAATGCAATGTCATCAAATTGCTTGTTTCATCTGACCAACAGTCCCAAACCCAAAGATATTCAGTTTAAAATGACACAATGCCCAGTTCACACTACACAACTTTATCCCTGATTTTTAGCTCGACAGAGTCGGTCACGGATCTACAGCCAATGAGGACACAGATTAAAAATTAAAAGACTGCTAGTTGTGTCGTGTGAACAGTGCAGCAATCTGATGAACGTGAGACAAAGAATAGCAAAATATTAATCAGCTTTAGTCTTCGTCCTTGACCTTGGAAGAGCCAGAGGTCTCTGCATTGAAGATCTGAGGCTCTTTTCAATGTGCCACAACAACTATGGAGCTCTTTTTTCCCATCTTTATTCAAGAGCTTAGTTTTAAAATTTTAGAGCACAATTTCATGTTCATATTTTGTAATGTTTTCACTCAAAACCCTCTCCTCAAAGTCAATAGTCCTTGCTTGCGCTTGGATTTGCTCTGCTTCTGCTCAAACTGCATGCTTGCATGCAGTTTGCATGCAATATATATTATTGCTCGCATATATTTCCTGTGTTCCTTCTCCTCACACTTGGGCTGCTTCTGTTTGCTCGTTAGTAACGCCGCTCTGTGAAATACAGCAACGAGGCGGGGATCATTTAACTGGTCAACTCTTTACCTGGTATTCCATTGGTTGGGGCATTTTGACAGGGTTATTGCCCCCCAAAGAAACCCATGAGCAGAGGAGAAATCTGAGATGTTTTTTCAAGCACACAGAAGCAACCCAAGTGTGAGGAGAAGGGCTGAAGCGGAAGCACATGAAATCTGTGCAAGCAATAATATAACTCAATTTACAGTTTGAGCAGAAATCAAAGCGCAAGCCGGGGCCAACTGATTGAGGACAGGGTTTTCAGGGAAAGAGTTATCAATGAGTCATGCTCTCGAATTGAAAGACCACACACTTGAATCAATATAGGAAGAAAGCTCCATAAACAACACCCTTAAAGGTACATTGTGCTGCTGGAAGTGTCAGTGAAAATTGCTGGAGATTCAGAAAATTCACGCCAACTGATTCTTCTGTGATCACCCAATAGATTAATCCACGTTTCGTTTCAGCTCTGGTTCAGGAATTTCCCTCATTTTATACATAACTATGTTCCTGTCTGACCATCTCTTCTCCAGCTATCAGTGATTTCCCTGAAGACATCTTCACCGCAGAGCAGAGGAGACACGGAGCGGTACTCCTTCATGTTCTCTGTGTGAGTATCGGCTCTGCCTGAAAGACAGAATTTAAAATAAAGGAAGCTTCATTTTGTTGCTTTAAACTCACAAACAGATATGTGTGTGTACGCCACGTGGCCGATAACGTGTCTCCTTTATTTCACAGGCGATCTACATGTTTCATGCGCTGGCCATCGTGTGTGAATTTTACTTTGTGCCATCACTGGAGAAAGTATCGGAGGTATGAACTAAAGACACATCTAAATACATCAAAGCAGGTAGGACTTATAGTATACATTAGATAGTTGATGTTGTCGCCGGGATTTTTCAGATAAACCAGGATTTTTTTTAAATGTTCTTTCCCTCAAAACAATTCAAGGATAAAGATGGAGCTATTTTCTTACTGTCTATATATCCCACAAAGCAAAGTAAACCAACAAGGCATTAGTCCAGCTATATCAGTACTTTCTTTCTTTCAATCATTTTATTTTAAGTTTATACAAGTTACACATTACCTCAAACTAGACAACAAAAAACTAAATATGAACAAAAAAAAATAATAATAATACATAACAACATAACAACCAACTGTACGAACAATCAGGCAAGGCAGAAAACACGAACATAAATCAGACATACATCAGTACTTTCTGTCTTCACACAGTCCCATGCACATTCATTTTCACTGAAGATGCAAATCTTTCATAACGGATCACATATGCATTGTTTATTTGTATTATTATATTTAAAGGAAAAAATCACCTAAACCACTATGTAGTTTAGTTTTAATCAAACATTACTCAAACACACACTCATTAGTAGCACCAAACCATTGATGTTGGATTTGTTGACAACTGGAAACATGTATACCAGTTTCATCCATTCGTCTTCCTTCATCCTCCAGAACCTTCACCTCAGTCAGGATGTTGCCGGGGCAACCTTCATGGCAGCTGGGAGCTCCGCCCCTGAGCTCTTCACCTCTCTGATTGGTCAGTATGGTGCTCGTCTAAACACTTACTCACTCTAATGGGTGAGCCTAATGAGTGCTACTTCAGATCTCCAATTCACTGCAGTCAAGTATGGAGCTAATACCTCACTGCATCTAAACCTTACTCTGATGATCATATCTGGATGATCTCCATCCATCCATCCATCCATTTTCCACCGCTTATCCGGGGTCGGGTCGCGGAGGCAGCAGGTCAAGCAGGCCGACCCAGACCTCTCTCTCACCCGCAACATCTACCAGCTCATTCTGGGGGATCCCAAGGCGTTCCCAGGCCAGCTGGGAGATATAATCCCTCCAGCGTGTCCTGGGTCTTCCCCGGGGCCTCCTACCAGTTGGACGTGCCTGGAAAACCTCTAAAGGGAGGCGTCCTGGAGGCATCCTAATTAGATGCCCGAACCACCTCAGCTGACTCCTTTCGACACGAAGGAGTAGCGGCTCGACTTCAAGCTCCCTCCTGATGTCCGAGCTCCTTACCCTATCTCTAAGGCTGAGCCCGGCCACTCTACGGAGGAAACTCATTTCGGCCGCTTGTATCCGCGACCTCGTTCTTTCGGACACGATCCAAAGCTCGTGACCATAGGTGAGGGTTGGGACGTAGACCGACCAGTAAATTGAGAGCTTTGCCTTTCGGCTCAGCTCCTTCTTCACCAAGACGGCCCGGTGCAACGCCTGTTTTACTGCTGCAGCCGCACCGATACGCCTGTCGATCTCCCGCTCCATATTACCCTCACTCGTGAACAAGACCCCGAGATACTTGAACTCCTTCGCTTGTGGTAGGCACTCTGTCCCCACCCGGAGGGAGCAATCCACCGGTTTCCGGCAGAGCACCATGGCCTCAGATTTCGTGGTGCTGACTCTCATCCCCGCCGCTTCACACTCGGCTGCAAAACGCCCCAGTGAATGCTGGAGGTCATGGTCCGAGGAGGCAAACAGGACCACATCATCTGCAAACAGCAGAGAGGCTATCCTGAGATCCCCGAACCTGACATTCTCCGCCCCACGGCTGCGCCTAGATATCCTGTCCATGAAAGTCACGAACAGGACCGGTGATAAAGGGCAGCCCTGGCGGAGGCCAACACCCACCGGGAACGTATCTGACTTACTGCCGAGGATACGAACACAGCTCCTACTGCAGGCGTACAGAGACCGGATGGCCCGTTGCAACGGGTCCGGCACACCATACTCCCGCAGCACCCCCCACAAAAAGCCCCGAGGGACCCGGTCGAAAGCCTTCTCCAAGTCCACAAAGCACATGTAGACTGGTTGGGCAAACTCCCAGGACCCCTCCAGTATCCTTGCAAGGGTAAAGAGCTGGTCCACTGTTCCACGACCAGGACGAAACCCGCACTGTTCTTCTTGAATCCGAGGTTCGACAAACGGTCGGAGCCTCCGTTCCAGCACCCTGGCATAAGCTTTTCCCGGGAGGCTGAGTAGTGTGATACCCCGATAATTCGAGCACACTCTCCGGTCCCCCTTCTTGAAGATGGGAACCACCACCCCGGTCTGCCAGTCCATGGGCACTGTGCCCGACCCCCATGCGACATTGAAGAGGCGTGTCAGCCAAGACAGCCCAACAAAGTCCAGCGCCTTCAGCATCTCAGGGCGGATTTCATCCACCCCCGGCGCCTTGCCACCAAGGAGCTTTTTGACTACCTTAGTGGCCTCTGCCAGGGATATGGGTTCATCCAACCCCAAGTCTTCAGGCGCTGCCCCCTGTTCAGGGGACATGTTGACCGGGTTTAGGAGTTCCTCAAAGTGCTCCTTCCACCGCCCGACGATATCCTCTGTCTGGGTCAGCAGCAACCCTCCCCCGCTGATAACAGCCTGGGGAAGGCCCTGCTTTCCCTTCCTGAGTCGTCGGATGGTTTGCCAGAACCTCCTTGAGGCCAACCGAAAGTCCTTCTCCATGGCCTCCCCGAACTCCTCCCATGCCCGAGTTTTAGCATCCGTGACCACCGCAGCTGCAGTCCTTCTGGCCTGTCTGTACCTGTCAGCTGCTTCAGGAGACCCCTGGGCCAACCAAGCCCGAAAGGCCTCCTTCTTCAGCTTGACGGCTTCCCTCACCCCCGGTGTCCACCACCGGGTTCTCGGGTTGCCGCCACGACAGGCACCGATGACCTTCCGACCACAGCTCCTAGCGGCCGCGTCCACAATAGAGGCTTTGAACATGATCCACTCGGATTCAATGTCCCCAACCTCCCTCGGGATGTGTGAGAAGTCCTTCCGGAGGTGGGAGTTGAAGACCTCCCGGACAGGATCCTCCGCCAGACGTTCCCAGTTCACCCTCACTATACGTTTGGGCTTGCCAGGTCTTTCCGGCCGACTCCCCCGCCATCTGATCCAACTCACCACCAGGTGGTGATCAGTTGACAGCTCTGCTCCTCTCTTCACCCGAGTGTCCAAAACATACGGCCGCAGATCAGATGATACGATTACGAAGTCGATCATTGATCTCCGGCCTAAGGTGCTCTGGTACCAGGTACACTTATGAGCCACCTTATGTTCAAACATGGTGTTTGTTATGGACAAACTGTGGCTAGCACAGAAGTCCAACAACGAAACACCACTCGGGTTCAGATCAGGCAAGCCGTTCCTCCCAATCACTCCCCGCCAGGTTTCTCTGTCGTCGCCCACGTGAGCGTTGAAGTCTCCCAGGAGAACTATGGAGTCGGCAGGCGGCGCCCTTTCCAGGACCCCTCCCACCAACTCCAAGAAGGCCGGATACTCCGAAATGCTGTTTGGTGCATAAGCAGAAACAACAGTCAGAGCCTTACTCCCCGCAACCCGTAGGCGCAGGGAGGCGACCCTCTCGTTCTCCGGGGAAAACTCCAACACGGCGGCGCTCAGCCGGGGACTCGTGAGTATCCCCACTCCCGCCCGGCGCCTCTCACCCTGGGCGACTCCAGAAAAGAACAAAGTCCAACCCTTCTCCAGGAGTTTGGTTCCAGAGCCAGCGCTGTGCGTGGAGGTGAGCCCAACTATATCTAGCTGGTATCGCTCCACCTCCCTCACCAGCTCCGGCTCCTTCCCCGCTAGCGAGGTGACGTTCCACGTCCCTAGAGCTAGTCTATGTCGCCGGCGATCGGCTCGTCCAGGCCCCCTGCCCGGCCCGCCGCCCGGTCTACATAGCACCCGACCCCGATGTCTGTCCCTGCGGGTGGTGGGTCCACAGGGTGGCTGCACCATGATGTTTCTTCGGGCTGAGCCCGACCGGGCCCCATGGGCGAAAGCCCGGCCACCAGACGCTCGCCGACGAGCTCGCCTCCCGGGTCTGGCTCCGGGAGGGTGCCCCGGTTTCCCTGGTCCGGGCGAGGTAGCTACAGTCTTTGGGCTGCTTATCATCGAGGTTTTTTGAACCGCTCTTAGTCTGGGCTCTCCCCCGAGACCTGTTTGCCTTGGGAGACCCTACCAGGGGCAGATGCCCCGGACAACATAGCTCCCAGGATCATTGAGCCACTCAAACTCCTTCACCGCGTTAAGGTGGCGATTCGCGAAGGAGAATCTCTTTATTTTTAAATACATATAATCACTTTTCAAAGACATGAGGACAGACGCACTGATTTCAAGTGAGAAGTAGACATGAACACAGATGGCGAGAAGAGCATGTTTCCTTTTGCTTGATGATTTGCCAGCTCACCTGCAAATTACTTCAGTGGCCCAGATGTTCTCACAAGTATCTACTATTTCAGGTAGAAAAATCACAGAAATATGGATTTTCTTTTTTTAATCCATTCATTGGCGCTGAAGAAATCAGTTTCCCGGTGTACAATGTAGGGCAAAAAGTACGTTGTTCACAGTGTTTGAAAACTTTGGCCCAGATATAAAACAGAGACAGAAAGCATCACACACATGTTTTGGAAATGTGATACATATCATATTAAAACAGATATATTGTTGTAATCCGTAATAATGAAAACTATGATTCTGAATCCATATGGCTTGAGGACATCCTCTTAAATAATCTATTTTATTCACAGAAGAAAAAAGGCTGGCTTTCATAGGTATTGAAATGGCTTTAGGCAATATTGCAGTGAATATTCCACATGCGCAGCACAAGATAAAAGATATCCGCCCAGCCTCTGTGGTTATGAACCAAAGATGCAATAAGTCTGTTCAGAGAGAGACATTACATCTAACTTGGACACAGGGAGATACGATTCATAATTTCTTCATTTCCACATTAAATACATTTTTGCTGATCATTGATGGATTCTTTTTTTCTGTTTTGTGTTTTTAGGGGTGTTTATCACAAAAGGAGACGTGGGCGTGGGAACTATCGTGGGATCAGCTGTCTTTAACATCCTGGTTATCATTGGCCTCTGTGGCATCTTCTCTGGACAGGTACAGCTCAAGCTAAAAGGAGGACTAATATCACGTTTTTAAAGCTTTTGTTTAAACATGATTGCATCATCTCATCCCAATGTGCTTGATTTAACTTGTGAAAATGTACGTGTGTCTCTTTCCAGCCCATCTCTCTGAGCTGGTGGCCTTTGTTCCGTGACGCCGTCTTCTACATCCTGTCCATAGTGGTGCTCATCATGGTGAGAAATCCTCCATTGAATTCCCACAGACATCACCTCCTTTAATTCCTACATTTACAAGACCACAAACAGTATATATGGCCACTAGTAGAGAGAAACTACTCACTTCATGCAATATATTGCTTGACTGAACTGGATTTTTGAGGCCAATATTAATTCAGCACCATATCATATGTTTTTTACATAGTCACATAATCTATTTTAATTTGTTTAGTTTTACATTTGTAACCAAGAAGTGATGTTCTAATACTTGTAACTTTATTATTCCTTTGATAAGGTATGGAAGGAGTATTTTTCTGCTGTTGATATAATTAAACTATATTTTAATTGTTTTTGCAGGTGATCTATGATGAAAAAGTTGTGTGGTAAGATTTTGTTGATTGGATATCGGTTTGTCAGTGTAACGAATGTGGTATTTATAAATATCTGTTGGTGTGTGTGTGTGTGTGTGTGTGTGGGTGTGGGTGTGGGTGTGGGTGTGGGTGTGTGTGTGGGGGGGGGGGTGTGGGTGTGTGTGTGTTTCAGGTGGGAGACCATCATCCTGATCTCCATGTATGGAATATACATAATCATCATGAAGTGAGCCTCTTTTTATTTCTCTCACATACTGTTGGTATCAAGCAACCACGCTACTGAAGACACAATGTGTGTGTGTGTGTGTGTGTGTGTGTGTGTGTGTCTGTAGGTTCAACAGATCTCTGTGCAGCCTGGTAGAGAGACACTGCACCAGGGCAGGTCAACCATGTCTGAGTATCCTGCGACGGACGACTGCCGTCGGAAATGTTGGCGACTGTGACAACGACATGGTACCGCTGAAGCCAGGTGCTGGATCTTGTGTATGCAAGTGTGAACGTGAACATTCAAAACATGAGAACGTTTCCCTCAGGCTCTGAGCCGCATTCAACAGACCTACTGACACATTTAAGACTGACAGTCCAACCCATTTTTGTCACCCTGAGGATTTCCAACAGGCTGAAATAGAAGTAGACCACTTTGATGGACAAGATTTTTCTATCACTCTGTACTCTTTGTGTTCTTGTTTGTCTGTTGTCTATTGTTTACTATATGTCTTAAATGATCCTCTCTTTTCCACTGATATCGCCTGCTAATGTCCATCCATCTCCCCCCTCCACTTTCCCCAGATTCATGTGTGGTGGCAGGCCAGGACTCGGGGGTTGTGATGGTGGATGAGATGCTGAACCTGCATCCCCACCAGCTCTCCTTCTCAGAGGCAAGCCTCCGCCTTCTCATCACCCCGCATTTCCCCCCCTTCACCCGCCTGCGCATGGCAGCACGCATGGTCATCAACGAGGTACACTGCACTTGCTTGCACCCTTCACATAACGTCAAGTCCCCCTGGGTTTTCAGCTAGGTTGGTGGGTATTTATTTAAAAAACAATACATCAATGTCAAATAAGCAGCGTCATATTGGTAAAATTACCGTTTATATAATGAAAGATCACTGCACTCACACTTGTGGACCTGAACTAGATTGGTTTGTAAAGTCCTTTCTTCAAGTCTTTCCTAAATTGTGTTGCACCATTAAAACTTATATCACAAATGTAAAGTAACTGCTAAAAAATTTTTTTTGTGGCCTTTGCTATGTTTAATTTCAAAGTTTACTTTGAGAAATGTATATATCCGTTTGTACTGAAAGAAAAGTCTGTTTGCGTTACGAGGCTACTATTTCAGCTGGGTGTTGTATATGGTAATTATGTTTTTAGTTGCTATATTGATTCTTTAAATTTGATTGATCAATTCCAATATAGTTTTCACAGCGCAGCTTGTGCACAGGAGTTAGACAGAAAGACGAGGCGATTGATTTTTCTATTTCATATTATCAAACAACATCCAATTTGCTGCCACAAACACACATACTGCTGCCTAATGCATGGCATCAACCCACAAAAACAGACAATCTCCAAAGGGGCTTCCTCTCTCTCGGCTCTCCTGCATGTATTGCTTGCCAGTTCCAGGACCAGATAAAGTGTGACCTCCCGGCTGCCCCTGCTCTGTGCCCTGCCCTCGATCACTGCTTACCAAATCCGCTCCAGTGAATGTGAAGGCATGCCTGGTGTGAACGTTCTCCTCCTGCCAGCTCTCATACTGTTAGCTATAGTCAGATGAAGTTACTTCTCATTTCATGTAGATTTCCTTCCTTCTTTTCTCCGACTTAACCCTCACTCCCTCCCCACCCACAGAGGCAGAGGCTGATTCGGTCCCAGGGGTGTCCGGAGGAGGGGGGAGCTTCAGGGGAGGAAGGTTTGGGTGCTAACGGGTTGTGGGGGAGGGAGAACGGGGCGGCGACAGAGGGAGACAGGCCGCTTGAGGAAGAGAAGGAGAGGGCTAGAGAGACAGGGGGGGAGACGGGTGGGGGAGCGCAGCCTAAAGAGGAAGAGGAGGAAGAGGAAGAGCAAGAAGAAGGAGATGAGGAGAACTCTCCTTTCAAGCCCTTCATCCTGCCAGGTGAGTGGTGAATGAAATCAGACACTCGCATTATTATGCAAATATTGCCACACTCTTCTTGTGTCAAACATCTAAATAAATCTGCAAAATCTCTCGGGTTGTAACTGACATTTCTTTTGACCTTTTGCCATAGCAACAAGCAGATTTCTATCCATCCTAACTCAGACTACCATCATTGAGCTGCGGTAGCAAACAGAACAACTTCCTCCTTGGCTTTTTCCCCCTACTTATAATGTGTTCCAGTGTTATAGATGGATTCATTGCTAATGGAGCTAATTAAAAAAGGATGATAATAAGATTATCAAGCCAGGCCACATGAATAATTTACAAGTTTGGATGAATCTGTAATATTCCCTGTGGGAAAACTTGTGTGCACGTGTGTTTGTGTCTGTGTGTTTTCATCTTTTCTCCAGATGGTTGGTGTGTGCGTCTGAAGTGGCTGCTCTCTTGGCCCGTGAGCGTCCTGCTTCACTTCACCATCCCCAACTGTAACCTGCCGCAGTGGGAGCGCTGGTACCTGCTCACCTTCCTGTCCTCCACGCTCTGGATAGCCCTCTACTCTTACCTCATGGTCTGGATGGTAAGAAACACAGTAATGCACCAGCATACATGCGTGCGCACACACACATATACACAGCCTCCTCCCTCTGTGTCTCTGTCTAGGTGACCGTAATCAGCTACACACTTGGGATTCCAGAAGTCATCATGGGCATCACTTTTCTAGCAGCCGGCACCAGCGTCCCTGACTGTATGGCCAGCCTCATTGTCGCCCGACAAGGTGTGTTTGCGTGTGTGTTTGCGTGTGTGTTTAAATGTCACAGCAAACCGTCTCAGCACACATTTACATGGTTGAATCATTTACACCACCTCATTTCAGTATGTTACAAAACTAAACCAGATTCACAAGCACACTTTTGACAGACAAACTGAAAACGTCAAGCCGTTTGACTGGATGTTATTCGAATGCCCTCGCACTTCATGAATTTCACGTGATTTTTATTGTGTGTATGTCAAACGTTGCAGGGATGGGCGACATGGCTGTGTCCAATTCCGTTGGCAGTAATATCTTTGATGTGCTGCTGGGCCTGGGCTTCCCCTGGGCACTGAGGACTCTCGTCGTCAGCTACGGATCAGTGGTAACCCAAATAGTTTTCTTTATATACAGCTGACTTGACCCATGATCCTATAACATTGCAATATCCTATTGGTTGTCCCGTCTCTCCCCTCTTGACTATCCACTCGATACAAAAATGCCCTCTAAAAAATACTTCTATAAAATAAATCTTACATCTGAATATTGCTCAGCATTTCAAAGAATACATGTTTTTAAATGTGAAAGTAGTGTAGGCCCAAATAAAGTTAATTACTGTATTTAAGTATCAAACAACACCTTGAATGAACACAGATTTTATCAATGGAATTCATCAACATGTTAATGCTTTGTCATCTCTGTTTTTTTAGGTGACAATCAACAGCAAAGGCTTGGTATACTCAGTGATCCTTCTGTTGGCCTCAGTCATCCTCACTGTGAGTTAGATCCCCATCCGATCATTGTTGTTAAAATTCAGTTCAATCATCTTATTATTTCTTAAATTGTAACATGAGTAAACAAAGAGTGCACCAACATCTGCTGCCTGCTTTTCTTTACCAATCATTGCATCTTATATTTTTTCCTGTCAAGGCCTGAGAGCCCTAGTCTCTGTTTTCATTATATTATATTCATGGCAGTGCAAAGGAAACGAAGCTCTCTCTCTCTTTACTTTCTCAGGTCCTGTGTGTCCACCTGAACTGCTGGAAGTTGGACCGCAGGCTGGGACTCTGTCTCATAGTGCTCTACGCCATCTTCCTCCTCTGCTCCGTCGGCTTCGAGAGTTTGTAGAGGACACACACATGCCCCATACACACTCACGTACAGAGTCATACAACAGGACGCTTAAACAAGATGTCCGACTTGTTATCCACCTTCACTGCTGCCGTTATTCATCAGATGTACGGACTGATGCGTTTTCCTTTCACTTCACAGTGGCTTTACATGTTTGAGCAGCATTACTTCGACACCGGCTGCCTGAAAGCTGCATTGTTTACCTTTGATAAACAAGTCTTTTACATAGTTTTGTACCGAGTACCTCCAGCCCAGAGTTTGTGTAATCAGACCCAACTGGTAATGCACTTTGTCTCGCAACAAATTTATAAAGTATTGTATTTGTATTCTAAAATCAATATTCTATAAGGAACCCCAAAGTGTGTAACTTTACTTATTAATGTTATGACTGCCATAAGTAACCTCAATCCCAGTTGATTACCCTTATAAATGTATGTAGTTGCTTCTCAGTGCTTGAAATTATTTTATGTTAAAGTTAATGTTGAGTTTTCACTCGCCTTTGTGTCTGTAGTTGTAACCAGCAAAGCATGGCTGATCATCACGCTCCAGATAATTGCACTAAGCCACTGTTGTCTTGCCCCCCTTCCTCAAACAGAGGTGGTATTTCTGTGCTGGAACAAAGGCAACGTGTTTTTGATTGTCTGTGTTTGGAGAGAGTCTTTGAGTGTGTGTTGTTGAGTGGAATAAAATGTTATGTTCTGTGAGGTTTTGCTTACGTCTTTTGTAAATTGCCTTCACTTGCGCTTATAAATAAAACGTGTGACAAGAATAAGCTGACATATGAAAAATCAAACCAAAGCATACACCATACAATGTGTCTTGTATTTAACAACCCAATGAAAAGAAAACAAATAACATAAGGCATACGCATTACACAGTACATATATACATGTATTTGTTCTCCTGAATTCGGAGGGGAAAATACTATATTATTCTAAAAATACTATATGACTTTTTTAGACATTGTGACTTTTTATAATACTTTATACAATTAAGACATACTATACTGTGTGTAGAGACTGATTTTTCGTAACTTGCCACTCAGCTGGGTGCGGGAGAAGATCCTGTTCTTTACTCTTTTGTACAAAGAGATTCCAGGCCGTTCTTATCTTTGGGTGAGGTTCCCGTTTAATAGTTGTTCACAACTGACAATGCAACTATATATATCTATTAGTGTCCTGGTCTCGTGTATTGTTGCAGTAAAAACCATGCGATCTCCCCGTCACCCATGCACCATTACCCCTGTCAGTTGCACCTGTGCCCCACATATAAACCACCTGCCACAGCCACACTCACCAACCCCCAATATAAAACACAGACATAACGAATGGCTCCTACACTGTGACTTTGTAGTTTATAGCATACTATACTACTAGTTTTTCATAAGTTGTTCCTTTCTAAAGTATATTGTGGTTACGACACCAATAATAATACTTGTTCCGAACGTGGATCACAGTGGTTACATTTTAATATAAGTCATGGCAGGAAAGGACAAGTCCTGTGGTTGCAGGAAATGGTGCCATAGTATAATATGGTGCGTTTACAGACTAATGTAATATAGTACGTAGTCACATAGAGCTATTACCTTTAGTACTTCAGCACCGTGGTCAGCTCCACCACCTTCAGCTGGCTGGTACGGGGAGCTGTCCAAGTGCTGAAGCCGGGACACACACATTATAAACCTCATCCAAATTTCCGTACACAATTAATGGTCATTGCACACTACATACCGACTGCATAGATAATACAATATGTAACTTATTCTACTTCTCATAGTACATCATATTTGCTCTTAGTATATAAATAATCTGTTTTGTACCATCATAGGTGTAACAGCGGACAAAGTGTTAAACCTTAAGATGTTTTTCCAAAGATTTAATATGTTTTTAGAGGGTTTTCACCATCCATATTTTTTTGAGAAAACTTTCACAGCTGTGAATAACCGCTCCATTCCCTTTATGCGTTTGTCAGATTTCCCTATGTAAACACATTTGATACTTAAGACTAAGGCTTAAAATGAGTTGGTAGTGTGGATGTGCATAACCCGAGCCCCAACAACAGAAGGAACAAAAAACTTTAACAGCAAGTAATGTGTAGTGTAGGAAAATATGTATTAATATGTAAAACAATTACAATGAGCATGTAATTCAAAGTGATTTTTATTTCAGTCAGGCTAAATTGGCTTTGATACCAAATAAATGTAAAAAATAAAAATAGTACAACAAAGTACATCATTTTACAAATACTCATAATGGAGGTCTGACATATCAGAATAATCAAATAAATTCAAACATGTCACAGTCATAACAAAAATAGAAAAAGTCAATACAGTACATAGAATGCATTAGGAGCTATATTGAAGTGTTTGCTATACCGTATAGACTTTACAAAATTCTACTAGAAAAAACTCCCAATACCAATGGAATATCAGGTAATATAAAATGTAAAAAAAAAAAAGAAGCACAAAAAACAAAGAAACATTTGTGGTGTATGTGCATTCATACAGGTGCAATCTGCATGCAAATCAGCCTCAGTGTGACAAATGATAAAAGCAGCCACAGTCTATAAATGATACCGTGTCATCAGTTTAATAGCAGATGTTGACTTGTGAAGGGTGATGTCACTGCAAAACTGTTTCTTAAAAGCTAGCACAAAACATCTTTGAGAAAAGGATGCACCTTTATGATTACTAGTTTCACGTATTGGTCAGTTTCTTTCTAAAAAGAACAGCATTATCTTACTTATTAAAAGTCATGTCTTTCAAAATGAGAGAATGTTAGCTCTGTTTGATGGAGAAATAATATTGAAGACAGGCATTTCACAAAATGTTTCTGTCTCGCCATAAGTCCAACGTACATTATTATGCTTTGTTGTATTATGTTTGGTTAAAGTAACTGATCAAACCAGTAACTGAATCAAAGATGGTTGTGGTGCAACCCTAAAGAAGCAAGGCCAAAGATTTGTGATAACAGCTTAACGAGTCAAAGCCAAAGTTTTTTGTTGGGAAATAAATTATGACTTTTTTTATCATCTTTGTCCCACTGATTTAAAATGAACCTAAGATGGTTGACATGGTTATGATGAACTCCATGGGTAATTGTTGTGTGTATTTCTTATGATGGTGGACCTTGGCACTGATCGGCTCCCCTCAGGGACACCTTTAAAAGATTTACGTTCCAATGGATCAGACAAAAGTACACAAACAAATGCCACTACAAAAGTCCACTAGTAACCAGAACAATAACAATAGTAGTAATAATAATAATATTCCTTGACCGTATAAGTGGTGACTTTTTTTTTTCTTTCTCCCAAATTCAGGGAGTAAAAATAGATAATTTGGCAGAAAAAAACGGTGTTGTCTCGACAGTCCACACTGTGTCTGCGTGTGAAAGCGTGCAGATAATTAGCTGTGAAGCTAATCCGTTTGCTCCTGGGAGCTCCCATGGAGACAGCGGTTACTGTGATTGCTGCATGCTCTCTGTCTCTGTATCTAGTGTGTGTGTGTGTGTGTGTGTGTGTGTGTGTGTAACAGTCCAGAAGTGAGTGTGTGTCTACACCGTATATACTCACAATATGTATGTGTTTGATGGCAAGCCGCAGGGGTTTTGCAGGCAGCTTGGTAGTGATAGGTTGATTCCCATGTTGACCGACACTGTAGATATTAAGACTTCTAAAGCTGATCTGCAATCTGGCTCCGCTACATCTGGACAGAGCCTGGTGCTCTGGACTGAGAGGTCGTCTGATGTTTCCATCGGGGGCGGGACTTGTTGATATGATGTCACTCAGGGGTGGAGCTCTGATTCTGCTGGTATATGGAGGCTTTGTCCTTCAACAGAACCAGGCACAGGTGGCAGCTCCAGCTCCCTGTACAATATATGAACAAAGTGAGGTCAGCTTCCTAAATGGAGACTTAACAAATACATATTTTTCACAGGGATGCTTGCAGACCTGTCCTGGCACCAGTGCTGCCGACATTACTAACATTACATTTCATTTAGCTGACGCTTTTATCCAAAGATACTTACAATAAGTGCATTTCACCGTGAGTACAAACAAGAATCAGAACAACAAGAATCAAGAAGGTACCATTTGTCAATAAAGTTCAACTACAAAGTGCTATCAGTAAGAGCCATTCCAGTGCTACTAAAGTAGCTCTGCTCCTGTCGATTTGAACATGGATTTGTGTTTCAAAATGTAGTATTATCAGTGATCAACAACTAGAAAGTACTAGTGCCGATTACCCGATCGCCTATTTCATTTTACTATTCTCAGGCGACAAAGATCGGCAGTTAAACTATATTTCACAATATGATGGTTAACTGTATAATTTATCCGAGGTTCACATGCATACCGAACCGTGAGGGGGATCCATACGGATCAAGGTCTGTTACACCACTACTATCAGGCCCCAAAATAATGTATTTATGAAAACAACTGTCAAATGAAATGGTTAAAATATACAAGAACAGATCAGTCCAGATAGTTTGAGGATGCCATGAAGTTGACCTTGGATATACTGTGAGAAGGGGTGCCTCACAGTACAGGCCTTCAACCAAGTGATGATATCAGGGATGTATAACATGTTCTTCGAGTCTGTTAACGTCTGCAGCATTAGCTTACCCTCTGGTGGTTCAGTCATGGGGGGACTTAGACAGTACATATGATAGCCTCGGTCACAGTCATCACAGAACAGCAGTTGGTCCTACAAAAACACAACATCATGTTCAGTCTACGGATTAGACAGGAAGAGAACATCAGACAAGCACAGAAAGTTGTGTTCACGATGAAAACTATGGCTGTTTTTTTCCATTCCATTCCAGCTGACAGTGGGCGAAGACATGGTTCACCCTGGACAGGTTGAAAGTTTCTCTCCGTCCAGATATAGAGACAGACAAACAGTCACGTTCACATTCACACCTACGGGCAATTTAGAGCATCCTAATAACCTGAGCTTCATGTCTTTGGACTGTGGGAGGAAGCCGGAGACCCAGGAGGGAACCCACGCTGCCACGGGGAGAACGTGCATACACCTCAGAGAAGGATTGCCTGGGATCGGGGATCGAACCCGGGCCCCTCTTGCTGTGAGGTGACAGTGATATCCACTACACCACCACCAGTGCTAGCCTGACAATTAACTTAACGACTCAAAATGTAATTTTATTCTAAAGTGTAGACATGTCATTTTAACTTTTTACAACTCAATTCATTATTTGAGGAGTCTCATGTATAATTTTGGGTGCAGTTTTATTGGATAGTGCAATCTTCAGCGTATCAAATTCATCTGAGGCACATGTATTTCTGTTGGCAAACAACTTGCTGAAATCTTGTTGTTATCTTTGCTCCATGTTTGACAGTAACATTATTTGACCATATGTGTATTTGACTCAATGGGGACATATTTTGGAACGATGATGGCAAACAAAAACAGATGACAAAAACAGACTTCTTACTTGGTTTCATGAGCTGCTCACAGCTAACAAACTCACTAAACTGTTCAAGAAATACATGGCCAGATATTTATCAAACCTACACCAGTAACTTTCAACAACTAAATCAGTAAAAAGACAAGTGATAAATATTGAATAGTTTCCACAAAACTTTGGAAAAGCACCCTTTTCTCTTTTCATGTCAACTGCATGCATACATGCATGACAACGTGACCTGCAGGAAGAAGGGGGCATGGGAGAAATGTACATATAAAAAGGAGCTTACATCATTCTCTGAGGTGCCGCAAACATTGCAGCACTTGCACTCTATGCACTGCCAGCGGTAGGTCTTCACTGCAGCCATCATCACCGGTGTGAACTGCAAGCATGTTGGGTGGCCTGCCAGAAGGAGGACATGGGAGAAATGTTGTCAAGGAAGATGCAAGACCAGAAAACTTGACAGGCATAAGTTAGCAGGAGTGAATAGTAAATTAGTAATGAAAGAGACATGTCAAGTTCATACCTGAGCGTCCACAGTCCGAGCAGGACACCAGCCCTTCTGATTGGCCAGTCTTCTGGTTTAAAGTGGAGTCTCCCAGACAGAAGTCACAGTAATCGTTGGGCAGTGCCAGCCCATTGGGACCCTTCTTAGTTGCTGAGAGGAGAAAGAGTGAAGAAACCTTTCAGTGCACCGTAAAACTGTCACTTTAAATTGAGTAATCAAGAAGAATGATTTAAATACCACTATCTTTTTCCTGATGAACATGTTGCTGTTGGTCTAACGGTATTAAAATACAGTTTATTAATCAATATTTTAAACTTTGAAGCACTGACAAACTTGTTCATGCCACATCAAACAAACACCACCTGGCTGATGATGTATCTATGATCCAAACAAATGAATGGCTTGACAACTGACAAAACACACTTGTTGAATGGATTTGCTAACACGATGTTGCGTGCACTAAGGAAACCACCAATGCGATGGATATGTTGTTTTTTTTGGGGGGGGGGGGAAACAAAATATAAATTATATGCTTAAAAAAAAGAAGCCATGAATCCAAACTGTGCAAGCATGTTTCAGTCAGGAACACAGTCTAATCCAAAATTTGGGATTTAAAATCATGAAAATCAAAAAATGAAGAGTGTGTAAAAAAATAAAAAGACAAAAGAATGAGAGAGAGAGACTTCACTTGTTCAAACACACACATGCCACATAGCATGCAACCAAACCTCCCTTCCATCTCTCTCTGTCTCTCTCTCAGCACTAGTGTGACTCACTCTTCTGCTCCTCAGGCTGGCGGCGAGGAGTGGGTGGTGCCTCGATCTCCTCGCGGTCCTCGCCCTCCTCCTCGGCCAGGTGAGAGTGTGTATAGTGGTAGCTCAGTCCAGGGCGGTTCTTGTAGCGCTTCCCACAGACTGACAAACACACACGGTCATACAAAAGTGTTAAAGTGTTGGCGGCTAATTACTTTCCAAAAAGGCCCAAGATGGAACCACAAAACTATGCCGATCATCATTCAACAACCGGCTTTATTTTCTTTTAGTTTTTTAATTTATTTTCAGATGGTGAACATTTGGCTGACGCGCTAGTAGGCAGGTCATACAGGGGAGGTGAGCATTTGCAGCTTGATTTGGCCAGCAGGAAGTTACAGGGCACACACGGAGCTGCATCTCAGGAAAAAATTTAAATCGCATTTAGACTTTTCAAATTTCAATGCTGTCAAACTTAAGTTCCAGATGGGGTCTTTCAGATCACACCATGCATGGCAGGAGGCTCATTTTTGTCTTTCAGGAGAAAAAAAAAGCCTCTCTTGCTGACATGCATGACACACACAAAGGAAGCTTCTACTCACTGTCGCAGGCGTAAGGCTTGTCCCTCTCCTCCAGCGCTGCAGCCGCAGCCTCCTGTTTTTTCTTGCCATTCTTGTCACTGCGCCCCTATAAAACCCATTCAACAGTTGACATATTGTACACTACTGAAACATCGATCCCACGGGGAACTGACTGCGGAAAAAGACGAGGCACTCACCTTGGACTTGCTCTTGCCTCGTCTCTTCGGGGTCTCATCCTCAAAGTCGTCGTCATCCAAGTCGTCCAAGTAGTCATCGTGGTCCAGGACTCTCTGCAGTGAGACGGTCTGGGTTAGATCTCACTGTATTGAATTTATGAACTCTTCCTTACTTTACTTAACATTTAGAGTTTCATTCTTGGGAAGAACTTCAGAATTGCAATACAATCTAAATCCACCCCTGTTCTTTGTACTTTGCTGTAGCAACGGCATTGTCATACAAGAAAGACTTGTTTCTTTAAATGAAATCACATCAGAGTGATTGAAAGTTTGTTTTATCCATAAGTTGTACTGAATAGTAGTTGCATTGGCAGAAAACAGGATTGTTTAGCCAGCTTTGAGCTACACCTTGCGGATACGCCCAGAGGACGTATGAGTGGTCGCCGAGGTGGCAGGAGGCTCCACAGCTGCCGAGTCATTTTCGGGGGCCCGAAGGTCCGACACTCCGCTCCTCCTGTCAAGGGGCTCCCCCTTCAGTAGGGCCTCCAGACTGCTGCCATCCACTGGCCCAGAGGCATCACGCTTCAGACCCAGCTCCAAATCTGCTATACACACACCAAGCGAAATGGTAAAACACGACATGAACACAGAAACACACCCACATTAATTAACAGGACTTCCTATCTGTGACTATTGAATAACATTAAATAACATTTTACTGGTAAAATTCTACGAGGATGAATGAACCCAACATGAGATATTTTTGTGATGGGAGACAAGATGTTCCACCAAAAGTGATACCTGCTTTGAGAGGGGGGAAGGCCAAGCGGGGGTCCTCCGGGGGATGAGAACGGCGTTTCTTCCTCCAGCGACGGGCCGGATAAGTGTACAGCTGCCCCGGAGCTACACCTGATGAGACACAGAAGAGCACATATAGAAGACCCAGCAGGTGGAGTATGTTTTGGTGAGATCAAGTTATCATTCCGCGCTCACTATATACCTGCACTCCGGTGTCTCTTCTCCATCCAGATGTAACAGTTGGACTGGGCTACTCCAGTCTGAGAATCCAGGAAAGGCATGAGGATGCTGCGCTCAGCACACAAACGAGCGTTGTAACTATGACACTGCTCCATGGCATCTCTGTAATATTGCTCTCCCAGCCTGAAATGAGAAAGTGGAACACTGATGAGTCAAATAACACAGATTAGGATAGAGTGTTAATAATCACTAATGGATAAATATTGCAAATTGAGCTATAAAATAATACAACTGTGTAAAACAATGTATGCAAGTAGTATCTGTGACTGTGAATGGATTCTCACACGTATGCAATTGGCATACTTTTCAATCTTAAAAAAGCCTTGTGTTCAAGTTTTATTTCTGAAACCTCTGACATGGATTTCAATGATTTTATTTTATATTTTTACAAGAAAACATTACATACATGGGGGGAGGAAGATGGGGGGGTGGGGGGGGCTGCACCATTCAAATGCAGTTTGAACGGTAAAAGTCTGTTAAGCCAGTGCAGATATAAAAGTGTAACACCAGTAGGCTATAAACTGTGGGTCATTTCAAAACATTGACCCAGCAAAACAGTGAACATTTGACCTATAAAAAAACGTTACTGAGAATATAAAACAGACTGAAAGGGTGATCACTTATATTAAGACACTATTCAGCTGAGGACCATAGATAGGCTCCCGAAATCACTGCAAATGGCTTTTTTTGAACCACCGACTGTTACTTAGTTTGCATGTAATTGAAACGTAATTCACGACTCGCACGTCCACCACTTTGATATTTTTAACATTATCACAATTCCAATACGGCAGCCATTTTCGCTGTAGCGTAACTAGGGCGAGCGAGTGAGTGCCGTTCCTTCACTAAACACAGTTTCTGTTCTCGGCTTCCCTCTCCAACCGATCTGTCGCATTGTAACGCCAGCCTGCTCTCATGGCTGCTTCTCCGACTGCACCATCCACACATGAACTAACAGCGAGCACACACCGGCCGACCCTGGCTTCACTACAATGCTCGACAACGCCAGTAACGATGGAGGCACGTCAGAACAAAAGGTTGATTGTTAGCGAGCCCCTCGTCACAACAAAGCACCCGCCAAGCTGACAGGGTACTGCTAAATTAACTCTCTTATTCAGCTGCAGGCGGCCTGTTAGCAACAGTTTGGATACATTGCGAGCAACTGGAACATCCTCCCGTCGCCGTGTTAGAAAAGAGTAGTGGCTAAAACACGGCTCCACAATGGGTTCGCCTCATTTATATTTGCCCACAGCTAACACGCTAACATTAGCTCAGTGGGTAACGTTATTCTATCGGGACAAATCTTGTACTGAAGATTAAGGATGCGACGTTTAACGTTACGGTTTACGGCAACCTGCAGTATCATGACGATTGATCGGTTATACGTTCAACTCTGTCCAGCTGATCGTTTTAGTCTCACAACAAATAAAGGTAAACTTACACTTTCACAACACTGTCGACGGCCGCCGCCATGTTTGCTTATTGCGGTTGTGTGAAGTGCCACTGCGCCTGCGCATGGACGTGAGTGAGCGTTACTGCCTCCTGAGGTGGAAAACATGAAGTTCACGCTAAACCGGCTCCACATTCATGTTGGATCCATTCAGCAGACACTTCCCCTTCACTGATAATAATATACTTCTTTTGATCAGACCATACTTAACAAACTCAACGTTTCCACGATCATCTTTGACCTCAACTCTTCTTTTCATCAACGTGGGGTGACTGTGGCTCAGTGGTTAGCAAGTCTGCCTTTCAATTAGAGGGTCGGTGGTTCGATCCTCAGGCTCTGGTCTAGTCCATGTCGTTGTGTCCTTGAGCACCGTTGCTCACCGTTGCTGTGTCTACGGTTTGCTGTATATCATGTAAGTCGCTTTGGATGAAAGCGGCAGCGAAATGTAATGAAACATGTCTTAACGTATTTCCCAAATGGGCCCAAATGAGCCCAAAAGGTGGTAAATAACAGCAATTGATGCACTGCAGGCAACTGATTTCAGAGGTCAACCCCACAGGACAGGCAGTATTTTAGGAAAAGGTCGCTATTTAGGCAATATTTTTGTATGTTACACATACCCCTTCATCTTTTGATTTACTTGTATGTATAAATGCTGCTGTAACAATTTATCCTTGCAGGATTAATAAAGTATCTATCTATCTATCTATCTATCTATCTATCTATCTATCTTTTAACTTGATTTTGAAGGACCAAACACAGCTGTTTTAAACAATAGGTGTACTACAAAACTCCCGTTTCAGATGCTTTTGGTGCATTTGGGATAATGTGATTGGCTAATCAGTGTCCAAAAAACCGTGTCAGTTGTTATTGGTTATTTAAATACTTGTAAAGTTGTAAGGGAATGTGCACACAAGTGTGCATACAACGTAATCCCTATAGCTCTAGGCACTACAATGTGGTCACAATGTGATACCAAGTTTGACTGTGTTTTTATTGTAAGGCACCAAAACGCTGAGACAAATTCCTTGTATGTGCAAACCTACGTGGCAATAAAACCTTTTCTGATTCTAATTTCCGCCAGAGCCAATGATATTTATAGTGATTCTTTGTTTGCTTATGGAGAGAGCAGTGTGTACTTAGCTATGAGGTTAATGCATCACAAGACGACAAAATACAGTTGATTAAGACATGTCTTTACATTTTACTAAAGCCATTAAGAGATATGTGTAGTTTTTGTTTTCAGCCCAAAAAGCCAATACATGTTTACGTTGTTGTTATTTAAATGCATTATTTTAATGGAAACCAAATCCTTCAGCCGTGGATAAATTAGCTGGACACTGATCACATGTATTTTGGCCAGATATAATCATGAGCCTTTGCTGACTGAGAAAACACACCACTGTCGACTTGGGCTGTCAATTTTGCTTCTAATTTCCACAACTGGAAATACATGACAGCGGTTCCTCAAAAACCCTGCAGTTGTGTTTAATTTATTATTAACTTCTCCTCATTTTTATTATCTGGATATGGAAAGGTCTCTTCTGTTTATATTACCTTTGCTCTTTCTTCAGAACCAACTGTCACACAATTCATTGCAATGGGTCCAAAGTTCAAAACACTATCCAGCAACAAAAAGCATTATAATATGTTGTAATACTGTGTTGAAAAATGTCATTGTTTATGTCTTCGCTCTTGTAGGGGCCACATAACACTGAAAGCCAAAATAATCACACACAAGAAGAGTTTGTCCCCAGTTAAACAGTTTAATCAGTCATACACAAGTCTCTAAAGTTCTATTTTATTGTGAGTAATTGTACTTTTTATACATATTTATACAAAGTTTATATTTAAACCTATTCTCCCCTACTTGCAAACATAACAGTTCTGTCTATCTTTACCTTTATCTGTCCATCCTAGTCCTTGTCCCGAGCTACAAGAAAACTTGTTGAATGTGCACGCATGAAGCTGATTCTGATTCATCAGACTGTACCTTCACACATTCACAGTGTGGGCTATTGGCAGAAGTCCAGTTTGCATTATCTGACACTCTTTCCTACATTTTGAAAGATGTCTTGTCTGTTATAAGTCAATGGTTGATAGCTGAAGGATATCCTTAACATGTCTTCAGATTCATAAATAGCAGTTATTATTGTTTTTCCACATAATTGTATTGACGTGGTTTCATGGGGAAGCAGCTATATAAAACACATGTCATTACTCAGTTGACTCTTATCAACCCAGTAATAGACTCACCTCCCCCTTTAAGAAAGGTGGATCATGTGGCAGACAGACAGACAGACAGACAGACAGACAGACAGACAGACAGACAGACAGACAGACAGACAGACAGACAGACAGACAGACAGACAGACAGACAGACAGACAGACAGACAGACAGACAGACAGACAGACAGACAGACAGACAGACAGACAGACAGACAGACAGACAGACAGACAGACAGGCAGGCAGGCAGACAGACAGGCAGGCAGGCAGGCAGGCAGGCAGGCAGGCAGGCAGGCAGGCAGGCAGGCAGGCAGGCAGGCAGGCAGGCAGGCAGGCAGGCAGGCAGGCAGGCAGGCAGGCAGGCAGGCAGGCAGGCAGGCAAACAAAGAGGTGAGGTGAGGAAGACTAACCTGGGTGAACCCATGTTCGTTCACACAGTCGACCAGACACTCAGCAGACTGGTGAGTAAAGACATGGCGGCCAACAGAAAGCTGTAACTGTTTCTTTCTAAATTTGAACCTGCAGCTGAATTTTGACTTTGACCCTGTATTGAACTTAGTTAATGTTTGTCCACATTAATCTGTTTTTGATACAATAAACATCTACTTCAGATTAAGGCTGAACGATTTTGGAAAATAATCTAATTGCGATTTTTTCCCCCAATATTGCGATTGCGATTTAATATGCGATTTAATTTATTTATCCTTTTTCCCCAACAAAACATAATGAATGATTTAAATATGACCAACACAATAGTATATACATTTAGTGTGAAATGTTCTTTCCCATAGGCTGGGTCTATTTGTTAGAATTAAATTCAAACATGTATGACTTGAAATAAATGACATTTTTATTGAACTGCTCATTACAGAAACATCTGTGGCTTTGCCACTGTGCATTTAAATAATTTAAACAAAGGCATGCACTTTGTAAACACTGTGTGCAAAAGGTACAGTCTTAAGAAAAAAATAATTTTAAATTGTATGTATCTTACTGCTCCCAAGTCAGTAACATTTCACACAACTGAAACAAGGAATTTGCTTTGAAAATATTTTGTAAAATCAAAGTAAATAAAGTTATAAATAAAAAATGAGAAATGCACTTTTAATTTAGACAAACAATTTTTTATAAACGATTTGAATATTATAATATAAAATAGATGAGCCTCACTTATCTCAAGTACACAACAATAACACACCACACAGACTAAAGTTCACTACGAGTATGGCACTGCCAGCCATACTTATCCAACAGTTCTGTTCTCAGTGGCTCACAGGTTTTTTGCTAAGAAAACCAGAATATTGACTTTTTCTGGCTTCAAGGATGAGCGAGTGCAAGTCACAATATTTCCTCCTGTGCTAAAAAGACGCTCTGAGGGAGCGCTTGTAGCAGGTACACAAAGATACTTGCGTGCCATGGTGCACAACTGTGGGTAGCTGATCTTGTGCACCCTCCACCAAGCCAATGGATCATCTTCTCCATCAATGGTAGGAGTCATCAGGTAATTGTTTATCTCTGCCTCTGCCATTAGTTTTCCAGTTAGATTTTACAGAAAATTTTTGTTTTTGTGAAATACATAATTATTTACCCAATGATATGTACGTTGTGCCAAGTCTACTATCTCTGTCTTCAGACGAGTCTTGATAGCAGGGATGTTGTCTGTACTGATGTACTGTATTTTGAACCTAGGGTCCAGGAAACATCCAAAAGCTCCTGGATGTTTGGGTCTCCATATTTGTTATTGAGGTATGCTAGGACTTTGGTTTTTATTGATTTAGTCAGGTCAGTGTCCTCAGCATCTTCAGCCAGGACTGATGTGGCAAAAAGGTGGAGAACTGGCTTGAGGTAGGAGATGCTTACATACTCCTCTCCAGAAAGAGCATCAGTAAACTCCAGTAGAGGATGCAGTGCCTTGTGAATCGACTCCAACACGTCAATATCCTGCCAGGTTGTGGTATTTTTTTAAGTGCTGAAACAGGTTTGTAGTGTTACCCCGCGAAGTAGCAATCGGAGCACGGCATGCTCTGCACAACACCTGACGCTGCTCAGCATCTTCTTTTTTAAAACCAAAATAGTTCCACACCACCGACGTGCTGTTCCTCTTCGATATTAAAGTATCAGCTGTGTCAGTTTCTGACTGTTCCGTCGAGCAAGAGGCCATTGCGCTGGACAGCATGAAAAGTCGCGTCACGTGACCACCTCAAATCGCGCACGTTGCGATTAGAAAATCGCGTTCAGTCAAATCGCGATATTATCGCGAATGCAATTAATCGTTCAGCTCTACTTCAGATTACATTACAAGGACCACCCAGTGAGCAGTGCTGAAATGAAACTGTATAATGTTAATTGTGAGGTAACGTTAGGCTACTTTGATTGATCCGTTTTGTGCTACTTTATGTTATTCTGTAAGTTCACTTCATTTCTGTGGCAAATGTTGTCACGTTACTTTGTTTTTACCATTTTACAGCTATAGTTAGACCTACTACTTAACAGATTTTAAAATGTTAGATATTTAGGTCTTATGCTCGGCCTGTGTCATCAGTGTCTGATTTTATATAAAATATATAAAATTTGAGTTTATGAACTTATACTTATATTTCATTGAATATTTCTTAAACAACATTTTTTAAAGGATTTTAGAATTTATGCTCATTTTAAATATATATTTTTTTAATCGCACATACTCCTTGGTCTGTCTTTATGTACCCATATGGGTACACGCACCCACATTTAAGAATCACTGTGCTAGATGACTGTGCTACCACAGCACCAGCAGTCAAGCTAAACAGGAAGCAACAGGTGCTGCATCAACTGAGGACCTAGTTGACTCTAGTTGTAGCCTAATGGACTCAAAAAAACTAAACTAACTCTAACATTAACCCTAAACTAACCCTAAACTAACCCTGACATTAACATTAACACTAACACTAAGCTGAACCGCTCTTAGTCTGGGCTCTTCCGCGATACCTGTTTGCCTACCAGGGGCTGTTGCCCCCGGACAACATAGCTCCCAGGATCACTGAGCCACTCAAACCCCTCTACCACGGTAAGGTGGCGATTCGCAGAGGGGAAAAAAAAACATGTTTTTATATTTGGGTTGAGTTCACCAGATTCAACCCGACACGTGGAGAACATGTAAACTCCAAACCAGAGTCCCGGCAGGCTCAAGCGTGTCAGCAGTAGAGAGATGGGTAGGCGGCAAAGACGTTGATGTCCAGCCAAACTTGAGCACGGCCGTCAAGCAGCCGTGTCAATATGTTGGCGGAAACCAGATATACTGGTGGCGCCTGTTGCCTCTGCCTTCCACAGGTCTACACCCTATCTGACTATCACTAAACTGAACCGGACCTTAGTCTGGGCTCTCCCCTGAGAACTGTTTGCCTACCAGGGGCTGATACCTCGGACAACATAGCTCCCAGGATCACTGAACCACTGAAACTCTGGGAGACAATTAATACATTTAGTCATTCACTCCTTCATTCACTCATTCATTCAGTTATTAAAATAAGCTGGGTCCACCAAGCTAACAACTTGATTCAAATTGGCAGTCTTCACATGGAAAGCGCACCCCTCTGTATACAGCTGATCTTCTGGTCCATGTACTTTACGTACAGTAGAGGACCACTCATGCATAAGGTTGCTAGCACCTTGTGGTTGAACGCATGAGCCGTGTGGGTCACCCCAGGAGGAAATTAAAAATGGTAATCCTCAAATGGATAGCACACCCACGTCCATATACAAACCGACGTCATTCACCAAACCGAAAATGTTGGCACTCCATCTGATCTTCTGGTCCATGTACTTTACGCACAGTAGAGGACCACTCATGCATAAGGTTGCTAGCACCTTGTGGTTGAACGCATGAGCCGTGTGGGCCGCAGGAGCAAATTCAAAATAGTAATCCTCAAATGTAAAGCACACCCTATACAAACCGACGTCGCTCACCAAACCGAAAATGTTGGCACTCCCTCTGATCTTCTGGTCCATGTACTTTACGCACAGTAGAGGACCACTCATGCATAAGGTTGCTAGCACCTTGTGGTTGAACGCATGAGCCGTGTGGGTCACCCCAGGAGGAAATTCAAAATGGTAATCCTCAAATGGATAGCACACCCACCTCCATATACAAACAGACGTCGCTCACCAAACCGAAAATGTTTGCACTCCCTCTGATCTTCTGGTCCATGTACTTTACGCACAGTAGAGGACCACTCATGCATAAGGTTGCTAGCACCTTGTGGTTGAACGCATGAGCCGTGTGGGTCACCCCAGGAGGAAATTCAAAATGGTAATCCTCAAATGGATAGCACACCCACCTCCATATACAAACAGACTTCGCTCACCAAACCGAAAATGTTTGCACTCCCTCTGATCTTCTGGTCCATGTACTTTACGCACAGTAGAGGACCACTCATGCATAAGGTTGCTAGCACCTTGTGGTTGAACGCATGAGCCGTGTGGGTCACCTCAGGAGGAAATTCAAAATGGTAATCCTCAAATGGATAGCACACCCACATCCATATACAAACCGACGTCATTCACCAAACCGAAAATGTTGGCACTCCATCTGATCTTCTGGTCCATGTACTTTACGCACAGTAGAGGACCACTCATGCATAAGGTTGCTAGCACCTTGTGGTTGATGCATGAGCCAAGTGGGTCACCCCAGGAGGAAATTCAAATTGGCAGTCCTCAGTAGGAGAGCACACCCATCTCACCCCTTTGATACGTGATCTGTGATCTCATCAGTGAGATCAAAGGCAGTAAGGTGTGGGGGAGGGGCTACATGTTTAGCTAAGCTAATCAAAGCTATGCTACGCTACGCTGAGCAAAGCTAAGCTAAACTAACCCTAAAAATAACAGTAATCCGAAACTAACATTAACATTAACAAAAGCATTAACACTAAACTGATCCACTCTTAGTGTGGGCTCTCCCCTGAGACCTGTTTGCCTACCAGGGGCTGTTGCTCCGGACAACATAGCTCACAGGATCACTGAGCCACTCAAACTCTTCCACCACGTTAAGGTGGCGATTTGCAAAACACTAACACTAACCGTAAACTAAATTAACCCCTAACATTAACATTAAGTCTAAACTAAACTAAAATACTTGCCATTCAAAGTATCTTAATGTTAATGTTAGAGTTAGTTTAGTTCACATTACATTACATTACATTACATTTCATTTAGCTAGCTGACGCTTTCATCCAAAGCGAGTTACAATAAGTGCTTGCTACTGTTACAAACAAGAATCAGAACAACAATAATCAAGAAGGTACAATTTCGTCAAAAAGTTCAGCTACAATAGTTCACAACGTGGATACTATTTCAAAGCTCTGATATGTGATCTTTGAAAAGTGGGTTGGTAGGGCTGTCTTGTCTCTGACTGAAAGCCAGCGTATTTTACAGTGTAGGTGGGTAGGTCCTTAGGGATTTCTGAATCTACAAATCCCGGTGAAAGGTGGAGCTCAAAACACTCCACAGGCTCTAGACTCCTGTGAGAGTCACGTAGGGGTTCACATAGCAAGGTGGCGGGAACTCCAGACTCTGGCGCATCAGGCAACAGCTGATTCATATTTCTGTGCTGTTCTTTCGCGGAGCTATTAATAGAAACATCCGTAAACAAGTCCGTGCACCTTCAAAGCAGTGGCTGACCCCAGAGCATTAGTGGGAACAATTGTGTCTTTCCCAAACTTTGGTCGTGACCATATACAAACCTGCGCCCTTGATTTGATGTCTTCAGTGAGATCAAAGGTAGTATGTTGTGGGGGAGGAGCTACATGTTTAGCTAAGCACGTCACGTGAGGCAAGTTCCTTGAAGCACGTCACGTTAAGCATGTCACGTGAAGCAACGTCAGTTTCTGATGACTGGCCGCTGATCACATCTGATCACAGCTGATCAGCTGTCAGTCCGCTTTAACAGCTGGAGAGACTTATGACGGAGTTTGTGTCTGTAAACATGATCAGTGGAAGAGAGTCGTTTTCTGGTCCGGACTGTTTTCAGCGAACATTCTAATAAAAATCCACTTTTATTTTATCGTATTATTATCACAATTATTACGTATAGTATAGTAGTATAATAGTATAATGGCAGCTCAAGGGCCAGATATTACCCTCAGGGGTTGGTGGATACCTAAACGGAGCTAAAAGGAATCAGAATAATGCAAATGAAGAATCAGAATCAGCTTTGATTTATTTATTTAAGATAAACTGGCCACATACAATAACATCTATTTTGATTCTGTAGTCAACTGTTTTATTTTTTTCATTTTATGTTATCTATTCTATTTGACCCCAGGGGCTTTTCTAGGATTGAAAGAAAGGGGGGGCTTAGCCCCTAAGGATGCTGAATGTTTGCGCGCGCAGCGCGCGGCAATTTATTTTGGGCTCATTTGGGGCTGCGGATATCCATTGTTTCAGACAGTTCATAGATTGGTTCAATCAGAAAGAGTGTGATTTTTCTCTGTATCTTTGCTTGCATTCATTCAGTATAAGATAACAGAAGAGACAGAATTTCAGGGTCATTGTGAAATTTGACAACACAAATATGAAATTTAAGCAGGTAACAATCGTTAACAACTACAGATAGCCACATTCTGTAACTACCTGTACTTACAATGTCACTCCGTGCATCATTTACTATGAGCTAAACTCCTCGGCTGTAATCCTGCTGTCTTGATGAGAGTTACTTGGCACAGTGAGAAAGCCAGCGCAGCAGCGATGCAGACTCCCCAAGGTCCTAGGGCCCGGGCTTTTATTGTTAAGTATGATGAGAGGCTATTGGATTGCAATTTGAAGGGGGAGAAAACATACAAACCAGAAACGCACTCACATATGTAGCATGTTAGAGTTATAAATAACAATAGTTTAATTTAAAAAAAAAAAAAATCCCAATAATTATTTGGGGGGGCTGAAGAACATTTTAGGGGGGCTTCAGCCCCCCTAAAACAGGCCTAACGACGCCCCTGCTCGACCCTCACCTTGAATTGGACAAATAAGTAAAAAAAAAAAGAGAAAGTCACACTGAATGTCAATCAAATGACTGTCTAACATTCAATGGAGCCAATATATATATGCATCCTGTATTATGGTTGCAGGCAAGTTAATCAGTGACTTGAGCAGTATAGAGCAGTATTTTTCAACCTTTTCTGAGTCGCGGCACTGTCATGATGGTGCGGGGCTGGACCCAAAAGCAAGAACATGGAGCAGAAGTTAGGCACAAATATATTTATTATAAAGCCAGAGAGGTGTGGGATCCGGGCTGGCGTCCTCTGTGGACTGGAGGCCGGTTGGGTCGTCTAGGAGGTTTTCCAAGGAAGCAGAGAGGCTGTGGCTGGGAAAGCACAAGGTTACGGCCAGAAAATGCTCAAACAATGCAAGCGGCCGCAGTAGTCGTTCCGGGAATGTGGACGATCTGGCGAGGAGTTGAAGGAGAACTGAGGTAGATATACTGTGGGGCTTGATGAGGGAATGGGTTTCATGTGTGTGGGGTGATCGGAAGCAAAAGGGAGAGGAAGACCACGCCCAGGCAGACACACACAGGACAAACAGGGGACCATGACAGGCACATTTTCTACAATAAAGAACACCAACAATCAAAAAGTTACAAAATGTCCCATTGTACCATAAAACAGCATGCAACGTTTTGACCTTTTGTTAAATGTGTAAAATTTTAAACTATGTGTTGTATTTGTTGTTGTTTGTAAGTCGCACCATGTCGCAGAGAGCTTGAGGAGCATGTTGCACTGGTTTTCCAGGTTGTATAAAACAAGCAAACAAGTTATTTTTGACTTTAGTTTCCTGTTACAACTTCTGAAACTAACTCTTAATTAAGTAAGTAAAAAATGGGAATGCAGAACTTTTACTTGTAATTGAGAACTTGGAGACTTGGAGGCTTACATGTGGCCGCAGCAATACATTTTTGGTGTGTCTGAGAGATAAATGAGCAATTCAAGCTCAGTGTGAATTTAACCTATTTCTTTACTACATAGGACAATTCCCCCTCTCTCTCTCTCTCTCTCTGGATTACAAGAGTTGGCAGGTTGACACTTTGGACTTGTTGTGAAATGTCAACAATAGAGTGCTGCAGAAATGAGTCCTAAAACCCTGACATGAGTTACCATTTTTGTACTTCTGGTTTCTTCATCTTAAAGTGAAGTTTTTTCTTTTTTATATTGCTATTTTTAGTTAGATGGCTGAGACCACTAAATGAGCACTTAACATCATCACCCGAGCACACTAGTCCTCTTTTACCTTCATTGTGGTGACGTGAAGTCATGCGACAGTGGTATAGTTACTTTATGGTCTTTATAGTCTTAGGAAGTAAATCAGAGATTTCTCGATTTCTGAGGAAACTAAACTAATTTCCTTTTTTTCTCTCTCTTTTATACAAAAAGTTGCTGGTTTCCAATATTTAAAAACTATAGATTCATAGACTATAGACAAAGTTGCACTTGTCAGCGCATGTATTTTAACATGTAAACATTAGTATTTAAATTCACTGCTAGTCTCACAGAACTGATAGCATAGTTGAAGGATGTATTTTTTCTCAACTTCAGTCAACCAGTCCATCAGTCATTGCATGATGAGCCTTAACGTCCCGGGCCTAGTGCTGATGGTGCTCTTCTACCTGCTGGTGCTGGGCACCGGCATCTGGGCCTCCGTGAAGACCAAGAAGCTGCAGGAGAACAGTCACGGTGACCAAACAGAGATCACTCTGCTGGGCAACAGGGGCATCAGCCTGGTGGTGGGAGTCTTCACTATGACAGGTGGGTGTGTAATAGTTGCCTTATTCCAACAACTGTACCTCTTTTGAGACCATTTTTAAAGACTTTCCATATTTACTTCAGCAACTAACGTGCACACACATCTGTTAAGACAAAAAATATCTTCTGGACTATAGATGCCTATAGTCGTTGATAACTACTATTAATTAAAGTGTTTAACTCAGATGATTAGCATTACTCATATTCAGATATATTACTTAAGTAAAAGTAGCATTTGCCTCCTACAGTATAACACAAATATGTTAATTCCTTTATATACTGCTGGGTAGCTTAATACCTATAAATAGTACATATTGCATTTTGTGGAGTAAAATGTTAAATATTTCTTCCAAAATATAGTGGGGTAGAAAATGAACATAATCAAGTACAAGTATTTCAAACTGTATGCAAGTGAGTTTCATTCCACTACTGATTATTTTGAAACCTTTAACTTGTGTCCCTCAGTATCTTTATGTTGAATCGTGTCAACATTATTGGATGGGGGTTAAAACGTATGGTACATGTTCTTTAACAGTTTACTGTGGTATTTTAAATGTATAATGCAACTACAATGGTTTACTTATTTATGCTACTTATAGAACAACATTAAATCGTTAAATGGCATATTATTCTGTATGCTACAACTAATTTGGAGAATTTGTATTTCTCACAGGTCAGTTTTGCCCAGAGGATAACAATGTGATTAGCGAGGGTATATATACTGTAGTAAATCGGCCTTACAAATATAGAGAATATATATGTAAACAATGTGTATGTGTGTGTATGTTTTTCCTACAGCTACATTTGTTGGAGGGGGCTTCATTCTTGGTCTGGCAGAGGTAGTGTACACTCCAACTATGGGACTGACATGGGCTGTCATGCCGATAACCGCCGCCGTGTCTTTCATTGTTGGTAAGACACCTTAATTATGGCATCACGTGTATATGTTTTTACAAAATATAAATAAAAGAATGTTTTTATCCTCCAGTTGTGACACATCAAGGGGCATTTGAAACAACACACTGTCACTCAGTATGATTTCACTGCTGGGAAAAATATTTAAGGGTTTGTACTATAGACAGTGGTATGTGGTATACTCCGGTTGGGCAGATCTGTCTTGTAAATGTCATCCCTGATAGTGAAGGGACGTTAAAATTACATACACATTGTGATGAATAATGACAGGAAAGAATAATTTGTGAAATAAAGTCTGATCAGGGGTACCATTCTAAATACGTTTGTCACTGTCACCCTTTGTGCGATCCAATTCTTCAGGTGGACTTTTCTTCGCCAAGAAGATGAGAGACAAAAGATACATAACAATGATGGACCCGTTCCAGATCAAGTATGGAAATGTAATAAGTGCAGTTCTGTCCCTGGCACTGTTGATATCCGACATAATCTGGGTTACAGGAACTCTAATTGGTTTAGGTAGGTCACACAGACACTTTTCTCTCAGAGTCACATTTTACAATAATATAATTTGTACTTCAAACCATTATTTACTTTTTGTACCATGTTGAACATGGTACACAAATTGGTTTTAAACATGGGATGAAAGCTGACTTTCACTCACACTATGCTGATAACATCCGCCCTGTCTTTAAAATAGCACTTTAGTAGGACTTTAGTAGCACTGAAATAGCACTTACTTATAGCGCTTTGTAATTTGGCTTTCTTGAAGAAATTGTGGTTTCTTGATTCTTGTTCTGAGTTTGTACTCGTGGTTGAATGCACTTACTGTAAGTCGCTTTGGATAAAAGCGTCAACTAAATGAAATGTAATGTAATGCAACCAATAAGCGAACAAGCCTGGTTTTAACCACCAACCACAAGCGTCTTGTATTTGGGCGAGTATAATATTTCCAAGAATGTCATCAGGGGAAATGTTGAAACATGTTTCAATACCTTATGAAAGAATTTAAACAAATAAGTGTTTTGATATTAACCTTTCACCTAGTTACCTGAAAAGATTTGACAGCTGTCTAATCGGTTTGATTGATCAACTCTTAGATTTGATTAGATTTGATGCACAGTCTGTTTTTAAAGTATTTCATGTGTCAGTTACACACTGTAACTTGACTATATGGTAAACTATATGGAAAAATACAAAGCTGAGGGAAGTTAAAGTTAAAACCACCTATCAAAACTTCATTGAATCATACTATTGTGCACAGTTTACATCATACTCAACAGAAAGAGCAATTGTTTTGAAACGTATAAATTCTGCATTTCTGCATGGATGTGATTGTGTTACTTTTTTAGGCGCAACAATGAGTGTGATCCTGGATTTGCCCTATTCCGTTTGCATTTGGATCTCTGCCTCAGTAGCCATCATCTACACACTGCTGGGAGGCCTCTACTCTGTCGCCTACACAGACATCATACAGTTATGCCTCATATTCATCAGTTTGGTGAGTTCCTCGCTTTCTCTGAAAACCTTTCATGAGACAATTCAATTGAAATATCCTGGAGCTTGTTCAAGCATTTTGTCATATTAGCATTATCTGTATTGGATTCAATGAAATGTTTCCCTTGAGGCACAACAGCATCTCATTTGTTCTTATGTAACAGAAAAGCTTGTGGCGCTTTGCCAAGGTATCCTGCCAAGTCTACAAGCATCTGCTCGTCACACATACAACTGTTATATCACATTATTGAGTAAATATGCATGTTATAAAAAGGTTTAAGTCAGTGGTTCCTTGTCTTCTCTGCAGTGGTTATGTGTCCCCTTCATCTTTATGAACCCCCATTCACCTGACATCACCAAGACTGCTTTCAACTTCACCTACCAGGCCCCCTGGATTGGTTCGGTGGAAAAAGAAAAAGCGTGGAGGTGGATTGATAATTTCTTATTATTGGTAAGGGTTACATTTTGACAAAGCAGTAAAAACATAAGTGTAAATACTCAAATGAATGATGGCTGAGTTCCATTTATCTTCAGCAGTTTAAGGGTCCTGGTATTGGGAACACTGGCTCCCTAACATGGCTTACTGAGAACAGAATAGAACAGAGCCCTTTAGGGCCATTAGTAACACTATAAAGGAATGGTCAAATTACATTTCTGTACAATTTAAATTTACCCATATTCTGCATCAAAAAGGATGTGGTGTCATATATTGATCAGATTGATCAAAAACAGTGTATGAGAGTGATGCTACAGTCGGTATTTTGATATAAAACACGCTAGAACAATAACATCTCCATTTCTAAACACTGGAATCAGTATTTCTATTGGGTTCTAAATTTGAAACACATGCTTGAATTTGCCATCAAGGCTTCAATATAAACGGATGAGGAACTGAGCGAACATTCGAAGGACTGAAGTGTAATTTGATCTTCTTTTTTTTGGGACTTTTAGATTTTAAAATATAATTTAGACATCTCTTTGTTCAGTCGATCAGCAGGTTTCTTATTGTTTGGAAAGTGTGTATATAATGCTGATTTTAGTTAAATGTATCTGACATATTGTAATAAAAATTAAATTATTATGCAATATGTTACTTATTTCCACTGCGGTCCTTGCCTTCTGTTTTTTCAAAGTCTTTCGGTAACCTTGGATATCAGGACTTCCATCAGAGGACGCTGTCAGCTGCCTCATCAGCTACAGCCAGGATCACCTGTTTTGTTGCAGCTCCCCTCATCTTCATACTAGGCATCCCATCAGTGTTGATCGGGGCAGTGGCCGCATCAACAGGTACAACAATGGAATAAATAGCAAATGTGTAAAGAGTCTAAGCTAATTTATGTCACATCTTTGGCGTCAGATTGGAACACAACCATGTATGGCTCTGCGACCCCATACGAGTGTGGAGAGGCCAGTCAGATTCTGCCCATTGCTCTGCAGCACCTCACCCCACACTACATCTCCATCATCGGTATCGGAGCTATAGCCGCTGCAGTGATGTCATCGACAGACTCGGCTTTATTGTCCGCTGCCTCCATCTTCACATCCAATATCTATAAGAACATACTGAGGACCATGGTAAGAGGAGACCTGAGGGGAAGATTAGACGTATTCCTTTTATGTTTCAACTTACAGGCTCGCTCCCCCCCTCCTGCAGGCATCAGATAGGGAGCTCCAATGGGTGATCCGGGCCACCGTGGTGTTGGTGGGCTTAGCTGGCACTCTGCTCACCGCCGTACACAACAGCATTATGTTTTTCTGGATCCTGGGGTCAGGCATAACCTACACCATCATGTTCCCCCAACTTGTCTGTGTCCTCTTCTTTCCCATCTCCAATGGCTACGGCTCCACCATGGGCTTGATTGTTGGAGTGTTGCTGAGAGTGCTGAGCGGAGAGCCAACAATAGGGCTGCCTGTTGTTCTCCATTTCCCAGGTTGCACACTTGAGAATGGTGTATATGTCCAGCACTCTCCTGTTCAGACGATCTGCATGTTGTCCAACATATTTGCTACTTTATTGTTCTCTTTCCTAGCGTCACTGCTCTTCAATAGAGGACTGATTCCTGAGAGGTGGGACGTATTTAAAGTGAAAATCCACAAACCGCCAAAGAACAGAATTAGTGAGTTAGTGAGCAATGGCACCACCAAAACAGAGGAGGAGAAACCTGAAGTTCATAAAGAGATTTAATTAATGTTGACCACAAATCAGCAGAATTGAAGAGAAAGGATTTAATGGGATGCTAACAGGTTTTGTTTACGCAAACAAAATACATATATGATGTAAGAATGTATCTCTTGCAACAATATCATGATATTATGTATGTCCTTAAGAAAAAAATTTTGAGAGATAATAATAAAATGTTTAAATTTAACATTATAAGCATTAAAATAGTAAACCTATTTGTCTAGGTAATGATATAGTGGAGTAGTCTTCCTGAGCAGAGAATAAAGTCACTCTCTCTCTCAGCTTTAAATCAACTTTTAAAAATATGGATATGATGGCTCCAATTGATTCATTGATTGATCATCAGAATCAGAAACCTTGGATAACTCGGGTTAAGAAATTTAAGTTTTGCACTTTTAAGGAAAACCAGGGATGAGTCCAGATTTATATTGTGAAAAAGATTAACTAAATCAAGTGTACAAGGAGATTCAGAGAGCCCACATTTTCGAATAATTGGACTGATTTCATGGTGTATAGTACACCTCCTTATATGGTAATATAGTTCACAGTTGTCCCACTTCATATGGTTTTCAATTAAAGAGTGTTTAACACAAAATTAAATTAAAGTTAAAGTTGGAGCCAATGAAAGAGTATGACGCATTAAACAAATGTAGTTAGCACTAGCATTAGATGTTCCTGTATTTATGTGCTGGTAATTCCTGGTTTGGCCTTGTTGTGGCGGTAACGCTGCAAGAAGTCCAAGTTTTGATCTCTTCTCCAGAGAACGAGGAAGCACCACCAACCAGTACAACAGCAGAATGATTGTCAACTGCAAGAAGTAGTTGTCCGTTTATTATCTCTTCTGGTTGCGAATAAGGTGAGAAATGTATCCATCACACGCGAAGACACCAAACCGTTCAGGACGAGCGGACATCCTGAACGGAACGAGCGTTAGCTGCTGTGTCGGCAGGTTAGCTAGCTCGGTTAGCTGTAAGCTGCTCTGTAATCAACGCTCTTCTGTGACGTCTCGGAACGTTCGTTTAAGTCCGTCAACGTTCGCTTAAGTCCGTCAACGTTCGTTTAAGGCGGTCAGTGTTCGTTTACGTCCGTCTACGTTCGTTTAAGTGCGTTAAAGTTCGTTTATGTCTGCCAACGGAGGTAAATAAAAAGTAAAGTGCCGTCTCATGTGTGAGAAACGCAGCAATTGGATATCAATCCAGCTAACGTTACTTGGCAACATGGACATAGTCGTACGTTGGTACAGTGGGAGGCAACGATCCCAGTTCCATTCAGGGTAAAACCAGTGAACTTAGTGACTTTAACCATTTTAAGACACCTGCCAGACTGATTGTAGAAGGCTGCCACTACGCGCGTCTTCGTCATTCGAGACGTTCTTCTTCTTTGGTATTAATGCCGGTTGACATCCAAAATGTTGCATTACCGCCAACTACTGGATTTAAACTAACATTCCTACTAACTCATTCCTACTGCTCCCTCTCTTTTATAAACTCTATATTTCCCAGCTGCTTGAGGGAGTCTAAAAGCTTCTCTCACCTGCTACTGCTTTCCCAGAAACTCCCACTCCATTGATAATGTTGTCCATTTTCTCAAATTATTTCAACTCCACTAGTACAGTTAATTACCAGTGTCAAAAAGAAGGAAAGAAACCTGTCAAACCATTTGAGTGCCTATTTAACAAGCTCACATACAACCAGTATTAATATGTACATATTTATCTCAACAGCTGACTAGCTCCACTGCAGAAATGGAGGCTGCAGGAGGAGATGAGAGCATGGATGTGCACGAGGATTCGCCGGAACCAAGCTTTTCTGGACACCGACAGACTTCTGTAAAGCCAGTTTGGACTTCGCTAGAGGAAGCAGCCCAAATGAAAACTCAAGGGAATGTTTACTACAGGGAGAAGAACATTCGCTCGGCCATTGGGCGCTATCACCGAGCTCTGCTGGTTCTCAGAGGCCTCGACTCTGATGTGATGGCGTCGGTGAAAGGGTTTGGACCGGAGATACCTGCTCTCACACCTGAACAGGAGGCTTCACTGAGAAACACACAAGTGGACTGCTACAACAACTTAGCTGGTAGATATCCTCACAACTATGCCAGTGTTGAAAAGTACTATATTTGGCTTAAACCTATCTGTTCAAGTAGTATCCCTTCAAAGAAATATGAGTATCGACTAAGTTTAATGTAGTATATCAAGTCCTAAAAATCCTTTCAATGTGAAAATTCCTGACCAACAAATCCCTCTGCAATTCAGTGATGCTAGGAAGAGATGACTTTTTATAATGTAGCTTTTTCATTGATTGCATTGTTATCTCTTTCAGCCTGTTTGTTGCAGAAGCAGAGCGTTGACTATTCTCGTGTACGGGATTACAGCCTGCGGGTGCTGCAGTGGCGACCGGGTGACGTCAAAGCACTGTACAGGGCAGGAGTAGCTACTCTGGAGATGGGAGATGCACATACTGCCAAACAGTACCTCACCGAAGCCTGCAGAGAGCAGCCCAATGGTAAGAAAAAGAGCTAGCACACCGGGGTCATCCACAGCCCACTAACGCCATTGTCTTGCATGTTATCTTTTCACAAATAATTTAAGATGGATATTTTTCTCAAATGTGTAATTGTTCTTTATTGGTTCTCATTTGTGAGACTTCCTTTTCTTAGCACAGTGTATACATACTGTTCATAATTATCCGGATTTTGTTTCATATGTGAGAAACACCCAATATAGTAAAATAACCTCGAGGTAAAAAGTATTTGTCAAGGTGTATTTATTACCTTTAATTACAGTCATTCACCTTTTTGCCAAGAGTTAGCCGAGAAGATCGATACCAGTGTCTATCAGTTAAATATGAATCTAAAGCCAGTTAGCTTAACTCAGCATAAATACTGTCCGTATCCACCCTCCAGCACCTCTACAGCTCACTAATTCACAGTTAAATCTTGTCACTGATTAAACAAACAAGATATGTTTAATGCGTCCTGTATTAAAGGTCTTTCAAATAAAATATGACCCTCTGCCAATTTTCTTTTTTCCACTCAAAGGAGATTTGGTTCCGTCACAGACTTGCTGGGTAAATCCTATCTATCCTATGCATAACCCTGCAGATTATTTACTAGTGCTCAGCTCTTGGATAAAGGAAAGTATCTTTACATATTAAAGCATATTCCTTTTTCTGTCCCAGATGCCAATGTGAGGAAACACCTGCAGAGGGCGGAGGAGAAACTGAGTCGGGATTTACAAAAAGAGAGGGCCATGTACCGAGGCATGTTTCCCCCCAGCGTGAAGAGCAGCGCCGAAGAAGGGATTAACCAAACCCACAGAGCCAGTGAAGGAGTCTTAGCCGGCCAGCTCAACCCACCAAATGAAGCCTCAAACTGAGAGAGACTCTGTCCAGCCTCAACTGATGACCTACCAACTAAAGAATGTTCTCACATCTTGACTCGCGTTAGTTTTTAGGTGTAGATCAGGTGAGCATAGGAATGTAAGAATTGAAAATTACAGAGAATACTGGGAGGCGGTCAAAATGAAACGAAAGAAGTCGCTGCTGAAAATAGAAAGGAGAAGATGGGGAAGTTAGTTTCCTAGCAACACGGATGCAAAGCTGTATTTAGTTTGGATATGTCACAAAAATGCCTCCGAAAGCTAAAGTGACACTCATAATGCACTAAAAGTTCTGATTATGCATTCATCATTGCAGCTGTCTGGTCGGTAGTGTGAATGCGATTTTGTGGGTTTTCAAGTAAAATGTTTTTTTTTTTTAAATGAAAACGTCCAGTCTCTGATGTCTCTTTAACAAAATATTTAGCTTTTAAAAGATTAATAAGGTATTTCAGGCACAGTAAATGTTTAGTTATGTTCTTTTATTATTCATAAGCCACGAGAAGCCACATTTTGTCTCAAATAACTCATCAATATCTTTAATCATTCAATATTTCTAAATCCTGAGCACAATATCAAGGTAAAGAGTATTTGCTTGGTTTTGGTCATCATCTGGCCAATATGATTGTACTTCAGAGGCACTGCTGCCCTTAAAGAAAAAAAGGAATATCACATTCTCACAATAGTTATAATCACTGAACTAGTCACAGAGCAGCATGCAGAAGTATACAGGTGTGCATTCATACTCATGGTTACAGGTTCTCATGGGGGGTTCTGCTTATAGCTAATGAGTTCATATGTAATATCTTAAAATTGGGCTTTAGATGTTAAATCATTTGAAACAACATTCACACTATGAAGAACTCCACTGAAACCCACACTAATAAAGAATATTTGTATTTCTTTGCAGCTCCTAAAAGGAGTTGTTCACCCCAACAGAAAGCTGTAGCCTATGTTCTCTTCATTGACATAGTGCTCACCCTTGCTACTGTAGGGTGCACAATTTACAATAATACATTGTCAGTGAGGAAAGACAATTAAATCAATTGGCTGCAAAGCACCGTGATTATGCTGCTGGAAAAATTTGACATTTTGTAGTTTTTCGGGATGCTATAAAAAAGTGTTTTTAAAAATGTACAAAAACATTACTAAGATGAAGGATGTGAGCCAAGAGAAAAACTAATAGCAGGTTTTACAGACTTTCTGTGCCTGAGTGGAATGTCCATCATACTGGCAGTGGATGAAAGGACTAGTACATATCTTAGAGCCAGTATCATAAAACCAGTGTATCTGTAATCAATCATAAGTCATGAAGCTTTAAAATGATGGCACTTCCTTTTAACATGAAATATAATACTAACCATCACCGGTGTTTTGAAAGTTACGCGTATAAGATGCATTTAATGTGACGGTTATTTTATTTACAAGTGTCACTTCTTGGATGGCTTCCGTTTGAGACTCAGGGACCTCATGGATCCAAACATTCTCCTCCCCAAGTCCCTCAATGATCGAGAGCGCTGCAGGGGCATCCGTGGAGGAGGGGATGGAGAAAAGGAAGGGGAGGAGAGAGGGGAGAGGGAATGGCAGCTGCCTTCCAGGCTCTGAGAGCGAGAGAGGTTAAAGAGGCTCGCTGTGGAGGACAGCCGTTTGTCTTGCTCTGCTCTCAGCCGTCTGGCGCCTTCGTGTTTGCTGAGGCCCATGCCACCTTGCCCGACATCTAATGAGGAGACCCAGTGTGCCCGCTTTGGCGGCTCCTCGCTGTGGTTACGTGACACCAGCAAGCCTTGGGACTCACTCCTGAACAATGCCCTCCTGGAAAGCCTGAGGCTGGTGCTACGTCTCTCCCCATCTTCCTTTCCCCTCTTTTTTGAGAAGATGGGAGAGTTCTCAACCTTTGGCCTCTTGTCATTGCTGCTAGATGAAGCCTTCCCCCTTCGATGCTCCCTCCTCCAGCTTCCAACGCTGTTCCTCCTCCACCCGTAGCCATACTCGGCTCTGTCCATCTCCTCTCTTTCGCTTTCAGACTCTTTGCCCCAGAGGCGTCCCTCAAAGCCCCTCCAGAGTTTGTTGGAGGTCTTCTTGGGTGTCTGGGCTGCTGATCGCTCCATCTCCTGCTCCTCAGCCCAATTGGAGCTATAGTCTTCTCTCTTGGCATAGCTGCTTACTGTGGATGCCCGGATCAACTTGTGGGAGGCATGCTTTCCTCTATAAAGCCCTTCCCCTTCCACCCTCTTCCACCCACCACTACTCCCACTTACTCCCCCACTCTGCCGAAGTGATCCACCCCTTGGATGGATACCACTATGCTCCAAAGGAGAGCTCCTCGTATTGGTGCGAGGCAGGGAGCACTGGAAGGGCGCATCCCGGCGGAAAACAGAGAGCGGGGTGGCACCCAGCGGGGATGGCTGGAGAGGCCGGGGAGGGGATCGGCCTCTGGTGGTGGGGCGGGACGCAGGGGAGGAGGCTGTTGAGGAGGGAAGGTCGGATGGCGAAGGAGTCTGCTGGTATTGGCAGTGTGAGGAGTAGTGGGGAGAGGAAATATGGATGGACTGATAAGGGTGTATGGGGCTGCTAGAGTGTGATAGAGGAGGGGTGAGGCTGGACTGAGACTGTGGCGAATGGGTGACACTGAGAGACAGCTGTATTGGTCTCTGAGGATTCAGGTCGGTCAGTCGAGTATAGTCATGCGACTGATCTGACTGGGGTGTCAAGTGAGTTTTACTGTGACCCCTCACCTCGCCTGCAGTATCTGTTTGGAAGCAGTCAATATCCAACTCCACACCTTGTTCCATCAGTCCGACCACGACAGACCTGGAGAGGCCTGAGAGGCGCGAGATCTCCTCCACCATGGGGGAGTCTTCGCTTATCTTGGGACTGGGGCTGGACTCTTGGATGTAGCTACTGCGCTGAGACCTCGGGGCTGATCCAGAATTTGTACCAAACACTGATGGTCCAGGGTCAGGTGGAGCACCGCTGCTCCAGTCTAATGAGCGACAGAAGGTAGATGATCCAAATCCGGAACTGGGTCCAGACCCGGATGTGACCTCTAGGGAACTGCGGTGGCTTAGGCTGCTTGGACATGTTGAAATGCGAGGGCGGGTCCGAAGTGCTGGGGTGGGTGTAGTGGAGGAGAGGGTCGTAGCGGAGGACGTGGAAGCTGAAGCAAAGTCGCTCTTCAAAGCTCCACAGCTGCCATTTTTGGGATTGTCCACCAGGCCTCGGCTAGAATTTAAACCAGGCGGCAGGTTCAAGTTGAGGTTCAGGTGCAGGTTTATGTTCACGTCCTCCCCGGTTGCTGAAGGAAGGTTACCCAGGTTGATTGAATTCCGAGTAGCTTTTTTCCCAGTAGCACTAAGGCTAATTCTGGCGGAGTTACCCAGCAGGGACTTACAGGGAGTGATGCTGCCCCCTGGCAGGGTGGAGGGTGTACTGCGGCTCTCAAAGGCAGAAAGGGACTGTGTAGAGCCGTGACTTTTGCCAGGGGTACAAAGGCTTCTGTGCCTGACTTGACCAGGGGTGGCAGATGAAGTGAGATCGGAGGTGAAGGAGGTTCCCCGACTTTGGTACTGGCGAGCCAGTCGAGAGATGTACTGCTCCAGCTGGGTGAAAGAAGCAGTAGACGCGGGCTGTTGAGGTTGGAGAAGCAGGGTTGGATCAGTGTTGGACTCTTGCGATTCATATATTTGGGGTCCTTCAGGGCTCGGAGAGGCTGATTGCTCCCGACTCTGGGAGGTGAAGAGGGGGCTCTGGAGGGCGACGGCATGCAGCGGGCTGGGGAAGGGGTACACCTCTTTGGTCCGACGGGACACCAGGTCTGTGCAGTAGCGAGGTTCCATCTGGGGGCTTGGATGTAGGGAAGAGGTGGAGGAGGTGGAGTCAAGAAGGGGGAGGAGGGAAGACATGAGGGAGTCACCAAGTCCTGAGCAGAGGTCAGACAGAAAGCTCAGACCAGTCGCTTCAATGTCACTTTGGACTGTAAGAGACGAGAGAAGATAATTTCAGACAAAACATTCATATTATCCAAGATCATCATTCCCTAAATGTTTATATATTCATCTATTTCCAGGAAATAAGAGCTCTACTGATGTTTATAGCCAGAGCACGTCCTTGAACCATCTTCAGTTGACGTTTTACCGGCTCACCTTCTGCTGGTGTCCCTTCTGCTGGTTCCGTGTCTTCCCGTCTGCTCTGCAATGCAGGCTGCTGTTGAGGCATGCTGCTTTCAGACCACAGGACGTCCGTGTTGTCAGCGGACAGAGCAACCTGCTCACACAGCTTCAGGGGTCTGGCTGGTGGCACCGATCCCCCCTGAGCAGCCTCACTGGACACTGAGTAGCAAGAGTCTGAGAGAGAGCTGCCGCTCACTGAATAGAAGCCTGAAATAGTGAGGAAAGGTTTGTTTCTTAAGTGACAATATATAACAATTGATTAGATTGAATTATGTAATCCTGATGTTATATACTGCTCATTATTTAATTTGATTATTAGTTCTCTGAATTAGGGATTGTATTTTGTACTTTGTGCTTACTGTCTCGTTATATTTAATTTAACAGTTACATACAGCATTTTGTTAGCCGTTTCATATAGTCTTTGTCTATTAAGTCTTTCTTGAGAAGGGAAATTGTGTTGTGCAATTTGGATGTATTTACTGTAAAGATAACCAGGTAGTTAGGGTCAATGAAAACTAGCTAAACAAAGGCATCGCCTATAGAAACTCAAACATCGGTGACATAAATTCCAGTAGAAAGGTGTCACAATACTGGATCCTCTGTAAAGGTATACTGCAGTATAAAAACACAAGCGTTGGGAAGACTTACAATAGCTGCAAAAATATCACAAAAAAAACTAATTTGAATTTAACATTTGGAGGAATGAAAAGGTGAAGCTATGAAACTAACTTTAACCCTAAAATTCTAAAATAATGCCTTTTAGGTTTCAGGTTACCCTTTGCAAGAGAGTAAAGAATCGTAAAAAGAAGGAGTGCATGAGTGCATAGCAGGGAGAGGACTGTCTGAGTTGGGTGTAGAGACACAGAGACCACAGTTACAATGAGAGTGCATAAGAGTTTGGCAAGAAAAGCTGACAGTGAATGAGTCAGTGCCTAGTCCCTGACTGCAAGTAAACACAAGTAAAAAGAGCACGGTTAATGTTTAATGGGACTTCGCTTACACAAGGGGAGCTGAGGTGATATCAGAAAGTGACAGACTGTATTGCACACTGTTCAGGTCAGAGCTGTGGACCAAACACTGAACCACTGAAAACAAGCGTGTCCGTTTACCTGAACTAGGCCTGGAGTCGCTGTCCAGATGGATCGTACCACTGGCGTCTGGGGGCGAGAGCAGGTCAGAAGGGGCGTCCCAGGACAGAGTGGACCAGCGTGAGTTACTCCCCTTGCAAGATGCGGAGTGGACCGTCCCGTCCCCTGAATTACTGCCACAGTCCTCTGGGCTGCTCTGACAGGGCAGTATCACTATATCTGAGGGAGACGGAGCCTTAGAAAAACAAAACATGTGACAAGTTAGACCTGAGCAATATTGACAAAATCAAATATTACAATGTTTTTGACACACTATCTAAATAGTGTGACTATGATAATTTACACAAACAACATATTTGTCAAAAGAATTAGTAAAAGGAATTAGTGACATACCGACGGCAACAACAGTTGAAGTTAATTTTACCCAATTATAAAATTGAGCATTTCAGTCATTGAGAAAGATTACAACATCTATCAATACAGTGACAAAATGACCCAGAGGACATTTGGTCTAATTTGATGTGGATGGGATCGTCTAATGGGTGTAATAACAGGAATAACTAATTATGATACACAGTGCTTGGCTTGTTTGCTCTAGTAGAATTTCACCTCTGAGAAAGATTGTAAATTATAGTTGGCACAATTCTCTAGAGGTTCATGATCATATACTAAGAGTGGCCCCTCATATAGCGGTACCCCACACCTCTTATAAATCGTAGCTTAAAACAGCCTTGACGTTTGCAGCATCAGCAACCCCTTATTTCAACAAGTTGGCCTTGAAACACATTCTGAAGGCAAGAAGAGTTAAAATGTTACGAACAAGTTCTAGTTAATACAACACATGAAGGATACTTCATTTGGAAGTCAAAGCTGGTTCTATTTATAAAAACAGATTCCAAGCTGAATTATTTATGATATTGAAACATATTTATGCAAATTAAATGTGTTTCTTTCCACACCAATATTGAAGAAGCATTGTTTTCACTTCTCATCGCTTGTTATTAGATCTCATCTTAAAAATGAAGTGTTGGACAATGCCCCAATAGCCATTTTACCAATCTATTGTATTTTATACATTTGTCATGTGTTTTTTCATGTAAAAATCGTAACAACGTAGCTGATAACTATAGTTGTCAAATAAAAGTAAAAAGTGTTTTTTCCTACTGAATGTAGTGGAGAAATTGAATATAGCATTATACTACAGTACTTGAGTAAATGTACTCTTACCACCACTGACACCAAGGCCACTGCTTTAAACACACACGAAGGGGTGAATATCCATGATATAATTTACCAGACACAGTCCGGTGACGTGACTTCACTTACTGGAGCAGCCAGGAATAATGAGACAACACACACACACAACACACACACACACACACACACACACACACACAGTAAGAACAACAATCGCCCCGTTAAGTAAAGCAAAGTGCCTCCATTTCCTAGATTAGTAAACTCCCCCCCCCCTCCAATTATCCTCCAAATCCCCAACCCCTCCAGGACAGCAGCCAAGAGGAGCCCCTGCATTAGACTGATTGAGCCCAGACAACAGAAACACTGTGAGTGGCACTGATCAATCCTCCTCTTACTGAGGAGACAATACAGGTAGTGACTCACTGCCGGGGTTGACAGGAGAGGGAGGGGGGGGGGGGGGGGGGGGGGGGGTTGGAAGATAATGGAGAAGACAGATGACGTAACAAAGAGCAGCCGGAGCGACAGAAGGGGAGAGGGGGGATGGAATGAGGAGGCAAGGAACGAAAAGAAGTGGGAGAAAGAGTTGAGACTTTGACCCGTCTTCGACTTATCTCCCCTCTGCGTGTGAGATTAGGAGCTTTTACTCACTCCTGTCCCCAGTTTTTTGAATTTCCCAGTGAATCTGAAGTGAGTCGAGGCTGAGTGGGTGACCAACAAAATTTATAAAAAGAGTGAGAGGGACCAAAAACAGAGAAATAAGAGTGAGTCACTGAGTGAGTGAGGGCGGTGAAGGGAGGGCGAGGTGGGGAGGGGGCGAGCGGTTGCCGGGTGAGAGAGAAGGGCATCTTGAAGGACCCCCACCTCCCCCACACTCCCCTTGACAAATAATCCCACCCTCCCACTTCTGTAATATCCTTCGAGCCGCCCCATGCTCACCATAGCTACAGCTGCTCGCTCTCTAACTCTCGCTCGCTTCTCCTCCCACACAGAACCACAACAGCACAACAGGCCCGGCGAAATATTTAACTCATCCTCAGCCTGAGCACACACACAATCCGGTCTTGCAGTGACTGTGAACTGTTCTGCCACAAAGTCCCACTCACTGCACAGTATTCTTACTGCCATAAAAGAACATGTTTGTCTATCTGCACTTATAAGGGCCTCAGCTTAAGTTTTCCCTTCACTGTTGAATGTATGTATATATATCCGTCCTTCATCTCCTCCATATTATCCCCCCAACAATATAATGCATTGCACATTACAGGATATAATGTTACACAGACACCAGTGTATGATCAAATTATAAGAGGCATGTGGGTGGGGGTCTGCTCAGAGATCTGTAACATGATATCCCTCCATGTGAGGGAGCAGCTCAGCCCCACTGGAACAATATGAAGGAAATATATGGGTCGATTGGACAATAATGCTACAGTAATGGCAGCAGCACAAGCAGCACACCTCCTCCTAATAAGTGCATTATGTCATTACAGCGAGACAAATGGCAGCGGTTGCCATGTTGAGGCAGAATCATTCGGTCAAACAGGAGCGGGTGTTTGGGGAGAAGTACGTGCTTGTTCTACACGGCGCAGTGTTTATTGTTTCATGCATTATAAATGTGGTATTGCAATTTAAAGATAGCCCTCGCTGTGCACCTTCATCTTCACCAGCTAAGTGGAGTGATGTGTGCTGCGGCTTTTCTGAAACGTTCAGGTGAATCTTTCCTTGCACATAAAAGCATGAGCGTTACAGAGGGGTTTTTCCGGTGAGCTCAGAAGGATCCCGAGGCAAGAACCAAGAAACAAAAGCTGTCTCACTCCACAAGTCAGGGTAATGGCTCTCCATGTAAGATGATGCTTTCCAATACCAAACCTAATTTCAAGACAGGCTGCCCTCAGTAAGAGTGCATACAGCACTGCAGATGGTGTAGAGACTTGTACACATATTGTGTATTATGGCTGCAAATAACTATTATCTTTATTGTCGATTCATCAGCAGATTTTCTAGATCATTGATAAGTCATTAAACCAGCAGATAAATGTAAAAATGTCATCAAATGCTTTGTTTTGATCAGCCAACAGCTCAAACCCTACAGTTATTCAATATGATATACTGTTAGGACAAGAAAAGGGAACCAATCTTCACATTTTGGAAGATGAAATCAATGGATTTTGGGTCATTTTTGCAGTAAAAGAAAATGTACAGAATAGTTGCCGATTCATTTTCTGTCTAACGATTAGTCGACTAATGTCATGTAAATGTAAAGTAAGGGAAGCTTTCCAGCATAATCCCTCGTTTCCCCCACTCCTGTCCTCTATGTGCTTTCTTCAGCAAGAATAATTTTGTTTTTGAATACTGAACATTAAACAGCAACAATCAGTGTTTGAACAACTCGGCCTTGACACCATTCTGAAGGCAAGAGGAGTTGCTGAAAAGTGTGAAAAGATTGAAATGTTACAAACAAGTTGTCTAATTTATAAAATGCATGTTGAATACTTAATTGGAAATAAAAGCTGGATCTATTCATGGAAAAACAGATTAAAACCCCAAAACTGTATGAATGAAAATTAAAATAAATATGTTTTCTTTCCACAATGTTGAAGATGTATTTCTTGAGGGATGTTATTGCTTCTTTCAGAAACCTGCGTGCGTCACAAATGTCAGAACACGTCACATGGTGAAAAGGATATCATTTTAAATTGCATTTTTTTCCATCACAGATGACACTAACCAGCCATAATCCCAACTCCTACCCGCTCTGGACTACTATTGAGAGAAACGATGAATCACATTTCAAGAGTTTAATTCCCAATCAAACAAAAAAACTAAGTGGGTTTTAAAGTAGAGCGCATTATGCTGTGAGTCATATAATCCTCAGTTTACAAAATAGTTATATTTTTTAGACCAGTAAGAAATTAATTTCAGGAAAAATGAATATGTGTTTAGGGATGAAACCCAGAAAATCTACTCCCTCGTCTTTGTTCTCTCTCCGGCTGCTGTTTAAACTAGACGTGCTCACTTTGGAAACAACAAAGAACAACTATTTGTTTCCATTTATGCAAATGCTATGTTTGTGTTGCCGGAGGTCGGCCCGTGCAGAGGGCAGAGGGCCAGCCGGCTCTGCTACACTGGCAGCTCCCTTCAGAGGTGATAATGAGCAATGCTGCTCGGCCTCTCTGCAGGATATCTCGGCACCACGGGGGGAACCACAGAGAAGATGTTGGGAGGTGGGCGGCGAGGAAGGCGGAACATTATGAGCCACATTTCCATGCAGATACCCTCCGATGGGTCTGCCATTTTTGTTGCTTGTACTAATAAAAGCAGATTATTATCAGCCTGCAAGTGCTATGCTTTAATATAATTTGATCAAATAAATACACCGTTCTGCAAAAAGTGACCTCAGCTGTGGCCTGTTTTAGACAATACATGCATTAACGTGCTGCAGGTTGCTGACTAATACGGCTCATTAGTATCATGCACACATATTCCCAGTGTAGCAGCGCTGTGTGCAAAGTCAAGTGGATGAAGTGTCAGTTACTTTCTCAGAATAGCAATACAATGCAATACAGCACCAGCAGACTGAACACAACACAAAGCTGTCATGACACTGGTTTGGAAATGATCCGAAGATAATCCATGAAGACTGACGAACACACACAGCAACACAATGCCGTGAATTAGGCGCATAGAAAAAAGTACGGTGACATTGATTTTGATGACATTTTAAGGAGGAATTTTATGGCTGGAAAAGGGTTCATTAAAACGTTGTCAATGTTGTAGTGAGGTGCAGTTATTGTTGCTCCCTTTTGGTAAAAAAAAAAAATGGGTGGATTCCATCACAGGTTTCCTAATGCCCAAAGTGATGGTTTCAGTTAATTATTTGAAAGATGCATTCCTCTAATAACTGTCCTAGTAATTTTTCAGCTAGTTCAATAAATTCTTGCCAATGCCCATATCAAATAAACTATAACATCTCCCATTTATAACCAGAAAAGTGTTGGGTACACTCAGTCACATTTATCCAACAGATTTTACATCAGTTCACAGGTTCAAATATAGTTCATGTTCACAAATATGGACCAGACCACCAACAGCCTCCAGCACAGGACCTGCTCACATCCTGCCCTCCTATATTACATGGCAACCCACATTCCACCACAAAAAGGCCTGTGTATGCATTTCAGGGAAAGGTTGGGAAATGAGTTACTTTATCTGTGGGTGTGTTTGAAGATCACACATCGCAACCTTTTTAGATTCAAGGCTCCACTGGAGCACTGACGATATCAGGATCAAAACTGCACTTTTTGCTCAGGACAACATGACAGACAGTGATGGAGTTTACCTTCATATTGTGATTTGAATGCAAACTGCGTGCCAAAGTGACCTTTACAGCCGATAGATGAGTTTAATAGCCAGAGCCAACAAACTGCAGCAGTAGCTGGTGGCTGGATTGTGTGTTAATACCTGCACCTGATTTTAGCGCCTATCCCACCACATCCTCATCTCTAACCTTGAGGCAGGGCACAGAGCCAGCCAGACTGAGCTGGTCCTGGTACTCTGACCTCAATGACATTTGCTCCATGTGACGGTCACACACTGCTACTGTGTAAAATGATCAGGCTCATGCATGGATGGCCCCTGGCACCATCTCACTCGGTTGGGTGCTCAGCCGTCGGCACAGCCATGCGCCGCCGGGCAGCGCTGAAATCTGTCTCGTTGGCAGATCACCATCATCCCCGCATCCATATTTAATAATCCGGTCATGTAGAGCTCCGTGACAGACGCACTGACTGACCTGTTGCCTGCGGGATGTCGCAGAGCCACGTTCGGCTTCCGAGTCGGCGCTCTCCGGGGTTTCGCTCGCCTCCTCCGCCTGTGGCTCTTCGGCTCGGTCCTCCAGAGCGGTGTCCACCATCTCCAGGTGTTTACACCTGAGCAGCTCCAGCTCCAGCACCCCAGCGAGCGTCGCTTTGAGGCGCTCTCCGATGCGGACCCGATCGGTGCCCGACCACAGCGAGCTCACGCAGCCACGGCTGCCGGCCATCCTCTTCGGGGTGCCGCCGGGGAGGCGGAACCGGGAGCGCACCGCTGACCGCCGCTCAGTTGCTCAGTTGCCGTGCAAATTGACGCGAGAGACGAGTGGGCTATGGTGCAGCTCCAAGTTGCGCAACGCAGGTCCGGACGGGCGATCGCAACATAGTAGCCACTTGACTTAACGCGAAACGCAAAATGTAATCAGCATCACTAACGCGCCATGCAGCCTGCAGCTTCAGGCAGTCCGCTGACTGGCACAAGCCTAGTACTAATGCATCCAGTGGCACACTGGCGGAGCATAGACGAGCCAGGTCTTCATTTCCTGTTGACAATTCTTTCCTAATGTCACTTATAAGCTTCCCGGTCCAGTGGAGTTACCATGGTGTGCTCCTGTACGCGGCGTCCCCACTGAGACAATGCAACAGAATGACGGAGGCTGATAACGTTACATGTGGGAGCGGGCAGCGGGGGGGAGGAGCCGCTGCACCAGCGCTGCACGCCGATTGGACAGGGAAGTTTTTCGAATGGACGCATAGAAAGAAAATCCCCACGCTTGTCCGACTCATACTTCCCAGTGCAGGAGACCAGAGGTCACATTCCTCTCGTGTTCCCATGAAGGCAGTGAGTTGACAAACTGACCTCATCATGCTCTGTCTGGAGAAATGTCTGGTTGAACATGACAATGCAGTTTGGGTGTAAACATGCAGGCACATATATATCCCCCAGGGAACCCAAAACTCAACAACAACATGGGTCAAGGAGTGCACCTTTTTTAAGACATGTTGTCAGACACAGTTGAAAATAATTAAATTATCATTGGCTTCAGTTTCATGGTTATGGTATTTTCCATGCTCTATTACTGGGACACTTGAATATAACATTGACATCGTTCGTGTTATTACAAACTTGATGGCAATTTTATTTGTATTCTTTCCATTGATGAATATCAAAATGTCAAACTCAACAAAGTTTAGAAAACCCCAAAAGCATAGAGTCTTCAATTTAAAAAATCGATCAGCCAATCGTGTATCTGTATTGTGAATGTGCTCGGCAGTGCATTTTGCTCTATAGTGCCACCTTTCAACCAGCAGAGGGGGGTCTTCATCTACAACAGAGCATCCGTCCTCGGTTATGTTTCCATGTTTTATATATCTGAATTAAATTATATGTGCATTTACTTATTGCATTATATCCTTAAACAAAAGAAGAAACTGCCTCTATACATGTGCCTTGCCTCGTTCAATCCTTTTAAAACAAATCAGCTGACATCTTAACTCAAAGTTCATTTAGCAGCTGTTCTGAAACTTCTTTCACCATATCACATATCAGCACATAGTGCCCACCAGAGGAGGAAGATACACTCCTATCTTGTGCTAATACATGGTTTAAATACTCAGTTAGAAGTTAAATTAATATAAATAAATAAAATACCAAATATAAATCAAAGTACCAAATTAAAAACACTCATGCAGAATGTCCCATTTTAGATGTATTTGTATCTTGTTATTGGATTTCAAATGATAGATGCATGAACGGGAAAAGCTTATGCCAGGGTGCTGGAACGGAGGCTCCGACCGTTTGTCGAACCTCGGATTCAAGAAGAACAGTGCGGGTTTCGTCCTGGTCGTGGAACAGTGGACCAGCTCTTTACCCTTGCAGGGATACTGGAGGGGTCCTGGGAGTTTGCCCAACCAGTCTACATGTGCTTTGTGGACTTGGAGAAGGCTTTCGACCGGGTCCCTCGGGGCTTTTTGTGGGGGGTGCTGCGGGAGTATGGTGTGCCGGACCCGTTGCAACGGGCCATCCGGTCTCTGTACGCCTGCAGTAGGAGCTGTGTTCGTATCCTCGGCAGTAAGTCAGATACGTTCCCGGTGGGTGTTGGCCTCCGCCAGGGCTGCCCTTTATCACCGGTCCTGTTCGTGACTTTCATGGACAGGATATCTAGGCGCAGCCGTGGGGCGGAGAATGTCAGGTTCGGGGATCTCAGGATAGCCTCTCTGCTGTTTGCAGATGATGTGGTCCTGTTTGCCTCCTTGGACCATGACCTCCAGCATTCACTGGGGCGTTTTGCAGCCGAGTGTGAAGCGGCGGGGATGAGAGTCAGCACCACGAAATCTGAGGCCATGGTGCTCTGCCGGAAACCGGTGGATTGCTCCCTCCGGGTGGGGACAGAGTGCCTACCACAAGCGAAGGAGTTCAAGTATCTCGGGGTCTTGTTCACGAGTGAGGGTAAAATGGAGCGGGAGATCGACAGGCGTATCGGTGCGGCTGCAGCAGTAAAACAGGCGTTGCACCGGGCCGTCTTGGTGAAGAAGGAGCTGAGCCGAAAGGCAAAGCTCTCAATTTACTGGTCGGTCTACGTCCCAACCCTCACCTATGGTCACGAGCTTTGGATCGTGTCCGAAAGAACGAGGTCGCGGATACAAGCGGCCGAAATGAGTTTCCTCCGTAGAGTGGCCGGGCTCAGCCTTAGAGATAGGGTAAGGAGCTCGGACATCAGGAGGGAGCTTGAAGTCGAGCCGCTACTCCTTCGTGTCGAAAGGAGTCAGCTGAGGTGGTTCGGGCATCTAATTAGGATGCCTCCAGGACGCCTCCCTTTAGAGGTTTTCCAGGCACGTCCAACTGGTAGGAGGCCCCGGGGAAGACCCAGGACACGCTGGAGGGATTATATCTCCCAGCTGGCCTGGGAACGCCTCGGGATCCCCCAGAATGGGCTGGTAGATGTTGCGGGTAAGAGAGAAGTCTGGGTCAGCCTGCTTGACCTGCTGCCTCCGCGACCCGACCCCGGATAAGCGGTGGAAAATGGATGGATGGATGGAGATGCATGAACTATTTCTGAAGCTGGTAAAAGTGGAGCTAATTTCAATGATTCTATATACTTTTTCTGCTTGTTAATTTAACCGAGTCGTCAATAAAGTTGTATATTCTTTACAATATTACATCAGAATGTATTTGTTAATTATATTTTGTATTATTAATCTGAACCTGCAAAGTAATGTTACCATATTATTGTAGTACAATATTTCCCTCTGAAGTGTAGTGGAGCAGAAGATAAAGTGTGTCTGAATCCTTAAGTCATGTGGTGTTTATGCTCCTTACATGTTGTGCTGTCCTCGTTACGCTCCTGTCTTCATGTTTGTACCACTCTGTGAATGTGTACTTGACAGCAGCACCCAATATCACCAGTAGATGTGAGAATGCCCAGTGAGATAACCAGTACATGTGAACCTGCTGCCATACACGCTGCCCACCAGGACGAGGAGTCTGTCTTTGATTGCGCAAAACACACTTGGACTCCTCCCTGCTCCGTCTTCTATAAAACACCAGTGGTCTGAGCAGTATAGTGGGGTTTGCTGACTTCCACCCGAGGGGACTTCACTGTCAGCCCGGGCAAGACCGCCGCAAAGCCTCCATTACCGCCGGTCTACGCAAACCGCCCTAAGCAACAAACAAGCATGGCTCCTTTTGAGAAATCCATGGAGATGATGCCTTTCAAGCAGAGGAAATGCCTTGGTAAGTCCCATTTGTTTCATGATTTTTACCATTGAACTCACCCTGTATGATGCTGCATAAAACATTCCACTGTATTTCTTTTTAGAAACAAGAAAAGATGAAGTGTGCACCATTCGGACTAAATTCCCCAACAAACTGCCTGTGAGTTGGTTTTCCGTATACAAACACAATGCATTTAATCATCAGTTTCACACTTTAAATGTGCTTTGGAGGGGACCATCAGCTGACCCCAGATATGTTTTGTGTTCAGGTAATAGTTGAACGTTACATCCGTGAAAAGACTCTCCCCCTATTGGATAAAACTAAGTTCTTGGTTCCCTTCGAGCTCACCTTGGGTCAGTTCCTCTGTCTGCTCAGGTAAATTATTTGTGACACTGTGTACTTGTGGAACCAACATACTTTTTTAAGACTCCTTCTCCCTTCTCAACCAACTTGTTGTTTGAGTTTTCTAGCCTGTTTCTTCTCAATCCCACCCTCCCGTCTCTCCACTTTACTCCCCCAAGCTGTCAGATTTGCCGCTGTTCTCTGCATGCCTCCCTCATACTCTCTCCTCCTTTGTCCTAAAAATAAGTTGTTTTCCATCCTTCGTCCACCTCCAACTGCCTCTCTATTTCTTTCAGGAATAAGATTTCATTGGAGTCCACGCAGGCTCTGTTCCTCCTGGTGGCAGAGAAGAGCATGTCCTGCATGTCCTCCAGCATGGGGGAGGTGTATTCCCACCACAGTGACACTGACGGCTTCCTCTACATCACCTACGCCTCGCAGGATGTGTTCGGAGCCCCTCAGCCAGCATCCAGGTCGCCCTGCTGAGCCTGAAGCAGATCAAATGAACTGAACCAACGGAGGTGACTACAAATAACCAAACTGGAGGGGAAAAAAGAGCCGAGCAGCCACAAACTGCATTTCAGCCTACCTCACGAAACCGTCAAAACACAGCATATCTCTATTTATTTATGCTCCTCAGCTCGCTAAAGCCAGACTTAAGTGGATAAGACTCACCCTGAAGATTTGTTGTAGACAGATTGATTGTTTGATTGGCAAGTCAATACAGATGCAACAGTTGTGAGCATTATCTGTTGCTTTAAAGAAAATGGGATGTTTTTTTTTGTTTGCTTTATGTCTTCACTGGTCGAGAATGTCAATATTTACTCTATAAATGCATCAGAAACATTGAGCTTCAACGCAAACAAACATGTTCTAACATTTCTGATATGCTAGTTCAGTGTAAAACCAGCTCCACCCCCTCCACTCTACACAAACAGGGACGGTGTCTTGCTGGTAATCAGACTCCTTTTCAGCACTTATCTTCCCTTCTTCCTCTCCTTTCGTTGATTGCCTCTTCATCCTTGTCTTCCCTTAAAAATGTGAAACTGTCCTGCAGACTCTTGAGGCAATCATTGAAAACATGAATGTCAAATGAATGCTGCTCTGTATCCAACTGTCAGAATTGCAAATAAAATATATCCTTGTCATTTTAATTTACTGACTTTGTGTGATATGTATCTTTAGTTTATAACATGTGATGTGTTAAAATTGTATGTGCCACTTTTGAAAGATCCCTTCAAAATGTCAACTTTTCAATAGTGGTTTTTAGTTTGAATTCCAGATGTTTGTAGGTCATTGCACAGAGCTGAAAGGGTTACAGATGTTGCCAAACCAAAGAGACACAGCTTAATCCCTCATGTTAAATTAAAGCATTAAAAATAGACATTGTTTCATAAGGCTCCACTCAGATTGTACTGTATACACACATGCAGGTGCTTCATTCCTCACCTGCCTCTGAGAAGCAGCACTCCCTCCACATGACTATGTTATATAAGCTCGACCCAGTCAATTATCTGCAGGGGTCAGTGTGTCAGAGGGCAGAGGGGATTATTTTTAGAGGTAGAAGTCCCAAATTACTTAAAACACTGAGAAGATGGGGGTAGTAGGGGGGAGTGACGGTAAGAGAAAGAGGCGGGGGGGGTGACTGAAATAAAAACATAAAACAAAGAAACTTAAGAAAAAGATAAACATGAAGAAGAAAAGGAGGGGAAAAGAGGGAGAAAGAGATGGAGGGCAAGATAGCCACATCCAAAAAGAGGACAGCAGGAAAAAGGAAACGCTGTATAGGAGAGATATACAGTGGGGGAGTGGGACAGCTATCCAAACACACAGGGACACACACAGGGACGTACAGTCCCTTCACACCACTGTGGGCATTCAAGCAGCTCTCTGTCAATGTATTATCATACCAGAACAAGAGCAGCCCCGAACTGTGAATTATCTAACACTGTCAGCACTAATGCTCATCAAGACAGACTGCAGTGGTTTTAGATTTTACAAAGTGACCATTAGAATTATATATAGCACGAGATTTTTGGAAACGTTGAATTACGCTGAAAATATAGATCACGTCGTCTCAAATCGGATTTTACACTTTTATCATTCTACACACAAAATTATAACTTTGCCTGTACTTCAATGCATTATGTTTCATTAAAGACAATATTTCAACCACATGTAAGTTTATATTAACTACAGTAAGCCACAGTGATGCTGGAAAGCATATAACATGAGACAGAAACCAAAACATTTATTTAATGTATGGCATAAATAAGATGCTTCAGTCAGAGCCTCTTCTCTCTGAAAGTCTGTTTCTAAAACATTATATTTGTTTGGTATAAATATAATATAAATACATAATTTCAAGATTTGAATCTACTTTATATCTGTTTTTACATCTTTATTATAATATATTAATTGCTGTAATTTGATACATTTCATCCTTCAGATCCTGATCCTGAACTACACTCTTTATAGAAGTCTGTCTTACATGTTGTGTAACCTGTAACTATTTATTGTGTTAGACTTGGACCTTATATGAGTCGATCCAAACACAATACCTGTAATAACATATCAAGACACAAGAGAGCGCCTCTGGACTTCATCAAAAGGAAGAACAGCCGGAGAACATTTCACACACGGAGTGTATTTCTGATTCTGGCTGATAATCCAGTGAGTCAGTGTCCATAGAGGGCTGAGTGTGGCGATGAGGGAGAGAAGCATGACTGGGAGTGCAACGTGACAATGAAACATTACATTGTGTTTTTTAGAAGATTGGTGCTCTCGTCAAAGAAATTGGAAAACAACCAGGTGATGTTTCGATGGCGAGGCTAAACGATAACAACTTATTCTACATTAACTTATTCTACATATTTCCATCTGATGTGGAAACATGTAAACAGACATGCAGTGAAATAGATCTTGTGTATTTTCATATTGTTGGCCTCACATTAATAACCTGGATGCTGATCCAAGTAACAAGGTTCCTTCAAATCTACCATCAACCATTGAGGTGCCTCTGAATTACATTTCAGTTTCTTATCCCTACATCTTATTTGAATTATGCAATCATACCCCAGAGCAGAATGATACTGTCTAAACTTAGACAATCACGTAGGTTAACAAGGGCAATGCAAAGGGAAATTAAAAGCAGACAGCTTCATCTTTATTCAGACTCTCAACATGACTTTAATAAAGCTACCGCTTCCTGTTTTCCTGTTTAGGATTTGTGCTCATCTGCTTGCGCCTTGACTGAATTTCTAGCTCTGTAAAATGTGTCCATGTGTCCTGAAAATTCTCCAGAGAAAGTCCCAAGTGTTTGTTTCAATATGCCCTCAAAAATATGCAGAGGCAACTTGTATCATGGGCATATGGCCTTATATGTCCTGTGGCAGTGCTGCCAATGACTCTGTCCTACAGAGGGCAGTATACCATATTCAAACTGTCAAAACGAGAGCATTTCAAAATAAAACTCAGTGTCTTAATGACCTCTGGGTGACACAGTCCTTAACATGACCCTCGATGACACGTTAAAGCCAGACAGCCAGTATTTTCCCAATTTAGTTTCTCTTTCAATGAGACTTTCTTCTGACACTCAAACATCTGATGAACTCCAACCAATGTTGTATATCAGAGAAAGATTCAATAAAAAGCAACACTACCACAATTCAGATGGTACAGTAATCCTTTTTATTTATCTGGCAAAATAATAAAAAGGGAAGCATTTGGAAAGAGTCAAAGTTAACAGTCAGGAAATACAAAAATATAGATAAAACAATTATAACAGCTGTTTTGATTTATTTCCTCTTTCACTCTCCAAATGGAAAAAAAAAAACTATATTTCTTTGGATCAACATATAATATGGACTGAATGCTTCGAGGACATCGTTTACACAGGATGCACAAATCCATGTTGAGCCCCTACATGCAAACTCCATCTACCCATCAGTTCAGTTCATGATCTGATGGGCACATGAATAGGTCATGTATCTCCACCCCCCCCACTCCCCCTCCCTTCATTGATTTCTAACGGATACCTAAATATTATCCCCTAATGCACAAAGATGGACCTGCCCTCCCTCGCACCTCCCCCTGATCCCCTCCAGTCTCTCTCTGGTGAAAAAGATCACAGCGTCGTGGTGTGCCAGGAAGCCTGGAGACTTGCAGCTTGATGGAGGACGATGCTGTTCATGCTTGTGGTTGGACCTTTGTCTGGAGAGTCCTGAACATGATGCAAAGCGTTGACATGGCTGGTCTCCAGGCTGCCCTCTCCCATCTTCTCCTCTAGTCTTCCATGGCTAACCCGCGTTTGGACGGGGGCACCAGGTGTCCAGGGAGCGAGGGCGGCAGCTCGTGGCCCTCCAGCTTCACTTTGATCAGGTGGTTGGCCAGGGCGAACTCCTCGTCATCGAGGAGGCCATCTTTATCCACGTCTGCTAGCTTCCAGATTTTTCCCAGGACCGTGTTGGGCAGCTTGGACTTCAGCATCTCCTTCTTGGCTGCAGCGCCAGACACTTTGCCATTGATGGGAGAGAGGGTGTAGAAGATCTCATCATATGTAGGCTTGTCGCGACCCACCACCCACTCCAGCTCATCGATGCCTTCGCTGGCACCCTCTCCATAGCCGTGGCCAAAGGGTCCATTCATGGTTCCCTCAAAAGCACCACCCTTGACAGACTGGCTGGGCATGGCGGCCTCTTCCTGGCGCACCATGGCCATAAGACGAGCGATGTCGTTGGCCAGCATGTCCTCCACAGCCTCCAGCAGCTTGGGCTTCAGTGGTGCGAACTTAGTGAAGTCCTGGCCATTCAGTTGGTCCTGAAGGGATGGAGGGTAGAGAGAAAACAGGAATTGGTGATAGAAATAGATCAGTCATCAATGGCTACCAATGGGTGTAGCATACAAGAAGCAGGATTTCCTGACAAACCAGGAAAAATAAATCTCATCCCGTCCTGGCCCATCCTGGAAGGCAAGGGCAGGAAAGAAGGGTAAAGATGTGAAGAGAGTAAAGGGTGGAAGGTCTTTCTACTCTGGACCGTTTGTTTCTAAACACTATAGCACGCCAGAAGAAGTTGTTTTTTCATTAAATTTGTAACAATGACCAACGGATCCTCATACAAAGAAAATGTACTCCTTATTTTGTGAGTTTTCCAACAAAAGCCAGCAACAAGTGTCTATTTCCGCTCGTTACCGGCATACAGTCTTTTCAAAATAAACTTCCGCCTTTACAGGAAACTCGGTTAGATTTAGGCAACCAAACTACTTGATTATGTTTAAGAATAGACCGTGAAATACTTAAGTTAAGAAAAGAATCGTTGTTTGAATTCAAATAACCACAGTAGTGCTGTTACTAATAATGAAAGTCACATGACAGAATCATCAACGTTTACTTCTTGTTTCGCATTGAGAATGAACAGAAGTCTCCTGGCTGAAGGATTCATGATCATGTGGATAACATACGATACAATTTCGTGGGATATGCATCTACTACAGCAAATGTTTCTTTTGTTGCTTTTCCAATGAATGCTGGATGAGTCCAGCCTGCACTGAATGACACATCAGTCTACTGTGAAGGTGGCTGGATTTATCTTTTTGTTAATCCTACCTGCATCTTGGCCAGGTTAGGGAAATCTCCAGGTGAGATCTGGTGCTCCTTCTCAATCTTATGGTAGATCTCTCCCAGGTTGCCTATCAGCTCCTTCTTCTTGGAGTCCTTCCCAAACATAGCCGGCATGTCTTTTTTCAGAGAGCTGATAATATAGGCCTGTACCTAGACACCATGAAGGAAACAGAACAGACAGACTTTCAGTGATTATTGAAACAAATTATAGTCCTGTATGCAAATGTGATGTTGAAACTTGAAATCTACAGAAAACACACACAGTGAAGGACTGATTGAAGAATGAAACATCTTGTATCCAGCAGTTAAACTTTAAAAAAGGATGTATATATGCTGGATGTTTCAATGGAGCAAAAGAAGAAGATGCAATTTTAAAAAGGTAAGTATTTCTCAAAGTTTAGTTTCTTGTGGAAACAAGTATTTCATGGGTTTCTTAGGGGGGTTCTAAAGTTGTGAATTTCTTTCATATAGACTGGTAGCAGAAGAAACACATAATCCCTCTTCCTTTGTGGTTCATCAAAATGCATACCATTGTACCCACTTCTTCCTTTGGTTAGTTAAGAAACTAAACACTAAAAACCTGTTTTATGCAACTTTGGAGGACAGAGGGTAGTGATGTGAGAATGATTTAGAACGAGATGCAACTTCCTAATCGGGTGTTTTTCAGCCACTCTAGCAGCATGGAACGTAAGATGTAATGTCTGTGTGTCGGTCTAACACATTGATTCTGACCTGAACTATTGGATGAATTCACATGAAATTGGCCTTTAGCTAAAAGCAGCGTTGTGGCTAACAGAACCACTAGCATGTCTATAAACCTGTTATGCATTCCTATACCCATTCTATCATACTATTTAATATGGCATAAAAGTATACAAAGTTTTTAAAATTAGTATTTTTCAAAAATATCAGGATGTCCTGCTGTATCTGTTCACATTTTGCATACGTTTTTCTGGGCTATTCTGACCCACAATCCTTTGCGCACAGCCACCGAGCCGATGAGAGAGCGCAGGCAGATGACAGCTTGATGACAGCTCACTGACAGAAATCAAAAAGAAAAAGTGTTCGATTTGGCACGCAGCCTTGGTCTTGTTATTACTGACCTTGGCGAGGCGGGCTCGTTTGATGAGGTCATTGAGTTTGCGTAGAGCTGCATTACGTGGCAACGACTGGATGTCCAAGAACAGGTCCTGCTCCTCTGCTTCAAACAACTTCCTGTTGTCGGGGACCAACAGGGGCTGGGCCCAGAACGACCCGATGTACACACGCACCACCTGGAATTAAGTTTGCACACGTTAATTAGGTTACACTTAACTGACACACCCACGCAAGAGGAAATAAGTCACATCCATGAGACTGCAATGTGAAAAAGACGTTTGTCTACTCGAAACACACATACTGTGAGGTTCACAGTGAATTTTAAAACATGTGTTCTTTGCCTCACATCTTGTAGAGAGGCTTAACAAAACAACACACTCTCAAAGTCAATGAATGATTCTCAACATAATCCAAAGGTTCCTCTTGAATGGGTTTATGAATATGGCCCTGGATCAAACATTAACTAAACAGTCATAAGACAAGTTGGGTCACATGATATCAGGTAGCACAAGTTTTTTCTTTCTTTTTTTCAATGTCAAACTGAGAATATTAACTTGAATCATTTTAAAACTTTTCAATTACTGTTTCCTTGTGAAAGTCACGTGACCTCTGTCCAGAGGAGCAAAGATACCAGCAACATCTTCCCCTCAAAACATGAACATTTCAGTCCCATAACCGAATGAGATCGAAACGTCCATTTTAAAATAAATCTGTGGATCTCAAAAGCCAAACTAGAAAACAAAATGCTTTTTACCTCAGGTGTGTTGATGATTTTCCCCAAAGACCACATCAGAGCTCCGTAGACCCTCATCAGCTGCTGGGTGCTGATCTGGTCCGCCTTGTTCAGCACCACGCGCATTTTGTCCTCATGGTTCTTCAGAGCTCGGATGACCTCGGAGAACTCGTCCGAGATGTCCAGCTTGTGAGCGTCGAACAGGAGGATGATGCGGTCGACGCGCTCTGCAAACCACTCCAGCACTGCGGCGAAGTCGTAGCCTGGGGAGAGAGACCAGCTGGTTAAAGACGGGTTGTGCCCCCTTATGACCTGCACTATTGACCTGTCACTGGCTTTGTGTAGTCAATTCACTGGATTTTTCCACAATCTGAAAAGACAGACAGAAGGTCAAAATAACATTAAATTTTTCTTACGTATTTAAATAACTATCTTTTTTTTTTTAAATATATTGCATTACTGTAACACATGGCGAGTGAAGACAGATTATTTTGAGTCCTAGAAGATTTCTGAAGCAAATACTTAAATAGATCTTTTTTTTTATTATTTTCTTTATTGTGAAACAAAACCGACCATTCTGGTTTGGAGAAATACTAGAGTTGAACCTGACAAAGAGCTCCATGGCTCCAATCGGTCAATACATTGTGTGTTGGCACAAAGGAGTAAATGTGTTTTATTTTTTATGTTCATATTCCTAGTCCTGTTGATCAACTAATGTTTAAATAAGGGCCTTCAATAGGCAGGGCATTTTTTCCCCAGGTTATCCATTAACTAGTTTTACTGAGACGGCATGAGAGGCGTATGAAAGTAAAGACTGTTTGAAGTCCATTTGGGAAATCTACAACATGTATTGGGAATTAAATGAACCCTTATCAGGGACAGGTTTCAGCAGTGCGCCTTACAAGAAACAAGCTTGATAGTAATGAAAGCAAAAAATAAATAAAGCAAGAGAGAAAACATTTGAGAGAAACGGGAAGTTCAAATGTTAAGATAAAATGCTATGTCAGTGGTGAGAATAACACCCAAAAGTGCAGAACCTGAGCTGGAGTACAGAAACTCAATGTACTATTCACTTCCTCTGGAAATTTGAGAAATGAGGGGACAAAGTCAAATTACATGAAACAGACTTTCCTTTGCTTCAAGGGGCAGAAGAGGGAGTGAGGAAGAGAGAATTATGGTTCTGATTAGCGTCTGTGTGTCATCTGATCAGAGAAGAATGCCGTCGCTCTAAAAGCTCATCCCGGCTGTTGCACAATCAGCGGTGGATCTGCTGCACACGCATTCCAACATAGATGGCTTTTGTCTGTGCCTTAGCACATGCATACAAAAGAGAGACAAAATGAGACTGTGATAAGAATAGATAAAAACAGGGAGAGAGAGAGAGACTACCATATTCATAATCTATATTGAGAGACTGTGGGTGAAAGTGAAAGTAAAAGTCAGATGTTAATGCAATAAGAGATGGATATAGAGAAGGGCCACAGGAAAACACCTTCAACAACAAGTATGGGCCTGTGTGTGCCAATGACGACAAGTGAAAGTAGAGAGGGATAAAAGGGGAATATTTAAAGTCCAAGATCCCTGAGGAGGCCGCCGAGGACATTTGCTCATTTTCTCTCAAGTCTGTTTTTAACACATGGGTCAGGGAATCGGACAGAGAGACAGCTGCTCAAGCTTAGACTTACTTATAGCACATAGCATCGACAACTGTTGTTCCTTTACCATGCGTACAGACGTACAGGGATACACCCGCGCACTCATGACAATCTAATCATGTGCCAATCATTGACAGAGAGCAGAGAAGTGGAATGATAAGGCTGTAGTCTGGTTCAATTTCATAAATAGTTTGCAATTTGAAAAAAGATAACATATTCGCTGTCGTGCTGAGAGTTAGATGAGAAGATCGATACCATTGAAGCTATAGCCAGGGGCTAGTTAGCTTAGCGCTACATTAAGATTGGAGATTAGGGGAAACATTAGCCTTGCTCTGTCCAGAGGCAAGAAAATCATCCCAAAATCAAAAAAATAAAATATTCACAAATGGTGACTTCACATAACTTTTTTTGTTTTTTGATGAAGTCTGAAAGATATTCAGTTTACAATAATGGAAAAATAATGATTAGCAACAAATCTGACACATCAAAAGTTGTGTCACCTTTGTTTGAAAATAAATACTATTAGGATTATTCAAGGACAGAAAAACAACTATACATAGTTAGCAAAAAATATATAACATGTTCATTTGTGAGCTTTATTGTTACCTAATTGTGTTTCCAGTCTTAATGCTGAGCAAAGCCAACTGTACTCAGTAGCTTCATATCTAGTGTACAGACATGAGAGCGGTATTAATCTTCTGATTCAACTCTGGGTATGTCAAACTACTCCTTAAAACAAAAAGATACAGGGATATGTTATGGCCACAAGCTCTAAAAGTTTCAAATTAGCTTCTGACAAATCTATTTTTTCTTTCTGATAAACTGGCTGAATACCGTTAAAACAAGTCACTATCGTCAAGTCGTCAGCAACAATTATGGGAAAGACGCCAACCAGTTCTGCAAAATCACAGTTTCGTTATAGTTTGTCACTCTGTGGTTCACTACGGAACAAGCTCTGAGCAAGGATTAAATGCTGACCTCATCAAAAATGAATAAATAAAAAGCATTATGCAATCGCAACTTTATTGTTTCTGAATATTAAGCTCACACACACACACACACACTGTTTATATATTACACAGTGAGTACAGTATGTCTGTGTAGTACAGTATTGCATCTGTTTATATAAAAACAATTAAGAGAATAACGTGTGTGTGTGTTTTAGTGACCTGTGTGTCTTTCTGTTCTACAGAGTATAAGTATGTATGTATAGAAACAAAACTGAGGTATGAGATGCAGGATTTTGTCACCTTGACATAAGTCAGTCTTTTCATTCATACGGACACGTTTTTTGTTTTAATCAGCATGAATTTATGTTTGCAGTCACTTGTTTAGCAATGCTTTGGCAACAATCCATACTATGTCTCTCATCTGCTTCTCATTAGGGCTGAAACAGACCATTTTCATTATCTGTCAACTATTTTCATTATTGATTGATTAATCGTTTTCTCAATTAAATGCCCCCCAAAAAATGTCCTAAAGTCTGTACTGACTGTACTTTGGATAAAAAACTAAGAAATATTAAATGAATAGTTTTATAAAATAGAGTAAAAGCAGCAAATCTTCATGTGGAGAAGCTATAATCAAATAATGTTGGGCACTTCATTGATAAATCAATTGTGTAAATAGTTTAAGATACATTTTTTGTTGATTTACTGCCAATTAAGCTTATTGTCTTGATATTGTTTCTCCATTTTCTTCTCGCTGTGTCTTGTGGGAAATACAACTCAATAATGAAAAGCAGATTTACGGACTATGTATCAGCTCTCTGAGGCGGCAGTGGTGTACGGGGGTTGGGGGGGGTCAGTCTTGGGAAACTCTCTGCTATGTTTGCCATTTGACTCTACATCCTTTCCCTCAATTACACAAAAACTCTTGTATGTGTGCTTCCTCTTAAAGGGGCTCAAATCAGGTAGAAAAAGCAGAAGCTGTGTTCAGCTGTACTGTTATCTTCAGTTCTGTTCTCAGTTCTGTAGGATCATCAAAATTAAAAAAGAAAACTGTGTATGTAGCAAATTCTGAAGACACAATTCCGTAGGTCACAGAATTGTTGGAGCATGTGGACAAATAGATGAAAGTATTCATTGATTTATTTCCACAGCGCATAAGGAAATGACTTAGATTCAGATGCCAAGTGATAAATGATGCAACACAGGACAAATAGAGAGGAAATGTTTTCGATTATTGGCGCTCATTATATCTTTTTATATAAACCTGGATACAGGCCGATCTGAAAACAGAATGAAAAACAAAAATGAGGGCAGGATGTGGAAGAGGATGGTGCTGTAGAAAGCTACAGGTACAGAAACAGGAAATGAACTTGTGCTCTGTGCCCTCTCCTTGCAACAGCCAGGCTGTTTTACGTTAACTGTTTGGTGACAATTTGACCAGAGGGTGTTGAGAGTTAAATACAGGCTTGACAGGACTAAAAGCTAGACTGATAACAGATGACTGTAGAGCGCATGCCAAAACAGAAACACTAGGGAGAGACTTAAAGAAACGAAGAGTATGTAGGTCGATAAAGTGACTTCCTGTGGGTTCATTTTGCATGTATGCCATTATAATATTTCAGAGGTTTTGAGCAGAGAGGATGTGACTCTGTTAAACCATGATAGTACTAGTGAGTAAGTGAGTGAGAGAGTGAGTAAAGTGAGAGTGTGTTCATCAGGCAAACCTCTGCTTATCCTCTGTTTCTCCCCAGACAGAATCCCAGGAGTATCGATGATACTGATGCTCTCCAGGACGGGATTGGGCATCTGGGCACACATGAACCTGCCGAGAATATACAGTAATGAGAGAAGGGACAGTGTAGGGCACAGAGGGGAGAAAGGGAAAGTAAAAGAGAGTAGAAATAGAAAGAGGGGGTAGAGAGTATGAGGCATAGGGGGAGAGAGGGAGGGTGGGAGAAATGCAAAAAAACAGTTGAGTGATTATACATAAGCTTGGCATTAAACAGACATTATTGTGGAGTTTTCAGTGACAACCTTAGTGGAATACCATTGTTGGAAAGTCACACAGCTAGAACACAAAGTAGCAGAGGGTGGGAAGGAAAGGTTTGGGTTCAGGGAGCTGCCACCGGTTCATTTTAAGAAGTCCTTCAGGTTGTCCACATGTAGGCCTATATAATAGACAAACCGGACTTTAGCAAATTAGATGCCTGGTGTTTAATTTAACCTTGACACTAGGGCTGCAACTAACAGTGATTAACAGTAATACCATTTATAGTGAAGCATTTGGTTTGTAGAATTTCCTAAAGTCCAGGAGGATGTCTTAAAATTGCTTGCTTTGTCAAGAGTAAAATAATCTATGATATTCAGTTCAATCAGTTTGTAACATAAGACAAAGTAAAGCAGTACATTCTTAAATTTCAGAAACTGAAATTTGAAAAAGACCGAAGATTTAGAGTATTACCTGATTATCAAAAAAGTTCCCTATTAATTTGCTGTTGGTTGGCTAATTTATTAATTGATTAATAGTTTAGGCTCTAGTAATTCTTTTCTGTAAAAAACGTGCGACTACATGATTCAAATTTTCCAAACAGTGTGTGTGTGTGGGGGGGGGGGACTTGCATGTAGGAGGTAACCATTGATGTAGGAATGTTAGGGAAACACTGGTACAATACATTATAGGTTATGAATAGTCATTTCCAACGCAACATATTTCACTACACAATGGTCTCCTGTAAGCTGGGGTTTAAACTATAAAGGCAAGTGTTGCTCTCCAACAATAATCGAGCCAAGGCGCACACACACACACACATAAACACAGACAGATATACACACTATAAAGTATGAGAGGATGAGTGGTTTTGCCTAAACCCATGGTGTTCCACCCAAGACAAAGAAAGTGATTGTTAAGACACCAAACAGCTCTGAATACTACTTCTTGCTCTGCTGCCCTTTCAATCTGAACTGATACTCACAACATGAGCTCAGAGGCACCGGGTCATAAGACCGGGAGAACCATGCTTTTACATTCCTACTGCAACCACACTGAGGGCAGACACACACACACCACAAACCCTAACAGTGATCCACACCACACGTAGGGAGGTAAAAGGAAAATCCAAGGACAATGAACAAGTCAAAGAAATATGAGAGATGGGCTTCTCCCATAGAGATCCTATGCAAGCTATTACATTACAATAACAGTGGCTGCCAAAGATAACAAACATGCAGGTTTTTCCATTGCCTCCCATAGCTGATGGCGTATGATATCCAGTTGGAATTTTGGCTTAGGTTTTCCATTTAACTATCTGTCCCGACATTTTCCAGACAGAGCTAGAAGGGAAAAACGCACTATGAATTCAAACTGGAATTCTCAGAAACAGAGGACCCTACCAGGCACGGGGGCCCGGAGAGCCTTGAACTAGCTAAGATCCTTCACTGTTCAATTATGTCTCGCGAAAGTGAGAAACCCATCTTCTCTGTGAGGCTGTGGCCCTGGCATGAAGGCCTGGGTTAACACCTCTCATGTGATTGGGGGTCTGGCTCCAGCTTATGAAAGAGGGTCTTGCTCTCTTGCTCCACCTCCTGACCAATGACCTTCCCTCACAAACCCAACTTCCCGTAGAGATGAGGAAACTGGGCGGCTGCTGCTAGCACTTGGGACGTGCACAGGGAGTTTACAATTGTTTCATTTTTCCCTTTTCGCTTCCTCGAAAATCTTGTGTGTCTTGTGTCCGTTTGAATACATTATTTATAGATCATAGAAATCTATATCTACATGTGTGGTCTCATGTGTATTCGTTTGTTATGTGCCCTAGCTGAGTAAAGTGCAGAGTCAGTGTCCTGGAATAAAAGGCCATGTGCAGGACAGGACTGACCGGCACAGTGTCGGCCAGTGCGGAACTTAAACTGTGCTGACTCGGTTTTACTGACTAATGACTTACAGAGAGAACAAACACACTGAGGCCCTGACTGCGGTGGTATGTTGACTAGAAATAACCTAAAGCTTAAAAATATGCAGGTTTATCTGAAATTAATTTTACAGAAACATTTAGGATTTAGTACAAATCAATGCACATGCAGCAAGGAACACTGTGAAACCAGGCTGTTCAAAATAGAAATAATGGAAAATCAGTAAAACAATTGGCGAGCAAGTAGAGCAATCCAGCCACTAGCTTTTTGGTTCGCCAAATCCAAGAATAAAATGTAGGTGTGTGGATCACATGACTGATTTCTGTTTACTCTCTTCATAAATAACTGATTATATTGAGGAGTAAGTCCTATCTAAGGCCGGTAGTTAAGATAATCTGCAGGTTGGATGACTATGGTTAAAGAGCTACACGCTGAGCAAGGCCTTGAGTGCTCCTCTGACATGGCGTTTTCTCCTCCACCTTAAATTGGCAAATTGACACAATCTGATCCAAGATATCTATATCTATCTACTTCTATGAATAACACACATTCAGTCAATAAACAGTTGAAGGCCAATCCAAACACTTTTGGCCTCCTCAAAAGGAAAGTGGAAAACTGGCAGAGTCTGAGCCAAAGCAGCCAAGTTCCTAATGTTTGACTGGATCTGGTTCTTGACAGACTTTTAACCCTTTAAACTGTCAGTCTGCTCTGGGCTAGGTGCCATTACAACTGATTAATTATGCATTAGGCCTACACTTATACAGAGCTGTTCAAACAGGTCATGCACCTGCTGTTGTCATACAAACATTGTTATGTATGATCATGGGAACTTTCCCCAAACCAATGAAGGCCACTCAAGCCTGAATTTAAAGAGAGCCACAATTCCCATGATATCGCAGGCATGCGTCCAACAGTTGGACAAATGATGCTACACTGGTCAAGAGCCTTTGTTTATACACAATCTTATCTGGTTTCCTCTCAAGTCTGTAATAAACTCTAATGGGGTGAATCGTGGCCTGTGAGGTCCAACACCCTCCCACCCTTTTGAAATGTTATCTGAAATGCAATACTTCACTTTTCTGAGTTTGGTTGATGCTGTTTAGCAGAAATTTGCACTGATGCATGATAAAGCAAACTTCACAATTGAGGGAAGTGATCTGCAACCTCTGTCATCAATGTATTAATGTGTATCTGAATGAGTGAATATTGTCTTGTCATGTACACTACATGTGGTCAGAAGACTAGAAAATGAATTTACCAGCTCAATAGATCATAGGACATGGGCCTAACTGGGAAGGTGCCAACTTGAGTGTTTGTTAGTCATTTATGTATTATTTGTCTGGTTTTTCCTGTGCAGGGTGACACCACCACACTAGTCACTGAGAAGAGAAGGTATATACCCACATCCTCTACAGGAAGTGACACCATCAGCAATTGGATGTCAGCCATCTGATGTCATCACTCCCCCCCCCCCCCCCCACCCCCCTCCACAATAGATTGGATTAAGATGTTTTCACCAAACATCGTAACACTGGCTCTGACTCATAGTACACATGTTGTGCAGTCTCACCTTGCACTCTGCGTTCTCTCTCTATGTTCATTTGTTTCACTTTTATTTTGCTGTTTTGTATTATTTCCAAATGTTTGCCATTTCATCTTGTACTCATTAGTGAAAGCCCCAGCTGTGCAATACTTCATGCGAGTCATCAGAGTTTTTCCATGAGAACATTTTTACATCAGACTTTGACATCAGGCTGATACTAGGCCAAAGTGATTCATACAACTTTGGGAAGTGCTCTGGAGGTTTCCTTAGAACTTCCGGATCATCAAGCACGTGGATCAAACTCCATTGAGCTGAATGTGAAACACCTGCCGACTCAATGAAACCACAGTGCCAGAAGATAGACAGTCACACCAAATACCTTTAAACCTTTGTGATAAGATTCCATCTACACAGCAGTAGTGAATTAGGGAGTTGACTTGTCGGCTTCTATTGATGAAGTAACACTTATATGACCAAGGGGTTCGAAACGTATAGCACCTACATCTGAGGGCAGTACAAGGTCATCTCACTGCCTAGCAACACTCAACTATTTCTCTGTTCAAGGGGCCAGACTTGGACATTGGGAGAAAAAGATCCGTCACCAGTGGCTCTGCCAGGTGCTTTCAGTAAGAGGCGTCTGAAGAAGGGCAAGGTGCATGTCAACTGGCAGGACTTGATCCAGAGTGAAAGGACTTCCTTGTCAATGGGATCAGGTGTTGGAAAGCACCTTCCTGCCATTTGCTTTGCCATACACAGAGTGGCACTTCCACCTAGCTATTGACACTAAACACCCGCATTTGGGATGTTAATGAAAGAGGAAATCTCTCACACCGTCTGCTGGGAACATTGTGAAACAGAACACTACGCATTTACCTGTGTGGAGGTACATGTATGGACACGTAAGGGGGGCATTTAAACCACGGGTGGTGAGCTGTTTTGACCTGGCTCTTAACACACAGCTGTATTTTACATTTAATGACATTGACCTAACATTAATTTCAATCACACACTAATAAGTAACTGTAGGGCTCTACATGCTCAGGGTCTATAATCCTAGTGTATTAGTTACATTTTTTACATCGCTCAGTGTAAGCTCCTCAATGGGGTCCGGCTTTAACGTTACCTGTTCAGAAACGCGTTGCCAAAGGCGTTGAGTTTGCGGAAGGGCTTCTTGGGGTCAACCACCAGCGCGTTACCCGGGATCACACCGTCCTGTTCGCCGTGCATCACCGCGATGAACGAGTCCGTTGTCGGCTCAGGGCCAATCCGCATACCGGGGAAGTCCTGCTCCATGAGGTGCCGGATGAAGGTAGTCTTCCCGGTGGAGTACTGACCCACCAACAGCACCATGGGTTTGTTGTCGAAGTCGGCATCCTCGAGCGCAGGGGAGTGGAAGTCGTGGAACCGATACGTGTCCTCCAGAGGGAACAGCTTGGTCCGGTAGAGCCGCCGCAGCCCCTCCGACACGTTCTGAAACAGCTCCGGGTCCTTCTTCAAGTTCTTTCTGAACATGATGGCTGATTTCTGCCCTTCGTTGACACAGCCGTGTCCGTCTCCCGTTGGATAATTATCTGGTTAGGTGGTGGTGGAGCTCTCTCTCTCACAGCTCAAAAGAGTAGCTGCCTGCTGGAATGAAGCTACGGCTGGGCGAGGTCTTGGAAGTTTTTTGTCCCCACCCTCCTCTTTGCTAGCTCACCAGTCATTCAGGGAGGACCCTATTTCAGCTGACGTTGGCTCACGTAAGACAGGCAACTACACTCTACAATAAATGTGTAGCTGTATGAAGCCAGGTGTCGTCTAATACAACAGAACTGTGACCGTACAACCTTGATAACTCCGATTAGCAGTTGGCTAACTGGCTTAGCAACCGGCTGTCAGTCAGTGAACCCCTCTGAAGAAGGCTGGTACGCAGATAGCGGAAGTACATGTATTTCACAATAAAAGCGTCAACGATGCCCGTTAGTCCAGTGTCCACTAATGTAGGTTTGTGCTCACAACCTTCCACAAGTTGTCAGTTGTGTCTTTATTTACAATATTTCTCACATCCAAAGGGTCACAATTATACTTTTTTCAGTTTGGGAGTTATTGCCTTCAGCTGCAAAAAGGCTTATAGTCTTTTGTTTTGTGGGTATCAACACAATCAAGCCACATGAATTTGCCTATTAGTAGGAAAAGTATTTCTGTATAAATGTATAGTTTTTTCCCAAACATGCTCTCACAAATACTTTTTCCCACTCTGAAATTGAGAATATTGTTTTATAATTATATAAATAATATAGTATTAATAATAATAATTAGTATTATTGTTATTATTATAACAAATAATAATATATATTCAAATAGCACAACCCATGCATAAAAGGCAGCACAAATTCTTAACATTAAATATGTTGCCATTGTTTCAGTATGACAGCATTTCATATGAATATATAATATATCAACATATGTTAAGTTTGATATACTATGTCTTGACCTTTGGACACTCAAATGAAAGCATGCATTCATCCATATCAGTAAAAGTAGCTTTTTTTCACTTTGAACAAGTAATGGTGGTTTCATATTTGTATCCATTGGGCCATCATTTCAAATGGTTATATCTAATAGCATTCAGATAGTCACAACTAAATGTATTTTCTATTCTTTTTCTCAGACTCTGTGATGTGTTTTTTTCTACTATTTTCAGTTTTATGATTATTTTTTAATTTAGTGTCCAAACTATTTTTAGTCTGACTTTGATCTGTTTATTTGTGTTACAGGCTTGGAATAAAGCTCTGCAATTGAATTGTTATAATTAATTAATTATAATTAAGCATTAATTAATTAAAATCTCAACCAAAACAATCCTCTCATCATATCACTCTTAACACTGAAACTGTAAAGATGGTTATATTCTGGTCTCCTATGCTATTATGTGAATAAAACAGACTTTTATGTTTAAATTGTTAGGTTTACATGTGATATGTTTTGACATAAAGAGATACAATACCATATGTTTTTATTTGACTTGCTTCTGGTATACTATTGTCAGCGTCTTGCATTACTTTAAAATATATTTTAAATATATATTATAACATTGAAACTGAAAAGATAATTTATACTTTTGGGTGTTGTTATGTCAGTATGAAAATATTTTATGTTCCATTTGGTATCAAATACACACACACACACACACAATATACAGTAAAGCTAAAGCGAGGTGTCTATGTAATCTATATGTTTTCTCTGTACAAACAGAACAATAAAGAAACAATTACACAGGATTTAAAAGATCAGTTGAATTTTATTGAAAAGAGCAACCTGAACAGAAATAAGTGTAAAAATGGCACATATTGTAAAAGCAGCAAAAAGAAGGCATTGCTGTACACAAGTTAATTTTGAAATTCAACCGTGTAAACTGCATGTTACAGAGATTCCCGATGACGAGAGGTGTCCCACCACAGATAACAGCAGCTCCACTGGAAGCCAGAGTTGTTCCATATGGAGATGCTGTTACAGCTGGTGAGACCCACAGAAACAGCACAGCTGGCAGCGCGTGCAGACCATGAGAATGTGGTGGTGGAAATAGATGGAGGTTACACCAAGTGTTTGTAAAAAACGTGTCAATGTTTCTCTTGCCTTTAATGTGTATGTGTATGTGAGTGTGTGTGTGTGTGTGTGTGTGTGTGTGTGTGTGTGTGTGTGTGTGTGTGTGTGTGTGTGTGTGTGTGTGTGTGTGTGTTGTTCAGGTCCAAAATCAAAGGATTATTGTACCTACAAGCTGCCAACAATGTTTTCATAATCCTACACATTTGAACTGCATGTGGTAAAAGTTCCACACGTGGAATAATTCTGCCCTCTTCTGGTTGGACCTCATTAAATCAAATCATTTTACTGCATTTTTATCTGAGCCATCATGGGATAACACCACCCACACCTGTTAAAAGGAATATTATACACCATAATCTTACATCTCCTGATCTTGGTTTTTACTGCTTCTAAGAAACATGTTACTCTTATGACTCCAATAAAATGCGGGTCATTCACTCAATGAAAGTGTGATTTGAGTCAGGAGGAAGACTTTAGACCATGACAAATTAATATTTTACACACAGGTATTGATATGGCTCGAATTCAAGTAGTAAACATGAGTGTGTATCATGTCCTTTTGTACACCGCATTTCCTATAGTTTACCAGTATCTGTCTTAACTTATCCCGACTGATCATTGACCCTTAACCCTCTCCTTCAGTGAAAAACAGGGCCATAAAGCAATTTTAAGAGTAGATGGAAGAGACCCTTATCCCTGTTGTCACCTTCAACTTTGCCCACTCAGCTATGTATATATATTATACTAGATAATTCCACTGTGAACGTTTTAATTGTGCATTCTGAAAATCTGTGTTATGAATCTCAGCACTTAAATTAACAATGAGTAAGTCTGGACGGAGAGTTTCATCTGGTCAGAATCGTGACAGGAAATCAAGTTTTAGAACATTTTAAACAAGCCTTACGTATGTGATGCAGGGTTACTCAACACTAAAGACCCTTTGGACTAGAGTAAGGATAACTATATCTACAGAGATACCTTTCTATCCTAAACACATTCAAGGTTTCCATTGTAAACAGTTGTTATGGTTAATGTACATATATAACAAATAGACCCACTCTGTTAGAGAAATTAAATATTAAACATTCTAAAAAACTTAAGAATGATTGCATGTGTTTTTGTTGGTAACCAATACTTCTATCAGGAAGCATTTGGAGTTCAATTCAGTTTTCAGTGATTATATATATATATATATATTCTTTTCTTTTTTTTTTCCAGATATGTCTCTATAGCTATTTTACATTACATTACATTTCATTTAGCTGACGCTTTTATCCAAAGCGACTTACATGATATACAGTAGACCGTAGACACAGCAACGGTGAGCAATGAGGGTTAAGTGTCTTGCTCAAGGACACAGCGACACAGACTGCCGGAGCCGGGGATCGAACCACCGACCCTCTGATTGTAAGACCGACTTGCTAACCACTGAGCCACAGTCGCCCCTATTTCACCAAAAGAGACGACCAAGACTGTTAGCTGGATGATCTGTGATTTACATTTTACTGATCAAGAACAATGAATGCACTTCCAGTGACAGGTTGCTCAAGTTGCTTGCAGAGTTGATGCACAGTTGATATCTAATCAATACAAAATTACATGATAGTTTGGTGTAAATGGAAACTGTAGCTATCTTTGTCCCATAATGTGCTCCATCCAGTGACAAATATGCAGTATGATGAAAAAACAGTCTCTTTGAATACAAAAGTTCAGTTAAACAGCGACTGTCACTCAGTGGTTAGCAAGTCTGTCTTTTTTGATCAGAGGGTCGGTGGTTCAAACCCCAGCTCAGCCAGTCGTTGTGTCCTTGAGCAAGATACTTAACCCTAATTGCTCACCATTGCTGTGTCTATGGTCTACTGTATATCATGTAAGTCGCTTTGGATAAAAGCGTCAGCTAAATGAAATGTAATAATGTAATGTTAAATATACATACAAAGTTCATACTCACCAAGTCATAACTGCAAATGACACCATTCAGAGAGAGAAGTCAGAAAAGTGGAAAAAAAGTGTGAGGGCAAACAAATAAACGGAGAGAAAACACTTAGTAGGTGAGCTTTTGAACGATGAGAAAAGACCGATAGAAGCAAGCAGGCGGAGGCAGAAGTCTGTCTCGAAGTAATGGCAGACTCGTCAATGAGGGCTGCTTAAGACTGCGTGGGGGAGAGAAGAAATTAATCATTACACTCACTGTAAATATGTAACAGACTCAACCTTCCCATATAAGTCAGCAAATTGCATTCTGTTTGAACAGCCACAGACAAGAGGATGGGACGAAACAAGATGGAGAGCAGCCAATAAGAGACACCATCAGGCCCTTAAGCACTTCAATGGGCCTCCTCACCCTAAGGCCTCTTCATTCACTGTTTGCTTCCGGCCTCTGCTTTCATATTATCCAAAAACTACATCGATATCTGGTCTACCTCATGTGTAGCAGACAAAATTATCATGAATGAATTGATTAAATAAAATAAATGAAGAGACAATTAATCACAGCTGATGAACCCAATAAGCATACATCAAGCTTAGCTTGGCTGCTTTTCTTTCTTTCTAGAGTAAACAAAGAACATGTTGAGCTTTTTTTTACATTGTTGACATAACTTAGACTGAAGTTTTCTTGGAAATCTATACAAACTGTATCCATAGCAGTGGTGTTATTAGAGCCAGTAGGTTTATTTTAACATTCTGGTTGTAAATACCTGTATGTGTTGAAAAACGCATATAAAGACAGTTTCAAGTGCACTGGACTTTGAAGATGATGATATACATAAAGACAATAATTCTGAGTCACTTGCTGTCATAAAACAATGTGCTTTCTCTTCTTTGTAAACAAACATGTCTTTTCCAGTAGCCTTCACCAACTAACATAATGAATACATAGGGTAGAAACCTACTTTTTTTACCCATTCTCATCACCTACCCATGTATTACCCAGACAAGCAAGTACATTGAACACATATGTATGCAACTTGTGAGAAAAGAAACTGAAAGGGGGTTCCAGTTTGTTCTGGTTTTGCATACAATTGTAAAGGCAATACAATTGTACTTTTCCAGATTATTTCAATTCAATGGTGCTTTAGCTTCTACTCTATAGTTCGGTTAGAATTATACTGTACATTTTCATAGGTTTGGCTAAGCAGCAGGACATTCAGCATTCAGTGATTCAGATCTCAACTATCAAAACTGCTCACTTGCATTCTTGCATTTATAATAATGTGAAATACATAATAATAGCATAACACTGAAACCCAGCATTTTTAATTCAGGATTTTCACCCTGTGTTACCTTTGGACTATTTTCACCACTAACTAATTCAATAATTCGTAGTACAGCATTTATATCCAATAAACTGGTTACAAATATTAGTTTTCACAAAGACTATCTGACTCTTGTCGAGTAGCAATATTATTGATTCATATTTGATGTCAGATACATTATCATGCGTAAACACTGTAAGCATAATATATGTACATGTCTGAAATAGTCCCAGAACACATTACATTCTTTTTCGCTTTTCTCATGCGGTCCAGTTTGATCTATGTGGGCTCCCGTACTGCTGAAGCGCTGTTGACTGATGTGTGAGTAGCTAACTAACGTTGTCTTCATGAATATATTAGCTTATATTGCCTCTGTAGAAAATACAATTAAGCGTATCTGTACCTTTACGTGTTACTTACAAACAAACATTAATGGCTGAAGTGACGGAGAGCTTGTGAGAGTTCCTGGTCGTTTTTAATCGAGCTATCCAGCGAGGCTTCTCGGCTCGCTTTAGCGATCTGAACGTTAGCCACCTTGATGCTAATTGTAGCACTCAGCAAAACGGCACATTAACGATCGATTCATCAACTTCCATTTGGACACGTTGTTACTCTGCTGCGGTTTGCTGCTAATAAAGAGTAAGTTACAGGACAAATGAAACTTGACTAGCTCGCTAAATACTTTTCTTTAGCTCAGTCCTGTGTGAAGGAGCTACATTAACGTCACCATTGTATGTAGAATACAACACTATGTGAACACATTATAAACTTTCCTTGACGTCACAGTACTTGTTTAACGTTACTCCGTTTATCATAGGCTTATTATGCCTATCTAATATAACTATTGGTGTGTGTACAATGTGTTTCAGGTCAAGATGGCAGAGCTAACGACACTCGAGAGCCTGCTGGAGATGGGCTTTGATAGAAACAGAGCGTGAGTGACACCAAATATCAAAATACATCCTGGTTCATGTACTTCCAAAGAAGTGAAAGTAAAACTGTGTATCAGTAGAGTGAACCTGTCTGTCCTTAATCTCGTGTTTTCAGGGAAAAGGCGGTGGCCAACACAGGGAACCAGGGTATAGAACAAGCCATGGACTGGTGAGACACACACACACACACACACACACACACACACACACACACACACACACGCACACACACACGCACACACACACGCACACACTAGTGTTAAAATGACTGGATGGACACGGCCCTCTGTCATCACTGAAAGTCACACAATAGGTCTCTCTTCGAAAACCTAGCTGTGCTCCTGATTCCTGATAATTTGACTTTTCGTCATGAACAAAGCAACCAGCCCTCATCTTTCCTGTGTGATGTGCTTTCCTCAGGTTGATGGAACATGAGAACGACCCAGACATTGATGAGCCCTATGTGCCGCCTGTGGGGAATGTCCTGGGAGGAGAAGCAGACAGCCAGTCCACCACAGAACAACCGTCACTAGCAGACACCGCTGAAGGTCGGGGCAATGGAAGCACGATAGATGCCACCATAAAAGCCATCTAGGATGTCCATTATGACAATATTATTTCATTCAAACAATTAGACAAAAACAGACATATCCTATCACCATAAACATATATATTTTATTGTTCTAAAATATATATATATATATATATACAACATGATACATATTGATATTCTGATATCTGATTTTATTCATATGGCTCACTCTTATAGTCACCGTCTATAAACAAGGTATAAACTCCAAATTAGTTTAAGTATATTAAGTGGGTGTCACTGTTAATTTACACTGAACATGATGTGATATCAGTTGGTTAGTTGCTGGATATCTTCCATTTGAGTATTGTTTTGTTTCCGTTTTTACTTTCTCTTCCTTGTGACATCACCTCCACTAAGGAGATTTAATTGGTCCATTCACTTTGTTAGTTTTCTTTGGTCTTTTATGGTGGATGTTTTCTTTGTCCTCACAAAGGGTTTAAGCATTGTGGTGTGTAGGTTAGGTTCACCTTTTATGTCAGCAATCATTTTTGCTATGAATTTTGGTTCACAGTAAGATATTTCAACACAATACATATCTCTTTCTCATGTGCATTTGTTTTTGGCTTTAGGGACAGTAGGTGGAGAAGGCAGCTTCGATGGTGATGACACAAGTGCAAGGATGCCAATGTCGGAGGAGGAGAAACTTGAGCAAGTTAGAAGGTCAGAGGTCACGCTATTGATACAATTCCTGCAGTACTATATGTCTAACTCACAGCGTCTTTGTACATTACAAGTTACTTTACTACACTTAAATGGTACTTTATCTCACTTGAAATAACAAAGGCAAATATCTGTGTCTTTCTCTGTTTCAGGCTAGAGGAGCTGATGCGGGTGAAGCAGGCGGAGAGGCGAGAGCGGGAGCGGGCAGAAGAGTTGGAGCGAGAGAAGCAGCGGAGGAGAGACGGGCAAGAGCTGCAGCAGATTCGCCAAAAGCTGCAGGATGATGATATGAAAAAGCTTTCTGATCAGCGCATGAAAGAAAAGATGGAGGACAAACTGGCAAGGTAAGGTATTCATTATAAGATGGTATCATTTGTACTATTTATGGACCAAATTGCCATGTCTTATCAGAGACAGAGATTAAATAATGCCGTACCTAAACATCCAAAGATGTTTCCACTCTGCATATTTTCAAAACATTTACTTGACTTCCCTCTGAAGATAAGAAAGGGAAAGGGAATTACTAAATGCAATGTTATCTCTGCCTCATTCTGTATGAATAAAAAAATAGTGGATGTATCACAATGGCTGAATTCAACTTCAAAAGCAGCTACTTGGTTGAATGCCGTCTTCCTCCTCCATGAAATGAACAATGGGTGGAAATAATAGAATCAAGGAAAGTTAAGGAGGGAAACCCACGGCACAGTAGAAGATAAGAAATTCATAAGCTAAGCCCTGGAATGAGTGACAAATTTACATGCACTTCAACAGACATGTTACCTTTTAAGTCGGCAATCTGTACAACTGTCGAAGTAAGAAAACTATTTACCTTCTTCATTCTTTGTGTTGCCTGTCTTTATTCCTGTCAGGCAAAGAGTTAAAGACAAGATTGCACGAGACAGAGAGGAGAGAGCACAAAAGGTAACTCAGTCAATGTTCGAGTCATTTGTTCTATTTCAGTTCTCCTTTTTTCCTGTCACTTCCTATTTCTTCCCTTTACCACGCCTATTGGAACCAATAACAAATTCTTAATGTTTCTTTCCTTGTTTAGTTTGGAGGCGGTGGACCCCCGAGCACCGCAGCATCATCTCAACCTGCCCAGCCCAGCCCCTCGTCACCCACCAGTCACGGCCCTCCACCCACTAAGAAGGAGTATGATGAGTCCAGGATACAGGTACAGCCTTCAGTCACAATAGAATGATGAATGCACACATTTCTCTCTACACCACTGAAGGGCACACACAAACAAATAAATCTCACTGGAAAAGCAATCAATTTAAACACAAAACAGATAATCAGGAACCATAACTAGTTTACTTTCAATGTGAGACATTCATTTAATTTCAAAAATATTTTTCTTATTTTAATGTTACACATTTCTTTGGCATGAAATGGTCAAATGGAAAGAAGAAAAAACTCCCTTATCCATGCCAACTTTTCTCCCGTGCTCTTCGGTAAAGGTACGTCTGCTGGACGGCTCGACCATCACGGCAGTCTTCAAGGCCCAGGAGCCGCTGGCGGCAGTGCGCGTCTATGTGCAGGTAAACGGCAATACACCTGAGGGTCAAGACTTCACGCTGCTGTCACCCTACCCCCGCCACGTCTACACCGAACTGGACATGGAGAAGCCCCTCAAAGAACTGGGTGAGTGCTGGAACTACATTTGAATATAGAGCACATTCCCTGTAATAGTCATTATTTAACTTATCAGGGTTTGTGGTTTAGCTTCCGTGTGGACCTAAAACTGATACTTAAACTGTGTCTGACCTTATTTTGTGACTTTCCTTGCCGCTTTTAGGTTTGGTGCCTTCAGCTGTGCTGGTTGTTGCCAAAAAGTAAGATCAGGAGGATCTGCTCCATGAGCCTACCTCACCACTTCCACTGCATCAACACAAGAGACACCAGAAACAGATTGAACCAGGAACAGAGCCACCACCGCTTTAGTATCACTCAACAAGTCAGCTAACTGAACTAAAGCAGAGAGATGTAGCTCGAGGCTGCGTTAAGATTGTTTCTATCTACTCTTAAGAAGTTTACCGCGATAACAGTTTGGTTATCTCACTGAAGGAATGATGCCCTTTGCCAATCTGGGCTTGATATAGATTTTTTTTTTGTGTGCAGTGAGATGGACAGTGACTTTTACTTACTCAAGAACAAAGTGAAGATAGCTGGCTTCTGATGGATACTGCTTCATGGTCTCGACAACACATTTATCAAAATGATTTAAAACAGAATTGTTTAATTTTAACCTGATCTTTACAACGCAAAGTACCACACAAGACCTACGACAAGGCCTTCAATTTAATCTGCACGATCTTCCTGATTTTGTGACATTCTACTTTGCCAGTTTTTTTATAAGTTAAAATATATTGATGACAGTTATGTCTGCATAATCACCAAGAATATACTTAAAATAAAGCTGACTTGGAAAATCATGGACTGAATTTTCTGATCATTTTTGTAACCTTCCTTAAATAAGTTTGTCAAAGAATAGCATAAGATCAAAACCAACAAATGTAATTGATTCTGTACTCTGATATTATGCATCTTATTCAATCAGCCACACGATTGCATGTCCCTTCATTACCATGATGCTGTAAATACTCACTAGAGCGCCACAACTATGGCTTCAATAAAGTCCACAAATTAAATATTTACTCTAAGTAAAACATACAAATCCCAGCTGTTTTAGGAAATTAGTTTGCATTTAAAAAAGCTGTATATTTTGACCTAATAAGCTTCCACAAGAACAAGTGGGCTAAAGAGACAGATCGAATGTTGTAGTCTTTTCATGTGATTATTTGACAGTAAGAACTAGAACATCAGCAGCTTTAACTTTGAACAGATGTCATCGCCACATACAACTTCAGACACTTGAACAAGGTGGTGAGGTTTTGCAGCGGACATATTAAACTGAATTCTCATGTGATCTGGTTAGCTTTAGGCATTTCATTGAACCACGCAAAACTGGAATGGTCCAACACGCATCTGCAGTACACTGGCTTCGGACAGCCCCCAGATTTTAACTAGTGGACTAAAACTCCATGACATACAAAATAAGACGCAAGATGTAAATTGGGGTTTTTCACGATGACAGTTTGATATGTCATAGTAGGAAAAGTAAATGAATGATGGCTGCTTTATGGCTTACTGGGACACTTGAATAGAACAGATGTTAGTAACACATGAGTTTTACCTGACAAGTGAAGATGTCTGCTGTTATAAAAGCCTAGTGAAATATTCCACAAACCGGTTTCAGAGGATATCGTCTCACTTTAATAGTCTCATTATCAAGCTAATGGACAAAATAAATATATACACACACATTTCTTCATCAGCACCTGAAACGTCCGTGTGTCAGTGGACTGTTGCCAATGATCCTGGAGGAAGAACATTTGAGTGCTCGCCCCATTTGGATGTGAATTAAATTGCTTTTGGCTGACGGCACATCAATGATTCGAGAGCTTTGATATAAAAGGGAACAAGTAGAGCCTGTTCCTTCCTTCGCTTTCAGACTATTGAGATGAAGATTGCAGCCTCTTAAACCTGCTGGCTGTGACTTCACATCACAAATTGATTTTGTGAAATAGATTTTCCACTAACATGACACGAGCCATGCACTGATGTTCAGAATACTCTTTCCCAACTTTTTAGAAAACGCTGCTGTAGATACGAGAAGCAAGAGTGCAACGGTTCATTTTTCACTCGTTTTGGAAGTGCAAGTAAACAGACACATGACACACACAGTTCAGTTGCAACACTATAAAACACCTTTATATACATTAGAAAAAACAACAAATATCCTACTCTGGAATGGTACAAAATGTCAATCATACATCACCTGTGAAGTTGGATAAACTGGATGAGTTTAAAACGGGCGCGAAGGGCTTGCAAACAAATACAAAAATAGCTCTGATTAAAATGGAGAGACACTGATGCAGAGAGAATAGGAGTGGATTCCTTTCATCGTCTTTCCACTTGTCCCCCAACACTGAAATGACACAACATGCTAAAAGAGCTCAAATCCTGACCCTTATTTAATCACATCCAGGACAGTGAGGAACTCAGAGGAAGGACGGGGAGGAGAGGATGCTGGGATATTATTTTAGCAGGTGGACCGGCAGGACTGGGTGGTTCAGTTTGTCCAGCTGAGTCATCCCGGGTCAAAAGCATTTACTGTGGCTTTTTGGTGTCACAGTCACTTAGCTGGGAGGATAGTAGCCTTGGTTGTAGTTCCAGGTGTTTTGGTAACCGTAGCTGCCGTAGCTGCCGTACTGCGGTTGCTGGAAAACAATCACAACAAACAATAAGTATTGCCTTATTGTAGAAGTAAAATGCCACACCGGCGAGTAAATCTAGCAACTCACTTGACAGATTGGGCAAGAGATGAATAAATACAATAACTAAATCATTTCCCCCCAGAGCTGATGATGGAGTATCCCAGGAGTGAGCCCTCTCACTTCCTTCTCATCTCTGTTGAGAGTTTAACAAGTGGAGCACCGATTGGGAACTCTCGAGAAAATGGTGGCGGGTATAGACAAACTGCTCCCAAACTATTCATATGACAGCAAAATATTTAGTTTGTGCCAATACATAGTATGTCGGATAAAATAATCAAAAAGTACCAGGATGCCAGCATTCTTTTCTGGCTATTCGGACCCAAAATCCTCTGCACATCAGATATATGAGCAAGAGGGTCAAAGTTCAACATGTAATCTAATGACAAAGTAGTATGCCCCAATTGTAAGCAAATTGCATGCAATAATGCATACTTTGTAAGGGCAGCTGTAGTGTAGGAACCCGTGAACATTTTAAATCCTGGAAACAGGAGATTAATCGGGTGGTGTGAGATGTTGGCTAAACTCCAGATTAATTTAATTAAATAAATGTTAAACATGACAATGACGTTTGAAAATTGGCTTAGGGAATTGTATTTCTGGTCTGGCAAGTGAAAAGAAACATTAATATTGAACCCTGAAACCGGTAATAGGTAACTGCACCTTAACCCGACTATAGAGTCTGTTTACTTGCAGTTCAAAACAAGGCAAGGCAGTTTTATTTATGAAGCACATTTCATACACAAAGGTAGGTTCAAGGTGCTGGACAAATACGTTAAAACAATACAAAGTTATGACTACATTTTAAAAACATTTAATTAAAAACAATAAGGTTTTCAAGCCTGGATTTCAAACCAAAAGCCACTTCTTTGTTGAGACTTTGCCCTGGATGCCACAGCAGTCACTCCCCGGTGATGCAAGAGGTCTCGCAGGGTTACATTGCTCGAGCAAGTCATATTTAGGCCCAAGTAGAGATTTATAAATATGTAATACAACTTTAAAATCAATTATTTGGCTTTCCGGTAAACCAGTTAAGATTTAAGAACTGGGGTGATGTGGGTTGTCCTTTTGTGCGTCAAACAACTTTCTTTAGGTCAGTCAAGCCATATTTGTTCATTTACAGATTTCCCTGAATAGTTTGCCATCCACACCATGTGTTATAAGCTCAATCTGACCTGGTACCAGCTGCTGTATCCCCCGTAGTTGGCCTGTGAGCTGGTGTCGGCGCCCATCACGGGAGGAGGGGGCGTCGTGATGGGGACATGCGGCATGGTAGGTGGGTCTTGTGCAGACACAGCAACAGCTGAGCCGTCGTCGCTTTTGCTCAGCTTCTCAGAGTCCTCATCCCTAAAAAATGTTTTATTATTACTAATGATTTCAATGGAGATCTTTTTTACGCAGCAAAAAAGAAAACAATCTTATCCGCAGACTCCTAATCGTATTTGTCTTAAAACTATTCGACCAGTTGGGTGAGATGAATCATCAATAAGGCCGATGACATGAATATCAATAACCTGATCTGTTTTTCCACTGCTGGTCTATTTCCTTTTGCTTGTTTTAAGAAGATTGATTCTAGGACTCAATAATAAACAAAAGGTCTTGTTAAAATAGAGAAAGAAAAGTTGCTCTTTAAAATAAAAGCATGCATAATGTTAAATCGTCAATACTGAAGTTACAAAGCTAACTTTATGTTTATATATTAAAATCTCATCCATGAGCTGCAACCATGTTATTTTTCCAAACGTTAACTTACAATTTAAATGAAACATTGTGGATTAAGACACCACTCCAACATGAAACAGGAACAAATAAACAATATTTATGACACTCACACAATGTGATATTTTATGTTCAACATGACCAGCTGCAACTGCGAGAGAAATGTTTTGAATTTGATTGACTTTACCCGTTCTCTGCTCCCCTCTTCGTTCCACCGAGCTCATTGAGCAGCTTCTGGTGCTCCTCATAGACAGACAGCACACTGCAGAGGACACATAGACAATGAGGAACTACTATCAGGACCAAGACCACGAATGTGGTCATCAGGGTTTACCGAAGACCTGTGGCGAACTCTGACCTCTGGATAGAGTTGCTGTAGTCTTCCACAAACTGCAGACGTCTCTGGGAGAAGAGGATCTTGGTGTGTGGGGCGAGGGGAGCTGCCAAGGCTCGCGTCACACACTCCTGCACCGCCTCCGCTGAGGGGTCCCCCGACACCTCCAGCTCCAACAGGTTCAGATGCAGCTTATCGTTATCCTGAGAGGGGGGGGGGGGGGGGGGGGACGACGACACAGAAACTTATTGTTAAATCAGACCGTTAAAGAACTTGATCAGCATGTTGAGCCACCAATAAGCAAAGCTTACTGAGGCTTATTGTTTTGTGTTAGGATGAGAGAAGATTGACCAAAAGCCTGCGATACTGGTTGAAATGTGTGTGGGTGCTAATTTTCTCACCGGACTTATCTCCAGCGCCTCCTGTAAAACTCTGCGGGCTCTGCTGGGGCTCCTGCTCAGCTTCAGCAGCAGACGAGCCAGCTTGATGGAATAAAAAGCGTGTAACGTGGGCTTCTCTTTGGATTCATCCACCGCCTCACGCAGCAAGGTCTCTGATTGGTCCACGTTGCCCGCTCGCCTCTCTAAAGCTGCCCTGCGAAGACGGACCACCGCCAACCCTGGTAGCGTTTTCTCCAGAGCCACAAGCACTCGTCGGGCCTCGGTTAAGTCACCTGATGGAAAAGATGAATGCAGTTTCTTTTTATAAAATCAGTGTTACAAAAGTCTAATGAGGAAGGGATCACATTCAAAATGTTTGCTTGATTTAGAGACTACACAGAGTGTTAGTGAGTAACACTCCATTGGGCACCTTAATGTGTTAGAATTATGAAAAGGGCATTAGAGAGCTTAGGGGTCCCAAATGAAATAACTTTATAATAGTATATATTCAGTTCAAGACAAAGATGTTAAACCCTGTCAAGTACAGCTTCTAATCAAGTGAAATAATTAAAAATAACCTTAATGTTTGTCTGTTTGACCCCATTAGTTTCCTACACATGTCTTATTACAACACTTAGTTTGCAGTTTTACCTTGACTGAAATTCACAGAATCTTTAATTAATTACATCACAAAGTATCTGTAAATGAATAGTCCTGCATACTGGAAAGGTTAAGACTGACTTAAGGCATTTAACATTTAATAGAAAACTGAATAAAGCTGCGTGTGTACAGTGTGTTCATGTTTGTCGTACCGTGCCTCTCCTCGAACGTGGCCCACTGCATGTGGATGTTGGGTTTGTACGCCAGGTGGATCTCACAGGCTCGTTTGAAAATGGCCCGGGCCTCGTCCATATTCTGCGACTCCAGGTACTGATTGTACTGGACAACATATATACGAGAACATGTTATACAGAGTTCTCATACATACATACATACATACATACAGAGAGAGAGCTAAATGCATCAGTGATCACCAGTGTATGCCCTTTGTGTGTTTTTTTTTTACTAAATACGACTCACACAAACACACTTTTATTCCTCACCCTGATCCAGAACTCCTCATACAGAGCGCAGGCGATCAGACAACGCTCGAAGAGGATGCGAACCCTGTGGTCATCATGGGCCACCGCAGCATCCTCCGATCCCTCCTGAGGCTGGGCTGTGACCTCCGACTCGGCCGTGGATGTCTGCTCTGGATCTGGAAGGAGAAAATGGCGTAAAAACTGAGAACGCTTTCAGATGTTAACACAGATTTGTAGACGTGATGAGACAGGTGACAGCTGACCTTGTTGGGGGTCTTGTGGGTCCTGCGGGACTTGTGGGTCCTGTTGGACTTGCGGGTCTTTGGTGTCCTTGTTCAGCTGAGCAATCTCCCAGTCCAGGTAGGAGTGCCAGGCCCGCAGCTGGAGGCGATCCAGTGGCTTGACATGGAAGTAAGGACGTTTGATCTACAGGCCAGAGATAAGTAAATCAGCAAGTGATGAAAGTGTGTAACCAGTTCAATAAATGTAAATAAAAGGGCAATAGAATATTTACCAGAATTCTAAATATTTTGCTGTAAAACCACAAACATTAAAAGATAAAAAATAATAATAATACTATTTGGTCGTGACCATTTTGGGATTCAGTTTTCAGAAAGATCTCAATATTTAACCTCAATAAATATTTTAAACCCACTCAAATGTTAAACACGTCAACTATTGAAAGGTGGCATTAACTTACCTATTGTTTGAGCCAAGAGTTTTGGATCTAATTATATATGTTTAGAATTTCGACAGCGTTCTATATGTATAACATTGTATCAAACATTGGAATATTTAACTAAATTAAAACGCATCAAATAAATTAAGTTTTTTCTACCACTACTAAAACTCATCATAAGCATCAAAAGTATTACATGTGTTAATAAGTGTTTGGAAAATATGTTTATTGTCAAGCCTTGCTTTTGAGTTTCAAAAAAGTAGCGAGGGAAGAAAATCACAAAAAGATGGAAAAAGTATTTAATGAACAGAGTGGAGAAGAATGATAGAAAAGAAAAACTCACAGAGTCTTCAAAGTGCCATCTCTTGCGGACTTCTCCCTCATTGTCCTGGTACACTTTGTCCCTGCGAATCAGCACTTGTTCCCTCATCTTCTGCATCAATTCCTCCTAAACACAGAAAGTAGGAAAATATCAAAAATAATCATCTATTTGACCATGTCTTTAACTTATGTGTCACTCAACACATTTGAAACTTCCAAACTGAGTGTGAGTCACATGTTACTCACGGAGTCTGTGCCCTCAGGTGTGGCGGGCTCTTCCTCCCCTGGCGGCCTCTCCTCCTCCCCCTCCTGGGCTTGTTCAGCACGCTCTGCCTTCTGACTCTGACGGCACAACGTCCTCAGCTCCTCATACTCCTCAGAGGAAAGCACCTCTTTAGGCTCCTGGCTGTTCAGTTGCTCTTTGAACCTGACAAACGGCAGGAGCGGAGGATGCAAAATGAAATTAGTCGCAGGAAAAAAAGAGTGAAAGGGGGAGAAAGAGAGGCGTTCAAGCAAGATAACAAATATCACAATAGTATGTTGATTTATTTTGAATAATAGACAACTGAAAATATTCATTATCTAACCAAATTCTAAAAATAACATTGGCATTTTTGTTTTCTTCTTCCAAGAAATTGTGCTTGGCGCACAGACACACTTGCTCATGTGTGTGTGGTCTTACTTGTCGTAGTGGGTGTTATAGAGCTGGGTGGGGACTTTGAGGACTCTGTCCAGGACGGCTGCTGCTTTCTTCATGTTCCCTTGCTCCTTTTCCCACTCGACATAAAGATCCCAAAGCCTGTCTGAGTGGAAGTCCAGACCTGCTGCCACAACCGCATCCTCAAACACACTGAGGGTCAAGGTTGGGAAAATCATTAAAAACTACAGCTTTAAGAACAGCAGTTCATTTTTGTTTTACTGACATTTTCTCATACATTTCTATTTTGTGCACGTCAAACAGCATAAAACAGAACAACCAAAGATAAGTCTTTATTCAGAGTACCTGCGAATCCGCGTGGGCGAATCGGGCAGGTTCATGTCTAGTGTTCCCAGCAGCAGATTGATGTAGTGAATCCACAAATCTACACTCAGAGGGATTGCCTGGAGGCCCTGAACACACACCTGACACAGCACACCACAACATTGAAACCAGTGAAAACACTTGAAAGTATACATAAACTTTAAAGTATTTATAATGGTAAGGGCAAGAATGAGCACAGAATTGTAAACCTTCTTTCCAGTTTTACCTCCTCTGCCTTGTTGTTGTACCCAGCACGGCGCTCCAGATCAGCAAATTTCTTCCAGTAGCCGTAGCAGAGCGGATAACGAGTGAGGAAAGCCTCCAGTGCTCTGCGTGACGCTGTGATGTGACTCTGGACATATGAGAGAAAATGTAAGTCCAAATGTCTCTTGGAGCTACTGCAAGCCTCCAGACCAAATATGCTTTGTGACCTCATTGAGAGACTGGAGGTCAATATTTTAAACTTATCTTTACTGAGGGAGAATATGATAGTTTCCAACTTTTTTTCTTTTCTTTTAAATCTGCACCCTGTTAATTCTCCCCCGACTCACATGTCAAAACCACAACACACACCTCTTGCTCGCAGTACTGTAGCAAGTCAGTCCAGCTGGTGAAGTCTTGAGGATTGTCGTGGGCGGCCTTCCACAGGCGCTCAAAGTCTGCGGGAAATTCTCCCTCCTCATCTTCTGCAGGTGGGGGCATTGAGAAGGTAACAGGGTCGGGGCCTACGGGGGCCTCAGGGGCCATGGCTGGACTGCCGTTCTCTTCTGACGTCTCTGTCATTGCAGCTGGAGGCGATGCAGCAACCTCAGAGGCCTCCATGACTGAAGAGGGGGTAGATCAAAGGGTAATGAGTCAATAATGTCCATTTACATGATTGAAGGGGATTTAGCAAGTAAGACCCTCTCGTACGCTACTCATTTTTTACCATAACGTTTTTCATGAAGCTATGGTGCTGAATTTGGCCCTTTGGCCACAATCCCTAACACCCAAAGTCCTGTCAAACAGAAACACAGCAATATCACAGTCAACTCTTTAAGTATGTATTCTTTTTTTTAATGGAGGTTGAAGGCACAGAAAAATGCAATTAACCTCCATAAGAAAAAGGCACTGGTCAAATAAATGCAATGTGATGTGATTCAAGAACCTTCCTCTGCTTCCTTGACACCAACAGGTGTTCTAACAATACAACACTGTGTTGTTGTCAATTATTACAAACTATAAGGAAACCAATCAAAACAATTAAGCAGGTAGAATATTACAAATACGGTGCAGAGTAAATGCTTTGATAAAAAACTAAATAAATATAACATTGACCAGTCAAACTAGGCATGCAGCTGAACCACTGCCCGCAGCAGGAGAGACAAAAACAGTCAACAAAGCAAAAAGAATAAAGTAATGTTCAGCTTTTATTCTTGAAACACCTGCAGATATCGGTTTCATTCACATAACAATAGTACACACGGGTTTGATATCTGACTCTGCCACCTTTGGGAGGTTGTTGACATAACGACATAACTAATAATGACATTGACCGTGGAGCACTTTTTGAAGTTAAAGTTGGTGAACGGACCTCGGAGCTGGGTCGTTCTGTGTGTAACGTCATTTGAAATCACGTTAGCCTAGCTTAGCTTGTCATGCTTATCAACAAGCCTCCAGTCGCATCGGACCTTTATTTAAAATACTTGCAGGTGAAACCAATGCACATTAATATCTGTGAAACGAGAAAACGGCGTATCGTACATTCATTAATATTGCTCTAACTACCTGAAGACTCCTCGAGCTCCCCGTTGCCGCTCATCTCCTCACAGCCTTCCGCCGCCATGATGGGAAACGTCTCACTGACGTCATACACCCGCGACACGACACCGACAAAAATAAATGAACAGCCATCAAATAACCGAAGGAATACCTTGTTATATAAGAGTTGTATAATATATGTTACAGTTACATCTCCCTCAAGCAGTTTGATGCGGACTGCATTGCTTTGTGTTTTCTTCATTATGTATTGATATTGTACAATACTTTAAACATACAAAAGAAACGTTGTTTTGGACTATGGATGTTGTAATTCATTATAAAAAGATGTATTCAAGATGTAAAGTACTTTATTTAAAACACTTAATGTCAAACACATGTCATACAAATAATTGTACATTGTCTATATGTAATTGTGTATGATCTGTTTTCCTCTTATTTGCAAGCTAAAGGGCAAATGTGAAAAAAGGACCTTTTCAGATATCTGATAAAGAAACTATGGGTGCACAGTAACACAGCCAATATTTAGGAGGACCTACGTTAGAGATGCATATGGGTCCTGATGGCACCTTGTGTGTGTTATGGTCTGTGAAAACTCTTAATCAATCCAGTCAATATGCTGGGATATCTATGTAAAGGAAATCCACTGCTCTATTAATCCCAGACATAGATAAAGGAGATTCCACTGTGACAAATGTCTAAAAATGCACTCCTACTGCACATAGAAAAACTTTCTTTTGAATTTTCTTTACAATGCGTAACACACTTATTTAACCAGACCAAGAATCAATAGTTTTTGCTATCTTATGAATGAAAGTTCTTTAATTTAATTTAGCAGAACACCACAAAAACTCCTTTACTGCTGTTACAATGTGGCTAAATGAACTAATTATGCTTCACTTTGAGAGATTAAGTTTCCTGTTAAAGGACCAGCACAGTAAAGGCATTCCCTGGCCAGCTGGGAGATATAATCCCCCCAGCATGTCATAGGTCTTCCCCACGGGTCTCCTACAAGTTGGACATGCCTGGAAAACATCTAAAAGGGAGGCAGTTACATTGTACATATACATATTTTAGTTGTATTGTATTTTACAATATTCATATTACAATTTTTCTTTATGTGTTTCTTTTCCATGTACCAAATTCCTTAAATGTGAGAATCTACTTGGCGCTGAAATTACAGAAGCGTTAAATATAAATAAAATAGTGAATTCTTTTACATTTGGTCAACTTTATTTTTACTTGGTCTCATCTTTTAGTACATCTGACGACTTTGAGTTTGTTCCTTCACTTACATTTCCACCAATTCAAGCCATCATCAACAAAATTGCAGCAACATGTACATTAATGATCATAAAACAATCAAGACAAATTCATAACAAAACCCCTAAAAGGTCCAATGATTTGACAATCCAGGGTCTCCAGAGAATCATTTGAATATTTATGAGTGCTCTGCGCATTTAGGATTGATTTGTTGTGTAAATCAAAAGGCTTTAAATGAACAGTCACAAGTGAAACACCTTTAAAAGGATTAAGATTTTAACTATTCATTAAGATCCAAATGACACACTGGAAATCCTGGATGACCCCAACATCTAGAAACACATGAAAATCTAAACTTTGAAAGTTCTCACTCTTCCTTAAGTGCATTAAAAAGAATCTAGTAAACAAAGCTGGGAAAGAACTCAATAAAATAAAGAAAGCACATCAACAGGACAATCCGCAAATATCAGTGGTTCAGTCCCCTGAAGTGATTCCCAAGCTGAAAATATCTCTGTGCAGCAGTTTAACCCATTCCCTTCCATGTTAAAGCAATGATAATCAATCATTCCCATGCACACAAATTCTCTGGGAGAGATTCAACAAGAATTTACTGGTAAGAAATGGTGAGAAAGAGGATTACTTCTTACCATTCTGTGGAATTATTAGGTACAGCAGGATGAAAGTTAAGTGTAGAGCAACACAGCTGATTGTTGGCAAGCCCTCCAAAATATATGAAATGTGGCACGAGTACAGAAGGTTGAGCTCTGAGCTGATTGAAACGCTTGGCTTAAGAGTATTTAAAGATCAAGTCAGAAACAGAGAAAGGGAATCACCAGCAGGTGGAGCATGTGCTTTGAATGTGAACCTTCTTTTAAATAGCAAACAATCCCTCACAGTGATCTTTCTTCTGAGGCAGTAATGACGGACAGCAAATTGGACAAAAAGTGTGCCTGAATGTTTTTTCTTTACCCAAAAGATTCATTACAATTACATATTTTGTACTCAATTGTTATCTATTTGTAAATGTGACAAAAATGATCTATCTAGTAGTAATTTCCATTTTTGTTAGGTATTACAGTGTGATTGAACACAAGAGGGACATGGCAGCAACGTTACGTGGCTCAGTTCGACTAACAGGTCTACATGGTTTTGTGTGTGTGTGTGTTTATTAAAACTATGTATTCAATGTGTTCAATGTGTTGTGTATGTCCTTTTTTTCTATGATGGCTATCCTGTTGTCTTGCTGTGGTTAATCTTGTTCATCAGCACCTTGCGTCTCTCTCATATTCAATCCATTTCAGTCAGTTTCTCCTCTTGCACCTCCTCTCCTGCCTCCATGGTTACTGAAGCATCACATTCCAGTCTAACCCTGCATTCATGCCGGGCTTACGAAGCGTCAACACCGACATGGAGGCATCAAAGTCAAACTCTAGCTGGCTCTCCTGACCATCTGCAAAACACAAAGAGACAAGGTGAGAGAGAGAAGGGTATGTGAATCTCATGGTCTCACGAGGCCAATCTATAAAAAAAAAAAAAAACAGGGACAATACAAACTCTGTAAACCCGAGAGTGCAAAACAACCTCCAGGATACGGCACTCAAAGTGAAAACAATCACACTCAGATACCGAGTGCGAACCACAGCAAACCCTTTTAAACACTTTCAGTTTAAATTCTCTAAACTGTCTGAAGATGAAATGCACCCAAAGTTTAGTTATCCACACAAAATGGTATTTGAGTTTCAGAAGAAAAAAAAACATTCAGTATAATAATTTGAGGAAGTGATTTTTGGAAGTGGTTGGTAAACAGCTAAATTTAAATGAGACCCGAGAAGCCAACATGATATTCCTGAAATATAAATTGTAAAAGTTCTATCAAACTCTGAAGAGAAATACAAGTAGTTTGCGTGCATTTCAATTAAAGGTTAGTGGGAGGATTGCTCCTCTGAGTTTCTTAAAATGCTGTTGGACAGATTGCTTTAGTCAGCACACAATCTAGAACTTTAAATGAAAAACACAAATATGAGCATTAATGTGCGAGTAAGATCCTGCATATTGCACTCACCAGCAGTCTTAAGGGTAACCTTGCCGGGCTTACTGGCTCCCAGTATGACAATGCGTTCAATCCAGGAGCGGGTAGAAAACTGGGCATCTGGAGCCAGGTTCCTGTGAACCGAGCAGAGACATGGACTTAATATACATACAACACAACAATTATGTAAACCTGATTAAACCAATCTTAAATGTTTTACAGTGTTATATCTGTATGAAAGATCTGATCTGTATTTGAATATCTAACAAAGTCATTTTTGCTTAAAAAGAAGCAGAAAAATACTGATCACTCACACAGAAGAGAGCATGTTGTTGGCAAAGAAGAGCTTTCTGTGAATGAACTCCTTCTTTTCATAGTTGAAGGTGTGGCCATCATCTAGGTAGAGTTCACCCTCTGCAGTTCTCTGTCAAAGAAACAGTCAAAAATTCCAAGTAGGTCAATGCAACATGTCAAAATAGCAGCAGATGAACATTTATTTAACTAGATCCATTGATTTGTATTAGAGGAGCAATCCCTGAAATGGAAATCTTGGCTCAAACCACTGCCTCAAACACTACATCACTGGGAAGACAGGATAATGATGTGTACATAACAGAAAACATACAAATTATTTCTAAAGACATTTCTAACCTGATGGGCTTCTGACTTATTTAAGATTACCAAACTGATATGGTGCTGTACTGATCAAATTGTGAATTTAGACAAAACTAACATGCTTTTCTTGAAAGGAGTTTGTATTTATTTATTTTCTCTTTTGAGAGTCTTTGAGTGATTTATAAAGTGAATTGTGAATGTTTCTTTGTAAATAATATTTTTCCCCCCTCATTTTCTGACAATGCAGCTGTGTACATTTCCAAACGTACATAAGTGAATAAACGAACGTTTGAGTTACCTGGGGGTTAAGAGCCACATATAAAGTGTAGGGATCGTCCATCATGCAGGAGGAGGACCTGCGAACTCGACTCTTCCTGGGAATAATGGAGCCGCCACGCTGGAACACGGGGATCTGAAACGAAGCCAGAAAGCGCCATATTAACACTCGAGGATATGAAGAAAACACTAATCGTTAAAAGGATGTGGACAGAACTTACAGAACTAATGGTGACAGGGATGTAAAGGCTCTGGGCCCCGTTGTGCTTTTGGAAGGTGTGGACGTCAAACCAAACCTAAGGAACACAAGTTTAGATGAGGTTTCTTCATCACCAACGACACCTGAATCACATAAATTAAATAAATAATATGTATACCTGTACATTGAGAGCTAAATGAAACTACATTCTGAAAGATACAGTAGTTGTAATATGTGTTAAAGCTTCCATGTTTCTTACCTCATCTTTGCCAGGTAGGTAGGCGGTGACTCCCCTCGCCCCTTCCTCGGTGACTGGGTGCACCAACAGGTCTCTCCCTGTAGCGTTAAGTAGCGTCAGTTGATCTAATCGCTTTAAACCACATCTGTCTTGCTGTCACAATTGATTTTAAGTTTTCATTCTAGTTTGTCTTTTTATACCACAGTTGTTCCCCGGCTGCAGTACTGTTTTTTATGTGCAGATTGGGACAACTGCGCTGCGGAGGAATTAAATCTAAATGGTGGTAGGCACTTTGACCTTCAAACAGATTTAAAAACAAAAAGGAAAGAGATTGGATGGATCTGATCACACTAGTCAGAGGACAACATTATATTCTGGTTATTTTTAATTTTTGTAAAAGGGGAGCCCCTGGGATTCCTTCAGGTACACTTAAAGTAAAATGTCTTTATTTTTTAAGTGTTGTCTTGCGTCGTCTTACCGATCAAGAACTCGTCATCCAGAGCGAACGTAGCAGGATCCTGAGGATACTCCACCCACAGTGGTCTGAAAGAGAGATTGCAAATACTTTCAACTGCATCAAAGCAAATTACTGAAATCCGCCGTCAATTCAAACCGACAACATTAAGTATTTCTGTGCATTGGGATATTATATATATATAATAAGTCAGATTACGGAACATATATAGTTTGAATTTCCATTCCTTTGAACGATTGGTGATGATTTTATACAGGAAATATGAAACAACCAATGTTCCTTGCCCTGTCCTCACCTCATGATGGGCTGGCCCGTGCGGTGTGCGTGGTAGAACTGCTGGTACCAGTAGGGCAGCAGGGTGTAGCGCTGGCGTACCGCTTCACGGATCAGTGCCGTGTTTTCAGGACCAAACAGCCAGGGCTCTCGGCGGGGGGTGTCCAGGTGGGCGTGGGCCCTGAAGAACGGCTGGTACGCTCCGGTCTGGTACCAACGCACCAGCAGCTCGGAGCTCGGAGTCTTGAAGAAACCACCAACATCAGCTGAGAGACAGATGGGGTCAGTATTAGTGTCAGAGGGTGACATAAATAAATAGCGCAACCTCAATTTTCTACAATGTTCGGAGATTTAAGTCAATTTATTTTCAGAATACTGATTAAATGCATTTCTTTTTTTAAGCATCACAATCCTGACCTGCTATACTCATGTGAATCCGGCAGCTGATGTAGGTTCAAGTTATTTAATTATAACATCATAAATACACATTTCTGCAGAGTTCTAGTTTCCATTTCACAGTTTATCGTTTTTATGGATATATTTTATTAAAATCTTCTGAAACATGAGAACATGCCCATATTCTAGACGAGTACCCACTGCTGTATACGAAGATTTAACCATGAGGAAATACACATTGTATAAATTGTGTTTTAAAATCGTTTCACATATACAAAAATAAACTGATAAACTAAACAACTGCTTTAAAAGTGGTATTTTGTTTAAGTGAAGGTCAGTTAAGGCCGACTAAAGGGACAAACTCACCACCGCAGAAAGAGATTCCAACCAGGCCCAGACTCAGACACATGGGGATCGAGATCTTCAGATGATCCCACTCAGCAGCATTATCTCCCGTCCACACGGCACCTACAGATGTAAACACACTTCAACAGTCAAGGTGCTGTGCCGAAAATAACCTGCCATGAAAGATTTCTAGCAGGAAGCAAGAAAAGTAAAATCTGTAAAGGGCTTACCGTAGCGCTGTGACCCAGCAAAGAAGGCTCTGGTCAGGACAAACGGCCGCTCAACTCCCCCTGACCTCTGGATCAGACCCTGCGCTGTGGCCATTTGCTGCAGGTTGTACACATGATAATCAGTGCTGTCTTTACTCATAGCATCATATTTATATTGTTTGGTGCTCTTTCAAAGAATTTGTGAACTTGACAGTATAATCATGTCAAACAAAATTTACTATTTATAATGTATCAGATTTCAATCCCACTGCTTGAAGACGGTAGCATAGCATCTAGGTAAAGTGCAGAAGTATATCTTCATCTGTCCAAAGTCCTAAGTCTAATCACTAGGGGTATTTGACTAAAACATTGATTTGTGTTCAATACTCTGTTCTAATAGTTCGTGAGATTTTTCATGCTTGAAAACAAACTGAAAATTAAGCTCTGCAGAAATGTTCTGTGATAAATAAACTACAGAGGCCCACCTGACTGTAGTTACATTGATGCATAAATACTCAACCAGACTGAAAACCATGAAGATGAAATGTTCAGTCTTTAACATTAAGCCATAGACAGATTGTGTGCACTCACCACATAGAAGCCATACAAGTTGTGCACGTCTCGGTGCTCCCAGGCTCCGTGCATCGCGTCCTTGTGCATGGTCACCTCTGGCCCGTTAAAGACTGACGGCTCATTCATGTCGTTCCATGTATACAGGTTCTCCATGGAACCCTGGAGAGAGGACAGAGATTGTGAATGCAAGTCTTGAGGCCAGAAAAACTATATTATTGGATAAGTGCTATTTTAAATCCATGAACGGAGTCGATAAACCTTTACGCAGAAATTACAACTGAAAAATCCTTTCAGATGTAGAGTCAGTGGCCAACAGAAGAAAGCGGGGTTGTGGTTGGCAGCTCCGAGGTGAGATTATGTTTATCAATGTGCACGTTTTAAATTGCCATTTTTAATTAAAACTAGCACACATCAACATGCTAAAACTTCAATACCTCACTTGCACACGTAGTTACAGATTAGTGACCCGTTTGACTTCAGCTGAGCAACAGAGAGACAAGGGTCCTTCAGACTCACCTCATACTGATCGTAGGCAAACATGCTGGCCCACCAGTCCCTCATGTCTGCACGAGTGAAGTCTGGATAGCCGGCACTACCTAAAGGACATCATCCGAAGCAGCGAAAGGAATGAGAGAAACATGAATTGTAGTAATCGCTACACACTGAGCAACATGTCACTTTCAATATCAATGTGTCTCAACTAAGAGCTAGTTCATGAAGAATATTTACAAAAGTACGGTTAAACATTTTCTGGTAAATGATGCAAAGTTGTCAGTCCCTTACCAGGCCAGCACCAGCCCTCGTAGTCCCCACCATCTTTGTTCTTGATATAGAAAGCCCGATTTTGGATTTCATTATGGATCTTGTAGTTGCTGTCTACTTTGATATGAGGGTCCACAATGGCCACCATCTATAAAAAAAAAAAATGAAAGAAGACTGAGCAGAAAGTCTTGAAAGTATATGTGCAAGTCCTGTCGAGAAGGTGTCTGCATGTTATTTTACTCCAATTTACGATGACATAAGATATAAAAGGACAAAAGCGTCAGCTAAATGTAATGTAATAAAGTAAAATAGACACTGGAGAACTTCTGGCAAGAAAACACACAAAATAGTGGATCCTAATATTGTCTATTGGGACTGTGAGGCTGGATTATTTCCATTATGTACCTTGCGTTTCTTGTCCGCGAGACCCTGCAGCATTTCCTTTGGTGTTGCAAACTTGTGTGGATCCCAGGTGAAGTAGCGCTTGCCATCCGTGTGCTCAATGTCAAGCCAGATGTAGTCATAAGGGATGTCGTGCTCGTCAAAGCCTGCATCCACTGAAGTCACATCCTCCTGGTCATTGTAGTTCCAGCGGCACTGGTGGTAGCCCACAGCCGCTTCGGGGGGGAAGGACTGGGTGCCTGATGGGCGACAGCAGAAGATAAGACATGATTAGAGGAACCAAGACTGAGGAAGTCTCTCAAACGCTGATCTTTTATTTGGCTATGCAGATACCCAGACTGGCATCAGGTTGTAAAACATCCAACCTGATCTCCACTTTATCTTTGGTGGATACAGAAAGAAATAAGTTGATTTTACAGTCTTCATAAAAATTGAGCCAATGCATTTGTGATGCAAAGTTGCAATGCAACGTTTTTTGGTAATAGTAATTTTGTTTGAGATTAATAATTTACTTAATTTAAGTGAAACAGCTAGCTGTAAATAAACAAATAAATTGTATTATCTTAACTCAAAGAGCCAAAGTTCTGTAATCTGTGTATCAAACACAAATAAGTGGTTGATTCAATTGGAAAGAAATTGGGAAAACAGATCCTCTAACTTTAGTATTCAGAACATGCATTAAGAGTGACATGCGTGCACCCCACCCAAACTACAGGAAGCCCTCTTAAGTCCTGAGAAAACATGGCAAACAAAGCATGCTTCCTACCTGTGAGGGAGGCATACTGAGAGAAGACATCTTTGGGTGTTGGCCCAAGCATGATGAAGACATCAATGATGCCGCTTTCAGAGATCCAACGCACATCTGTTTGAGGAGTCTCGCTAGAGCCTTGAACGTAATCCAACATTTTTCCAAACACGGTCTGGAAAGAGACAAAAGTGAGTGAGTGGAGCACTGAGCTTTGGTGCAGTAGACATTTACTACTGGCTCAAGTCCCAGGAACTAAGAAAAAATAAAGGACATACCTTTCCAGCCGTGTTGGAGCTGATATCCACCCAGGTCTCAGCAGCATTGAGCCAGAAGATGCCTGTGGTTCGCTGGGCGTTGTGGGCCAACATGACTGGGACAGCGCCGTAAAGGGCCATCGGGTTGTACAGCTCGTACTGGAACACATCCAAGTTATAGAGCCGATATGGATCTCCATTCCTGAAACAGAAAAATACACACTCAGGCTTGATCCAATAGAGAGAAGACTACACTGACCACTGCATGTACCAATCAATATTAAAAAGGAAGTTCAAATTCCATTTTGCAGGTGAAACAGGACTCAGGTGAATGCCACTCACTCTGTTGTTTTGAGCCTGAGGGTGTCTGCGTGTTCTGGGATGCCGTAGACATGCTCAACACCCGGCAACGAAAAGTCTAAACTAATAGCAGATGGACCTGCAAGATCAACATATTTTCAGTTGGATGCGAGTTAACCCTTAATGCAGGTATTATGGCAACAGTACTTCATCTAACTGAATTAACTGACTGAAATGATTACCATTAGGTTTGCTGTCCGAGTGCGATTTAAACGTTTCCTCCCACATCCCTTCCTCTACTTTCTCTTCCTCTTCCTTTGCTTTCTGGCAGGCAAACAGGAAGAACAGTGACATCACTTACAAGAGAAGATACAGCTCAGAAATGGTGCACTTAAAATAAAGAGAGGAAGTGTAACAGAAAGGGTATTTTAGTGTGTAGTACCTCTGCCTGGCTGGCCGGATCTGCCTCATCTTTCTTCTCGCCCTCGGGGTCTACCTGACTGCTCCATGGCACAAAGCGTGGGGGGGAGGGGGGAGAAAGGGGTTACAGGAAAGATAAAGATGTGTCACTTTGGAAAAGTCACACCATCTTGGGAGAATATACAGGATTATAATTAAACCATGATAAAAAGGAAAAGACATACAAAACTGGGAGGTTGGACTACTCCCTGACTCCACATTGAAAAGGACTTGATCAACTTAACTGTAATGACAAAGGGGACTGAGCAACTCCCTACCTTGTGACTATTTCAAGCTAGGCATTATGGGACTAGATCTCTAGAGGCTGCTGCTTGTAACAGACACAAGGCTCCTTACAGAACCAACTGGTATCCAGTGGATCCCCAGTACACCATGGTGTGATCAAGGCCATAGCATTACACTGATTCGGCAGTCACATACAGCTGCGGATGTGCTTGATCTGCAGCAGCGCACATGCAAGAGGCCGTATTATTCAGCGAACATTTATTTTGAAAGCCTGCTACGCCATATTCACATTTCAGAGGGAAAAACAAGGCTCTTGTGTTTCACAGTCTGTGTTGCGTCGCAATAGGTCAGTGAGCGGGGGGTCTGGAGAGTACTCGACTAATAAATATTTTAACACTATAATAATAACATTAAAAGACTCATGGACAAAAAATAAAAAAATTAATTGATGCAGCTGAACCAGTGTTTTTTTTTTATTCCACATATTCTTCTTCAAGAGGCACCTACATAACCCACAATACAACTTGACACCCAAAAGTGCAGGCCAAAGCAGACTTATGTGAAATCATGCGAGGCAATTTATCAGACTTTGGCAAGCATTTTGTTTTTACATATGCAGTTGTGAAGTCTGTAAAGAAATTATATATTTTTTTCTTTCTTTAAAAAAAAGCCCCAAAAAATAGAGTTTCTCTTCATTATTAGTTTCTAAACATACCAGGCAAATGGACTTATTTAAAGACCCCCAGCTACAATGTGAATGTTAACAGTTTGAGCCTCAGTACTGATCTAACTAGTGTGTTTTTGTACAAAAGCTGAAGACTGATGTTTCACCAAGCCAACGTTTTCAGTTTGGTCTCAATATGAAGTTTTGGTAATGTACAATTTCCCTCTTACACTATTTCTTGATTTAGCCTCCTTAAATGGCAACCACACCAGAAAAGAAAAACCAGTGCAGGACTGTCACAATGCACCACAAACAATGGTGAAGGTGCCTAGAAAAGCTACAAAAAGCTGTCTTTCCGCAATAATGAGTGTATGGTTTCGAGCTCAAAAGAAGCACCATACCAGCAAAAAACGACTTTTAGCTAAAATGCAAACTGAAGTATAACCACAAAGAGAGATGTTGCTGTTGGGTTTGGGAACTGGGCTGGCGTACTGGAAAATAAGACACTAACTATCTAGTGGGACTCAAACTATATGTGTGTGAAGACAAAAAAGCTTTACTTTTATGTGCCTTCTAAACTGGTGCACACCTGCTGCCACCATTACATTTAATCTATTCTATCGCATTTAGCTCTCACTACAAGTTGAGCAAGCGACACACAGTCAGTCATGCAGTTAAAATGTTAGAGTTAGATCTGCTGGAGTGACACTGCGTAGACAATTCAGTTAAGTGGACACTGATCTGACAAGACAGTAAAATCACTGGACCCTACATCATTCAGATGAATGTATTTTTCTCATGATCGGGATGATTTTTCCCTCGTTTCATGAAATGAGATGAAAAATCGACATCTTAAGTGGCAATTATTGAATCAGTTTAAATAATCCTTCAGATGATAACAGGAAGCTTGACTAACCCTTTAATTATGAATTGAATTAAACACTGACATGCACACACTCAGCCACACCCCGCTCAGTCACATTTATTGGAGGGTAAACACTGTATTTGGGGGTGATGGGAGTTCCTAGAATTTTTGTCACTGTTGGCAGCATTAGCACAAGGAACAGAATACACACTTACAAATCTTAAGGGTCTTTACCTAGAGAATAACCTCTTGATATTATCCCACACGCTAGCCACTGTGCTAGTTACTTTATAGGAGAAACTAGGATGATAGGGAGAAGAGGACAGAACAACGAGTCAGAGACAATACTTAAAAAACAAACCATTTCATGGGAACAAAAATCGAAATCATCCACTGAGTGAGGATGTGGATTAAAAGAGAAAGCTAGCATTTGTAAATGTGAATGCATGCGTGGTTTCTCACGTGTCCTTGCGCATCCTCAGGTGCTCAAAGGCCAGCAGGCCGCGAGAGTTCAGAGACATCAGCACATCTCGCCCTTCCATGATGTCCAACCGGAAGGGCCGGGCGCTGACGATGACCCTCTGAGACTCCGCCCCCAGTGATAGCACCACCCCGTTCTCATCCTGAGACAGGAGAGACAGGCTGAGAGAGCAAGAAAGAGAGGAGAGGTGAAGTTAAAGAGAAAATCGTATCCAAGCGAAGCAAAACTAAACTTCAAGGTTGGAAATTTATTTCAAATGAGACTCAGAGATAAAGCTAGAAAGCAATTATCTAAAAAAAAAGTCTGGCTGTTTTTCATCTGGACTCTTGTTTTACTGGAAGAATGTCACCGTGAGTACATTCGACCTTCAGTGGACCGCTGATAGTTTTGTTTCTGTACAATATCTACAGTCAAAAATAATATTCTTGATGTGAAATTATTCATTAGGTGTTACTTTCTACAGACATGCCTATGGGCACAGGTATTAATAGCATTAACAATGGCTCTGTTTTATTCAAGTGTCCCAGTAAGCCAGCATGTACAATACCAGGACCCTTAAACTGAAGCAGCTAATTGGAATACAGCCATCAATCATTTTATTATTTACACTTCTGCTCTGTGACATGTCAAAATGTTATGACTGAAAAAAGGTCTAAATGGTCATTCTCTTTTTCCATATTGTAATGTCCTGGAAGAGCAATAACGTTTTTTGGCCCATTTCTGAGCTGAATAGAACCCGCAAGACAAATTTGAGATTTTGGGCTCAATGAATAAAACTGAAAATGGCAAGACAGCACACAGAAAAGTGTATATTTAGCTTTTTCAGCTTTGATTCCGTAATATCAAAACCCCCAGCCACACAGTCAGTAACACCCATGGGAGACTTACGGCTCAGTAGGCGGCTCCCTGATGAGCACGTCTGGGACCTCATAGCGAGGCTTCAGCGGCTTCAGCTCGTTAATCTTCACCCTTGTTATGTTTCCCTGGAGACGGTAGAGCTCAAGTAGCAGACGCACCTAAGACAAATGCAGAAAGAGAGAGGTAGAGGGGTCAGTGGATAAGGAGAGAGAATGAGGAGAAGCAAAAGAGGATGCAGAAGAATTCCATCATTGTCTCATAAACACCACCGCAAAGCCAGAAGTCTGCAAACAGGTTCAGGCACGGGCCAGTTTTTTGTCATTCCAGTCAGTTGGACCATATTAGGCATTTGATTTAAATACCACAAAGAAGGGAAAGCTGCGACTTATGTTTTCATAATAAACAGGTTTACAATTTTAGTAAACAGTTAAAAATGAAAAATCTTGTGATTTAAAGTACAAACAAGACTTGATGCTATGCCGTTAGTGCCTTATCTTTATGGCAGCTATAATTTTGCACAACGTGAACTGCTTCCCCATGTGGGATTTACCTTATTGTTGTCATTGATGAGCTGCAGCGTGAGTCTGGTATTGGTCAACTCCATGGTCTCCAGCAGGGCTCGATAGGGAGACTCACCAGGCTTCAAAGCTCGCTGACGCCTTTTAAATAAAGCAATAACAAGACACCATGATGAATCAGTAACCGTGTGCTTTTATTGCAACACCAACTTTAGGTTAGTAAATGTATTATTTTTCTTTTTGCACTCACTTGCAGAAGGCACTCTGGTCACAGGTCTTGAAGTTGCCCTTGTCCACAGCCCAGGTCCCACTGAGGAACATCACCAGCCAGAGCACCAAGACAGGCGCCATCCTACACAGACAATCCAAGAGACCACCTAACGTTTAGAAGGTCACTTCTCCAAATTTGTTTGAACATGTCCAAGTATTTACCCAGGAGGGCGTATACAGGGTTACGGTTCAACAGACATACACAGAAGGACTTTGAGCTCTCTGTGCTGGTCAAACGTCTCCCCCACTAAAAGGCAGCATCTGAAAAAGTCTCAGGCAGCGAACCCATTTCCCGTTTCCTCGTCATGCTGCAGCTACAAACTGTGCATATATTAACATTTTAAACTGTAGCCAAAAATCACGTTTCATTGTTAGAGCCAGAGCCTGCATATAAAGACGTATTTCCGGCCCTCGCATTTCTCCCAAAGACGTACGATTTGCTTGAAATGATGCCAGGAGACAGTTAGCTAAAGTATCGGCTAATGTGGGATAAATTCAGCTAGCATGCGATCGGATTTCTGGAGAAAGTAAGACACCAGAAAACAGACGCAGATTACTAATTTCACCTCAATAAAGCGCCTGTCTTTTACAGACGGATTAACGCCTGTTGTCTGACAGCGGCGGTGTCGTTAATTAAAAATATATTGGGATCGTAATATCGTGCTAACCTTGCTAAGAGGCGACCTGTCAATCCGTTAGCGGTTAATTCAATTGGAGGAGATCTAGACTTTTCCAGAAACGTTATAATTATCCCTGTCGGCCGTTACACTTTGAAACAGTACGTTTGCTTACACGTCTACCAGGTGTGCACCTATAGAGATAGCCCCTGGCGTCCGGCGTGCTGATAATTTATCAAACAAATGATAAATCCGCGGTGTAACGGCGGACCTGCTTTGTCTTACCTCTCAGTGAAGGCGGCCATCTTGATTATGCTACCGCTTGACTCCGCCCACTTAAATCCGACACAAAGATTGTCAATAAGTAGCTGAAATATTAACTTTGTTTTCTCCGAACTAATAAAGATAATGTGAATTCAATTAAACAATTTAAATAAATGCCGTAGGGAGTTTGATTTCACTTAATCGTGTTTTTTTTTGTTTATCTGGTTGGTGATAAAAGGAGGATGTAATCTGGGTTAGGGGTTCAAGATAAGAGGGGGCGGTGTTTAGCTACGTGAACTCCTCATGGGACGGACACGTCATCGCTAAACTCCAGTCACTCAAGTGCACACACGTATCCTCCGTTGATTTCCAACCAATGCATAAAAGTGGTGGAACCACGTGTACAGGCAAATGCAATCCACCGTAACAGCCCTGGAATCAGTCCTAACCATTGTGAATGTACAATGGTTTCATTTTTTTATTGTATTATTGCATAAAGAGTGATTCCCAATCTGGTGATCCCTCAAAGTAAATATGAAGAATTACAAAATTACATTTATTTATTTTTTTCCCTTTTTCATCCTTCAATTTTTAAAGAAAAAAAAAACGATTTGCTTTATTTACCAAACTATACTCCAATACCTTCAGTATGCAGTAACAAACCCCCCAAAAATGTTGTAAACAACTGGCCTGGAGGATTTACGCGATGCAAAAGACACATTTTAGGACCAAATTATTTATTTTGTAAAGTGGTTTAAACAACAGTTTTGGGGCATATAACAAATAATGGCATGTTTGTTGCCACAATTTCAGAACATATGCAATCTAAAAATGATACAAAACAAAGCAAAAATGAATTAGCTAAGTTAAATTGTATTTTCCAACCAAAATCACACATTAAGGCTGTTTTTTGTGTGGAGATAATTATGTATTGACATAATATACATGTGTGCCATTTGTTTTGTCCTCTTATCTTTGTCACAGAAACAACTAGTTAGAAACATATCAAGTCTAAAAATATGGTACAAAAAGGTAAGCGCACACATGCACATACAAACACGTGCAAACACACAAAACTGCAGTACAGTGAAAGCAACTTTGTAGTCCACTCTTAGAGCGATCCAACACAGCATTCTGTCTATTTTACAGTCTATTTATTTCTTGTTACCTGCTCTACACACAACCCTTCAGAGCTGGAACCGCCAGCACAGATGTCCCAATCTATCAATGTTTTTATGCAGGACACTGTGAATTGGTGCCACGTATCTTGCCACGTCACCGTCCCGAGAAAAATCCCTGCAGAACAGCCCCTTCTCTGAGCTGAAGACAAACTTCTGGGGCATGGGCCCATTGCCTCTCACGTACTCCCACACAGCCAGAAGCAGCAGCCTCACCTCGAAGGGCGTGAGGTGAGGGAAGGCTTCGTGAACGTTGGCCAGGACAGGAGGCAGGAGCTGGCCCTCTCCCATGCAGGACACCAGGAGGCAGGAGGCCTGGAGGTGCCACGGGTAGTCTGTGGACAACATCTCCCGGGCTGCCTCCCAGTGGGCCAGCAGAGTGGCCAGGAGGCCTCTGAGCACAGCTGAGCAGTAGCAGAGAGCCGGGCGTCCAGCTGCCACCACCTGAAGCAGAGGGAAAAGCACCGGGTGGGCCTCAAAGCAACGTCGAATGTGGATGTCTCGCTCCACCGTGGTGCGGGCATGCTCTTCCGGGGGCCAGGACAGCTCACCATTGGCCACATCTGGACAGACGTTTTCCACCAAGGTAACTGCAATAACCTTGGCTGCCTCGGCGTTGATGGGCAGCGGCTCGTCTGGGTCAGATGGTGGTCGTGAGCTGCTGATAGAGCCGTTGAGACCAGAAGAGCTGCAACACTGGACTACGACAGTCAGCAGCGTCTGGACGTTCTACAAGAGGAGAAAACACAATGAAACATTGAATGTCTTTTCTGCTCTAACACATCAAACACACATAATCACAGTATAATTTTCAGATATAGTTGAGATAATAGTCATATGCAGGATACAATTATATACATTTCTGTATATTTGTAGTGTGTGTAATAATCTGAATTTACTTGGGTGGGCCACCCACATAACTCTGCCTCCACCCAATACATAATTTCCTGTCAAATGTTTACGTGTACATGTAGTTTCAACCTAAAAGTGAATGAAAACACATCTGAAATGTGCATTCATGACCTAATTCATAGGGGAAAATCTCTTCCGTAATTTGTGTATAGCATCGACTGCTCCACTGTTATCTTATGTCATCCCCATTTTGTCACAGTTAACAAATTGTGCAACCCACCTGCATGACGCCCGATGGGTCCGGCAGCTGTGTGTCAGTGCGGACCTTAAGCCCTTTGCCAATCACCCCGGCATGAAACACAGACCACACGCTGCCAGAGAAGTTGACGATGGTACCGAACCGACAGTTGATATCCAGCAACGAGGCTCCGATGTCAGGAGACACAGATGGGGAAGGCAAAGGGGCACCAGACATGTCTGCAATCTGCCCTCCAAACAATCCAGCGTTGCCTTTATGGAGGGATCCCTCAACCAGCTGCTGAAGTACCGCTTTGAGAGTGAGCGGAGAATACGCTGCCAAACGGGACAGGAGCAGGACTGAACAGTTCACCGCCTCGGCTGCTTGTCCCCCATCTCTCCCCACCTTCCCTCCTTCTACTCTTCTCCGCAGCGCCATAAAGAAATGAGTGACGGCAGCACGTGAGAGCAGGAGCAGGTGTGCTGGGGAGGATGTGCGTGGGAGTGGGCTACAGGACAGGAGGCGCACCGTAGCATGAGATACAGAAGAGTCACCGTGGAGAAGGAGTGGGCCAAAATCATGGAGGTGTCCTGAGACCGCTGAGCCCACCTGGATGGCCATGGAGGATTGAACACCTGCTGCTCCTCTTCTCTCTTCATCCTGACTCTGGATCGCTGCCGCCAGGTTAAGCAACAGCTGCTTCAGCTGTCGGGGCCCCAGAGTGTGAGTATGGATCTGGGCTACACAGCGAGCTACAGCGGCCGGAATGAGTCCTGCCATGCAGGACGAGAGTGTGGTGTGCAGCTGCCAGGCCAGAGCCAGCTCCTCTGGGTTGTGGGCCTGGGTGAGTAGCTGGCAGAGAGCCTCGGTGGCAATGCTGGGACCTCCATACACCGACAGAAGACACAGCAACTGGTGCAGCCAGAGGTGACGCTTCCTTTCCAGTCGCAGTGTCTCTGCACAGAGCTCACCTACGTGAGACTGCAGCTCCTCCAAGAAGGGGATGACCCGCTGCGGTTGAGAGGAAGCCGGGTGATGGGAGTTGACTTCGGCTCCATCTGAGCGGTTGAAGACCAGTTTGTGGAGATGCAGTAGCAGCATCTGAAGGAGGCGATCACAGCCTTCTCTGACACCTTCATGAGGGGAGGGTGTAGGCCCAGAGATAATGACCGAGGCAGGAGTCGCTGTGTCTGCCAGAAAACGGAGGACCCGGGACCCTCCTGATGGGCTCTGGCTTATAAGGTGGACAGCCAGCCCCAGCATGTTATCCAGTTCCTCTCTGGGGATGCCCTGCAGCAAGGCCTGCAGCTGGAGTAGAACAGGAGGGCGTAGCAGCTCCACCAGCTCCGCAGACACTGCACCAAAGAGGTTGGGGGACATTGCAGCGAGCTGCAGCAGAAATGGTACTGCAGCACGACGAAGTTGAGGAGAACTCTCCCAAGATGTTGAGGATGAAGTGGGAGATAGAGGACTTGACGGACTCAGGCTTTCCTGAAACATCCTGAGCAGCTCCTTCCTGATGCTGTCTGAGTGGTGCACTGCAAGGTGTCCAAGGATTCCCACCACTGAGCCAATCTTTGGCACTCTGCTGCCTTTATCCCCGACCATCACCATTAGCCCTTGATCCTTAGCGCCATGAGAACAGAAGTCTTTGAGTCCACATGCCAAGACTCGGCTGATGATAGTACCCGGGAAGGCGGAGCCGATGTGAGCCACCACCCAATCAAAATGCGGGGAGTGCTGAACTGAGGTGTCCAACAGCGCATCCACACACGCATCAGGGCACCAGGACAGCATGGCGGCCAAACACTGGGAGTAGGCCTCCATGAGGGACCGGGTGGCAGCACAGGACATCCAGAGCTGGAGCAGCTCGTTGAGACTGGATGAGTGGGGGGCCACCCTGCGGCCGGCGTGCTTGCTGCTCAGCTGGCCCAACAAGTCCACAGCCCAGGTGGACACCAGAGGGGCCCAGGCTCGGGGGTTGAGACAGATGAACTCGGACAGTACGCCATGAACCTCCTACAGACAAACAGAAATAACTCACACCATTTTCCGGGGACTTTCCAAACCATTATTATATATATATATATATATATTTCAATGAATGCAGGAAAACATCTAGGCTATAAAGATTGGGAAGGGTCTGGAACTGTTACTCTTGTGGGCCCATTAAACCAATTCAATGTTCTAATTTACATACTTTACAGACTGCCTACTATTCACCCCTTCATGAATTTCAAGATATGGTATTAGTTTTATAATAAGCTGTAATCCTTGCGTCATCACACCTGTATGATGTCCTCCAGGTTGGCGCTGACCGCGGAGCTGGCATCGCTCTCTGTCTCCAGGTTGTGCAGAAAGGCAGAGACATGCTCATCATACACGCCCCTCAGATGCTCCAGCACCGCCCCTCGACAGGCCGGGACCGAGCGCAGCAGGCGCACAGCACAGCGGGCGTGTTCCCGGACACTGAGCTTCCGGCCCTGAACGGTGTCAACGCCATTGATGAAGGACTTGATCTCCTGGGAGAGTTCCTGGGCGCTGGAGAAGAGTGAACATGATGAAATGATGGGCAAAGTGGGAAGCAGAAGCAAACGATGAGGAGAATGAATGGCTTAATGAAAAGAGTGTGTGTGCGTGTGTGTGTGTAAGGTTTATTCAGACTTCATATGAAGATATGTTACTACTACTAACCAGACGGAGAAAGATATTTAAGAGGTTACGACGAACAATCATATTCATTATTAATTAAGCTTTTGAAAGGTAAATTAGCAAAAAATATATAGTTCTAGAATTATAGTATATTAATCACCTGGGCTAGCATATGTTGATTAACAGAAAATTACTCCTTAACAATTGATTTATCATTTAAATAATGTATTGAACAAAAGCACATTGTATCAAAGTTAACAGAATGTACTGCTTTTCACAGTTTCACATCTTGTAAGCTGAATATGCTTACGTTCTTAGTTGAGGCATTTTCTCACTATTTTCTGACATCGTCATGAGTGTAATAGATATTCCATTCAAATGTTGTTTAGAATAAACACACAAAACATTTGCTCTTCAAATACTAGCTTTGCTCCAACTGATGCCATTTTAAAGAATTTGTGGGTGTTGGCCAGGACAAATCTGTAAAACAACAACAAAACAACAATTTGGGGATCTAACAAGTTGTCACGTGATATTTTTGAAACCATTAATAGAGCACATGAATAATCTATTAAATGAAAAGTACTCAATGTAACCTTCGCTCTGACGTCTCTTTTGTTTATTCGGGAACTTTCAATATTAGTTGGCTCTAAAGAATACTGTCGGAACATATAAAAGGTCTCCCCCAGTATTCTTTGCCCAGTTTTGTCCAGTATAACATGTCCTAAACTGACTTTGGAGGGTACATATACTTGTTCTGTCAGACGAGCCGCTTCCTCTCCACTAGCCGTGGACGTTACCACTCACCTCAGGGCAGTCTGCGGGCTGTGAGTGTGTGAGCTCTGCATCGCTTTCAGCGGACTCCCGTCCAACACCACAGACATCGTTTGATCTTTTAACATTAAATCTTTACATCAAACCCTCCTTGCGGCCGTGGGGCATCGACGGGAGCAACTGTGACAGCTTTTTTGTTGATTTCTCTGTCCAATTTCGGGACAGAAATACATGGAAAGGGCGCTACGAGCCGGATGTTGGGACTTCTTCGTCGTTAGAAAAAGGGAAACGACATTGACAGCTAACGTCACTGGCGACATCTAGTGGTACTGAGTGGATTAATTTATTTATTTAGCTGGCGTCACTTTACCATTGTGTCAACTAACAAAATAAGATACAGTTAAAAAAAAACTGTACTTAAAGAAACAGTAGATGCCAAGAAAAAGATGGAATGGGCAAAATATTGTCTCAAGGATTTCACACAAACACACACACACACACATATATATATATATATATATATATATATATATATATATATATATATATATATATATATATATATATATATATATATATACACTTTCCTATTATTTTCTCTTTATACTGTGAAATCAGTACTGTATATATATAACGTTATATATATATGTTCGAATTTATGATTTTAAAAATGTGCACACGTTCATTCAGATATATGATTAGTTTGGAGGATGTTGCTTCAGGTGCTGTTGAATTGAATTGAATTATACAGGTCAGGTGTTTCTGCTATTTTAGCCAAACCTCAATAATAAAATAGTGGACAAAAAATATACACATCCGTTAACGGACTGCTATACAATGAACCCTTTTCTTAAACACAAACTATTTATTATTTGTATTTGAACTTCAACTATTACCTTTATTATTATATTATTTTTCTAACGTGTTGTTACTGTTGTTACGTGTTGTCAGCGTAATGTTTGACGTTTGCTTGAAGCTTTTATTTTGAAGGAGCACAAGATTCAAAAGGCAACGATCAGCTGAGTTTCGTTTCTTTGGTGTTGTCTTTAACATTATAACGAGCTGACGACATCGTGTTTCCCGGTAAGTGGACAGACCATTTTAACAAATTTAACCGTAATGTCAGTCATGGCGGTGTTCTCGTGATGCTTCAGCGTTTTATAACACTGTTATGTTAGGCCACATGGTTACATAAACACAGCATTACTAGCTTTCGCGCACCTTGGTTGTTGAAACCTAAAATATGAACCGAATGACACACCATGTTTACATTGCAGCCGGTTGACAGTGTTATTTACGTCATCAAATAAAAAGACAAAAAAAGGAGAAAGAGATGGCTAAAATTGTGGCAGCGGCAGCTAGCTGTGGCACGTCCTGTGACAAGTCGTGGCAACCGGAAGTGCCGCAATTTGAGCCGACTACTACTGAAAAATACTTACTATAACTTTAACACTGAACTATAATAACGTTATTTAATTCCAACAGTTCTGCATAAAACTTAACTTGTATTAAGGTTATCCTTACATAATATAATTGAACAGAGTTTCTGATTAAACTGTATGATCATTTCAAAGGCTCTAGTATGTGGTGCTGTTTACTTGAATGGCGTTTTACTAATGGTTGTTTCTATTATTTTGTCCACCGCCTTAATATCAATGAGGGTAAACTAAATAACAGAAACTGTCAAGTCAAACAGCGTTTTTCTTTTATGTACATATAAGCTATGAAGGACAAAAAGAGATGATGATAATTGTAAATAAAAAATAAAATAATAAGTAAAGTAATTCATATTCTGACAATCTGAATATATTCAGAAAGGAAACCACTCTGTATGGAACGCAAGATAAGCAGACACTCAGTGATGCAGTAAATAAGTGATGTTATTATATTTACATGTAGTGAGCACATAATATGTAAAGGGCACATAAACATTATATCATAAGTAAAGCATTACATGTAAATATATTCTTAAATTGCTTACACCATTTGAGTTAACATAAATCAAGGGCAAACAAGTACAACTGTATCAAAAGTGTCATCAAAGAGATCGTGAACTAGTTTTTTTTTCTTTTCTGTATCTTTTACCCTTCTCCATGTCTTATGTTGTGTGCTAATATATGGTCTATGATTTATTTTTTTCCTGCAGGTGCTGAAAGTCAAGGCAGTCAAAACCAGACAAAAGATACGCTGACATGGCCCCGACACTGGTTAGGAAATTATCACTTAATCAGAATATAGTAAATTGGAAAAGAGTTTTTTATTTTGCTGTTGTTTCTATTATAGCAATTACATGTAATTATGCAACTTACATAGCATGTGTGCATTGTATTACTGTATGCAGCATTTCATTTATTGAATTTAATTTTCAAGTCAAGTACATTTTTAAAAATGTTGCCCAATACAAGTCTCATCTAATCTCTGTATAAGTCCAGTCGAGTCAAATGTACTGCAGTTGTTGCCAAACAGTCTGTTTCAAAGTCAACTTTTTTTTTGTTCTAATCCAAGTATGATGAGAAACCAGAGGTTGGAGACTTGATTGAGATCTTCCGGCCCGCCTATCAGCACTGGGCTGTGTATGTTGGTGATGGCTTCATTGTCCACTTGGCACCACCCTGTGAGTCAGTCTCTCTCTCTCTCTCTCTCTCTCTCTCTCTCTCTCTCTCTCTCTCTCTCTCTCTCTCTCTCTCTCTCTCTCTCTCTCTCTCTCCTCTCTCTCTCTCTCTCTCTCTCTCTCTCTCTCTCTCTCTCTCTCTCTCTCTCTCTCTCTCTCTCTCTCTCTCTCTCTCTCTCTCTCTCTCTCCTTCTCTCTCTCTCTCTCTCTCTCTCTCTCTCTCTCTCTCTCTCTGAGACACACACACACACACACACAGCTGTATTGACTGCTGCTGACAAGTACTAACATGTTGCAATATTAAGTGCATAAATCCACATAAGTGATGTCTGTTCTCCCCCTTTCTGTCACTCCTTTTGATATATAGCGGAGGTCCAGGGTTCAAGCGCCAACAGTTTGATGTCTGTTCTATCTGAGAAGGCCGTGGTGAAGAAAGAGGAGCTCTGGGACGTGGTGGGAAACGACCAGTGGAAAATCAACAACAGCCTGGACGAGAAGTACAAGTCCCGCCCAATTCACGTCATTGTGAGGGAGGCCTGTGCGATGGTGGGCGAGGAAATGCCGTACTGCGTCTTCAGGGGGAATTGTGAGCACTTTGCAACTGAGATGCGCTACGGAAAGGCTGAATCCCGTCAGGTTGGTGGGGAACAGAGTAGTTATGTTGGATAAAAAAACATAAATACATTAAGGAGTTTAAATGTTTGTACTGGTAAGATAAATACAAATAACATGGGCTATAAAAAATGAAATAAAAAGTTATGTCAGTTACAATGGATTCCTATAGAGACCAGTTTCCATGAGGGGAAAAAATAAATCCTTAGAGCATAATCTTCATCACTGCTGTCCATAAAATTTTATGAGGGACTGGAGTTGAGTGTGACGAACGCTCAGCTCACTAACTAAAAGGTGTCCGTTTCCCTTTGCAGGTGCGTAAGGCCGGAGAAACTGTCGCTGTGGCCGGCTTGGCTACAGCATTGGTTCTGGGTATCGCATATCTGTTTGCTGGCGGCAAAAAAGAAAACAAGAACAAAGAGTGATTTAAGACTAGATAAACGGATCATTAGCAAAGCCTTACTTGGGTTTATAAAGCTAATTTCTGTGACACAACCCAAATATTTTATTAATTACCATCTTGCCAACTGGACCTCCATGTGTCCCTCATGCCTTCTTTAGTTTGATTATTAGTACACAGCTGGTTGTTTCTAGATCAAAGCCCTGTGTTTTTCAGGCTTTTTACATTTAAGCACATATGAGCACATGAACACCTTTTTAAGTTAATTAAGCTGCAAAGATGAAATATGTTACATTTTGGAGGATGTGGGGGAGGAGGGGGTGAGCTACAAACAACAATTGTCTTTGCTATGAAGGAATAATGTTACCTACTTGAGTTAAACCTATGGACAAGCTTACATTTTACATAATCAGAAGAAGATCATATATAATGATATTGTTGCTGAACTAAAAGAAAAACAATGCACTTTAGAGCTTAGAGGAAACCAAACTAACACTACAGCAGTTGTCATGACATCTCTGAATAGCACATTGTCTAAAATTTTTTGAATATTGTTTTGAATAAAGAATACTTTGTGTGATGGTTGGATGTAGTTCTCCAAAATCATGTGGTCCCAGTTTAATGCATTTGATCTTTAACTGTTAATTCCCAAAGTCCCTTTTGCTCATTTGAATCTCTCTCTTTTTTATAAGCAGCATATTAGCACAGTGTTGTAGAGACAAACCTCCTTTTATCCCTGAATACAAATCTTTTAAATTACACTTGTCCCAGACCATTCCAGACCCCCCCATGTCAATCTTTCTAGCTCATTAGTATGACTTCCAACCCTCTCACATTAGGAAAAACATAACAATAGAGTGTTTAATATGAATTATTTAACCAATAATAAAGTAAAAAGCAAGTCAAAACATGAATAGTCAAAGAAATGCACACAGAATGTAAGAACCACAATTTCCACACTCTTATTTGCCCTGGGTCCAGTGGATCTGAACCCTGCATGTAATGTAAAGGTGTACAGTGTGTGTCATTGAAAATGCGTTCCGATGTATGTTCTTCACAGAAAATGAGCCAAGGCCAATGAGTCTGAGTTTGAAAAAAATAATTAATCGTGTCATTTTTCTTTTGATACAAAATGAAAACGGGTCCCACAGATCCGAACACCAGGGGTTTAAACAGTTTAAACACAAACTATTACTACAAACTATGTAGTATTATTATTTGAAATACAACTATTATCTTATTATTATTATTATTATTATCATATTTTTCTTATTAACGTGTTGTCACTGAAGCCACCAGTGTAATGTTTGAAGTTTGGGTGAGGCTTTTATTCTGAAGGAGCTCCAGATAAAGCAACAATCAGATGAGGTCAGTTTCTTTGGTGTGGTCTCTAACATTATAACGAGCTGAGGACATCGTGTTTAACGGTAAGGGGACGGACTGGTGAACCATTTGAACAAATTTAACCGTAATGTCAGCCATGATGGTGTTTTAAACACTGTCATGTTAAAGGCCCTTGTCAGACATAAACACAGCAATCAGCTTTTGGGTACAAAGCTCTTTATTAAAGTGTTTCACATAAAAGTTATAAGGTGCTGTATGGTTAATAATGAATGTTAACTAACAATAAGACACAAAAGTGCAAACACTTACTTAACTATATTAATGCTATTTAATTCCAATAGTTCTGCAATAAAACCTAGATTGTATTAAGGTTATATTGAAATAATGTAATTGAACAGAGTTTCTGATTAAACTTTATGATAATTTCAGAGACTCTAGTTTGTGGTGCTGTTTACTTGAATGGCGTTTTACTGACAGTTGTTTCTATTATTTTGTCCACAGCATTTATATCAATTAGAGTAAACTAAACAACAGAAATGTCAGGTCAAACCGTATTTTTCTTTCGTGTAGATAGAAGCAATAACAGACTGAACAAGATGACGATAGATGCACATACAAAAAAAGTAATTAAAGTAAGTAAAGTAATTCATATTCTGACAATCTGAGTATATTCAGAAAGGAAACAGGGCGGAACCACTCTGTCTGGAACACAAGATAAGCAGATACGCACTGTATCAGTAAATAAGTGATGACATGTGAGGACAGTATGCCTGAGTGTTATTATAAATACAAAGTGAGCACATAATATGTTAAGGGCACATAAACATTATATCGTAAGTAAAGCATTACATGTAAATATATTTTTAAAATGCTGCGTTACACGTTTGACATAACATAAATCAAGGGCTAACAAGTACAACTGTATCAAAAGTGTCATCAAAGAGATCGTGAACTTGTTTTTTTAACTTTTCCGTTAATGTCAATGAACCACTACCAGCACATGCACCTGAGATTGGTCCTGCGTTTCTCAATATTCAGTGTATTATTGATATAAAAACATGTTTACCTTGTACTTTTTCCGATTTGCCCAGAATACTCAAAAATGTCATTCTCGTCATATTGTAGGCCTACAGGATAATCATTAATCAATACATACATTACATTGAATACACAGGGTAATTATTACTTGGATATAACATAATGGTTAACATTTTAACATGAAATAATAATGTATGCATATAAATATGTGCACAAATGTAACAAAAGCTGTTGTCATTTCGTGGTCAGATTATCAGCATCAGTGCACTTAACAGGTAACGGTATCATTCAACATTATATCTCCATGCATTTGTTTCTAAGTGACAAATGGGGACAACAAGTCCTGAATTTGGTCCAGTACTGAAGAAGAATGCTGCAGATGGTTGTAATGTAGCCTAATCGCTCACACTCAATTTATGAAAACTATTAGACCATTAATTAATTTAAGGTTTGGTTTCTCTGGTGTGGTCTCTAACATTATAACGAGCTGAGGACATCGTGTTTAACGGTAAGGGGACAAACTGGTGGACCGTTTAAACAAATTGAACCGTAATGTCAGCCATGTCGGTGTTTTCTTTATTTTTCCTTCTGTATATTTTACTCTTCTCCATGTCTTATGTTATGTGTTAATATATCGTCTATGATTTTTTTTCCCCTGCAGGTGCTAAAGGTCAAGGCAGTCAAAACCAGACAAAAGAAACACTGACATGGCTGCGATACTGGTTAGGAAATGATCACTTAATTTGAACGTAGAATTTTTTTTGCTGATGCTCTATTATAGCAATTATATATCATTATTCAACTTGTATAGCATGTGTGCAAAGTATTACTGTACTTATTTTTTTTAAATTTTGCCAAATACAAGTCTCATTTTTTCTTTGTTTAACTTTTCTTTGTTTAAATGTCAAATGTACTGCAGTTGTTGCCAAAGTCAAACATTTTGTGTTCTAATCCAAGAACAATGTGGAACCAGAGGTTGGAGACTTGATTGAGATCTTCCGGGGCTCCTATCAGCACTGGGCTGTGTATGTTGGTGATGGCTTCATTGTCGACTTTGCACCAGCCTGTGAGTCTCTCTCACTCACACTCATGCTCACGCTCACACACTCTCACACACTCTCACACTCTCTCTCTCTCTCTCACACACACACACACACACACACAGTATTGACTCTCTCACTCACACTCACTCTCACACACACTCACACACACTCTCACACACACACACTCTCACACACACACTCTCTCTTTCTCTCTCACTCTCACTCTCACACACACACACACACACACACACACACACACACACACACACACACACACACACACACACGCACACGCACACGCACACACACACACACACGGAGTATTGACTCCAAGTAACCTGTCTCAGATCATATCTTTGGTTAACCTCAAAACTCAAACACAAAACATGTTGCATATTTTAGTGCATAAATTCACATAAGTGATGTCTGTTTCTCCCCCTTTCTGTCACCCTTCTCTATACATAGCACAGGTCCCGGGTTCAGACGCCAACAGTCTGTCTGTTCTACCTGAGATGGCCACGGTGAAGAAAGCAAAAATGTCGGACGTGGTGGGAAACGACCATTGGAAAATCAACAACATCCTGGACGATAAGTACGAGGCCCGTCTGAGTCACGTCATTGTGAGGGAGGCCTGTGCGAAGGTGGGAGAGGAAATGCTGTACAACGTCATTTTGTCGAACTGTGAGCACTTTGCAACTGAGATGCGCTACGGAAAGGCTGTATCCTGTCAGGTTGGTGGACCCGTGTGGGGTGGGGAACAGAGTAGTTATGTTGGACAAAAACATGAATGCATTAAGGAGTTCAAATGTTTGCACTGGTAAAATCAATAAAAGAGGGATATAAAGACACAACAAATACATCTAACAAAATGTAATTATATGAATAAGCAATTCATAAACTTTTAGGAAGCTTGCAGGCAAAGTAAAAGTTATTTCAGTTACAATGGATTCCTAAAGAGACCAGTTTCCGTGAGGAAAAAATAAATCCTTACAGCATAATCTACATCATGATAATAAAAAATTGGTGTCCGTTTCTCTCCGCAGGTGCGTAAGATTGGAAACATTTTAATGAACATACTGGATCCGCTGGTTATCAGTGTTGGCGAAGATGAAAACTGTTGAAGTTCTGGGTTGCCTGTTCAGGGAAATGATGAATGGATCACCAGCAAAGCCTAACTCGCATTTATTAAGATCATTTTTGTGATATAGCCAAATATTTTATTAATTTCCATCTTGCTTACTTGACCTCCATGTGTCAATCATGCCTTCTTTAGTTTTTAACATTTAAGCACATGAACACCTTTTAAACTAATTAAGATGCAAATATCAGCCCAGATGTTTAAAGGTTTTAATTTGAACTAAAGATTTTGAATACAAATTTTGTCTGATTCTAGTTGTAGTTCTCCAAAGCCATGTGGTCCCAGTCCGCTTTAAATGTATTTGATCTTTAACTGTTCACTGTTTAGTTACACTGATTAGTTAAATGATTAAAATTGATTATTTAATATTTACCTAATGTACCTATTGCGTGACAAGTGCACTTTAGTAGCACTTACGTATGGCACTTTGTAGTTTTCCTTTCTTAAATAAATTGTACCTTCTTGATTCTTGTTGTTCTGAGTTTGTATTCGTGGTTGAATGCACTTATTGTAAGTCACTTTGGATAAAAATGTCAGCTAAATTAATTGTAATGTAAAGAAATGACAAGAAGATAGTCTGTGGTTTCTATGTCTTTTCTGCAGACCATCTAGATTGAATTCTTCAGAATTCAATATGGCGACATAAACCATGTGTAATCTTAAAACGTGTCTCTTTGGTCTTGGGTAATAAAATGCAGAGAAAGGTATAATGTATTGCTCTCATTCTGGTAATTGGGCCCTCATCAAACAGAGAGACATCATTTTTTATTGTTATTAGTATGTCATTGTTATTTATGTGCAACACTGAAAAGTCTACCTGATTCAAATCCTCCAAAATGAAGGAATCCAAATACCATGCCTGCTTGTCAGTCATGTTAAAATCCTGGAGTTAAAGAGTTCAAATGAAGACTTTACCCTGTGTGTGTCAGATAAAGGCCATTGTTAAAATGAATAAAGATAGGCTACATAATTATAACTAAAATAAATGTGTATTAAAGATATCCTATCCCCCATCCATGAATTAAGATAATACTTAAAAACGGAGATCTGTTTTTGTAAACGCACCGTTATAATAGACCTGAATGTAAAAGTGTACCTTTGTCAGCACCGGTCGTTCGGGCATGGAAAGGTGTCATTTGAGCTGCTCTAACTTTGACAATATTATGGTTGTAGGGACCCCCATTGCTTATCTGATTGTCTGGTTGATTTTGGTGGAGGCAGAAACCTCAGAGATGGACGTCCTCCTAAAGACAACTCAATAAATTCTTGGCTCATACATTAACTGGGGAGGAAGTTGCCGACACATGTATATAACTTATCTTTATTTTTAGAACAACTGACATGCTACATGATTTGGATTATCAGTGGAAGTTTGCACCCAGTAGTTCCTTAACTGACCGCAACACCTCACACCAGGACATTAGCTCCAAAAGTGATGGCTGTTGATTGTGTCAATAGAGCTCCTTGCATTGTACGTAACACCAAACCTAACAATACCATATCCAACACTGACAGGAGATATGGGGTTACACTGAAAGGTTTGATGAAAACACAGAATCTACCTGCGAGAAGAGATTTTTAGGTTGAAATTTTCTGTTTGAACTTAGTTGCAAGTGATCCTACAGAGCAGAAATAAAGGCACAAATAAAAGAGCAAAATTAACTTTTAGAGGAATTCCATTACCCTGACCACACCAATCACTTTATAAAATGACTGATGGGTTGATCTTACAGATGTTCCCAAAAGGTTTTACTGAGATCTGCAGGTTTAAACGTGTACCTTCAAAAGATTTCAAAATAAAACTAATTGGATTTCATATACTCCTCCACCACAGCACTACTAGGACACACAGGAAAACACCATGTAAACACATGAATGGATTTCCCCTTGAAACCAGTTCACCAGCATCAATTTAACTACTTATGTCCATCATGTGTCTGCAGTGCATGTGACACATGAACAGATCTGAAACCAGTTAAATGTCTCACCTGTCAGGCCAGCATAGTACAGTAAAATGCAGTGTTGAATGTGCAAAGTAAACACAACATATTTGTAATTCTGTGCCATGAAACCTTTTGTTAGGCAATAAAAATACACAAGTACATGCATGGACTGATTTTAAGTCTTAAATCTGTAAGTGACGGCTGAACTAAAACATTCATATCCACTGTGTGTGTGTGTGTGTGTGTGTTGAAAAACATTCAGTACAATAATACATGTTTGATTCTGAAATATTGGTATATATATATTTCTCAATAAAAGAAAAAAAAAGGTAATTTCTTCATGTCATTTTAAGACAAGATGCAGCGTTTATATACATTTACTTTACAACTGTAACTTTATATGTTATGTATTTAAAAAAAAGAGGGACATTTCGCGTGATCACCGGCTGCAGGGAGTGCTGTTCTGTGCTGCTTTTCCACTTTTCTGTCTCCGTTTGTTTCAGCTCTGCCATCCACAATAATGCATTCATAAAGGACTGGATTGTTGCTTCTTTGCCCATCTGTCAGTTCCTGAATGAAGAAAAACAGGGAATCCCAGCGCTGCCAGTCATCTACTGTACTAACCAACAGTTTCTTCTGACGGTTCTTTCTGGTCCTCTGTTTGTGGAATATCAAGCCTCCATCACTGCTCCGGGTCCGGTCCCTGTGGTCCACGATCCTCCCTCTCCAACCCAACCCTCAAATCTGTCTTTGCAGCCCTGTCAGTCCAGCTTGCGTGCGCCCAGTTTAAGAGGACCTTTAGCAGCTTTGCGCTCTGCCCGTTTCGCCTCCAGCTCTTTCCTCCTCTCCTCCCGTTTCTTCTTGGAAACCTCAGCCTTGCTGAGACCTGGTTGACAGTACAGTATATTAGTTAATGGTCATCTAACAAGAATAATTGAGTGTTAGGGTAAATACAGAAGAAGTTAAAATTGGTCCAGTGATGAGGCAGATAAAAGTTCTTACCCTGGTTCCCATCCACGGACTCCCAGCTCTCTTCAGCTCCCCAGTCTCCTGTTGCCTCTGCAGTCCAGCCATCCCCAGTCTGACACGGAGAGGAAATACACACGTCACTATACTGAAATACTTGTACGGTCATGATATTCCTCATTTCATCAAGATTCCGTGACCTACGTCTCATCAAGTGAGTGCAGTCATATTATCTTGTTTAAAAAAGGAGGAGTCTTACATTTTGGGAAATAAGTTTGTTTACATTCTTGTTAAGAGTTAGGTGGAAAGTGCCACTCTCATGTCTGTATACTTAATATAAAGCTAGAGCCAGCAGGGGATTAACTAAGTTTAGCATAAAGACCTGAAGCAGGAGGAAACAGTTAGCCTAGCTCTTAAACGTTTCAGCATGCAACTCCCTATGAAACCATAACTTGTTGCATTTACACTTTGGTTGTAGAGATTATACAAATGAGATGTAACATGTCAAGTTGTGACCTACAGAGGTGCTGATAGGTGAATTTGTTTTAACCTTTGAACAGTTTATTACCATTGCTAGTCTTCAGGGTAAGCTAAGCTCACTGCTGGCTGGTTCTAACTTTATATTCATTGTAGGGACATGAGAGTGGAGTTAATCTTCTCATCTACATCTTGGCAAAAAAGTGTATTTCCAAACAGTCAAACTATTCTTTGAAGCAGTTTAAATCTTCCATATCATCCAACAGTTTCTGTTTAAAATGTTCTTCAGAGGCCAACAGTAAAAAAGCCAGAATAAATAGATCCGATACCACCAACATTCATAATTTCAGACATTCTGTATACTCCAAATCCAATCAATACTTCTTTATTCTGTCTCTCTCCCCTGTGTGTTTGCCTCCCCCGTCCTCACCGTGGCGGCAGCAGTGCCAGCTGTGTTTCTCTGGGACACGCTGGCGAACAGATCATTCTGATTGGCCCCCTTGGTGCTGTCCCAGTTGTACTCGCTGGCTAACCGCACTCCTTCTGGCAGGGGGAGCGTCGCATTGGTCAAGGTAGTGTCCGTGTCCTCCTCCCCCCAGTCATTGCCCCAGCCTTCCTCGCCCGCAGAGCTCTGCCCCTGCCCTTCCTTCTCGTTGGACCAGCTGTCGTCTGCGTCCCAGCCGGAGCTGCTCCAGTCGGCGCTCTGCTTTTTCCCCGCCATGGAGGAGGACGACCGGCCCACCTGGACATGGGAAAGATTTGGCGGTTGAAATGGAGACTAATTGACGGGATTCCTTTTTTATCTACATAGAAGACTTCATAAAATCGTACGGCCGGGTGCATCAGATCACAAACCGTGACGGCAAAAGAACCAAAACCCCTGAACACTGACAATCACTTCACTTCACTTAAGTTCTCAGTTCAGAGCGCTGCAACGATGACGTATTTTCTCATTTGTTCAGCAAGGTAATCTTCACAGATGATTTTTAAAGCATAAATACAATTACAAGAAAAAAGGCCCTAACGTTAGGCAACCACCGTCACCAACAATGAGCTTTCGCTGACTAGCGTTTGGCGGGTTAGCCACTTGTTAGCAACCGCCTTTTTAAAGACACGTTAAAACAAAACAAAAATCACGAGGAGTATTTAGTGACGTGTTATATGTAGAAGGGCGTATGATATGGGCGACTGTGGCTCAGTGGTTAGCAGGTCTGTCTTTCAATCAGAAACCGGTGATTCGATCCCCGCCTCCGCTAGTCCATGTTGATGTGTCCTTGAGCAAGACACTTAACCCTAATTGCTCATCGTTGCTGTGTCTACGGTCTACTGTATATCATGTAAGTCGCTTTGGATAAAAGCGTCAGCTAAATGAAATGTAATAATGTAATGTAAAAGAAGAAAAACATAATTATTTTTAAATTGTATAATTTTGAGTCATCTGATCAAAAACCCTTAAAAAAAGAAGAAATATCTACTATGAAATGAGGAATTGTGCGAAAATGCTAATTCACTTCCGGGTTTTACTACTCACTCCTGCAGCACTCTTTAACAATCACAATCACAAAGCACCAAAAACCCTGTTTTCTTTGGTTCTTTCACAGCCACACACACTATTTCAGAATATCACTACACAATACACAATGTTATAATACTAATTCCGGTGGTGCATTCGACGTATTAGCATTGAAGATTGTATTGTAAAATGGATGAAGATTAAAGGGCTCATACTCCTTTGTCACTGGCTTTCTTTTTAGATGAGGCCATCCCTGACCAGTCACTGCTCCAGTCATCTGGCTCAGTGGGAGCTTTCTCTGGCGCCTATATGAGACAGAGTCAACAATCTATGAGATTTTGAAATTACAATTACAGATAATGCAAAAAATAATTTGTCTTTGAGTCAAAAGTGGTGACTTACCTCCAAACTTCCCCAGTCCTCCTCTTCATCCCAGCGGTCTCCTATTGGCTCGTCATTGTTCTGTGATTGGTTGGCACGGCTAGAGGCAGCATGGTGAGTCACTGGGGCTTGGGGAGTTTTTCCTTCAGAATCTGTGAAAGAAAGAAAATATATGGCTTCAGACAGACATATTAAGGACTAAAATGGGGATTTTTACACATAAAGGTGTGTTTACATGTCTTCAGGGGGCATTTCAATAGTGAAAAAGGTTATATGAAGTCCTTTGTGGCACAAACATTTGAAATTGGCTGAGGTGAAGACAAGTTTGAAAATGAAAAGATTTCATCTGGAGGTGAGGAGATAGAAGTAAGTGAGCTTGCAGGAGCTCTATAGCCTGCTCCTGATCTCCGCTTTAGGTCAGCAGCTCGAAGCTACATCAGCAGTTAACTGAATCTGTGACTGTTGGCAGTCAAGCCGCCAGGTTTTGAGAAAGAAGAACAATGTGTGGAATTTTAAAAAGGACAACCTCTCTGCTGCATCGGTTTTGATGTTCTTTTTAAAAATGCTCAAAATTAAATGTGATAACCCTACCAGGTGCAGGTGCTCCATCTGTGGCACTGGTAGGGCTGGTGGCATTGGCGGGGTCACTGTCCTCAGCTGCTGCGCTGCCCTCTGTTCCTGGAGTGTTGCGGATCAGCTTAGAAGTTATCGAGGACATGCCAGTCACAGCCCAGCCGGCCCAGCTGGAAGACGCACCTGCAGGCTGCGCACAGGATGCCACATCCTTTTCTGAAGGACAGAAAGTTTAAAGTTTTTACTTTTACAATTTAAATAATATAACTGAAAGAAATTATTATTTTGCTTCTGATTCTTAATTCTGTTGCAGAAGTGATTTATTTCCCCCGGAAAATGTAGCATGGTATGCAAATATGTAGCATGTAGACATTGGTTTCCTTGCTGAATGAGACATAAACGTAGAGCGCAGACTCTGCAGCCCAGCACAGTGTGTTACAAACCTATGTCTGCCAGCTTGGTGGGGTCTTCTGACACAGTCTCCAACTTGGAAAGGAAACTCTTGATGGCTTTGAATGCCTGACAGAGAGAGAAAGGTAAGAGAGGCAACATCTTGAGCAGAAATACATCAGCATGTTCAAGTTGATCAAAGATATTATAGCCACTGTGGTTGTATTGACAAGGCATCCTGTGCTCCCTAATTCTGCAATGTGACTGCAGCACTTGTTGCGTGGCTCTCTGGAAGACGAAGCAATAGAGATTGCCATCTAAAATATCAAAGCAAAGCAACACAAAGCCGACAAGATGGCAGATGTATCTCCTATCACTTTACTGTATTTCTGCCTAGCTCTTGCATGCTCTTTGGCACTTGTATTTACCAATTAGCTTGAATCCAGCCATCTTACTTTACCATCTTTATTATCTAAAGACAAAATGACTAAAAACAAATAAAGCATTGTGCTACCAATACATACAAATCTAAATACTCTTGCCAATAAAGAAGCATTAAATAATGAAGCAAGACAAATGTTCACAGCAATGATTTTGCAGTCAAAAGCCATTAGAAACACCATGTAGTCCACACATCTCCATTAGTCATGTGTACCTGGTCCCTGACGGCCTTATCAGGGTCAACAGTAATGGCACAGAGGGTAGGGAGGATGCGGGCGGCAATCTCTGTTACGCCGTAGAAGTTGTGAGTGGCGGCGAAGCCCAGTACACCGGCGGAGCGTGAAGCTGGGAAGGGATCTTTAGTTGCTCGTGAAAAGGCAGAAATCAGAACACGTTGTCGAGTCTGTGAAGAGAGAGGTGAACAAATTATTGCATTCGAACAGAATCTTCACAGAATTTTGGTTTAAGTGTTTTTTAGCCATTGAATTAATTTAGCCCAGAGGTGTGGGGGAACTTTACCCCTGCGTTGAGGTAGGAGGCGATCTTGCCCAGGCAGACGGTGGTGTTGCACCGGATCGGGCCTTGTTCGTCTCTGGCCTGCAGTCGGGCAAAGTGGCGCATCAGCTCCTGGTTCAGGTTGGTCTCATTCAGCTTGGGAGCCATCAGCAACATAGACTAGAGGGTGATACAGAGAAGAGTTATGGCACAGGAGGCTGAATATGTAATAACACCTTTTGGTCTGTGGTCTTGTTTAAAACATGCAAACTACCTTGACAGTCTGTTCTCTGATGGCAGGGTTGGTATCTGTGAAGCCGTGAACAACATGAGGGAAAATCTGGGAATTGACTGCTGCATCATTCAGATACTGAATGAACTGCTCCATCTGAAACCAAGAGACATAGACAAGAAACAATGTTAGAGCAAATACATGTTTAAAGCCTTCAACACGTTCAAGCTGTTTTTTATATTTCACTCTACTTTAAACGGAATTATCTTTCCTTACTGGATGGAACACGATGGAAAAATTGAATGAAATAAAAATGTATCCAACATGTATCCCGTATTACTGCCGGACTCAGAGGCGAGATGAAAAAGGCCTTACATACCTGCTGCAGCAGTCGTATCCTCATGGCTCTGTCTGTGGAGGAGAACATCTTCACAATAACAGGGATGATCTTCTGTTGGTACTCTTCAGCTGACAGGAACTTCCCCACCTAGCCGACAAACAGAAAGATATGAGGGAAATAAAAACTAAAAAGGAGAATAGAAGAATAACTTCCAAATGACACAGGCATAATACCAGTAACAATGTCTTTAAAAATGATCAGAGACTCTTGAAGATGCTGGATTATACAGTCTGATATTCAATAAAGTGTGAAGGTTGAAAGAGTCACCTTGAAGAGAGGTGTGAGGACTACAGCGCCTGCATTACCAAACTCAAAGGCGGTAAGCAGCTGAGGAAGGACTTTATGTTTGCAAAAGTCTTCAGGGAAGGAGTCTAGATTGTCACTCAGATCCTGGAAGAACTGCTGCTTCTCAGCCGGCTCCTTGATCTGGAGAGAGAAAACGTTTACTCTACATTGTGTCTCTACTGTTGAGGTTTGATTGTAACACTAATACAAACACCACTGTTACACATGTCTTTATGCAAGTCTGTGGACCTGTATCTCCTCCAGGAAAAGGTTGCTCTCCACAAAGCTGTTGCTGAGAAAACCCCCGGGGGCTCTGCAGTTCTGGAGAAAGCGAGCTGGGTTGGGCCGAGCTCGGGGGTTGGCCCCCACCAGCTCACAGTAATGAGGGATCAGGGTCTTGGGGATCTGTGGGCACACAGGAGAGGACTGAGAGACTGAGAACAAAACTTCTTCACGTCACAAACTACAAACCTTTTAGCAGTCACTGAAACTATTAAACCAACTGGAGGTAAATTCCCTTGCTTAGTAAAAACATGGAAGCACCAACAACAGGAAGCATCTGTAGAATATCAATATGGCATGGAATCAATGACAATAATGTAGTAATAACACAAAGGAACTGTGGAGGTGCTGTACCTTTCCCAGTGAACGAAGGGAGGACGTACGAGGCAGTGACCCGTTAAACACCTCCCAGATCAGGCAGCCTAGCCGCCACACCTCCCCTGCCCTAAAACAAACACGAATACAGTTCAATTCAAACATTTCCACAAAAAACAGGCAGTAACCAATGCCAGGTTAAATATTTCACCAACTTTTGAGTCCTATTATGAACCTCTTCTTTATGTCATTCCTACTTTGTCCAAATATTCTTAATCCTGTGCCCCTTTATTCCCTGTACAAAACATCATTATTGTTCTGTCCCACCCTTCTCTTACCATTTCTCTCCACTGCTATTGGGCATCTCTGGTGGGTCATATCTCTCCATGTCTGGGTAAACAGCCTTCGGGGTAGGGAGTGAGACCCCACTTGGGTCACCCTGCTCAGGCGCCACATGATCGAGGGCCCCGAGCTTCCACTCCCCAGCTCGATCCACAAAAACAGCCGATACGCCCAAGTTGTTATGAAGCAGGTGGCAGTCATTGACCAGGAAACTCAGTGCTTTCTGTGGGAGGAGGCAAACGGCAGAAGTGGCGTTTCTCATTACAGAGAAATGGCTCCCCTGAAAGTATCTGATGGAGCTCTCTGCTATCCTTACCACTATCTGGTGCAGTCCCCAGGAGACCTCCAGTTCCCCAGATCCCCCCTTCTCTGCCTGGGCCTTCAGGTGGACTGCCAACGGTGTGACCTGCTCTGTCACCAGGTACAGGCTCTTCTCTGTCTGTGAAACGACCACAAGTGAAAAAAAACTAAACAACTAATATATATATATGTGTGTGTATATATATATATATATATATATATATATACACATACATACATACATACATACATACATACATACATACATACATACATACATACATACATATATATACATACATATATATATATATATACATACATATATATACACACACTTCAATTGTTATTATTGTCAATGTATATATTTGAACTAGTACTAGTTGTTTGTTATCTATATATTAGACAACAATGTTTCATATAAGGCTCTCACACTATACTATTTTCACAATATGATCATTGTCGCCAAAACACCTTATTATCACAATATCTATAAAATAGTACATAGAAATTACATAGTTTTTTTCATCCACACAGATTTCAATTGAAAGGCAGTACATGTTAATACTGAATTATTACCCAGTACTTACCCCTACTAAGCTGGAATTAAAAGGAATTTATGTCAGGAATTATACTAAGATAGACGTTTGGCAGCATCCCAGTTGCTGCTCAAGTTCGGGCAGAGTGTTGAGTGGTAAGCCTCCTCAAAATTATGAATATGCAACCAACAGAAGGACAATCAACTCATTTCCCTTGTTCTACTTGATTTTCAATTCATACTTTTGGCAAGCTATGCAATAGATGCACCAATTTCATGTGTGTGATTGTATAATAGTTAGTGTATTTTATAGAATAGTTAGTGTATTTTATGATCTTGTTGAGAACAAAAAACAGATAAAAACAGAGTAAAAATATGCTTATATTATGTAGTATCTAGGGATGCACCGATACCGGTATCGGGTATCGGGCCGATACTGCGTTAAAATACTCGTACTCGTATTCGTTTTCAATTGCCGATACCAAGAACCGATACCACTCAACAGTATTTCACTACAACAAACTGGTCGCGCTTTGTGGAGAAGCAACCCGTGGCTCCAGAGCCGCATGCGGCTCTTTCGTCGCTGTCTTGCGGCTCTTGCGGCAAGGTGTGTAGAGTAATGGTGCGTTCACACCGAACGCAACGCAAATTTTTCGCGCGACCAGATTACATGTAAAGTCTATGCACAGACGCGTGTGGTTGCGACAGACGCAAATTTACGCCGGGCGGCACGTTAGACGCGAGAGTTGAAATTTTCCATATTTAATATATCTATAATTGAGAAGCTCTGCGCGTCATCACTGCCGTCCTGCCGGTTTGAATCAAACGGCTGCTGATCCACCTGAAGTAGCGCTGGCAGCGGCCTCATTCAGACGCTGTTGTGCGGCTACGGATGAAAGTATGAACCCGGACACGGGGGCGTTGTATGGTCCGACATTAGAGGGACTTCCACAAGACGTTTAAAGCTTGGGATAGCCTTCTGTTAATTTTGTACTAGAGGCTTGACATAATCTGCAGAGGATAAAATAAAATCTGCCTCCAAATTAATTGCACTTTCATGGAGACCAAATCTAAGAAGTATCGGTATCGGTACTCGGTATCGGCAAGTACACAAATAAAAATACTCATACTCGTATCGGTTTGTAAAAAAGTGGTATCGCTGCATCCCTAGTAGTATCATACAACTACTGCACAAAAATGAAAGGCCTAGAATGACATGTTCACACTCACCTCTATCTGAACGTAAACATGCAAAGAAAAGCAAGACGGTCAAGATGAGACACTAATTATATGACAAAACAACGTCACTCACCATTTCTGAAACATGTAACTAAGCTGAGTGACATTTTACTCTGAACGCTATAAACAAATCAGATTGTGTGCAGAGTGAACGGATGCAAAACACACAGAAACACATACCTCCAACCCATCCACATAAGCCAGGATGTTAGGGTGACGCAGGGTCTTCATACGCTTGAAGGCAGCCTTGGCGAGCTGGGTTTGCTGCTCTGTTCCCTGTGCCAGCTCGTAAAGGAACACAGACACTGGCTCTCCATTGGTCTGAGGACACAGATGGGGTAAAAACGGTTGATTTGTGATATTTAAAACATTACACTATTGAACGTTTATGCTTTGAAATCACATCAAACAGAAGACGACAACAAAATCAAGTCTCATATCCCCATATTATATTTACTTAAATTACAACGAACGTGATGAAAACAGGAAGCAGGTGCTTGGTGGTCTTTGGAAATGCAGTGGTGATGGGGACACTTACAGTCCAAAGTGAGCTGCTCAGCGACAATCAGTTGGGGATGTGAGGTGCTGACAGCGATGAGGGTTGCCATCTTTATTAAAGCGATCAAACATGAGCCGCAGAACGGCTACAACAACTGTAACCAACTCGGCTTGAAAGCAGGTGACGTGGCGAGAGACGTGTCTGTCTATCACAGTAAACAAAGCTCGACCCGCGTCGTTAGCGAAAACTAACGACACAGAAGAGCTGTAACAGAAGAGCGAGAAGAGAAACGAGCACTGACATTGACTCAGCCGTAAACACGAGAAAGACACGACCAGACCCGACAAGTACACACGACAATGTGACGCCTGGCATCGTCTTTAAAGACTAAATCAAAGTGGCGAACAGACACTAACGCTAGCTAGCCGGCTAGGTAACGGGCCTCACTCCGCCTCTCTTACCTTTCGCTTCCCCCGATGCAGAGTCCATATTCCAGACTTCTCTGCGTCTGGAAGAATTTCATAAGCAAAGTCTTTGACAGGATCCCTGGCGAAAAAGGACCACATCTCCTCTTTCCTCCACACCTCATCAAACACAAACACACACGGCGACAGGAGAACTAAACAGACCGCTAGCTCGAGAGCTACAGGAGGCTAGCTGGCGACTAGCACGGAAGTAAACTGGGTCCGGGTAAACTTTGTCTCTGCACATTGGTTCCGCAAAAGGTTTTAAATTAATTATCGATAGGATGGTGATTAAGAAATGCATTTAGATAAATTTGAACCTAGATTGTTTTCCTAAGTACAATCTAAAATTATATACAATAATTTTGAGCACTGAACAGGTCAGCTGTATTTCTAAACAAAAATAATATCCACACTTGAAGTTCATGTCAGTATTAAAGATCGATATTTAGACATTACCTAAAAGGTCCCCTATTTATTGTTTGTCAATAGTTTGTGGTAATTTGATTAATTACATATGCAACACAAAAGCACATGTCTAGAGTAGCTGTCTTATAGAGGGGTCCCAGAAATATGTAAATTGCCATTGATCAACCCATATGGAAATATATACCATTATAGATTCAGTCTAGATGGCATGTTAGCAATTATGTCCCCAAGGTGGACTGGGGGAATTGGACAGTAACACAGCAACCAGAGTAGTGGAGATTTAACAAAAACTATATTTACCAGACTGTATGGTAAATACACTTTTCAGACTACTTACAAGTCTTTGGCCCATCAAGAAACTATGGGGAAGAATTAATCTTAAGCATTTAAAATTCAATGTTTGCATCTTATGCCATTAGTTTGTTTTACTTTCTGCTGTAGCTTAAACAGATGGGTTACAATGAACAAACAGCCACTCTGGTGACTGTTTGGAGCAACTTTATTTAATATCCTTGTCATTTGAGCATAATAAAATGAAGCAAATATAAGGGGTCATAAATTGTCGAGTTATAAAGCCATTTTGAATCCCAATTTTGTTAGTACGTCTTAGCCGTTGATAGACTACTCAATTACAAAAAGGTTTTCCTAGACTACTGGTTTGCAGTCAGAACAATCACTAGAGCTGAGGCGAACACTGAAACTACTTTGAAGGATTCGCCGACCTCCAGTCTCACTTGTAACTAAATTACAGAAAGCATGAGCATCAACAGCAGGCAAGAAAATTGTAGATACATTTAACATCTTAGGCCTTTGAGAAACTTAAATATAAAAAAAAATCAGACATGAGTAGCTTGATTTGACAGTTTTATTGATCAATACATTAAAAACAATACATTTCAAACATGTTTCAAGTATAACAGTTACCCATAACTGTCGACTCTTCACCGTCTTAGATAATTAACACCAAAGCTTGTGTAGTTATTTTATGTAATGTGGAAAAATAAAAAAATACTAGCAAAACTGGTACTGGGAACTAACCCTTTTTGATGCAAGGTCCCTTTGGATTTTTACATTATGAAATTCATATTAAATTGACTAGCACATCAGTTTCTCACAGCATACCATTAAAAATAGCAAGACGCCGCAGGGGATTGAACCCTGTCCTGACAGAGTCAGGAGTGCCACCACCAGAGTCTTTTGCTTTTTTGTTGTTGCTGTATTAAGGGCAAAAGCAAAACATGGAGGAACAACAACAACTGAAGTCGTTTGTTCCTCCAGGAAAAGAAAAACCACTGAACACCTGGCTGCTATTTTTTCCTGTCACATGGGGATTTCTTTTGGTCACGAGGCTGAAACAAGACAGACACTGGTTTCCCCAATCCCCAGCATTCCCCACGACAATGCATTGTTACAAGACTGAATCCACATTAAGAGCCGCGATACCAGCATCCCTGTTGAAACGCAAAGCCGCTTTTCCCTTTGACATTCAGCCGGACTTGTGGGTCATACGAACAGTGAAGTTTACAGCTGCAATAGAAACAAACACAATTTAAGCCCCCCCCACCCTCCCAATCCCACACAAATTCAGTCAATGTGACAATTTATGTCAATACGGTTATCGTTTACCGCAACTGGCGTAGCAGCATATACCGACGCTATTTTTCCTCTGATGCATTTAAGAATGTATCCTAGAGGCTGGCTGAACCAAGTCATTCCAAGACTCCCTGTCGAGGTTTAGTCGCCTGGCTCAGTATCAAGTTAAGCTGAACGAGAAATCTGAAAGGAAGAAAGAAGAATGTTGTTTCTGACCCTCCCCTCCCCCCACGCCCAAATACTGCAATGTCTGAAAACTACTTCATGAACAAGTATGTTGTGCGTTACAAATAAAATGTTATGCAGAGCTGATGTGCATGCAACATGTTGAGTTACACATTAAAGCCATGGTATGTTAAAGAGAAATCAGGGGAACCAAAATCACTTAACTTAGCACCCATGAGACTGAAGTGATGCAGTATATGCGAGACAAGCTTGCAGCTCTTGATCTTAATGTGAGTGGATTCTCAGTGCGCCATCACAGGTTAGGCCATCCCAGATGAGAAATTAAGACAATTTTAGGGAAATTTCGACCTGAGAAACCAAGAGGGAAAGAAAAAAGGCACACAAACACACAGAGAGCAGGCGGGGCTTCTGCGAAGGACGTCGGGGTTCAGATTTAAGCTCAAGCGCACAGGGGGTTGGTACTTCATTCAGGGACCACTCATATTTGCCGACAGCATCCACAGATGGCTTTGCATTCAGAGGCAGGCGATATCGGAGCAGACAGACGAAAACGATCTGAAACAGAGTGATCTACACAACACCCACCACAAAACACTCAAAAGATTCGAGTTCTACTCATCTTTTAAGATGCAAAGCAGTAGGGCCCCATGGCCAAAGAGAAAATGCTAGTAAAGCATTGTTGTTACTGATGATTTGAGGTTAACAAAGCCAGTTCCAAGATGTCATTTTGTAAACTACAACATTGCAGAAGTTTATTTTGACAAGTTAAGCCAACATCTTACTACACGCTCCAGGTTAGAGGACTTCACTCGTGCATGAACCAGTCTCGCACTGGAGGTCTGCAAAGAGAAGCGATACACCCAACCAAAACAATAGAAGACTAAAGCAACACCGTTGCGCTGCATTTCAAACCAAATTAAAGCTGCACAGATGCACAGCTTTCCTCAGCTACTTACATTTTTAAAGAAACGTCGCACAGTTGCGCGACTGCAAGTCATTTTGAATGACCACCCTGCCACTTGCACAGATGCACAAGGGCAAGCAGCTGAGGGATAATTGTTCCAGTCTATACACATAAAAACAACCTGACTCCATTTGTTCAAACTGCGTGGTGGTTGATTTCAAACGGCAGGGTGATTCCTGTGTTGTCCTAGTAGACTGCATTCTTCCTTTGGACTGGTCTGTAAGATCAAAGAGGCAGACAAGATACACCCCCGGCCCTCCCAACAGTATCGTAGAACTGACCATTGTTATCCTTACCCAAATGCTTTACTGCAGATAACGTTAGAGTCAATGAGGGTACATTAAATCTTCCCGTTATCACAAGACTCTTGTTAAGAAAGCACAACAGTGCTATTTCTACAGTCAAGTATAGCAAGGTGCTTTCATTTCAAGGACAATGAGGGCAGTTGAGCCCAGTCAAGATAAGACCCATCTCGGGTGGAGAATTTTCTGTTTTCCAACATCAATATCCGATGGATTCAACTTATCTGCCTTCCATTTCCACTTTGAAAAGGATGTCATTCAAGCCCAGGTCACATCCGTGCTCTACCAAGCTCCAAGCTTTAGTCATACCTGAAAAAGCACAAGAAAAGCTCCCCCACACAAGCCCCCCAAAAGAACAAATGCATACCAAAACTGTATTCAAATTACAACAAGCTATGCATTTATTACGCAATAAGAAAATCCCTTACAGATAGTTCACTCATTGTATTGTCAATACAAGGCATAGTAACTAATTGCAAAGGAATTGCAATGGAGGTATTTAGCCAGACAATGAATGTTAAGAGAAATGTGAACACGTTTAGTGACCTTACGTGATGCTCGATGCGCAAGGAAACTTGTACAAACAATGAGTTAGGAGAGTTCCTGATGGTCTCGGGTATTGGAAAGCGCACAGGACACAGCACACTGAAAAATGCAAAGGAAAAAGCCTCTCCCCACAATACCCCTCCAATGATGCAGTACAGAACTACAAGAAAATGACTTTCATTACAGTACTCCCTTAAGAACACAGTTCTTATGACTACAACTCAAGAACAAGATTTACGAATACAACTCGAGAACAAGATTTAAGAAATTTCCCAGAAGAACATTTAAATACCGCAGGCCTGAGCGCGGCGGATTCCTTCCTTAAGAACCGTGGATGTGGACTTGATGTAGACTTTTCAAGGGCGGGCCATATAACTTAATCTGCAAGAGTCACAAATACACAAGCCCCTCCCAACCCAACAAAGCAACGTGAAGCCTGTACAGAATGACAATGACTTCTAGTAAAGAGACTTGTTACCGCACTCCCTGGAAAAACAGAGGTTCTTGCTACACCAGGGGGCTAGTTTTGAAGTTGCTATCCTGCGATGCATAGAGTCCACTTGAATCTTGTTGGGTGGACCTGGATGTTTCCTATTCAAGCCATTTTGCGTTGGGTAACATGGAGCTGTGAAGTCTAGGGAAGAGACTGATTAACGCCCAACAACCCCACCCTCCCATTTCCCAAATATACATAAAACCCAGTTTACAACACGTTCCAAATAGGGTAGACTCAATAAAGCATCTAATGGATTTATTGAACAATATTAAATACCTTCCTATATCTCTTTAAACCGCAATAGGTGCGAATGATCCCGATCCACGGCGCTATAAAATTTAAGATGAGCTCAACTTGCACCGAGTGGTTAGCACGGGGGGATTCTTTCGATGATCAGCTTTTGGGGGCCAGGCCTGTGGAAAGAAAAACTCGAAACACGTTTTAAATGCCCCCTCCCCCTAACCCTTGTCTTGAATAACCAGGATCAATTATTTCAAAACATAGTTCTCCTTTTGATGTCAATTACTATACAGTATAGGCAACGAGGAGTTAATGTACAGGATAGTTACACCCACATGTACATTTCATGCATTAACTCACTGGTCAGGTTAAAAGGTAGATGTAGCCGATCTGTACCAATGATGTGCTGCTGAAGTACTGAAGATTGCAGTATACACGCATCAACGGGCCGGCAGGACAGGAGACCATCCACTCACACTCCAATGCCGACAGCTTCTTTGAGGAGGACCTATCGAACAACAAAGGGACTGCTTCTCCCTCCGGCTTGGGGAACTACTTGTGATCGCAGGGGGTAGAGAAGTCCGATAAGATGTTCCTCTCGCCAGCACACTACCAAGGCATTCATCACAGCAGACACCACACTCAAGTCAGCGCACAACAGGAGGGGTGACGACGGTACACAACGCGTTACACGGCTTGCCTGTAAAGAGGAAGAGAGCTGTGCGAGAAATTGTGTTCTACAACATAAACTTTTGGAATAACTAAATGCCTGAGATTGTTACAGGAATACCACCCAATATACAAACCAAACCCCTCGCTTTAAACTTGTGGAGCTAGAAGACACTTGAGAGCTCTGCCCCCACCCTCATCACTGGCTGGCTTGCTCTGGAACTGCTTCAGCGATGGCCACTCTGCTGCTGCTGCTACCCTGCACTGCGCCTCTGGCTCCCTCTGGTGTACACTCGACGCCAGCTATTGGTGCTCTCTTGGGCCCCTCTGCTCTTCCCTTCACGCCCTCTGGTCCTGCCTGGAACCACTCTGGTGCTCCCACGCCCTCTGGTCCTGTCCTGCCTGGCTCCACTCTGGTCCTCCACGTGTTGTATGGCTTGCTCCGCACGGGTCCTGCGATGTTCCTCTAACTAAGTCCATTTCCTCCCCTTGACAACTCAGTCCATTTTCCCCCGAAGAAAAAATAAAATAAAAAAATCTTCCAAGCAGTAAAAAAAAATTAAATTGAAAACTCAGGAAAAAATAAATAAAAGCATTTGCTTCCTTGAGCTACAAATAAAGCTCTGGTTATTTGAGCTTGTTCCTTGAAACCCCATTAAATCAATGGAAACTTAAAATTGCATTTTCAACAAAAACAAACTGGAAATGACTGAGCAACACGAGAAATCAAGAAAAATAAATGCTAGCCTAGACAACGGTATAGCTTGACAGTAAGGCCAGGGCCTCATCCAATCGTTTCGACAGACACCCTAGTTTCCTTTGTTACCCTTTCTTTCCATTGAGTCGGCTAAATACATAACTTCCTACTTTGGCTCTTTAGTCTCAGACTGGTGCCCTTCTTCTCAAGGTTAATATATAACGAATATTTCAATACTGCAATAAGTTTCATGTTTATCACAATTCCTCTCGCTTTTAATAACTGCTCTTGATTAATAATTGCAGTTTTAAATTGGCTTTTTTTTTTTTGCAACATTCCGAGCCTTCCATTTTACTTTATGACTAAGACTCATATCGTCAACGTTATTGTGCAAGATTGAACAACCATACTTGCGGTTTCTGTGTAGCTTTGCGGTCGTGGATAGCCTTGTTGCTGGTCAAATACTGACCACTACCTTTCAAACGACGACGGTTAGCTGGCTCACGATATATTCAAATCAACCAATAGCAAACCGCTACACGTGGCTACGTCACTGCGTCCATCTTGAGCCAACTCCAGTAACTGCTACCAAAACGAGAAGTATCAACTTGGATGGGCTCCATTATATAAAAATATTTTACATTAACCAGTATATAATGTTACGTTAAAAACTGTTTTCAGGTTTACAATACGATTGTTAAGGCGTAACTAACGTAGGCTTTAACATGAGGCTATCATCTGTTTGCGTGGCCTGCCGTTGGCTCTACAACTCCAGCTAACTTCAACTAGCGTCGACAAAAAAATAAAACAAAAATCACGACGCTGATATTAGAGGCCGATTAAACATTTTGCCCACTCAAACGTATTGACCAGAACGCTTGATAAGAAAAAAAGCACACAACAGACGGTATCGTTCGAGGGCCTAATGCTCACTGACTCTGCCCACAATACACAAAATCAAAAAGTCAAGTAAGTTAGATTAAGTCAAGATTTCCCCGTCCCTAAAGACCAAGACTCAGGGACAATAAAACGAAACAAACAAAATCTGGTTAACCTGCCCGCCTCGCATCACGACGAATTCGTATCAAATGCAGTCTGAGTTGAAATGGCGTCAATGGCAGTATTTATATTGGTTGGGTGATCCGGCTACAGTAGGACAAGGTATTCATCCATGGAAAAAAGTAGTGCCCTTTCAAGCTCTAAAAAACGCTTACAAACGCGTATTGTGGCTTTAGGTTCGAGTTCAGAACAGAACGTTGATCAAAGTAAATGATAAAACTAGTCTATGTGGGAAAACTAATGATAAACAGGGTAACTGAACACACATCGTTATGCATGCAGAGCTGCTCCCATTCAAATCGGCTCAGAAAGACACCGATAACGTCTCTATTTGTAAATGTATAAAACGCAAATCATTAAGTTATTTACAATTAAAAGCAACATAATAACTAACAGCCAAAACAGCTGACGTCACACTAGCGGCTGCGCGGATTAATCTTTACTTGTGTGTAACGCGGTCTGACAAACCGGATCAAACTAGAATGAGGTTGTGTTGCCGGATCTCTTTCCCTTTTACTGCAACGTTAAGCTACTTGTAATTCACAAACAATTGAAAAAGAAAACAGCCAAGTCATCTCCTATAACTTGGATGGCTCATGTTCAATAACGTGTGTTTCCTTTTGGTAGATGTATTGATTGCATACAAGCAGCTGATGCTTGCTGTCTGTTTATTAAATGCATCATGCAGACCCAATTTGACAAGTCTCAATTGTGTTATTTTTGTTGTTAATGTGCAATTTAACCCGAACGTGAGCGATACAACTGGTACTCTATTAGCGTTGGTGTTGGCTGTATAGTACGTGATACAACTAGCAATATGTAGAAACATCCAGTGCTCTGAAAGGGTGGAAAATTACCAGACTGAAAGGCCAAAATGGAAGTTACTTTTACTCACCAGCAGGGGGTGCATTATCCCTCCCCCCTCTGCTGAATCGGTTTTCAACATTGTTTACAGTATCCTGACTTGGACAAGTCCGGGCAAGCTCCCATATTTCTTTTCTCTTCATGGCTCGTTGTCATTGATAATGGTGTCTATATACCATAGTGGTTATATTTACCTTGACCATACTTTGAGATAAACACATTTATTTTTTATAAAGAAACCAACGTTTTCAGATGATACATTATCTAAACAAAAGCATTCCTTAATTTCTTTGCTAATAAAATATTATATCCGTTGCCACGCATCCAAACTCTATGCGTCTGGTGTTTCCTCTCTGAATTAATTTGGGATCTTGTCCATCTTTACGTCAGTGCTGATACTAATATTCATCAAAAGAAAATTAACTGGAAATATTTTTTCCGCTGAATGCTAGTTTAAGTCGAGCATTGTGCAAACATTTCCAATTTGGATTAGCTGCTTTTCTTCTCATAGTTAATTGAAGATCTTTGGGTTTTAGACTGTTTCAACACATCCATAGAATAAGATCACACAGATTAGAAAAAGAGGCATCTTCCAAGATGTGATAAACATGCCCTGCCAGGCTTTTAAAAAGGCTCATCAAGACCCTTGTGTGATACTTGCCAATCAAAGTCATTATGAAGGTGTTCTTCTCAATTTGCTTTGAGTGACTCTGGGATTGTGTTAGAAACAGTGGAGCATAATCAACTGTAATGACTGGGAGGTTTTGGAAGATGGAAGCTTTATCAGAGGTTGAGTTGTGAAATCTTCAGATACTGCACACCACCACAAAGCAGGTAAACTGAAACAGTTCATTAATGAAACAACCTGAAAATAAGGAATGTTTAAGCGAAACCAGAAATGAGATACCTCACAAATTAAAGCGCTTCATCACGTTGATTCCAAAGTCAATAAAAGTAAATAACAGTCTTGCTTATGGCTTTGCAACATTGTCAATAATTATTTACAATAATCGCAGACCCAAAAGGGATAGCTTCCACAGTAAAACATTGTATGACCTGTGATGGCTGACAAATTTAAACATCCCAAGGTATCTATCGTCATATCGCCCACCCCTCCTAAATGTGATCACATAGGCCTCAACCAGATGGTGGCCGGAAAATCAATGGGGCTGCTCTGGGCAGTTCAATAATTTGGTTTGCTCATCGCTGCTTTTTTATAAATTAATAACAGTAGTTGTGAAAATAAAATAAACAAAAAGTGTTGTTAAAGATTATAGAATATCATCATGAAGTGCGAGGCAGTACAAACGTATGGGCAAACCCCCTTTCTGCAAGATATATCAGGGGGGTAAATGAAGCCTGTTATAGATCCTGTTCCACAGGGCTTGGTTCGATTGTCTCTTGTATGTGGACAAAGGTCTTGCTCTTTCAGCTCGTTCAATGAGCGCCGGGCTGTTACATCAGGCGTGATGCAAAATCAAACCACCAACCAGGAATTCATACATTCCTGCTCACAAGCCGTGATTTCATTATTCTGCAGCCAGTCGCCGAAGAAGTCAAACTCATTCAGAAACAATCCGACTACTGGATACTTTGCTGAAACACTTGATTTTTCTTTTGCTGAGACGGAAACTTTTTGAGGACCGAACTCCTTTCTATTGGTTTATATTATAATTCATTTTACACAATAGCTCACCACAAGCTGTTTTTTTTGTGGTCAGAAACAGCAGTAGATTATCGTCCAGTCTTAAGTGGGGATCTCTGCAGCTGACATTGATAGACAACTTATAGCCAGCCGTATAGAAAAAAATAGAATAAGAAAAAAGAAGCGAGAGGAAACAGGGTTGCCCAGTGTCCCTTGTCAACCCAACCAGGACCCAACAGTCTACCACAAGTGATGGAGAAGTTTTTTAAGCCTGTTCACGGCCCCTCTGGGCCGGACGAGATCAAGCCGCGGAAGCATCACCACCATCATCATCATCAACTTCCCCATCACCAAGACCCTCAGTCACACAGGTAGAACGCTTCATTTCAGTCTGACAGATTTACTTCTAATGGGAGGAGCATTTAGAAATACAATCACATTTTAGGCGTTCCTAAAATAATACTAATTACACATGAAGGCATTTGCATTTTAAAATCAAATATACAGATTCTAGTAAAAGTTTAAAAGTTATAAGTGCTATTATTAATAATAAGATCCCTGTGTCCTTGTGTTGTAGGTACACAATGTTTGATGAGACAGACAGAAACACAGACGAAAGTCACGCGCCCCATCACCATCAACATGGTCGCTGTCTCCACAACAGCCCTCATCACGACGCCCATCATCGTCATCAAACACAGCAGTTTCACCACAACGAAGAGGACAAGATACTGTACAACCACAAAACACCTGTTACTCTCTCTAGGGCCTCTTCCTCTTCCCTCTCTTCATCCTCGTCCTCGTCCTCTTTTTCCTCATGGTATACAGAGGAAAGTGCAAATGATTCATTCTCTCTTCGTCTTGCGGAGCTGCCACAGCACTCCTTGTCCTGCTCCAATATCTCAGATATGCGCAGGGGTTTCAGGGAGGAGGACAGCAGCGCGCCCATTGTGTTTGCCACCATTAAACACGGCAAGAACGCCAACGTTAGTAGTAAGACGCAAGAGAGTGTACAAAAGAGGGGAACGCGTGGTTTTGCTTCTCTTGACAGAGGTCACAGCAGAAGTGAAGAAGGCCTCCTGCAGGGTAATGAAAGTGATGTTGGAGGAGAACAATCCAGGGTACGAAACATCAACCATGGACACCTGTATAAGGCCGCTAGCTTTAACCGAAGCCTGGCTTTCAATGAGGAGGACTTTCTGTTAGGGGTCTCCAGGGGCCCAAAAAGAGCAGTGTCCTCCAGTCAGCTACCCAGCAAAGGCATCCTCAAGAACAAGGAGCCTCACACTGACATTCGCAAGGCTAAGTCGATGGAGGTGCTTTCCCCTAGAGTCTCCAAGGGACAAGGTCCCAGTGGACAGAAAGGGAAAGGGACCCCTCAAGTGGAGAGAGAGCAGGCCAAGGCAAATTTTGTGAAGGGAAAGTTGAAATTCTCAGCCTTTCTAGATGAGATTACGAAACAGGTCATAAGTCCGTCGGCTCTCAACATCTTGGGTATGAACAGTGATAAAAGTACTGGGAAGACACCGGCCCCAGTTCAAAACCCTGGCCCCGCCAAGCCTCAGCTCCCTCCCAAGAAGCACAGAGAGAACTCAAGGGAAGACAGGGAGCAGCGCCTGAGACCGGAGATAGCGGCTCGCAGCAGCCCTCGGAAACAATCAGACTGCTCCATCCCTGACCAACTGATCTCATATGCAGCGAGGAACCACCACGGTAGCCCTCCGCCTCAGACCTACCCCCTCTCACCCGGCCACAATACGCACCATGAGAGTAGCCGTAAAGACAGGAGGCCGTCGCCTACCGGGAGCTCCGTGTCAGGGGACAGATATGTTAGAAGTGGCCCTCACCTCACAGATGGCACCAGCACAAGCCCTGAACCCAGCCAGCCCAAACAACGTCCCCACCGCAAACAGCAGCCCACTGCCTCCCACAGTCAATATACCCAACACTTCCCTCAGCCTCAACTGGTGCACCCCGGCCCTGGGCACAGAGGCCCCGCGAGCTCCCCTCCATCCTCAGCCCAGAGTGTGGGGCCAGGCATCGGATCTGAGTCTTCCTCCACCAAATATGATTCATCCAGGGGCAGAGACACGGCCTCCACAGCTACCAGCCACCACTCTGAGCAGAGTGGTCGATACCAGTCACAGCAAGCGATGCAGCACAGAGTGAGTTTACTGTTACATCTCTTCTTAATAAGGTACACCAGTATGTAGTGAAGGGAGATTTCAGGCCTCAGATCATGAATGTAAAAGTGAAATATCACATGCATTTAACATTTAAAACACATATAGGGCTGGGTGATATGGCCAAAATCTTTTTTTGTGCTTTTTGGTTTGTTTTCTAGTTATTCAATATATACATAATCTATGTGAAATAACCACATAAGAATGAAATACTTGACAAATGAAAAGTACTATATAGTATTTTCTCATTAGTGCAAAATCAACCTTTGTGCAAAATAATCAGATTTTCTGAGAAATCTGCATTACTATATACCTATTATCAATTTAGACTAAGATATATGACATATGATTTCGTAACAATAAAGATTCCATTGACAGAGAATCATTTATAGTATTGAATTATCGTCCTACATACTCATACAGTTAGATTATTTATTAATAAGCTTGTTTCTCTACTGTCCTTAGCCAATCTTTGATGATCAGAGTGGAGATAAGTCATAGTAAGTGACAAATAGATTATGTGTTATTCCTACAAAATATACCTGCGTCTTTTAAATGATGTAATTTTAAAACATTCATCAAATAAATTGTAAACCATGAATGGCCTTCAAAGGGGGCGTTTGTGAGAAAGACATTAATCAAATCGTGTCATATGCTGTCATGCGTCAGAAGAAAGGTGAATCATGAGTCTAACTATAAAAGGAGTCAGCGATGAAGCTCCTGAAGGCAACACACTGCCCTGAAGGGCGGACAGAACAGGAGGAATGTAATGAATGCAGTGTTGCTCCTCTCTTGCAGAGGCAGTAAGCTGAGTCACAGGCTGTGTGTGACGTGTCCAACTCCACGCACTGCAAGCTGAGTCATTCTTCAGCAATGCAGCAAATGCTAGTCCTGTGCTTTTAGGGAGAAATCCATTTGAAGCTACCTCACACCATCATTTCAAATAGTGTTTGTTTTCAAGGCCCAGATACTGTATGTTCTGTGATTCGGCAGGATTTTCAGAGAAAGTAATAATCACACATCACACATCCACTGAGACAAATCTTTCACACTGGCAGCCAGCACTAATGTGAAAATGTAAAATGTGAGATTGAGTTGGTTGGATAAGTATCACGTTGCTCTTATGTAAGAATCTGCTCAGGCTGGCACTCTTATGTGCTGATAAACACACACAACATTACATAACATTGACTCTTTTTTTCCATTTGCTCACTGTGTAGGATTTGGTTTACTGAGTGTGTCTTGCCAAGTTAAGGTTCAGTGAATATACACGTACATGTACATAACCACACACATAGAAAGGCCCGAAGTACTAATCGATTCTAGTAGAGTCCATATCCGGGAGCTGGTCTGCCAAAACTCAATAGTTTATTCAATCCGTCATGTCCTCAGTAATGGACTGGTGACCCATGGGTTTTACACAAAGACATGCTCCTGTAATGTACATAGGAAACGAATGGATGCATGCGATGGCCTTATTCTTACAGACTATTGTTCTTTATATATCTATGCTTTTTCATTCCAGCACCATCTCCAGAACTGCGAGTGTTGTTAGTAGCTCCTTGCAGATTTACAGGACATGAATTAGTTTAAGATAAGATAAGATAAGATAATCCTTTATATAACTTGCCCATTTTCCTGTAAACAGCTTTGTTAGAAAGCTCTGGTCTGCACACTCGAAAGTCAATGCATGTTATATTTGGACAGTGATATGTTTGGCATTGTTTGGGCTCTACTACAATAAACTGAGATTAAATTAAAACAATGACCACAAGGTTGTAGTTCTGACTTTCATCAAAGGGTGCAAAGGGAGTGTTCACATTTATATTAAGTGGACAGGGAAGAACTTGTCACCCATTTTACTTGTCAGGGTACAATAAAAGGGCCAAAAGTTTATTTTTCGAAACAATGTGCTGGAGTACAGTGGCAAAAAAAAGATGGTCTAAACTTGTCGTCTGTATCTGATGTACCTTACGTCTTCTCGTCCTTCCTCTATTCTTTTTCTAGGACACACTGTGTGATACCGACCATTTCCAGTAAGTGTGTGATAGACTTTCAGCTTACTTCACATTTGACTGCAGCTTTTCCCATATGTCTTTCTGTCTCATGCTGTCCTCTGTCTATCTGATGGGTCAGTAGTTATTTAGTTATTGATCACACTATTGAGCATCCTCTTTCTCTCCACTCTTGATTTGACAGGAAAATGTGTGGTAGTTATGGAACTGATTTATATAACCATCTGTATGTCATTAGAAATTAAAATATGTGAAGGAACAACTTAAGAAAGACGAGACAAAATAACATAAGCAACAAATGAAAGAGTACTTTTACAACTAAATCTTAGTTTTTATACCAAATATAATATTAGTTACTCTCCTATGTAAAAAAAACATAGCTTTCCATTGATGCTGTTCCAGCCTTTCTTCTCATATGATTTTGTTGGTACAGATTGATCTTTCTGAGTTTTTATTATTATTATTGTTGTTGTTTTAAAATATGCTGCTGACTGCCAGACCTTTGAAGCTTGTTTGAGAGTCAAAGATATTTTTCATGAGCGATTTATATGATTTAGCTTGAGCCTCGTGTGTAGTAATGAATATTTGATATCGACATGATGGAAATGTTGAATGTTTTTACAGTTCAAAACCCTCCAAAACCCCAAAATGTTCTGACCATGCACAATGTGCAAGGCATGTGAGAGAAGGCCTCATCATTCCTCTGTGTTCAGGGCGCTGCAGGAGGAGAATACAGATCTTCACCAGAACCTACTGCAGACTGTAGTTTGCATTGAGAGCCTGGAGGCGGAGTTACAGGGGACCAGGGACGAGCTCAGCCATGTCAAGGAGAAATATAAAAGGTTTGGTATCATAAACAGAACACAACTCAACCTGCATAGTTGTTGTTATTACCATATACGACTTGTGTGCACTAAAATACACAGAATATTCTCCCACATGTAGTATGATGCAGTGCATGAAGGACAACATTCTCCTATATGCGGCTGATGGAAACGGGTGCACACATATTGACTTCGGAACCAAAACCCATCAAGTCAACCTATAGCTTTACATAACAGTTTTATAGATTAATTGATTGACGGAACATACATTCTCCCCTGTGCATTTCTGCGAGTGTCTGACCTCTTTTCCCCGGCCAATAGAGACAGGGCTCCGCAAGCCATCTGTCATGTCCCTTCACACCCACCCTGTCAAGCCTGTATTCATAACCAAACAACCACTGCTGCCTATCAGGCACATGCCACACAACTTACAACAGACTGGAGCAACTGGAGCAACTAGAGCAACTGGAGTGAATGGTCACCTCACCCTGGGCTCCAGTTGGGTGTCAGTTGTTACATACTTCTTTGGAGAGTTTGTGGTTGCCAGTTGGCCTGACAAACAACTGTCTTTAACCCTAGATGATAATACAAAACAATGACATGGTGATAGAGTTGTGTGTGTAGTAGAAATAATAATGATAATAGGTATTTTGTCATGGTTGTCATTTCTTCTTTATTCTCTGTGTCTTGTAGCCTTCTAGAGACCCACACTGGGACCAAACAGGCCAATAATCTGCTGGGGGAACACCTGCATATAGCGGTGAGATCACCAACGGGCAGAATGATAAAAGAGGGACTTTCGCTGGTATCAGATTCACTGCATTCATGAACCATGAGCTACTTTCATGTAAATCTCGCCCCAATGTATGTCTTGGTATGTGTGTGTGTGTGCAGTCAGAGAGCCTGACCAGTGAAAGGAAGTACCTACAAAACCGTGTGTCCCAGCTGAGCTCAGAGTTGGAGGACGCCCACAGGACCATCGCAGCCCTGGAGAACATCAATGTGAGCACAGTGCCGCCTGCTGGACATCCATGCACACTTCAGATAGCAGACATTTTACTAAGGATGAATCAGTCTTTTCCAATCCTCGTTTAGGCAGGTCATTTCAATATTTTAAATGTAATATTATTAAACCACGTCACTCTGTGCCTATATTATCACCAAAAAAAAATCAGAGCTATGTTTGCAAATGCACATGTGTTTAAGCCTTTTTCACTGCCTACGTGTTAAATTAAGATGATAAAAATAGCACTCACCATGAAATCTAATTGTCCCTACAAAAGGGTGTCAAAGCTGGAATTCATTATTGGATGAGCCTATCGAGCACAGGCCTATCGTGGCCCAAAGGTTCATGGGGTCCCTAAAATAGAGAGGATGTCCGAATCCCATTTCAGTTTGCTCATGATCCATTAACATTGAGTAACTGTTGAGGGTCACAAGGTAAATCTGAAGGCTCTTAAGATAATGGAAAGAAGGAAAAACTGAGTTCTGCTTAAAAACATCAATTGAAATCTTGAATACTTTTCTCAAATCTTTTAATCTAATTGCATTGTTTTATGGCTAACCTGCAAAATGTTAGACACAAAACAACCTGGAGTGATGCAGAGCAAGGCTAGATAGATGCATGTTTCTGCACCCAGGATAATCTTTTCATAATCTGTACCATGCATATGACGTGCCCTGTGTCAAGTGTTGTAAATCAGATTATACGCCACCCTTAAAAACAGGTATTTCAAAACCTTTGAGGTAACAAAACTGAATGAGATCCATTAAAAACTCTCAGATATTTATAAAGTGATGTTTCATCTTCTGTTACGTGGATTTAACGCAGAGTTAATGTTTGTGTGTCTCAACCTCAGGTGCCGTGCTTGATAAAGGAGTTATTAGAGAAGCACTTTGACTCATCTGAGACCATTCAGAAGTTTCTGACTACCTCTGCTCCAATCAGCCACTCTGCCATCTCCACTAAAGCAGACGGCCAATCAAACGCGCCTAAAGTGGAAGAAGCTCCACATGATTGGGGGCTGAGATCAGAGGCAGGTCCGCAGAGGGTCACTGCCTTCATACCATTTAAGCAGGTGGTGCCAACAACAGGATCGGAAGGCAGTCTCTCTGGTCTGCATGAATCCAGCCACAGCCCACCTTTCTCTGTATCTGACATCAGCACTGCTATCTATAATAAAATGGCTGCCAGTTATGCTGCCAGGCCACAATCTCTCTATCCCCAAAGCCAACAGCAGCTTCCCCTGGGCACTAACCACGCTGACACTCGTCCAAATCTCCAGCAGGCCCATGTGGGTGGTGACAGCTGGGGGGGGAATCGTGGGGTAAAGGTAGCGCTTTTGGAGCAGGATGTTGTGGAAACGACCTCCATGTCCGCTCAGCAGATCCTGGATGATTTCCTGCAGCAGCTGCAGCCCTATAAAGAGGCGGGTAGAGAGAAGGAGCAGCAGGGTGGCCAGGAGTGGGCGGGAGGAGCTGAACAAACAGGCAAAGTGGGAGAATGAAAATGTCATCCAACAACATGGCAGAATGAATGTATATTCTCATCTTATTTCATTGAAATGTGTTTTTATTCATATAATCCATTGCTGTCAGATGTTTTGCATATATCTCCAATCAATTTTTTTGGGGGGTTGTAATTAATGGACTTTTGGGTTTAGAGTTAAGGATTTTGTATACCAGAGTCCACAGAGGAAAATGAAGGGAATTATATTATTAAACATGAGAATTGCCAAAATTGTAAGTAGAACATTTACACACAAAGGAAAAATCTGTACTTTCAGTCTAAGTGAAAAAATAGTAACAAACCAATTAAATGCACAGAATATATGTATAAAAAAATGTGAACATGCAGTCATAGAGAAGATCAATTCAATTATAGGGAGCTATTTCCAAGTATGTATTATAAATATATTTCCATTTAAGTGTTAACTTTAATTAAATGCCTGCTGCCCTGTAATTTCTCCCCAATTTAACAGAGAACATGTCAATCTCATAACATGTCAGCTGCCTACGTCCTCAGTGTCACTGTTGAGTAATTTCATGGGAGCCAGTGTGAAGAGATACAATGATAAAAATAACTCCAGTGTTGCTTTTAGACATTGAGCTGATGTCAAGAATTTAGATAAATGCTGAATATATTTAGATAGAATCAGCTCTTCATTTCATTAGTGAGCTCAACAGCTACATTTGATCTATTAGTACAATGAATACCAGGTTTTAAAATGTATTTGGTTTTAAAAACATTTTAATTTATGTGAGATAGCGGTGCTATCGATTGATATAACCTAATAAATGACAGAGACTGATGATAAAAGGATAAAACTAACAAAGTTTAAGATCCAGCACAAGCAGCTCTGCAAAGTGGCTCACTCTTGGAGAAAAACATCTGTTTCTAGATGACATAAATAGTCTTCTTTCAACAACAGCCTGTTGTACCATTCATTAAAATTATTTAATTTTTTACTTCACAATACTTATTCAACCAGGCTTGATATTTCTAAAAAGATATAATCAAACCGTTGTTCGTTTAAACATTTGCATTGTATATTTGATAATAAGTGGTATTCAGACCAAGAAAACTGCAGTTAAATGGCTATAAAGTTAACATTATTTAAGATTTACTGATTTGTGTGAATATAATTTCCCATTAGTATAGAATTTAAAATGTACAACTGTACATGCAGAGATTTGTGTAAATATTAATTAACTCTGTGTATGTGTACATAAAATACATGAAACGTGGTGGCCCTACCGTTCTGAAATTATATTGGTCGCTGTTTAGAGCTGTGTAGTGCGAAGAACAAAAATGTAAAAGCATTGTGACGATGTAGATTGGATAGAGTGCAGCAGCATATTCATGTTATTCTAATCTGTATAGCCCCTATCTCTCATCAGTGTACACGTTACCCTCTGAATTATGCAATTATGAATACTGCTAGTCTATTCAAAATGTAACTGTGTCATGACAGTTGTTCAACCAATAAAGATAATTATCTTAAATGAATGCAACATCTCAGATTACAGCTCATTATTTATCATTTCTGATTCACTCCCTTCGTGTTTATTTCCCACATCATTTGAAGTAATCCCTCTTTGTATAACATAGAGACAGCTTTGCTCTTCTTCGGCCCTTAGAATTAGCTGTACTACAAATGTAACATGCACGGTGGTGTGGTGGCTATATGGGCTTTCTATGTGGGGTCTGCAGTCTCCCCGTGTGATCGCGGGTTCTCTCCAGGTTCACTCCGGGTTCTCCAGCTTCCTCTCACAGTCCAAAGACATGCAGTTTAGATCAATTGAAGACTCTACATTGCTTGCATTGGTGTGGATGGGAGCGTGAATGGTTGTCTGTCTCTCTGTGTCGGCCCTGCGATAGATAGATCGGCTCCAGCCAACATGTTGGATGGACAGACCGACTGACCAACATCGACATCTCTGCCACGTGAGGGCTGAGTAAGTTTATTCGTCTCCATCAACCTCATTATTTAAAGATATTGAGATGTGATTCATAGTAAAGTGGTAAAAGAAAATCAATGGATAATATATAGAAATGAGGTGAGGGTTGTGTGTGTTGTGTTTGGTTTATTGTGAGAGCTGGGGACACAAGACTGGCTTCAACCTGACTACAGCTCTGACTCAAGCTGTCATAAATATTTATAACAGTTTAATCCTATTGATCCAGCCCCATCAACCTCCCTCCCTATTGCAGTGTGTACATAATCCCATACAAGCACAAGTCTCCTCTTCAAAGTAGGACTTTCACTTTACATAAAAGAGTATCTGCTACCAGCTTCCTCAAAATCCTTGAGATAATTTTGGGGATAAAAGTAATTTAATTTCAGTTGATAAATTGGTGCACAATCAGTGGATATTGTGGGCTTCCTCTTTTTGTCATAGGTTCATACAGTTGTATATGTCATTGTATGCCACATGATAAATGTGGCATGTTGGTTTTCAGTTTTCTGAACTTGGAAAAGGCAAATTTGTTTTGCATGGATTTGGGTTGAGGTCCACTAGTTGGGTAAAGGTGTTTGTGAAAGGAAACATTTTGCAGTAGTGGAAAGTAAAAGTTACATTTTGAGGTACTAACGATATTACAACCTCTCAGAATAATCTTGTGTACCTTTGGAGGGACCTGACCCCCAGGTTGGGAACCACTGAAGTAAACTACCAAACTGTAAAGTATAGCTCCACCTCGACCTGCTACAACAGTAAAAAGCTGCTTACTGATGCAAGAGTATTCACAGTCCAATAATGTCATACATAAATACATATCAGACAGAGGCCTTAAGCCTTAAGTAGTATTTTGATTTACTTCAAGAAGTGTTACACTGTTGTATTGGTACTTCTACGTATTTGAATGATCTGATTACTTCCTTTTCCAGTGTTTTAAGGAACTTTTTGGGCATGTTTCAAGTTTTCCTTCTCATAGCTTACTGCTTTGCCTTATTACACAATACAAACATGTATTGCTGCTAAATTAGATTTACTTCATCTTTACTTATTTCCCATACGCCAACACTCTCAGGATGTTGCTACCATTGCACTTCAGCCTATAGTGTATCTACTCGGCCTCTGAAGCGTCCATAGTGTTCATCCTGTGCTGATGGGTTTCAGGTAAGTCCACCTGTCGTAATAGTCCAGTAGTCCCTCCCATACTATATGTGTCTATCAGAACAAGTTTGCTGATCACACACTGGCCTGCTTTCCTATTGGCCTCTGGACTTTAATAGGATCCCAGGGACTCTGTTTGGGGGATTACGGCTCCAAACTCTCGACTTCGACCAGTCTCTGTGTCCTCCAACCATGGGAACAGTGGTTTAGGGGGTCACCGCACATGCACAGACCCAGACCCAGACCCAGAGGGGTGCCATCAAAAGACAACGTCACGTCAAGAGGAAGGAATCCTCTTGAAGGGGGGCTACAGCGTAGTGACCTTTCAACTTGAGGGGAAATCATCATCTCTGGAAAAAGGAATACATCTTATCTTCCATAATTCATTATTTAACTATTATCTCACATTTTCCATGGTTTTTCTACACTGATTTGGAATATAACATATCTTTTTGGGACAATTTCGGCATCCATGTGAAAGCTTTTGGATTATCCTCTGAAGTATACTGTGTCCTTTACCATCTGAGGGATCTACCTGCTTATCCCCTCCACCTGGAACAACTTACTTAGATGAGCTCAACCTGCTAACTCATAACAAGCGCAAGGTCTGCAGTGACCACAGTATTTCTGCAACACTGAAACATCCTCTTTTGACCTCTGTTGGCTTGGTCCCTTACATGCAGCTGGCCTCCTCTGGATTTAAACAACATTTTTGACCACAATTGACTGAACTTTTCCTCTTCTCTTCTGTCTTTGTGTTGATCGGTGCATGTTAGTGAGCCATGGTGCTGCTGAAGATAAAGTTCACCCAGCAGCGGCGGGTGCATCTGGCCCAGGGCCTGTGGCTGCTGTCCTGGATGGCAGTGATGTGGGGGGGCGTCATCTTTTGTCTGGGGGTCTACCTTAAGACAGAGCTGCTCCGTAGGGCCGAGGTAGAGAGAGGGAAATACACTCATATCCACACAGATGATGACAATGTCAAGTTGAAAACTTGAGTTCAAGTTTAAAAACACTGCATTGAATTAATTTAAAGTTAGACAAACATAGGTTTATATTTGCAGACTTTTGCCCTCTCATTGTGGTTGTTTACTGAGTCTGCTGTGCTGCTGCTTATCGGTGACTTTTATTTAAACTTAGCTCTTCAGTTTAATCCACAAATCCAAACATGCAGCACGCACAATACCAGTGTAAACATACACACAGTGACACTCAGGCACACTCATGCATGTTAAGTCGTGAGGACATTGTGTTTTAAAAAGCTGTTATAAAAATCAACATTTGTTTCCAAAGTCATTGGGGTTCAATGTGTATTGGATTTAGGTAACGTGACCACCAGGGCAAGGTCATGGCCTCCACCAGCTGTCATTGTGCTGGATTGATCACTGATTGATTTGGATAGGTCACATGCAGTGATATCCAGTGGGCTGCACAGGAAAGCTGCAGGCCATGAACATATGCCTTGAGATAGTTATTGATCTCCAACAAGATTCCATAACCTCTTGGTTGTATAGCAAAGTACTTGTTAAATATATCATTTAGACAGTTCATTTTGCACTATAGATCATTGACAGACCTGATTATTCCAAAACCAGAGGCCGATGTTATTGTCCTAAACTGTGACCGGATAGATATTACAGAATGATTATGTTACATAATTAGATTTGTAATGGAAATCTTAAAACAACAATGGGGCAAAGGTGCTTCGTGGCTGACAGGCTATTGAAAACTCTGCTAAGAATAAACTATAATTGACTTTTGCTGAAACCAGGGCAATGAATTAAATTTGTCATCAGATTGCCATAGTAGCCTTTGCATCAAACATGTGAGCAGCTAATTGAAGCTCTTGGTTGAATAGATAAGACTAATTAAATGCGGGATTATTGCCTGATAAATTGTTTCGAGGAAATAACAAAGTGACCTGCAGTTGGCTGCTCTTGTGGCTAAAATTGTCTTGGACTGTGCTCTTGCTTTCTCGAGGTGATGGACAACACAGAGATCCACGTGGTGCCCAACATCCTGATAATAGTGGGCCTGGCCTCCATCGGCACCAACTGGGCAGCCAGTCGCATGTGTCAGGACTCCTTGGACCCGACCCGCTTCCCCCGTTGGAAAGTTCCCCTGTTGGCTTGGTTTGCTGCAGCCACAGTGCTCTGTTGTCTGCTCACCGTTGTTGTTGTGCTCAGCTACGCCATGCAGGGAAGCCTGGAGGAGTCTCTGAAGGTGGGGTCACCAGGAATGATTGTGACAGATCAAGAAGTAGAGGTGTCAGTTGATGTCTGTCTCATAACAAGATGGCGTTTTCTGATCCTCAAGCAAGACACAAAATGAAACCTGTTCCCCCCCGAGCCGCTGTGAATGAGAGAGCCAGCAAACTGTCAAAATGAAAGATGAAAATGGAAGTGTTATTTTATTTCAGGATCAGCAATGAATGCAGATAAGATAAAAAAAAAAAAAAACAGAACCAAACTGATGCCTTGATCAGAATAACAGAAAAGATGTGTCTTCAAACTTATTAATTGATCAACCAACAATATAGTGAAGGATTGAAGCTCTCTTTTTAAGTGTTGCATTGAGACCAGAAATTAGTTCTCACAATTAAGAGTTTTCTAATCTTTCAGGGATGTCAATGAAATAATTTACAATGTGAAAGGATTTAACCAACAAACCATAAATCATTTAATTAATTAAAATATATTTCAAATTAGAGACAAAATCTTCTTCACATGTCTAATTTTGAACAGATATGAACATAAAACAGCTGTATCTTTGCCAAACCATTGTTGAAAACCTCAGATAAAGCACCTACTTCTCTTTCTTTTTCCTCTCTCCGCTGTCAGGTCGGCCTGAGGAATGGCATCAGGTTCTACAAGGACACAGACGTGCCGGGCCGCTGTTTTCAGAAAGAAACCATTGATCGTCTGCAGATGGAGTTTCGCTGTTGTGGAAATAACAACTTCAAGGATTGGTTTGAAGTTCAGTGGGTCAGCAACAGATACTTGGACTTCACCTCCAAGGACGTCAAGGAGTGAGTGAATCACAATACAGGGAACATAAAGTTTTGAGACGCAGGGCGGGGAGAGGATGATAGAGAAGAAAGAACCCGGATTGTTAAGGGGTTTACAGGAAAGATAAGAGACATCTAGATGAATGACAGACTTCACATCCATAAAGGTCAAACAATACTATAAAGGGGATGAAGAGAGAAAGAGAATGATTTTATAGTAGAGGAAGAGTGTCGTAAAAATAGATCTGGCCTTTACTTTTGAAGAGAATGACAGAAAGGATGGAAAGGTTGGTCATGAAGGCAGCAAAGAAAGGTTGGTCAAAGATGAAATGAGTGAAAAGGAATGAGTAAAGAGAAAGGTTATGACGTGGTGACACTTGAAGACAGGAGCTGCTCCTTTCTCAGTAGTGTTAAGTTTCTATTGAGCGAAAAAGTCAGGCCTTTAACTTCTCTCTCCTCTTGCTCTTCCAATCTGTTTCGATCATCTGTCCTCTCAATGTTCCTCCCTCCTCTGTCTTCAGTCGTATCCGGAGTAACGTGGACAACCGTTACCTGTTGGATGGCGTTCCTTTCAGCTGCTGTAACCCCACCTCCCCTCGCCCCTGCCTGCGGTACCACCTGACCGATAACAACGCCCACTTCAACTATGACTACCAATCAGAGGAACTCAACCTGTACAGCCGCGGTTGTAGGCAGGCGCTGACCGACTACTACATGGAGCTGATGAACTCAACTGGTCCTGGGGTGTTGTCAGTCATCTTGATACAGGTGGGATACATGATGACACACACAGTTATTCTGTACTTTGTGGTAAAGTCACAGAGCGGCCATTAAACCGCCACAGAGTGGGACAGAGTTACAGACACACACACACACACACACATACAAAATGCTTGAATAATAATCGTCTCCTGATGCACTGACTGCCACCTGAAAGAAAACCTCACTGACACACTTTTATTCAAACATGTACTTTCATTCCTTTGCCAAATAACAATACTGACAGCACACTGTCAAACAAGGCCTCAGGCTGGAACGGTACACTCATACACATGTTTGACAGTGCATCATTACACACCGCCTACAGCTAAACAAACAATCTAAACGTATAAATGCAGAGGCTCAGCATGGTGTCTTCCCTGGTCGTCCATGATGGCAATAGATGGCTGCCATGCCAAGAGTTAATGAGGCCTCACGCTGAGTTGTGGTTAATGTCTGATTTTCAAGCAATAGATATAGCCCAAAGACCAAACAAAAGAGGGAAGAGGATGCATGAGATAAAAGTGAAGCTATGTTGTTATGCACTGACTTTGTCACAACTCATTTATTTTTGCTTTAAGTGGACTGAAGCAGGGTTCACTCTCAACATTTGAGTATTGAAAACATGTTTTTTAAGAGACCATATGAAAATGATTGTACTGGGGCATAATTGGACCCTTTTGTTTATGTTTTACCCAACCTAAACCTTAATGTTTAACTGTAATACGTTGATTGAATACTAATTTTATCCCAACAGTCCTTATTCCATTATTCAATTTAAGTGTATTTGTTGACTATGACTCAAACTGACTCTACCTCATTGTCTCATCCATCTCAAACCTGCAGCAAAACATAATCATTGATATGTTGATTCTTCCATGGTCAAATAGAATCAGCATCCCCACTGAAATGAATTTGATTTAGTGTTTGAAGTGGCTCAAACTGACTAACCCCCCACACTACACCAAATGTGATGCAGTTTTGACATCATTTTAATTTCTTCTTTCTGTCCAGCTGTCGGTGCTTGTGAGCTTGCGGTATCTTCAGACGGCTGTGGAAACAGCGATGCTTCTGGAGGACCCAGAGGGCGACAGCGAGGGTTATCTCCTGGAGAAGGGTGTGAAAGAAACCTTTGAGGACCTCAAAATCAATGTCCTCACCATGCTCAAGTTTGCGCAGGTTGACCCCAACGCTGCCGAGGGGTCCTCTGAGGGTGCAGACGCTGAGAAAGATGAGACTAGTCCTGCCAGTTAGAGGGGAACAAATGTTGAGCTGAGGGGGAAAGGAAGGTTTCTTGGTTGTGTGAATTGGTAGGTGGCGGGTAAAACACCTTTGCCGCAACTCTCTCGCACATGGTCAATACAAGGCAATAAATAGGGAATTTTATCAGGCCCTGCACAGACACCAAAACATCTCCTCTGTGAAGGACCTCATGAGCGTGTAACCATCAGAGAATCAGGCAAAGAGATTTGTAGTACGTTTTGTTGTAACTAGAGAGTGTGTTCAGTTTAAAGGGGTGTAGCGTTCACACACAGACACATATTTAACATGTTTTGACATTTGGCTCAAAGCTGGAAAAGCATCCCATGATGCCGAAGTTCATCCCATGATACTGTATTATTCATCTCACGGCTGTAGCATTTGTACTAAACTGCAATGAAATGCTTAAGAACCTGTTAAAATGGCACATGAATTATATATTAAAGTTAGAAGTTTTTAACTGCTTTGTAGTGTTGGCCTCCATTTGTATAATACATGATATAATAGAGAAGCACATTTATGAATATGGGTTATCTGAGTTCAGTTAGGAGAGTTGGATTAAGTGTGTGTGTGTGTGGATGAGTGTGGTGCCCTTTATGAAGCTGTCATCTTGTCTATTCTGGCAGCTCGGAAACAATCTAATAATCCTGATGTGGTTAATCCCAGAACTGCTGCACAAGCAGTTACAGCACACATGCCGTCATGCAGGGACAGACAAAGCAAATGGGTACAACATGTTGGAAGTTATTTTATAAAGCAAAAGATTTTTCGAATGCTTTTTATTTGCAAATAATATAGCGTTGTGATCTGTCCTAGCTACCATGTGCTCATTCTTCTTAAATAAAACTCTATCACAGAATAAGGTTAGTGAATGTTTTATTTGAGCAGATAAATGTGCTTTCAGTGGTTGCAGAAATACATGCTTTTTAATAAGAAAACAAAATGTAGTTTCATGTCCTTCAAAACTGTCAACAATTCAATTATTTAATTTACAGTAGCACAATAGTAAGTATTGATAGTATGTTACTTATGGTAGTTTTTTTTGTATAATTAATATAAGGAAGTGAATAGCCTATACAATTTACAAAAGAAAATACATAAATTAATTACTATGCATAAAAAACTAAACAAACAAACTAAATATTTACAATTTTGCATAGCCACTACAAAGTACTACAAACGCTGATTCCTAGTAATTAAGTGAAAGATGACACCTGTGCACCATTTGTGTACATACAAAGGAGTCCACACTGTGCATACCATAAAAGAACAATAGGAGCATAACGGTTAGATATTGAAACAGAGTTATGTTTATATGACAAATCGACGACACATTTAGAACGACTGTACATCATTTCTTAAAATAATGTTCATTGCACAGGAAGTGCAGCACCTAAATTAAAGACAGGCTGCTTGGTTACACTTCCCTCCGGTGATTTTGTGATAAATAATGATGTAATGCATCACTTGTAAAATGGGCAATGAGGAACCTCCATTTGAAACCACCGGAGGTCGCTGTTGCACAGTGCTTGAATCTGGCTCGAGTGCTGTGTGCAAATGGAACAATCTAGCAGCACGAAAACTTGCCGTGGTCATTTTCACCGGAGAACCATCAAGTTATTGACCAGAAATAAAACAGAAGGAAGCATTGCCATATGGCCGTTTGTACACATATGACATTCATTCAAAATGTGTCCAGTAGGTCTGCTGTCATATTGTTTTAAGCCCTCAACAAAAAAAATGAGGCCCAAATCTCCAGCGTTCAAATCCAGATTATCTGTCTCTGCACACTAACCCCAATGCACGTTGTTATACATTTTTGTATATTGTTACTCATATAGCATAGTTAAATATCTCTGTTTAGGTTAGCCAATGCGTGGAGGGCGGGTGAAGATGTCGGCTCAAAAAAAAAAAAACGCAACATGTGCCTTTTGAAAATTCCGTTGTGGTTTTGCAATGAAACTAACAGTCACACATTCAGAGAGGAAGAGGTAGCGAGCTGAGGGAAGGGGAAGGGGAAGGGCCGCAGAAATGTCAAACCTCTTCACTTGACGAACGATGGATTCTCTGTATTTGATTCATTACACACATCGTGTTGATAATATTTTTTAATTAGCTTTTTTTTCCTGTAAGTGTTACACAGCCCTCGTAACACGATGGACTCTAACATTATGGAGATAATAGAAGAGTTCATGGAAAGTGCGTTGGCGCAATGGGTACGTCATTTATCATTCATCACTTCCAGTTTGAGAAAAGGACATCATTTCTAGAGGCAGAGAGGGAAATAAAACCGATTGTGTGGAAACTGTGTAGAAATCCGCCTTGGACAGTGACCGGTGTTGAAGTAAAACATTATTTCCAATCACAAATATATATGACATTGTATATTTTCGAGCAGCCTGCGTTCCAGTTCTATTCACCAAAATAAATATAAAAGTAAGAGTTGAATAAACTGCAACAAACAGCATATATATTGCTTTCTGGCTGTTGTGTACAGCAAAACAAGCACCCCTACTTCTCCTTTTGCCAGCTTCCCTTGCTTCTTGTTAACCAACGGTTTTTTCCTCTAAAGCCATACTTCCGTGTCCTTGGGCTGTTTCTGGTTTGCTAACAAGTTATTTTGTCTACTCAAGAGAACATTGTCTCACTAACTATAGTTGAGGATTTGTTGCACTTGTAACAGACTGAATTTCCAGCTGGGTTTTCCACATGGGAAACCAATCTGCCTAAGGGGATATTCCCCCCATTCTGGTCAATGAACAGTATTTACAATAGCATGTGATGACCGTGTGTGGACACTCTTTATTGTTGCCCTCAAAAGAGGAGGGTCATAGGTCAGGTGCAACAGGATGCCTGTAGCTGGGAGAGATTTTATATTTGCTCAAGGGCATTTCAGCAGCGTGGCCATTCACTGACAGGAGATGTGGAAGGACACCCGCTGCCACCCTGTTTACCCTGTCACACACCGGTCACACAGGGTCTCTGGCTGCTCTGCCTCACCTTATCAGCTGAACCAACTCGAGCTTGTTACTCTGTTTACCGACAGTGCAGTTTTTAGAAGGTGCAGGTGGGAATAAACCTCATTATATTGCAGTTTGCATTGGCACAGCTCTTCTTAGCAGAGAGAAAGAGAGAGAGAGAGAGAGAGAGAGAGAGAGAGAGAGAGATAGAGAGAGGGAGACCTTGGCTGCCTTCCTGCTTGGCTGCCTGTCACTGTGAAGTGCTTCCCAGTGTGAGAGCACAGATCCCACCTGTCCAGACAGGTGCACTGACTCAAGTGGCTTCCTGTGTGAAAATGTTTGCACCTTTCCATCTCTCTCCTTCTCCTCTCTTCTCTCTCTCTCTCTCTCTCTCTCTCTCTCTCTCTCTCTCTCTCAGTACCTTCTTTCTGCTACTGTCTCTGTCCTCCTTGTCTTTGTCGACTTCCTGGTACACACACAAACACACACACACACAACACACGCACAACATAATCCCTCCCTGTTTCTCGCAGGTTCAGCTGTTTGAGAAGATGGTGGCGAGGGAGGACGGCATACCGCTCTACAGCCAGTACATGGAAGTAAACTCAATCTCCCAAAGTGCCCGGGATCGTTACATGAGGCTGACCAATGGGATATTCCTCAATGAGATCATGAGGATCATGTAAGATTGAGCAAGATCTGTTTGCTTCATTGCCATGGAGCCATAATACAGACCACATGATAAGGGAAAATAAGAACCAATTTGATGAACACGTGACAACATTTCCTATATTAATAAATAAAAATTGTAACCTTGCAGTTCATTGCAAAAATTGGCCTTGGCTTTATTAATAAGAAATGGCCCATTTTTGAGTGAAGAACCATTTAAAAGTTAAAATATAATGAAGTATGACTTTCTTTTAGATAGGGATATTGAAATATATCAACAACTGTTGGTTGATTGCTTTTACATTTAGTACAGACATTCACATGCCCCAGAGGATGAATCTTGACCGTAAGCTCCATCATTAAAGTTTGTGTTTTTTTATGACATGTCTCGACAAATTGCCAACCATTCTGTTTTATATTCCAAATACCTTCCGACCTAATGACTTTGCCTTTGTGTTAATTGCTCATTAGTATGCCAGCATTAGCTTTTAGCTCAGTACAGCCTCTCAGGGCTGCTAACAGCTGTGGATTCTTAGTTCTGTTCTCTACTTGAATAGGATTTGTGTAACATTCTCTTATGTAACCTCACATTGTGTCATACAATAAATACATGTAGGACCTCGACATATCATGAAATTCTGTAACAGTAGAATGCACTTATTGTAAGTCGCTTTGGATAAAAGCGTCAGCTAAATGAAATGTAATGTAATGTAAATTAAGTTCTGCACCCGGTTAGCCCTCTCCTTTGAATTCCTTATTTTTTATCAGGATAAAAACTTTTGGATGAGACAAGATGTGAGTCAGTATTTGCCAAACAGCTGATTATTTTGGCCTTACCCAAGCCATGTCATTTCAACAAATAATTGCACACGGATTCCCATTGCTTGCTTCTCAGCCTCATTAAAATTGTATTCACTCTACCTAAATGTACCGTTGCCTGAGAATATCTAATTTGGAAAATCGTTGTGCTGGGCTGTTTGATCAAGCTGCTGTAATACACCGTTGTATCTTTTCTGTGTTTGTCGCAGAGACCCCAACCCCAAGGTGGAGCAGCTGTACGACAGCGAGAGAGATGATCACATGCTGAGAGTCCAGAACTTTTCTATTTTAAATCGACACATCAGAGCCTTCTACCAGGTATGGGAGAGTTACAGGGGGAGGAGGGGGAGATCAAGGTAAGAGATAATCAGGAGCAAGTCTGGACTGATGCTTGGAAGACAACAGAAAGAGAAAAAAAAGAGAAAACATTTTTTTCTCAGGGTGTGTTGAAGACAAAAACAGAGCTAAAGGAAGATTGTATATTGGACTTTCATTCATCAGGTAGACAGAAACACGATTGTCTGCTGGATTTGTAGGCGTTTGCTAGCACAGATCACCTGTCTGTGTTGTGTTTACAGCTCGTTGTGCTGACATCAAGTGGCCAATAAATCAACTAGAAAGGTGCACTCAGTAGAGTGCAGATCTCCGCCAGGTGTGTCTGCAACGACAGCCGCGATATTGTGTGATTGAATGAGTACAACACACAATTGGCTAACCCCCAAACACACTGTCCATTCCGTTAGCTGGTGGCCTAACACACTGTTAGCCCCTATCTGCAGAGAAAAAGTCAGTAAAAAGTCAGAAACGTTTGCTGTTACTTATATTCCTTTTCTTTTTTAATTGAACATGAAGGTTGTTTTTTTTTACATCTTGGAAAATACGCTTATTTGCATTCTCGCGTAAATGAGAACATTGATATCACTCTTGTGTCTGTCGGTTCAAGTTATGAGGCTACACCCAGCAGTCAGCTAGCTTAGCTAAGCGCGCAGATTGGATACAGAGGGAAACAGACAATATGTGTATAAAGAAGTGTAAAAAAGACTGCTCGGAGTCTCAGACTTGAAAGACTGTGTAAGCTTAATTTGATATTTTGATACCCTGTCAAACTGGCATTAATATCTTAGCAGTAAGGCACGGTAATACTGCGGCAGAGGCACACACTACACATGGATTGAGCGCCATCAGAGATGTTTTTTTGGAAAAATGTCTTGAATAGCTTTGTTGACTTTCTAGCAAAAAATACATAAACATACACAAAAGACACTGGTGTAATGCTATTTGGTGGGTGGACTGAAATGACCCTCAACCCATTATAAATATAAAGGTCTTGTTAAAAAACCACACCAAATGCTGAGGGAGAGAGGGTGAAAGAGGAGGACTGGATAAGCTGTAAGGTAGTAAAAACAAGAGGCCATAATGAAGCTTAACTATCAGTCTCAACACACGAACATTTTGCTCTAGGATATTGTAAGTTTGAAGTCCATGCAGGGGGTGACGCATCATTGCACAAAAGAGAAAGAGATAAAACACAGAACATTTCCATCCTCAGTAGACGTGTCACTGCTTAATATTGGGCAAATGGGGTTAGAAAAAGTGAAGGAGTGGGAAGCTGAATATTTTAGATGCAGTCGTGGATAGGGGGATGAGGAAAGAAAGTGAATAAAAACCAAATTGCACTATTGTGTATTTCATAATGTGCGTTGTAGGCGCCTATGGCCATGGAGGAAATGACACAATTCTTTCCTCGGAGGATGATTCAAAGGCGTCTGTTCTCAGCAAAAGAAAACCTCCCCTAGCACTAGTCAGGTGGACTGAACATGCGCTGCTAGCTTGTCACACAATATAAAAAAATTCAAGTCTACAAGGTTTCACTTCCTAATTTTCAGTGAATCACTAATGTCCCTTGAAAGCTCAGAGCAGCCAGGACGCCAGCATTAATTGGGAAGCTCATATCAGTCGGCGTTACACCACAATTTCACCTGGTGCACTCCACTGTCTCTGTGGACGTCAAGTTTCACATTGGTTCTATTTCTTGCTGCCTTTTTTTAAACTTTTTTTTTGCTTTGTACGTGTTTGAGTGTGTTGTGGTTGTGTGTATGTGAGGGAGAGAGAGAGAGAGAGTTAGAGAGAGAGAGAGAGAGAGAGAGAGAGAGAGAGAGAGAGAGAGAGAGAGAGAGAGAGAGAGAGAGAGAGAGAGAGAGAGAGAGAGAGGAGAGAGAGAGAGAGAGAGAGAGAGAGAGAGAGAGAGAGAGAGAGAGAGAGAGAGAGGAGAGAGAGAGAAGAGAGAGAGAGAGAGAGAGAGAGAGACAGACAATCATAAGAGTGTGGTGAGTGTATGCCACAGCAATAGTCTACAGCCTGGTAGGACTTCATTTTCTCTGTTGTGACCTCATTTTCTTTAATATAATAAAGGATAATACAAGTAGTGAGCTATTGTGTAGATAATACAGGAATCAGTCATTTAAAACACTATGTGGTAGTCATTATTGTACTCTGATCTTTGTTCTATTATATCTATCATCTTTTATCCTGTTCTGTTCTATTTTATTCTGCTCTGTTGTTTGTCAGCTTCTTTTCTCACTCGATTTGTTTATTTTATTCTATTCTATTTTTTCTATTATGTTCTATTCTATACCATCTTGTTTGGTTAATTGCATTCTTTTCAATTCTGTTCTATTCTATACTGCCCTGGTTGTTCTATTCTGTTCTATTATTTATGTTCTGTTATATCGTATTCAGTTCTTCTATTATATTCTGTTTATTCTATTCTATTAGGTTGTATTATATTTGTTATATTCTGTATGTTCTATTCTATTCCTATTCCATCGTATCCTGTTTGTTCTATGACATTCTTTCTATTCTATTTGTTCCATTATATTTCTGTTCTATTCATATCCTAACCTGTTTATTCTCTTCTATTCTTTGTTATGTTTCGATCCAATCCCATCCTGTTTGTTTTATAAAATGTTGTGCTGTAGTCTGTTCTGTTGTGTTTTGTTCTGTTTTGTTCTATTTTCTATTTTATTATATTCTGTCTGTTACATTATTGTATTTATTGTATTCTATTGCATTGTACTGTATTCTAATCCATGTCTCTGAATGGAGGCACTTAGTATTCATCTATGTCTTAATGGGAATCTAAATGTTAATTTCTCTTGCCTTCTAATTTATTGAGCCTCTACATTTAAAGATCTCTGTCCTCAGAAAACCGAATAATTCTAAGGCTACTGAACATTCAATAAATTATTTTTAAATTAACATAAAAATGTAGAAATTAAATCTGGTTTGCACATGTGAATAAAAGAAAAGAAGAGATAAAGGAAAAGAGAGACAGCCAACAGAAGCACTGAAAATCCAAAACAGCACCAATCTAAACAACATAAAGTTGAATTATTGATAGAAAGATGGAATTTGGGAAAGATAATGTTGCAGATGGATTTTAATTCTCTTCAGCGCTGCAGCCAGCCGCTTGATGACAAATGTTATTCCATATTCAAGACTACTTTATACAACAGTAGATTATTTTCTGTGGCAGACTCACTGAGGGATAAAGGCTAATTTCCTATTTATTACTATGATGCCAGAGGAAAATAAATTAACCTTGAGAGAAACTTTGCCTGGAAATCATAGACAGTTAACAACAACAAGTACATATTGTTAATCTCTGCAGGTTATATAACTGCACCAAATTATGTATAAAATCATGAAATATGTTGGCTGTGTGATGTAAGGACGTTAGCATGGCAATAACAACTACAACAAGTAGCTTCTACATGATTTCTGATCTGGTTAATCTCTTGCAGTAGTCTGTTTGGCATTGTGAACCATGAGCAATGACCAACACAGAGCTGCAGTGGATAATATCCTACATGCCCTGACGGAGCACAAACCTCCACTTGGCTGCACATGGCTTCTAACGCCAAACTCACACATGATAGAGTTGTAGAAGAAAGTGCCTGGCTCTTGCTACAACGACTTTCACACTGTATACAGTTTATAAATTACAATAAGAGAGAGCTGTAATTGTGACTTTCTTCTGGTGATTTCTCTCCGATGGATTGCAGGAGGATGTAAACAGGCTTTCAGAGCAGTTGGGAGAGGAGCTAGCCAACATCAGAATGTGGCTCTTTGACAGAAACATTTTTAATTAACGGAGAAATTGTTCGAGGATCTAGTAAGTAAAGTAATAAAGTATCAGTCGAATGACTTTGCGGAAATTCTTTGAGCAAAGTCATCTGTCTGATTGCACTAGATGGCAATGTAGGAGGAGGAGCAAAGCAAAGCAGGTCCACATGACAAATACTTGTATTGGCTGCCAGAAAAGCCAGGTTTCTGGAACCGGGGATGTTAGTGGCGTCTGCCATCCAGCTTGATTAAACGTCATTTAGAATCTGCCAGGAGATTTGTCCAAGATCTTGAAGCAGGAAATACAACGCGCTAAAACAAGCTGACCACAGTGTTGGTGGGCCCTCTGCAAGTCGTGAATCACCACTTTCACTCTTTTTACATTGTAAATGCTTTCTAGCACAGCACCACAGAAACCTCCAGATTCAAGAGCTTATTTTGATACTTAACTTGACAGGATTTTAAGATATATTTGCTTTTGTTGATTCTATTTTTTTTTCTTCAGAAACAAAAGTTGATTTTCTGTATTAAACAAAAACCCTCAGGTGAGATGACACAGTGTCTAAGTGTAATGTAAGGTCTTTACTTGACAGTTAAAAGCAACTTTGTTACAGTATAGTGTGCATGCCTACCATCAGTGTTGCATCAAACCAGTACATAACAATAGTCCCAACATAAGTCATTTAGAGTACTTAAAAAAGACTAAGTAATTTTTAAGACGACGTGGCAGTTTGGACCCAGGTAGTATGGATGGGATCTAATTTACAAAACGTTTGGTTGTTGTTTTATTTGTATATATATTTAACAAATTGACTGTGTTCCTAATAAAGTAAAACTTCTCATGTTGAGTTATAAAACACTCTTGGGTGTGTGGAGCTCCAGGTCCACAGAAGAGTGAGTGCTCCTGTAAAGCTGGTCTAACCCTGGCCTGGTTTATATGCATTTTCTTTGCCTTTATTTGGTAGTGGCAGTGTAGAGGTGAGAGGAGGGATGCCATGACAAAAGTGTTCAGTCAACCAGGAACCAGCTACAGTGTAATTATATGATAAGTGTCTTCAACTCCTTGACCGCCAGGATGCTCCATCTATTCTTTAATACATTTAATTATTAAATAATTGTGACCAAGATATATTCTCAGTTGGACATTTTACAGTTTTACAATAACCTCTGTGGCAGACAAACTTACTAAATTTCATCATGCTGTTGGCATTTCTCTTCTGCAATAGTTATCAGCTAACAGACTCAATACATCTGTGACCAGCTAAAATCATCCAGCAATAAAAGCCATAATGTATCGGTCAGGCTCCAGTAAATCATTTGTTAGTTGCAGTAATCGTTGGTTTGTTGCTGGTAATGGGTTCTGTTTGTGCTCGGTGCATTGTTAATGTGCCGTGTCGGCATTGCTGTCACATTACCCATATTATGCATATCCTTTAACCACAAGGGGGATAATAAAATCAGGAATTTTGTTACGAGAGTGTTATTTAATCATCATATGAGAATGAGCTCTACTGAAAAATATAAAATCTAATATAAAGACTCCTTGACCTGGAAAGACGAACGAAAAGTAATTCGCATCAGATATCAGCTTTTTGTTTACACCACAAACTAAAGGCGGCTGGTGGAAAGTCTTTCTGTTGTTCTTTGTCTAGGCTCACTGTGGGCAGACAGACTGACAGACTGACAGACAGGCAGACAGACTGACTGACTGACTGACTGACTGACGGACGGGACGCCGATCACGTTTTATTTTTAACTCTTCACTCTTATTCTGCCCATCAGGAGGACCTGCAGCAGTTGATATTGATGCCTCTCCCAAACATTGCCATTCTGGGGCAGGACCCCATAACAGGTACACAATAACCACACAATCCTATCAGTGATATTTCTTTCAGCAGAAAGAAAGATATTTTTATATACGAAACCATACCTCTGCTATCTGCGAGACACATTAAGGTGTTAATGGAGGTGTTGGGGGAGGGTGGAGATGATGATGATGATGATAATGATGATGACAGTTATTTCTGTGTCCTCAGAGGCAGCAGTGGAAGAGCTCAGGCGACTGCTTCTGCTCCTACTAGGATGTGCTGTGCAGGTGATCACACACTCATGACAAGCTTTTTGAAGGCACACACACACACACACACACACACACACACACACACACACACACCTCTGACGCCATGTCATCCCTCTGTGTCTGCAGTGTGAGGAGAAGGAGGCGTTCATTCAGCAGATCCAGTCTCTGGACATTGAGACCCAGACAGCCATTGCCAGCTGTATACAGCAGGTTGGTTCAAGTGAATTAATCAAATCATGTATCCCCCAAATATATAAGGTGTTCAGCAATTGACCGTTGTTATGAGGAGATATTATCCAGAAGACCTCCATGAGGATTTCTGTCCCCAAAATAAAATTGAGCAAAGCTTTTTCCCACTGTCTGGCCTGTGGGCAGGGAGAGTGAAACTAATACAGCTTCTGCTTTGCGCTTCAAGTGAGTGTGAAAATGAGTTACTTGTTATTCTGCTGGCAGCCTTATAAGGACCTCTGGGTGCCCCTTGCTGCCACCGTAGGATGGATCCTCCACCTTTCCACCTCCACCTTTGTCACTTCATCCTCTCTCCTTCATCTTTTTCCTGTCATTCTCCGCCGTCCTCTCCAATACAGCCTAAATGCCAAATTGAACTCTTTTAAAAATACCCCCCGTGAATAATTGCCGGCATTACAAAAACAGCATGTTGCATATCAGCGTGTCTGAATTACAGTAACAGCATGTTGCCCAGCAGCCCTTTTTGTGCCAGGTTTCTCAGCCTCATAAATCATAGAGGGGAGAGGTGCTCTTCCTGCGTGGATGGATGCACCCCCTGCTTGCTGTTCATATGCCTTCCACCCGAGGACATTTCAAACATGTCTACGTAATCATTAGTTTTGCATGCATTAGTCAAGCATTTTTGGACACGCTTCCCTAACAGTTCCATTCTCAAATAAATGTGAGAAATAAACAGATGCATGTCTGCTTAGTATTCACACAGCCTTCACACTGGATTGTTTGTCCCCAGACCTGCCATTTTTGTGTCAGGTTTCCCAGACTCACATTGATCTTATCATGTAACCTGATAAACTGTACTTGCTGCAGGTGACTCAGGATCCTCGCATGGTGCTGCCGCTGAGGTGGGAGGAGCTGGTAGAGGTTGAAGGTGCAGACTTTCAGCTGGTGTTCACCTCTATGGCCAAACAGATCCAAAACCTGCTGGCACAGAGAGACACACACCTGGAGGTATACACACACACGCACGCACGCACGCACACACACACACACACACACACACACAAACACACACACACACACAAACAAACACACACACGCACGCACGCACGCACGCACGCACGCACGCACGCACGCACGCACGCACGCACGCACGCACGCACGCACGCACACACACACACACACACACACACACACACACACACACACACACACACACACACACATGCACGCACACACACACACTTAAAGGAATAGTTTGACATGATTAAGAATGTGCTTTCTTGCCGAGAGTTAGATGAGAATATTGATAACACCCTCATGTCTGTGCAGTAGAGATAAAACCACTACCAGCAGCCGGTTAGCTTAGCTTAGCATACATACTGGAGCTGAGCAAAGGTAACATAATTCTACCAGAAAACTATTTTTTGGCCGCATAACCTGTGAAATCTTTTAAAGCTAGCTTTTTGAGGGGCTGGTAAGCTGCTTGTTTATCTTTTGGAGGTTGCATTTTTTAATGAGACAAGTATAGCATTATAGCGGCATATGGGGGCGACTGTGGCTCAGTGGTTAGCAAGTCAGTCTTTCAATCAGAGGGTCGGTGGTTCAAACCCCGCCTCAGCCAGTCCATGTCGTTGTGTCCTTGAGCAAGACACTTAACCCTCATTGCTCACCGTTGCTGTGTCTACGGTCTACTGTATACTCTATATCATGTAAGTCGCTTTGGATAAAAGCGTCAGCTAAATGAAATGTAATGTAATGTAATGTAATAGCAGTATAGCATTTTCCATAACAACAATATGGTATGTATGTATTAACTTAACTGCAAATTAGGACGTGCATAAGTAAGTATTTGTTTCATCAGGGATTTATTTGTGTCACATACAGTATGTGACCAACATTTCATATCTCATAGCGCTCAGATCTTCTTTTCAATGTGTACTTATTATTTACCCCTCACAGTTGTAACAATTCTGCCTTTGGACCTAAATAATTACCCATATATTTTCTTAATTTTACTTTATTCTGCATTCTCAAATCCACAGACATTCCACTGAGGACATTTAAAGATTAAAAGTAATTATTAAAGACATTATCTCGGTTTTCAACAATAAATAATATTCTAAGATTTGAGCTAAAACCTTGAAAATGGATCTGAGCAACATAAAATATTACAGTTTGATAAAATTATTTCCACTGACTCAAATAAGCCCGGTGTTCAAACAAAGCTCTTCGTCGGAGATCAAACAAAAGTAATTTTGTGTAAGGTGTATAAACACTGAAATGACATTATCAGTTTAAAATTAACATTGACATTATTACTTACTATACAAAACACATTTAGGAATCCAACACACGTTAATTTTAGTTTTTTAGCTGTTTGTTCTTTAAGAATTTGATCTTGCGTGTCTCTCATTCTCTCTCCAAAACCTCTTTTCTTTTCTTCCCACTTCTTTTCTCTCTCGCCCTCTCTCTCCCAGAGGATAGCGGAGCTGTGTCGTGAGCGAGAGGCCCGGTCTGACTCACCCACGCCGCCCCTGGGTGGCCACAGCAAGGAGCCACCCCAAGGTCTGGCTCTCCAGCTGGCAGACAGCAAGGCCAGACTCCGCCGTCTTAAACAACAACTGTGAGTGTGAGTGTGTGTGAGTGTGTGTGTGTGTGTGGGTGTGTATGTGTGTGTGTGTGTGTGTGTGTGTGTGTGTGTGTGCGTGTGTGTGTGTGAGTGTGCGTGCATGTGTGTGTGCGTGTGTGTGATTAAAAAAAAGTCAAGGAAACCTTTAGAAAAGTTCTGATAAAGGTCAACTTGAAAAATGTGCAAATGATTTTGTCACACAAAACTGTGAGTTATTACTTAGCAACGAGTAAGATACAAATCAGGCGCTCACTGCTTTGAATATATCACAAAGGTCACTATTGGCCAATTATAATTTGTGTATGTACGTGTATTTTTTTCAAACCATTTCTAGCAAACATAATGTTCTCTCATATAATGTATTTATCGCCCACTACATCACAGAAAAAACATCAACAAAATACTGTTTTGAAAAATAGTTTATTAGCATTGTTTGACTTGTTTTTTAGGGAAGATAAAGGTGATCAGATATTGGATTACAACCTGGAGATTCAAACCATGGAGGACCAGCTCAAGAAACTTCAGAAAGAGGTACAGGCTGAAACAAAATATTTAGCATATCTTCTTTGAAATTGCTTGTCCAATACTGCGTAGCTCTTACCATAATCTAAACCTAGTCCTAATATTCACGTGAAACCTGAAACGTTTACTGAAACGAGTACTGACTGTCAGACTTTACCAACGTTTGTTAACTCCACAGCTTAGATCTGTTCACAACCTTCTTTGACCTCATCCCCTGTGGTGTGTGTGTGTGTGTGTGTGTGTGTGTGTGTGTGTGTCTGTTGTGTAGAACCGTTCTCTGCAGGGTGAGGTGAGGGGCATGCGCACACTGCGGGATGAGCTGGACTGCGCCCGAGAGCGAGCTGCACGGACCGAGCAGCTCCAGACTGAGCTCCAGAGCTGTAAACACAGATTACACAGCCTGGAGCTCACACGCACTCAGCTGAAGGTACACACACACACACACACACACACACACACACAGCTACATACTTCTGAATAAGAAAACAAGCAGTGCGGCAACATTTACACCATGAAGTACATTTAAATTGCTTTGGCAGTAAGTTACATATTTGAATCTCCCACACATCAAATATACTCACAATGCCTTTGTACATATCTACACACAAACATACACACGCTTGTCACAAAGCAACAACCTCATATGAACATTACCAACAGAGGTCACTTCAAGAAGACCACCTTTTTTACCTCCCTCTGAGTACTTCTTTTTTTAAAGAAATACCACTTTATCGCGAAAGTCATATATGCCATCTCACGACCCTGAGCATTTCAATCAAGAGTGAATATGAACAATTCTGAAGCTCAAAGCCAGAGAATGAGATTATATTGTGTGATGTCATCAGGATTTACAGCCTGAGGCTGCTTCATTGACAAAGAGCAGGAGTGCGTCTTCAGTTATTTGAGCTTTTACACCCAAATGAAATTTATTCTGAGGTAGTATAACTATTCTGAGGCAGAAAATGTGCTCGTACTCCTGAAAAGTACCTCACTGTGTCCTCATTGTCACCTTCTCAGTCTTATTTAATTCTTTCTGCCTCCATACTGCGTCTCTGTGACAGTCCACATTAGCAGGTATGTTTATGTTTATGATAAATGTTTCACAATTTCACAGTGATTTCTTCTGTAGTTGTTAAATCCAGTACAGCTAATGTTGAATGTTTACATGGAGAAGTGTTCTCTTTTAAAAGAAAAGTCCAACCCACACACTTCAAGAACAATTTAGTTTTTATTACAGCTTGGCTTTCGCATCATTGCGGTCATCATCCTATTGGTAATATCAACATATTACTCACCAGGTTGAATAACAGCGGGGGCAAAACACAGTTATTATCGACTTTTTGGATGCGCTTTTGTTTTGTTTTAACTGGTCAAACTGTCTAATCTTCTAATTGCTTGTTTTTCTTTGTCCTGTCTGACTTTGTTGATGCAATGTTTCTGTGTTTTTCTGAGAAAAGATTATTATAACTGCTTAGAATTATGGTGAAAACCCAAATTGCCCTCAGCTAGATGTGGATCACAGATGTTCTCTGAGGGTTAAGCAGTAGTAAAGACACATAGATTTGATTCTCTCAGCAAATGTTTGGTCTGCATGTCTACCTGTCTACGGTCTGACTGACATGACGGCCTCACTATATATAGTACATCATGCTTATATCACCACATTCAGTCTCATGCCTCCTGTCTGTCTGTGCTTGGCGCCCCTTGCAGGAGCAGCAGCAGCTGTGTGCAGCGCTGCAGGAGACCAAAGTTCTTCTGGAAGAACAGCTAGCCGACGCTCGAGCACGCTGCTCCTCAATAAGGGAACTGGAGAGGGACAATCTTCTGCTGCGTCATAGAATCATAGATGTGGAAGTGGTCGGTTTAATTGAATGACTGTGTTTTTGTGTATATTTTGTATAAATACATATGTGACTGGCTGTATTTGTGTGCATGTGTGAGGTAAAATGTCGAAGCATTTCATGATGAATGAATGTCTCTGTGTGTGTGTGTGTGTGTGTGTGTGTGTGTGTGTGTGTGTTTAGGAGCGGGACACCGAGAGGCAGCGGGTTGATGAGCTGCTGGAGATGAACATGAGCCTCGAGGCGGATCTGAGGCACAGCAGCAGCAGCGTTCCAGCTTCGGTCGCTGCGGTTCACGGACGTTTCCTCCAATCAGAACTGGACTCGGACGAAGAGCTAAGCGATCTGATTGGTCAGAGCACCTGCCTCTCCGCACCTTGTCATTTAAGACATTTTAATTAACTGATAAGAGAAAATATGTCGAGGTCATACTGGCCCACGGGTTATCAATCAACAATAATCGAGGGAATCGCTTCATATATCCATTCCTCTTTTCCTTTCTGTTTTTCTTCTTCTTATTTCATCTTTCTCCTGCTTTATTTTTTCTTTCTTTCTCCCTCTCTCTCAGATCAGAAGCCGCTGAGCGTGGAGGTGGGTGAGGCTTCGACGCTGATGCTGCTGGGAGCGGAGCAGGAGAACGCAGAGCTGAGGAGACGACTGGAGGAGCTGCAGGCCCAGCAGGAGGTCAGGGTTCAGGGGTTCACCGGTACTCCATGCTATGTAAAGTCAATAATAGAGCTTTAACATGTCTCTAATGTGCTTTATAATTGATATTATCATTGTGTCTTGGTGGAACAAACCATTTCAGGCCAGAATCTGTAATGAAATAACCAGTAGACCCACCTTTCAAGTCAACCAGGCATCGCTAAAGTCACACATGAAACTCGGCGCTATCTGAGTAAATGAAACAGGAAAAACAGGAAGCAACAAATGGAGGAGTTAAACATTTATCTCCTTTTGCTTCAGGCTGATTCTCCAGATGCAAAAGATGAGCTGGCTTGCCTGGAGACGGAGCATCAGAACACACTCAGAGAAGTGAGATGAAAGGGAAATAAAAGTAGCTGTAGACCTGGATTCAACAGAAACCTGACTGAAATTGTTTCTGGGAGATTGCTGTCAGACATGTATATACACTCACATACACATATTTATGAATGGATGTACATGCACACACTGATACAATACAAATACATTGTTATTATAACAAATCAGAAATGACAGCACCAAAATAATATTGAAGGGAATCAGAATTTCAGTTGCTTTGCACGAGCAATAAATGATATCCACGTGTTAACAGTTAGTGACCAATCCATGCAATGTTAATCTTATTTTGTGTTATCAATCTATCTTAAATTGTTTACTTTCACTGTTTCATATACTTTTTCCATTAACTCTGATCACCCTGTAATTGACATCTGTTGATATTTTAAAACATAAAGATGAAAAGATCAGATTTTATGTCAATAAGCAATACATTAAATGATTGCAGCTCTATAAATGTCACACAGAGTATGATTTAGAAACTCAGTGATTGTACCTTTCCATACAAATTATATAATTGTGATCATTGGATATAACTCGAACACAAACATCTTCAGCAGCTGCATCAGCTGTATTGAATTGTAAAATATATTAATCAACAGATCAATAAAAAACAACGAATCCCTTTTGTTAGTTCAAATATACAAATGCTAGATACATCTTTATTTTATTGTATTACATATTTTCTCTGGATTTTTAATTATTTTTTATGGCTTCAAGTTTTCAATGGTTGTTTGTGGAGTTGTGCCTTTGTATTTAATGTTTACAACAATTTTTTTTTTTTAAATCAATCACTAATTTTCCCGTTGTCATTGCTTTTTGGATTTTTGGATTACTTTTTTGTACTTCCTTATATGGAACCTGGATTATTTTCCAGTAAGAACAAGAGGCGCTTTCAGCCTTTTTACCCACAATGCATTCAGTTCAGTCATGTTCAATACATGGGAGTAGTACAAAAAATGCAGCAGATCTCACTTTCATTATAAACTCCTATTTACTTTCAGTTTCAAAACTTGAAGAATGAAAATGCCACTTTGATGCAGCGCCTTGAACAGCTGGTGACCAAACTGCAACAAATAGAAGACGAGAGGAAGGAGGAAGGAGTGAAGAAGCCGGACAGAAAGGAGGAGGAGAAGGTGGAGAGAGGAGTCCAGGGCTCTGAATCCTGCAGAGGAGAGGGTGAAGGAAGGGTGAGAATGATGGGGGTGAGAGAGAGAAGAGAAAACATTGTGACCCAGAGGGAAGCAGGAGTTGGGGAAGAGATTCTCCATATTGAAGGAGAAAAAGAAGAACTATGCTATGAGGAAGGTGAGTCCAAAAGGAGAGGAGAGGCAGAGGGAGGACAGAAAGAGAAGGAGAAAGAAATACAAATAAAGAAAGAACAGACCGCTATCGCCTCAAACTCAGAGATCCAAAATCACCCCAAAAGTGAAGAAGATGATACAGAGACCACAGCTCCAGACCAGGCTGTTTGTTCGCTGTCTGGTGCTGATGTGGAGCTTCTGAAAAACCGGCTCCAGGAGGCCGATGAAGAGGCTGACCGACAGGCGATCGTGGCCCAGGACCTGCGCTCCAAGCTGGGGGAGAAGAGCAAGAAAACCTGGGAGGCTGAGCAGCGGCTGGTGGTCCTGGAGGCCGAGCTGCAGCGTCTAAAGAAAGCTGCCGAGAGTCTGGGAGACGCCCGCAGGCAGATCGAGGTACGGATGGCTGGATAGATAGATGGGGGACTGGGTCTTGGTGGGTCGATGAAAGGGTGGAAGAAAATGTGCTAATATATATGTTAGGATCGTGCATATTTGGTTGGTTTGATGGATAAATTAAAGATATTTTCTGTTTAATAATATTGAGGTAAGGTTTGATATTTAGGTAAAAATCCCCACAACAATTGAAAAGACTTCATTAATTTTAGCATTAATAAAGTTGTTGATTTAAAGAGGAATGCCTTTTGGATTTAGTCATGTTTCTAGCGTCGCTCTAATTTTCCACCATTTTGGTTCAGACTGAAATGTCGAAACAAATATTGGACTGATTGCCATGAAATCTGGTAAAAATATTCAATGATCCCAGACAATGAAGTTCCTTTAGGTTTTGCTCCATATTTATTTAAATTATTTATTTGGAAGTTTACCATTCAAATGCTCCACATATCTCTATAAAAAGCTACATTATTTGACAATTATATATGAGTTCCTTTCTTAGAAATGATAGGAAACGATGTGAACCATAAAATTAAACCATGTCCATCAGGTAAATCTAAAATGGATATATACAAACGTCTGTATTAATAGATAGTTCCCCAGCTCAATATCCTCCCGTCGTGTTCCCAGGTTCTTCAGTCCGAGGGTCTGATTATGGAGGAAGAGCTGTGCCGCCTGCGAAGCCAAGCAGCACTTCACGGGATGCAGACCACGGTCATCGCCACCCTGGAGGGAGAGCGGGCCGCACTGGAGAGAGACAGGGACACACTGCGCAGCACCATGGACGCCCTGCGCAGCGCCCAGCGCAAGGTTGAAGAGTACACGCGCACAAACACACAAACACACAAACACATGATGCAGCCGTGACACCAGACATTTTCATGACCACGACAGATGTCATTTTACTTCAGGGGAGCTGGATGAATGGCAGGGAAATACATGTAGAAGCGTACGAACCAAATTAAAGGGAGCAGAGTTTTTGTGATGTAACACAAACCTCCCAGTAACAAAAAATGGATTACATTTTTAATAACTGATCTTATTATTCTGTTATCTCTTTAGATACTTATTTGGTTACATTAAATACATCACTTTAGAAAGGGGCAAAATTATTGTGTTTTGTCTTGCATTTATATCACTTTTATTATTGCATGGAGAAACTGCTCAGCAGGAGTTGGATTTAACAGCATGAAGTGTGAAATAATGTTTTTATACACCCAGTATTGCGAGAGTTAGTCTGTTTTGAACGGAGATTTTCACATACTCAGATATCACAGGTGTTGGTACAATGTATTTAGTGCATATTTCCCCACATGTTGGTTCAATAAAACCAAACTCAGGATGTAGATGTCTTTGAGATCTTCTGAAAAGAAATTGATTCAGAATGATATGTTTAATGTGCTATTTGCAATAATAAAAAAGACTAAAGAGAAGCTAGCTCCAGACAAGAGCAGTGCTAAGTCAGCATTAAAGAAAAACTATGAAGGGATTTGTGAATACCTACCATTCAGAGAGAGTTGTACTTAATCCTCCTTCTGAAGTTGAAATATGCAACTGTATTACCTGCCCTTTTTTCATAAAGAGTAGATCCACTCTTTATAATAGAAGTTGTGTCTGGATATCAATTAAGCTAAACAGTACTGTTCATCTTTTTTTCTAAAGTATTGTTTCTACTGTCTGAAATAGGCAGTTTCCAATTAATGTGTCTGCTATGAGGCCACCCAGCTATATTATCCCATGAAATCAGGTTGTATAGATAACTTTAAAAAGAAAAGTGGAGTATTTCTTACATTTCTAAACAACAATTATCACTTAATGCGAAAGAATGACGCAAAGATTGTTTGAATTTTGATTCTAAATCTGAAAAAAACTACTCCTTAAAGTAGCATTAAAAGTCCCTTTACATTTAGTGTCACTCACCAAACACTTTGTTTTATCCTTGAACTTTAACTAATGTGTTGAGAGCACTTTCTTCCAGATAAAACAAAAATGTTTTTAGTAGGCATACTTTATTGTTTACATCCACGTCTGAAAGCTTTCCTCTATTTTTTTGGCCCATTACTGAGTTTTTAGGCACTTTTCTTCCACCTGTAGATCAGTGGAATAATGTTAAACTATTGACAGGAATATGCATCCTTTCAGGATCTGAAAACTTCCTCCAACACTGTGCATGAGATAAATAAAAGGGAGTCTGTTCCCTAGAGCTACTAGAAGAACAAAACAAACTAATCAACAGAAACTGCACTGGGTACATTTTTTTTATAATTTCTAATATACAATTTCCACAAGTTACATCAGGAAGGAAGCAGGATGAGACCATTCTTTGGTTTGAAAAGACTAAAAAGGGTTTTCAGCTGTAAAACCTTTAAATTACATGTTTTTTCAGAGTCTGGTTGTTTTTTCAATATCCTTTTGAAGGTTTTGTTTACTTTTTGTTGCCAGTTATCCTGTTTTAGGTGCATCTCTTGTTGTTTGGCCTCTCATTTATGCATTACATAGTTTTTAAATTGTGTGTCTGAGAAGTGTCCTGAGCTACACTAATGTCCTCTTGGATTATGTGTAAGTTTGTGTGTTACTGGTATTATTATTATATCTGTCATTTTCTATTATGATTTGTGTTTTTAATTGCCACTGTGCATGTCTGACCAAACTAGTTTCACTTCTGGGCATTAATAAATGTCACAAATCTAAAGTAGCCAGTAAGAATCAAATAGCAATAATCATCTTTTCTCTTTTCCAGAGTGACCAGCTAGAGCTCTCCTCTCAGACTCTCAGGGTAGAGGTGGAAAGACAAGGTCGGAGTTTGGAGACTTCTCGTCGTCGGGAAGAGGAGCTGGAGGCAGAGCTCCGTGAGGCGACTGTGGAGGCCGAATCTCTGGCCCGGGCGCGAGACCAGGCGCTGCTGGAGGCGTCAAGGCTGGAGCAGGAGAAGGAGCTGTGTCAGTCGGAGCTGGACAGCCAACGGAAGGAGGGGAGGCAGAGAGAGAGAGAGGCAGCGAGGCTGAGGCAGCAGCTGGAGAGCACAACCCTGGCCCTGGAGCACAGCAACCAGAGAGCTCGGGCCCTGGACGCTGAACACAGGTACTCACACACACACACACACGCACACACACACACACTCTCCTGTTCACACACTTAACCCCGATCACAAGCTGAGGTACGCACTTAACTTTACAAGGCATCAGAGAGAGCTACTTGGCTGCACCATGCATTTATCTTTAATGTCAACTCTATCTTCATTCAACCTGTGTCTGACCCGTGCGTGCTGTGTGTGTGTGTGTATGTGTGTGCGCGCGCGTGTGTGCAGACGTGTGTGTCAGCAGCTGTCTGAATCCAAGGAGCTCTGCACTCGGCTGCAGGACCTTGAGAAGGAGTTCAGCACTCGATTAAGCAGCATGGAGGAGGGTAAACAGCAGCTGCAGGAGCAATATGCAGATGCTCAGGCCAAGATTAATTCACTGTCCCAGGTTTGTGTTTGTGTGGAAGCTGTGACGTGGTATTTTAGTCACTGACTGTGGAGATGTAGCTGAGGGGGAACTCACCCACACTGTCTCACCTTATCTAAACAGCAGACATTCCTTTTACAAACTGTTAATTATGTACATTTATAATTATAGTCCATCCTATAATGTTTATATGTTTGTACTGCAGTGCACAATAATGCAATGTGTTCATTCAGGAAAAGAGACAGACGTCATACCAAATTTGCTAGATTTTTCTGTGTGCTGTTGATGGACACTATTGTCCCTGAATGCAAAGTGCATGTGAAATGGAGACTCTGCTCACAGGTTGGAAGTGTGTTTTCCTGAGTGTGAATTGTATGCACTGTATAGCATCCTCATGATTTACCACAATGGAACGAAAACACTATTTTCTGCTGAAAATCCCAAATTGCATACATGAAAAAATACTGTGGTGCAACTCTACATCTGCCAGTGATTATTAAAAGTCCAAAAGCACACTCCCTCAAAAAATCTAATTTTAAGGGGAAAACATTTCAATTGTTTTATTGATACCTGTCAGGACATTGAATACTCTCCTGTTAGTGTACATTAATGTGTTGTCTACTAACTGGTAACTTATACTGTGAACATGACATAGTTCTTACTGTATAACATTGGTATGCAGTATGGAATTAGGCAACAACTTTAGTATTAAAGTGATCATATAAACATTGGTTCTTTTAGGAATGTATCGACTAACAAACTACTCATGTAGAGATTTGTACTTTTGATTTGTCGTATGAAGATCCTTTTTATTTTCCTCAGATTCTAATCTTTGAGCGCTGCATTGCCTCTCACTTCTCTCTTATCAGGACCTATGCAATGAGCAGGAACGTTCCCAGGAACTGTCCACTGAAGTTGAACGTCTGTGCCAGAAACTACAAAAAGCAGAGGCTGAACTAAAGGCGACAACCAGTTCTCTCAACCAATCAAAGGAGAGGATAGAACTGCTCCGCCAGAGCCTTATGAAAAGTGAATCTCTTCTCCAGTTGGAAAAGAGAAGAGGGAGTGTGGAGGTGGACACTACGTCCAATTCAAATTCAGACTCCTCAGACAAAGCACACATTTCTCAGACACACACCCAGGAAATGTCACATCTGGATCAATCCCCTGCAACTGGCAAAGGTCATGACCTTTCGTTGACCCATAATTATGCAACAGGAGAGGCAGAGAGGCAGCTGAGTGAGCGGTTGATGGAGCTGGAAAGAGAGGTGTGTATCTGTGTTTGAATATATGTTTGTGAGTGATATGAGTGGGAGTCTTTGTATCTGATTTTCTGGATGTCGGGTTTGGTGCAGCTCTTGTGTGATGTAGATGATCTATATTATGTTGAAGTTCTTGCTCTAGGGATGCTTGACGACTACCAATTCACAGTAGGCCGCCACTTCCACGAGTGCAGCACTTTATTTCCAGGACTAGCGCTTTATCTCTGCTCATCAGTTTTTATAATGTCACCTCGGCTACTGTTAATCTCCCTTATCTCTTCTGCTGCTCTCTTGCTCTCTCTCTCACTTTCTTTCTCTCCCAAACACACATAACACGCTCATAAACTCTAACATCAAGCTGTAAGGAGATTATAAGTAAAAAAAAATAAATCAAAAAGTATTAATAGACTAACGTACTGAAAATATCAAAAGTAGAAGTACGTTCTGTGATTGATTTACTATTAGATTATTAATACTGATGCATAAAAGCACATTTTACTGGTGTAGCTGCTCAAGGTGGAACTGGTTTTCACCACTTTATTTATAGTATTTAATTTCGTCCAGTGGTTCCCAACCTGGGGGTTGGACCCCCGCCAGAGGGGTCACAATATACTTAATGAGAGGAGAAAGAAGAAAGAGGAAAGTTTCGTTTTTTTAATGCTATGTATGTAATATTTTGGGGATGCTTTCACCTCTCTGGGCCTCACACTGTTAAATATAATTTAACTATCTGAAAACTTTAGACAGAAATGTTTCTTCAACGGAACAACTCATTTGAAATGTGACGACCAGTAATTGCTTTTTCTGTAAGAGGTCACACTCTAAAAAACACTGGTTTAAAGTTTTATTGTATTTTATAACCTCTTCATATTTTCTTAAATATAAAATCTTAAACTGAAACTTTTAACTGTAGCTTCCAGACAATATGTAGAGAAAAAAAACATTATTTTGCTCTGAAAATTAGAAAATACTTCAAAATGATACTTTCCTCGACTGACATTGGAAGGCGAAACGGTGAAGTGAAAATAGGAGATCTAAAAAACAAAAATCCCTGGTGTAGCAGGATGATTCAATCAGTGAAAAAAAAGCGCTGCCTCACACCAAAACTGAGCTCCAGATGACTCACACATGCAGTGTGTTGTTGCTGGGCCAGTTCTTGAATTTGTTTTTCAAAAATTAAATTTAAATTCACATTGTTTAGTGGGTGTAGAGCCGAGTTCTGTTTGGCCTCAAGTTCATCTTTGTTCGGCATAAAAATACCAGATTTCCTCCAGCAATTTAGCAAAATACGACATTTACTATTCATTTTGAATACATCAATCATATTGCCCAATCAACAAACTTCAAGCAAATAACAAATATGTGTGCAGATTTTCTGAATGGATCATAAATACTCGTCCAAAGATCTGGTAGAATATATTATTTATAAACAACATATGTGGACTACTAATGCATCTTCGATATATTGTACTTCTGCATTCGCACAAGATGAGTTTTCATCTCTGTGTCTATAGATTGAATCAAATGTCATAAAGCTGCTACCTGACTGAGAGCGCTTTGAAAGGTCAGCTGCAAATGAGGTTCAAATATTATGGATATTATGAGTCGCACGTGACCTCAAAGGTAGCACAGCCCCTGACGCAGCTGCCTCCGCACACGGCTGTGGACGCTCTCTCATTATGAATTTCTGTCTCCCTCAGAAAGCGGTGGCAATTGCAGAACAGGAGGCTTTGCTGTCGCGGCTGACCCAGTCCCAGGAGGCATGTGAGCACCTTAAGGAGCAGCTGGAGGCTCTGCGCCGGCACTCCCTCAGCCTGCAGGACTCCTGCACCAGACTACAGACACTCAACACCCAGCTACAGGTGACCAAACACACAGATAGAGAACGCTGTTATGGTTGAAATGATTTAATCAATTTGGAATTAAAGGAGCATATTGGACTCTCATATTTGTATTAATCCCTTGGTTTACCTAAATTAAGGCTAATGGTGACATTATGATCATTAGACACTTTGCTTCAAATGATTTATTACAATATTTGACTACCAGACTCCATTTTATAGGGATACACCATATTATTTGTGTATGACAGGGCCTGTTTCTTGGTCTTGATATGAAATGAGGATTCAAATTTACCTGAAATTTGGTCCCGATAATCCCTCAGGAGGAATTGTAAAAACTTTAAATAAATACTGTATGTTTAATTAGCAAAACTAGTCATTATACATGCTAAACATACTGATGTTAGAATTTAGCTCAATCTACTGCTGTGTTAGTGTCGGCTGTAGACTTCAGATTTCAGGTGTGTGCTCTTATTGTACGTGGATTATCTTTTTCCGACAATTACCACAATGAGCAAAATGAGAAAAAAAAAGTTCTCAGTACCTGCAGTTTCTGTTAGAAGATGTCGGCACACATTTGATTTCTCTGTTTTAAAACACACACAGGTGGAGCAAGCATCCCTAAGCTCCCAGCACGCAGCAGTGCTGGCACGCTGCAGTGAGAGCGAGGCCCGGTGTGCGGCTCTGGAGGCCGAGTCCAAGGTGTGGGCGCGAGAGCGTGAGGAGTCGGTGGCCAGGATGGAGGCTCTGAGGCGGGATCACGATCGGATGACCGCTCTGCAGCAGCGGCAGGAGGTGGAGCTGGAGGAGCTGCTGGACAAACACTCTCAGATGAGGAGCAACAACCGCAGCCTGGAGGCTCAGCACAGGGAGCTGGAGGCCAGGTACAAACACACACTGCCTGCATTCAATTAGATCCTAATTTATTGTTCTATACTTGTGAGGACTTTTAGTTCACCCAAGAACACAAACGTACACACAAATCCAATAAAACACTCTCTCTCTTTCTCTCATACCTTTTAAGACATAATTGTTTTCATGTTGTGTTTGTAATCTCAAGATACAAGGAGCTCCTGGACGGTAAATCCCAGCTGGATGAGAGAGAGCTGGAGATGAAGATGGAGAGAAAGGAGATGGAAGCAGAGGCCCAGAGGAGACTTGAGAGAGAACGAGAGCTGGAGAGGCTGAAAGAAGACAACGAGAGGTAACAAATTCACTTTCCAATCAGTATCATGTTGATGAGAGCTGCTCATCCTTTCACTCCTCTCCTCACACCGCATACGTGTTGCCTTGACTATGAAGGAGCAGCCGCATTAATGTCTCTTTATGAAGCACAGGGAGCAAACAGGAATTGGTTTGAATGCACTTTTATTTGATCCTGAAGGCTTCTGGCTACAAAACAGATTTAAAGGGGCACACAGCAACAAAAAACAGGATCAGGGAGCAGTGGCAAAAATGCAGGTTTGTTTGGATATTTTATGACCTCAGTTCCAAATTGTCCAAAAGCAGAACATGTAAGGCTTTTAGAAACAAGATATTAATTGATGTTCATGGGGGACAGTTTCACCTCTTTTTCTTGTCTTGATCACTGGTGTGTATTTAAGCCTGATTGCATCTTATCTAGGGGGTGGTTTGTACTGTATATAATGATGATAATCATCATTATTATAAGATACTTGTGCACCATAATTACTTATAATCATTGTAATAATGATGTGATTGATTACTCTGACAGTCTCAAATGAGGGATTATCAAGCTAGAAACAAGATGGTTTCCTCCAGGTTGACAGATGAAACATGACTGAAAATACATTAGTAACATATCAAAGGTCCATCAAAGGTCCTTAGACCTGTTTAGTAAATTTGATGTTCTAGCTCAATTTTTTTTAAAGTAATTGTTTTAAATAGATTTATAGTGAGTTTCAGCTCATTGTTTAGTTGTCCAGCAGTCCTAGTTGTCCTTTGATGTTCTGGATCATTTAACGGCATCGAATGCAGCACGCAGCTGTTTTCAATAATACAAACTCCCACTGTACACTACCTGCTCACCATCAAACAGCAGATATATTTGGGACTAGCTGATGAACGTAGTGGAGCATTCAGCAGCTTAAGAGCAAGGTAACTCAGGAGTCAGTGGAGAAGTTAATATTGGACTTACACTAATCAGGTGGACAGAAATATTACTCTATATGAATGTTAATGTGGCCCAGTAACTGCTGGACAATGTATAAATATGCAACTGTTTGCTAACTCGTGCACAATATGAACTTAAATATCTCAATGTTGTCTTCTGTGATTGCAACTTTATTAATTTGGGGGGTTGGACCAATGGTTGGACAAAACAAAGACATTTGAAGAGGTCACCATGGACTCATTGTTTTACTATTTGCTTGCATTTTATATAAGAAATGTTTCATTGAATAATTAATTAATCATTAGTGTCTCTAAGGAAAGAATATGGATAGCTGATTTGTTTAATGCTGAGCCATGCTGCACACTGGTTCGGTTTGAACTTAGCATAAAAGGTTTTACTCCAAAACATTTTGAATCCACATTGGGAGCATTAAATGTTAAATGTTTAATTACTAAATATGACCAAATTTCCCCCACAGTGATCATTAAGAGTTCTTAAGAGATCTAATCTCACTGTAGTTCTCATTACAAAATAAAACAAAGGGATCTGCCTGAGCTGTATGTTTTTAAAGCAATATTCTAAAACCACTGACTATCCATTTTGTCTGATGATATCAGATTTATTTGTTGGTGGTTTTCTGGCCCTGTAATCATAATATAATATAGTGATGAGCTGCCGGTAAAGAGCACTTCCCAAACAACCGATACACAACCCTTTACAGGATAACAGTGACAGCGGTGAGTAAAGCCCGGCTGTGTGTCGGTGTTTCAGGCTGCAGGCTCAGCAGAAGGAGGGCTTGGCGTCACAGGCGGAGCTGCTGGCTCAGGGCTCAGTGCTGAGGGCCGATCTGAGCAACTCCCAGCTGGAACGGACGCGGCTGGAGGGGGAACTCAGCGGCCTGAGGGAAACCAACCAGAGCCTGGACCTCAGCAGCGCCCGCCTCAGCAGCCAGTACCAGGTATTCACCTGAAACACAGACGTGTATTTACACACCTGCAGGTACACACAGGTGTTCTGTATTCAAGCTGCCAGCCCACCATTGACATGCAAAAAAGGCCTTTAGTGCTTCACAGACAATCATTACCGTCTTTATTTACAATAATACATTTAGTCATAGCATTATTGGACAATTAGACAAATATAATTTCAGATTGACATGTCAGAAAAAATGATATATTAGTCCAACAGAAACTGAATACCAAGTAGTTAATAAAGAGTAGAAGCATCTTTGCCTCCAGCTTTGCTCTTCCGTGTAATGCTGTCAAACGAGCGCTGAATATTCAAAATGTTCTTCAACCCGGAAAGGGGTGAAACAGGTGGACATTTACTTCCTACAAAAGGTTTCGGAAGTCAACAAACTGATGTTACATTATGCTGATTCATCCAGCTGCTCATGAACCTGGAATCAAAAGCTAGTACAGGAGTTTTGATCTGCAGATATATGTGAAGAAAGTACAAGAAGACACACATACACAAAATCAATGCAGGACTCAAGACATACATGGACCCGGCTGTGTTCTGCATCATTGTCAGTTGACAATAGCAATACCAACCTTTAAAAGAATAGTTGGACGTTTGGAGGAAATACAGGTAGGATGAATACTACTCTCATGTTTGCATTGTAAATATTTAGCCGCAGTGTTTAGCTAAAATGTCAAATAGACAATTTTACACTAGCTTTAGAGGTGCTGGTAGGTGGGGGCGACTGTGGCCCACACACACACACACACACACACACACACACACACACACACACACACACACACACACACACACACACACACACACACACCCACACAATTTTACGCCCCTGGGCTGATTTGGTGGTGTGGGAAAAACTCAGTCACGATGATTCGTTTTTATTCACATCTGTATACATTTATGCAGCATAACTATGCATACATATATATATATATATTGTTTTTTTCTGAATATATTCATTGTATCCACAAAACACCAAGGAAAGTTCCTTGTAAGTTAAAAAACCCACTTGGCAATGAACTTCATTGTAATTGAGATTAATGCTTAAAAACAAAATAAAAAAATGAAACATGCAGAATCAACATACATTTTCGATTCATCCCCCAAACATTTCACTAATTACATTATTTCTTGGTTAATTTTCAGTCTTATTTCTTGCCAGATCATTTCTTTGTCAACTCAGGTTAAAAAAACAACACTACAAAATATCAAGTACCAGCATTCCCATTCCCACTGAACGCCTCTTTCAGCCCCCCACTGTGATACTGCAAGTAGCTTCTGTTTGATCAAAAGGAAAGGTTAAGTTTGGAGCCTGTTTGGTCTGGCAATTACCTGCTGCAGCAGCTGTGCTAACTGTTGGCGCTACAGGTGATTGAACAGGCTACGAAAAGGCAAAAATAATTGGAAACAAAATTACAAATCGGAAATTGTGAAAGATGTTCATGTAAAGGTGCAGCCGTAACTTCGAATGTTCAAAACTTAGACATGTATTCAGATGTTAACTTCTTTCACTGCATAGTAATTCCCCTCACTAGATTATGTGCTTGTATGTAATAGATTTTGATGTTAACTCTGCCTTATACGGCATCTTCATCTTCGTAGAGCCGGTGAGTGAATTATTTGGTAATTTGTGAGACTGCCTTTCAGTCAGTCGGTGCTGCTGAGCTCTGACCTCTCGCTTCACAGTTTTGTCAGGTTTTATTAAAGAAGTTTGCAGTTTCCTTAGACCATTGCTCAAGCTATTTAGTCACCATGTATTGGATCTTTTTCTATCTCTTTCAGTTGCTTTTGACATCTTAACACACTTTGAAAGTCTTTCAGACATTTTTCAGAGATGTGACTTTCAATACTGCTGACTTATATCGCTATTTCTGCAGATCCATTGTGTGTTATCTCTCTTTTACATTTGCAATTGTTCTCTACATTAATGGTAATATGTGCCCTAACACACACATATTAAAACTAAATACTTGTATCATACCAAACCATTTATTTTGATATTATTTGATCTTATGTGTTTAGCTGTTAACTCAGCTCAAGGGTAACATGGAGGAGGAGAACCGACACTTAGCAGAGCAGAACCAGAGTCTGCTGAAGGAGAACCGGGCCTTACTGGAGCAGAGCCTGGAGCGCAGAGACCAGCACTACTCACAGCAGAGGGAATACCAGTCAGTATACACACAAATAAACACACACACACACACACACACACACACACACACAGATACATACTTCTGAATAGAAGACTCCAGATAATTTGTTTTGTTTGTAATTACTGAAAAAAACGGAATTACTGAAAACAGAAGCATATTGACGAAGAAATCAGGTTTCATCACAAAAAAACAATTTAACACTGTTGTTCAAATTAAAATGAAGTAATGTGTGTTATAGAAAACACTATTTGTTAACATTGTAAGGGGTAACACAGTCTGTCTTCATATCCAGGACAGAAAAGCACTTGTGTAAAGGTTTGAGACTGCGGGACAACAATTTCACAGTACGACAACACTCAGCAGTCATCCTTTTAAATGACTAACAGACTGGTGACAGATTAATCCAGAACTAATAGGCAGCGTGCAGTGCTGGTTTCACCTTTTAAGTATAATGAGCCACATTTCTCACAAATTACATCTTTTTTTCAGCTTCATTTTAAGCTTCATTCTTGAAAGGTTGTTTTTATTCCAAAAGGTTTCTCTATTTTTTCTTGAAATAAGTGCGAAAATTTTTTTACTGTAAACTTCGCACATTTTAGTTTAGCAGTACCACACAGTCGCCTTTAAAGGTGCACAGTCAGCGATTCGGGAGAAAGATTGATATTTTAACGAAACACCCATACAAAGAACAATAATCGTCAGCATGTGCCTGGTTTACCATCCCTCTCGCTGCTTTTCTTTCATGTGAGTCTGACTCACCGTACGGAGACTGTGGCTATAAACCTGCCATTCGCCGGGCATTTCATGCAGCATTCTCCCTTTCTGCTTTCTACACTATCTATTTTGCAAGGGCATTGGTTTAAAGGAATCATTGCATTTTTACCCCCATATGTGGAGCCGGACCATTCTGTGTTTCTGATTGGACGGAATAGTGTTGTGTGGCTGAGTCCAAGCCACTTTGTTTGTTTCACATTTACAGAGCTATAGGGCTGCGGATCTTTATTGAGTGCAAACAGCTAGCACAGAGCAGATGTTGTATGAATTTGGATCAAACTCGCTGACTCTGCCCTTAATACTGGTGGGTCTCTATGCCATGCATTGTTCAGACCCATAGTAATTTGTTTTAATCTTTACAACATATCAGCACAGTTGTCATCATAAAAAATAATAAATAAATCACACTAAATTACAGAAAAGCAAATCCTCATTGCATGCTGGGGTAATTGGATAATTAGTCTTGGGTTTGACTAACACAAGTTTATACATGTAACTTTTATTGTGGCATAATAATAATAATAATAATAATATTTTCATTTTCTACAGCGCTTTTTACTCAAAGACGCTTTACATAAAACAAAATGAAAAAAAAGGGAACGATTAGAAAACAATCAAGACATCAATTAAAAACAGAATATATTTGATATAAAAAAAAATAAACCAGGAGAAGCTACAGTTAGGTCCATAAATATTTGGACATTGACACATTTTTCATTATTTTGGCTCTGTACACCACAACAATGGAGTTGAAATGAAAAAATCAAGATGTGCTTTAAGTGCAGACTTTCAGCTTTAATTTGAGGGTATTTACATCCAAATCAGGTGAACGGTGTAGGAATTACAACAAATTAAAATGTGGCCACCCTCTTTTTAAGGGACCAAAAGTAATTGGACAAATTAATATAATCATAAATCTAATTGTCACTTTTAATACTTTGTTGAAAATCCTTTGCAGTCAATGACAGCCTGAAGTCTGGATTCCATAGACATCACCAGACGCTGGGTTTCGTCCCTGGTGATGCTCTGCCAGGCCTCTACTGCAACCGTCTTCAGTTCCTGCTGGTTCTTGGGGCATTTTCCCTTCAGTTTTGTCTTCAGCAAGTGAAATGCATGCTCAATTGGATTCAGGTCAGGTGATTGACTTGGCCATTGCAGAACATTCCACTTCTTTGCCTTAAAAAACTCCTTGGTTGCTTTCGCAGTATGCTTCGGGTCATTGTCCATCTGCACTGTGAAGCGCCGTCCAATGAGTTCTGAAGCATTTGGCTGAATATGAGCAGATAATATTGCCCGAAACACTTCCGAATTCATCCTGCTACTTTTGTCAGCAGTCACATCATCAATAAATACGAGGGAACCAGTTCCATTGGCAGCCATACATGCCCACGCCATAACACTACCTCCACCATGCTTCACTGATGAGGTGGTATGCTTTGGATCATGAGCAGTTCCTTTCCTTCTCCATACTCTTCTCTTCCCATCATTCTGGTACAAGTTTATCTTCGTCTCATCTGTCCATAGGATGTTCTTCCAGAACTGTACAGGCTCTTTTAGATGTTTTTTGGCAAACTCTAATCTGGTCTTCCTGTTTTTGAGGCTCACCAATGGTTTACATCTTGTGGTGAACCCTCTGTATTTACTCTGGTGAAGTCTTCACTTGATTTTCGACTTTGACACAGATACACCTACCTCCTGGAGAGTGTGCTTGATCTGGCCAACTGTTGTGAAGGGGTTTTTCTTCACCAGGGAAATTATTCTTCTGTCATCCACCACAGTTGTCTTCCGTGGTCTTCCAGGTCTTTTGGTGTAGCTGAGCTCACCAGTGCGTTCTTTCTTCTTAAGAATGTACCTAACAGTTGATTTGGCCACACCTAATGTGTCTGCTATCTCTCTGATGGTTTTGTTTTGATTTTTCAGCCTAATGATGGCTTGCTTCACTGATAGTGACAGCTCTTTGGACTTCATATTGAAAGTTGACCGCAACAGATTCCAAACACAAATACCACACCTGAAATGAACCCAAGACCCTTTTATCTACTCCTTGTAAATGAAATATCGAGGGAATTACACAAACCTGACCTTGAAACAGCTGATCAGCCAATTGTCCAATTACTTTTGGTCCCTTAAAAAGAGGGTGGCCACATTTGAATTTGTTGTAATTCCTACACCGTTCACCTGATTTGGATGTAAATACCCTCAAATTAAAGCTGAAAGTCTGCACTTAAAGCACATCTTGATTTTTTCATTACAACTCCATTGTTGTGGTGTACAGAGCCAAAATAATGAAAAATGTGTCAATGTCCAAATATTTATGGACCTAACTGTATGTGGAATGAGTCCTGTGTGGCATGATATCACTTCATTGAATCTTTGGAATGAACAGACAAACAGCATGTGTCATTTTTATATGTGATTCACACAAAATAATAATAATATTTGGGTTGCTAAACACTAAAGTCACCCTGTAGTGGTTTTGATCATAAGTAGCTATATGAAGTGAGTGAGTGTGAGTGTGTTCACATTTTGCTTGTCATTTCCTGGAGGATATACATGCATGGGCAGGAGCACACAAAATCACAATATTCCTGCCTACAGTTGGCAGTAATGCACCAAGATGTGTAGCAATGCACAAGGAAAAGACAAGAGGAAACTAACCAGCTGCAAAACATGGATTAAAACAATGCAGGTTCCAAAATCTCACCAAAAAAAAGGAATTGTATTTAACTAATTTGTCTTTCGGTTAGAAACAGTAAACATAAATATAACTTTGTCTAGAATAAATCTCCTTTAATACCTTTAGTAGGAAGGGGTACTGGGGATACAACTGTATATTATAATTGTCATGTCCAGTTTAATTTACATCTTAACACCTGAGCATTAGGCACAGTAAAGGATGAGCAACTATAAACTTAAAGCAACTATATTCAATATTGTTTTACACTATCAAATGACTACATGGATTTACAAATTTGCTAGAAACTCACAGTGTCTAATATCAAGCACGGCTAATGATGTAGACAGGACTCGCTGTTGCTCCAGACTCCCTCTGGGGGCGACCTTCAGGGTGTCAGTCAGACTGCCAGTTTGACTTGAATCCACATCAAACCGGTGTCACCCTCTCCACTGCTAACATTTCTTTAACTGAAACCTCAAAAGCTTCCCTCATCCCTGTGTCTTTTGTCCTGCTAAATTATTTGATGAGATATTATCATCCCAAGCTCTGAAGTTCAGAACCAAAAGCTTACAGTGCATTTTTAGAGCAGTTTATTTGAAATGGAGTGTTTATTCTTTCAGTTTAAGTTATTTGAGCAGGAAATGCAGGTCTCTGTCCTGAGCCAAGTAAACTACAGTGTGGTTCATTAATAATAAAAATGTAATCCAAACTAACACCAGGATTCAAGTCCAAATAGGGCAGGAGATCATCATGAGAGATAAAATCACAAACTGGATGATATAACAGTCCAAGCTGCTACATATTAGTCCATGTGATGTGTGAGTAAACAGGCCAAATACAAAAATGCCCAAAATATAATTTGTCCCATCTGGCTAAGATTTAATAAAAAATAGTTATAATTGTACCTTTTAAATAAAACTACCTCACATACACAACACCTTTTTTTGTAAAAGCAGATTGAAAGGCACACATCACAAACATCTAGGCCTCCTGCCTCAGCCTCAGTGTGACAAAATATATTCAAGACCTTGGTAAGTGCAAAAGACAGTTTTAATTGTGTGCTTTACAAAATCCCTTTTCTGTGAGTGACACAGAGAAAACGATGCAGTGACTTTGCCCTTCCAACCTTATTGTTGCAGGAAATGTTGTGAATTCAACAGGCAAATATGTGAGGAGGCTTCATAAGCGTTCATGAAATTTAATGAAGTGGCCTTCAAGAGTGCTTCATCAAACTAAACTTATTTAATACATTTGATACTGATCTACTGCCAGATAGATGCTTTGGTTTGTAGCTGGATCACGTACTGAGGATTTTGAATAAAAAACAGAAAAATAACCAAAGCCAATGGCCACATTATTACAGTGGAAAACATTCAATAAACTGGACTTACTAATCAGAAAGCGTGTTAACATGTAAATACTAAGCAGGTGTAACGTTAACCATGTTCAACATCTTAGTTTGAGCAAGACACTAAACCTCAAGTTGGTGCTCCAAACATGTTTAGAATAGGTTAAATGCAGAGGTCGAATTTCATGTATGTTCCAGTATGTATAAGACGATCCCAATAAAGTTAACGTGGTAACGACACTAAACACAAAGCACAGCTGGGACTAATGGGAATGTCATTATCCTCAAATTATTTACAATTCATCCTGAGTGCAACATGAAGGTCTGTAATACAATCCATGGCAATCTACCCAACAGTGTTTGAGATATTTCTCTCAAAACAACAAATGTGAACCTCATGGTGGCGCAAGAGAAGTCAGGGGATCAACAAAGTCAGTAGGCTTCATCCTCTGGGGATCATGAACATTTAGCCTTGGCTAAAAACAACAAATATAAGAGATTTCTGATAAATAAATAAGGGTAACCTAAAATGTAACCTTTGTGTTACATAACTGCAATATAAAGATGTGTTTTTGGTTTTATAGCAATGTAATCCTATAATGCATGTACTGCCTAACAGCTTTCCATCACAACAGAAAAGCATTCATCAGTGTGAAACTGTCATTGTTAATTCCTAAAGAATTGAATAGCATTTTAAGGGTTATCCAACAGTTTGCTGAGGTTTTACAGTCTGGAGCAAAGCTGTGAACTGACCGAACAATGGACCCGAAGACTTGCATGCCGCTAGCATGGACACAACTATACACGGGCCTCGATACGGAGCGCTGCTCTCCTCTATAACCTTCCAGATCTTTTGCATTTAGCTCTGTGTCAGTAACCAGCGGTCAACTCATACTGCCAGCAACTTTGTATTCAGTGTTTTTATTCTGCGCCGTCTTCTATGCAGCACACAGGCTATTCATCAACGTCCTGCTTTATGACTGTCCACATGCATCTTGAACCCTGAACCCTCCGCTCACCAGCAGCCCAAAAACATTAACATCCACACAAACCGTCTGTTTTCTGATCTGTTGGTGTAAAAAGAGAAAGCTCCATTTCTCAGTATGAGTTTCTAGTAACGGGCAGATTCAGGCACTTCAGCCACGTTTCATACCGACTTTCAGAATAATCCCATCAATTTGGACGCATAATGAATGCATGAAATGAATCAAACAGACTCTCCTCCTCAGCTGATACTTCATGTGTTTCTCTTCAGGGAGAAGCTGAGCGAGCTTCGTCGGGAGAAGCAGAAATTGGTGGAGAAGATTATGGATCAGTATAGAGTCCTCGAGCCCAACATGCAACCTTCTGCCAGCAAAGCCAAGTACTGTATATACAATTATAAATATATATATATATATATATATATATACACACACACCTACATCTGTGCATTTCTACAATACAATATCCCTGCAGAAGACAAGGGTAGGCAAATGTTTACACAGCACATTTCATCCACAAACACAAGTCAAGTGCTCTCAACATTTTATTTCATTATATTGGAAGGTGTTTCTTATATTTTCTCCACCCCATTCGGTATGGTCGATATATCACTTACACCACTTTAACCCCAGAGTCAACCAGTCATGGTGCCATCAAAACCTAAATAATATAAACACTGGATTTTATTTGGATTATTTGTTTTCTAATTCATTGTTGCCATTTCAACATTTTCATTACCTTGATGACAGTTGGCAGGCACTTCTGAACCGAGATAGCTGCATGCCAGAAATACAAAATATGTAAATACTTTGGCCTTCAGTTTACTGTTTTATTCTTCTTCACTCTTTACAATGCAACCATTTGGTTTGAGAGACACAGGATGTGTCATTCCGTGTTTTTTGTGCGGTGTATATGTTATGGTTTCCAAGTAATTGTTAAAAGGGGGCTTCAACCTGTTTAGGTTGAATGCTTACATTTTCACATTTGTATACAGAATCTGTTCAATGTTGAGGTTTTAGAGCGGTTACAATGCAATATATGTTTGTATAATCCTTTCGATAAAAAGCTTCTCATATAAAGTATGTTATTGTTCACGATGGAAGGTATCCCCCCCCCCCCCCACACACACACACACTCAGGAGGATATTATTTTCCCTTGCATTGTGTTTTCTACCATCTCTGAACCCCTTGTTTCTTGTGAGTTTATCATGATCAGATCTGTGAGGGTGACCTCTTTCTAAGACACAATAAAAGGAGGAGGAAACCACTTGTGGTGCTCTCATGAAGGCTTGTTTTCAAAGATGCGTCGGTATCAGAAAACACATTGGTAAACCAAGGTGCAGCTTTTTCAGTTATAAAGTTGTTAAGAAGAACCCCTCAATTCGCCAAATTCATTCTGAGGAAGCGTACCTGTCCTTCGTTGGCCAGCTGGCAAACAGTTGGTGCCACAAATGAAAATGTAATAATTAGGATTGTTGTGTACAAATTATCCAAGTCTCACAGAATTGCATTTTCTCCCTAGTTCTACAAATTAATATGGTAATGACAATTTAATTATAACATTTCCAAATAGATTTTCTTGACGTCATGGTACAAAGTGCTTTCGTTGGCACAATAAATGACAGTTGGCTGGCACCTTCAGGGCCATTTTATTCTCATTTTGAAAACATGCAGCCCTTGTTACACTTGGCATCCTCCAAGTGTTTTCTGAAAAATCTGGGTGTTGTGCGTGAGTGTGCACACACTCACACACACTCCGAGCTCATCCCTCTTTGTAAATGGTCCCTGTCCTGTATGTCCTCGCAGGAAATCTAACTGGATTGCGGACAGGATGAAGAAGCTAATCAAACCCCGGGGAGGAGGAAGAGAGGGACGCGCCCTCTTCACCGCCATGGGCAGCGTGGAAAACCTGGCCGACAGCACTGAATTTACATCAGACACACACACACCTCAGCCTGGTGAGACCACACAGACAGACAGACAGACACACGCACACACAGACACACACACACACAGCCCAGCACACTACCTCTCTTTCTCTCTCACACACACAAACACCAGCCGACTGGTTTTCACAAAGATATGCTCACATGCTCACCCCATCAAGCGAGGCTACAGGCATGCATACAAATCATCTCATGACTACCAAGTGTGGTCGGCATTGATAGCACTCTCTTCTCGTTAGATCTCTCCCTATAGAGTGCCAAGACTTACTGAGGCCGGCTTTCTCTGCTAACCACATGTTGAAAGGAAAATATTCACAAGACTTCAGCCTCTTTTAATGCACCTTGACGGTGGACTGCATTTTACTGGCTGAGAGAGGGAATACAACTCTCTGCAGACATTTTCAAAGCCAAGCTTTAAGCTCAAATCTGCATTCATGATGTTGTCATTGTACTCATTTAATTTAATTTTTCCTCGTATTGCATTTTCTATTATCCCCCCGTAAACCCAGTACTCTAAACTGTGTCAGGAGCAACACCGGGAGGCCTGGTTCTTTCCGTTCCTCAACAAGAGGACTGGCGGGTTTTATCCAGCCGGTTTCCCAGAAAGAGACTTGAAGTGGAAGAAAGTGGAAATCTAAAGATGATGCATGTATATCACAGTTAAAAGTAGTTTAAATCCCAGTTTAATTGCTCAAGATAAATTATAGGTTTTGTAAGAAGACAGAGTTTGAGATAGCCAATACATTTTTCACACCTTTCACACTTTCTATTTTATATGTTTGAAGTGACATTTGCCACAATTCAAACATTTAACCCTGAAACTAACCCGCTATGTGGTGGGTTAACTTGACCTTAACCACTGGCCTCAGGTCAGTTTTCAGACTGCAGCTCGTTCTACAACTCTGAACAGACTGGGACGCTCTGTCAGCAGTTCTTTATCTCATTAAACCAAGTCTGAATTTATAAATAATGTAAATTATCTCAATTTGATATAATCTACTGTTAAATAGGTTAGGACATTGCCTTTTGTAATATAAAGATCAGGCTTATATCCATGTTAAGTTAACTGTGTTTTAAATTCTCTAGAAAAATGTACTTAATAAAATGATGTATGCGTTTCAATCTACTTGTACTTGAATCTAGTTTCAAGTACAATTTAAACATCACTGATTGCCAATTTAGACCATTATGTAGGCACATTTTGAAAGTAACAATTTTACATATTTAACATATTTAAATTTGAGCATCACAAGTATATATAAGAAAAAGAAGGTTAGGTTGCCACCTTTCAAATTTATCCGTACATCCAATTACCTCCAAAAATGTTTGATGCATCCCGGGAGGAATTGCAGTTGATATGTATGGATAAAAACTCAGCCTATGTGCTTGACAAAACTACATCAATGTACTTTACAAAGCGTGTTCCATTTATTGTTTGTATAAAATTTAGAATTGCTAAATAAGGGGTTTATAAATAAGCACTTATTAATTGTACAGTCCTTTTCTACATCACATTCACAAACTCACAGAAGGGTGGTTGGCAGGACATCAGGATTTTCTGGGTCTAATGCATTGCTCAAGGACATTACAACATGTGGACAGGAGGGGCCCGGAATCGAACAACTAACCTTGTGATTAGTGACGGACAAGCTCTCCCACATGAGCCACAATTATTCTATATCCCATTTTGGCATCTTTCATCGTCAGAGTCCCTGGAACTGCATTTGCATTGGAAGAAAAGTAAAGTACCTTCCTGGCTTGTGCTTTAAAGCGTCAGCAGATTTGTCCCACCTGGTGGCACACAGTAAAATATTTAGCACAGAAGAAGACAAATGTTGGAAACCATTATTGATTATCTCAGCATGAAGGAGCCAATAATTTACTGATGTCGAAACGTTAACATTACTACCATGTTCACTGTATGCACATCAACTTTGACTTGATTTCATATGGTTTCAGACCCCCGCAGTGCTCCAGTCTCTCCCTGTCCCATGAGAAAAGCTCCCTCCCAGACAGAGCTGGACATCTCGGCTCCCGGGACTCCGTCCATGCGCTCCGGCTCCGGCGTGCGCCGCAAGCTTGGATCCCGCCACGGCTGGGGGCTTGGGCAGGCAAAAGGAGGCTCTGGAGTCTCCCAATCCTTCAGTCCTGGTGACCACAAAACGCCACCTCGCCTGCGGCTGCGCTCCGGCCAGAATAACTCTGCTGTCCTCTGGGAGGGACAAAGACGCGAAACAAACACACCCCAGGCAGCAGACGCACTGTTGAGCAGTCAGGAGAGTGTCGAAGAGGATGAAGGCAGAGGTGAGGTGGACAAAGTGTGATGAGGAGGATGCATGTCCATATCTGTACGGTTTCAGAACTGCCCACGCTAGCAAGCCATTTAGTTAGTTTCTCCTTAAAAGATGGAAAATAGCAAAATAAGTAAGACAATGCTGAGATTTTTCTGATAGGATTTTATATTTATATTTATAAAAAACAGCATTGTGAAAGGTCTATGAGGTAACAAGTTAATTCAAGGATTCAAAATACAACTAATATTATTCATAATAAAACATGTATGCTCCTATTTTACTGTGATCTTCTCTGCCTTCTAGACAACCAACACACCACAGCAGTGACGACTCCACAGCGGCCTGAGACAGAACAGTCGACTCTCAATTAAAGAACATATTTTTTGATGTACTCCTGGCAAAATGTTTTGATGCAGCTTTTATATGTCAGACTATTTTAGATATGAGATCCTTTTAGTATTTTTGTAATAGCCTACATGGATGAATACATCCTTCTGGCAATAGTTAAGGAAGTTAGTTGCGAACCATCTTTCTGGAACACAGTATATGTAAAACGTCATTAGAAAAGTAAAACTGAATACATCACTTAAAAGAACAAATCAGTTGATAAATTACATGAAAACATGTTGTTTTCTCTTCATTTATCTTTCACTTGCTCATTTTATTATTTATATATTATTTTCAAGTACCTTGGATCCTTTTTCTTTGGTTTTGCCACACATTTTTATCTATTTTCAAACTGCTGTTTGCTTCAACATCAGTGTGTTTTAACGAGCCTATAGCTTCTGTAGGCACAATCCTCCCCGAACAGAATCATAATTTTAGGCACATCCGGATCTTTGCCGAACCGAGTTGTTTTTGTGCGAAAATCCAACCATAGCTACCGTAGTTTTATATTCATTTTCACACTCCATGTTAATTATTGATGTACAATATTATTTATTGATGTTTTCGGCTATATTTTTCACCTTTTACAACGTTTTTAGTGTCAGGGCTCCGTACTCTACAAACAGACCCACACACCATCTGTGCAGTGTGTGTGGGCCTGCAAAAATACAGATGCTTAGTGAAGACACCAGGAATATCAAAGTAGATTTTATTACACCATGTATTTTTGTTTTCAAAGTTCAGTGCAGGAAGTGCTTCATCTTGTCTTTCATAAACCTTTATAGGTTTAACAAAAACAAGTTTTGGGTCCTTCTGATCACCTCTAAGTCAGCCTTCAAAGTCAACGAAGTATCACATATAGGTTATGCTTCAGGGTAAAAGGGAGAAGCTATTAGATACTGATCAAATATTGAATATAAGCATTAACATTCCTAATAAAGATGCTGCAATAATTTATTTAATGAATAACTTAAAAAGGAATAATTCATCTGCAGTCCAGTTTGAGAGTCAGAATAATGCAGGAAGAGAAATAAATAAACAAATAAATAAATCAACGATGAAGTAACCCCGAGATCTGATCTGTGCACAGCGGGATGAACATGGAGAAACCCCTCCATCTGGCTCACATATGGCTATAAATCCCATTTCATTTTAGGGTTCCTGTATAAATCTGCTTTCATGAGAACCTCTTTACCTCCTTACACTGTCGCACCAAATGGTGTCAGTGTAGAGCCGGCCAGGCCGCTGCAGGCCGCTGCAGGCAGGCAGGCAGGCAGGCAGGCAGGCAGGCAGGCAGGCAGGCAGACAGACAGACAGACAGACAGACAGACAGACAGACAGACAGACAGACAGACAGACAGACAGACAGACAGACAGACAGACAGACAGACAGACAGACAGACAGACAGACCGACCGACCTGAGAGTTCACCATGAAGCTAAAGGGCCCTCGTATAAGAGGCAGCTTCTAAAGATCTCCCGCCTCCCAGATTATGGCGAGGTTACGTCAGCATTTCCGGTACCGGTTGTTTTTGAGAGTGTGTGAGTGCGGAAGATGACACTAAGATAACGGCAGGCCGTCGCTAAAGCCAGCCCTCCCCAGACACACATCCTGAATTATGATTTGCAAATGACAAATGGGTCGCTAATACAATTCATGAATTATGTAGTTGTCATGGTGACATTAATCAAAAAAGCAGGCCCCTTCTCTCGGCTGCGAACATTGTGTTTGTGGAATTGAGATGCATGACGGGGGCTGCACACCGAGCCGCCTGAGTGAGCGCAGGGCAAAGCGATAGAAAGATATTGGTTCTGCCAGTCACTCAGAGGCTTATTATGAGTGCAATGCAACAATCACACGCCTTCAGGCACACAGGCAGACGGCGCCCACAGACACAAACTGAAGGTTAAAGGCCTCTACACACCGGGGGCGTTGTTTTCGTGCAATAAGTTTGTACGCCAATCATCAACTGCTGTTTTTGTCATGAGTACTTTTACATAGAACTATTTTATTACGCTGCAAAAAGAGGCCTAATTTCTTTTTTGCCGCAAGTTTTTTTTTTTATGACCTTTTAACCCCCGCGAAGAATGGCGTCGCCTAATCTGGACCAAGTCTACACTCAAAGACACTGTCGGTGCTTTTGGAAATAGTCACTCCGAGTGCCAGAGAGCCAACTGGACACTCACAAGTGCAGTGAATGTGTGAAAGTTATTAGTTTGCCTTACAGTAGCGTAGGCTAGACAACAATTTACCTCAAACAGACGCTGCTCTGGGTCAATAGGATCTTAGAAGTTGATCCTCTGCCTGTGAGAATTGATCCAAACCGTGTATTGAAAAAGTTTTGTAAATTTGCATCGCTGCTGGTATGAATTGTTTTGATGCAAAATATTTGCAGGTGATTCAATGGCATTTTTGTGTTTATTCGTCGTGCCCCCGGTGAAATAGTTTAAAGCTTTGTGGTTACACACAGCGAGAGTGCTCACAGGTTATTTTTTCAGATTTTTTGACTCACCCACATTATCAATAAATACTTAAAGAGGGGCACACAGGAGGAAGAATAAAAGAAGGAACGCGATTAATTCGCAACTTGACCCTCATTTTTTCAACAGGCTGCGTCGCTGAAATAAACCAGTGTTTTTTTTAAAGGGGGGTTTGTTTGTCCCTGAAAGCATAACAAGCAGCAGCAACACAAAATCAGTCACAGAAAGCCTTAGAGGAAGAAAAAAAATAAGAGACTTTGGCACAAAATGAGTGATTAAGTGCCACCTGTGATTCCTGAAGGGATGAATGATGGATGGTTGCCTTGGTTGACATCGTGGTTGGATCTCAAGAGTCTGCTCAGCTGCTTAATTATTGAGCACCTGAGGGGTGTGACGCTATCAGCGAACATCAATTTCTCAACCCTCCTTTTCAATGATTTTTCTCTTCCTCCTTTTGTTAAGACCTCCTCTCTCTTTCTCTCTCTCTCTCTGAAGACTTATATGTTATTCCCTTTCTCAATCAAGGTCACTCTTCCTTTCTTTTTACTAAGAAAACCGCCTCCACCTCTGTAGCCCCTGTTTAATAATAACAATAATAATTTCGAGAGTGCTTTTCATGAAACTCAACACACACTTCACATAAGTAAAACTGATCATACAAACAGCATAATATATAAAACACAACATTAATCACACATTGGAAGCAGTTCTAATAAGATGAGTTTTTATTGGGGATTTGAATGTGGACAGATTGGTTTAGTCTAGATGTGTGTGGTGAGTTGCAGAGGGGGGAGGCCGCTCTGGAGAAGTCTTTGTCGCCCCAGGTCCAGTGCTTGGTCCTGAGTGGTGGAGACAGGAGCTTGGCATTAGAGGAATGGAGGCTGTGGGAAGGAGTGTGGTGGTGGAGCAGGCCGGTGAGGTAGGATGGGGCTACATGAGTGAGGAGATGAACTTTGAATTAGAACGGTTGTGGGACGGGGAGCCAGTGTAGGTTCTGGAGGACTGGTGTGATGTGATCACGGGAATGGGTGAACAGCCGTTCTGAGTTCTGGATGTGCTGGAGTTTATTTAGGACTTTGGATGATGTGCCATAAAGAATTATGGAGTAAATAGCAGATACAATGAAAGACGATGAAAGAGTGTAGCCAGCAGAGAAGAAGAAGAGCGATGGGTGGGAATGAGTTATGTTTTGAGGCGGGAAAAGGCGGTCCCGGTGATTTGATTGACGAGATGCTTGAAGGAGAGGTATCTGTCAAAAAAGACTCTTTCTACACATATTTGCGATATGTGTATATCTTTCCTCATCACCCTCCTCAACCCATTTGCCAACAGTCCTTGCTTATGCTAGCAAATTTTATCAAAATTCCATTAATCAACACATGTAGTATAGAGAATAACTATTGTTTTTTTAATACAAGGCCTTCATCAGGGCCACAAGCCAAAATGTGTTGTTTTCAACAATAAAGTTGTTCTTTGTTCTACAAGTATGGCTGGAGTCTGTTTTCCCTCTGCATTGGAAGTAGCCAAAGTTGTGCTAGAAACCCCCACTTTGCTTCTATCAAATTTTAATGGTCTTTCTTAAGAGCCTCCAAAAACCTTGCTTAAACCACTTAGTCCACTAACTGAACAGGCTAGACATCCTAAATACTTAGAGATGCATTAGATTTTTGTTTAGTCTTGGTTCTTGCCACTAAGAAGGATCTGTTCAACTATTAGCTGAATCCAAATCCATGTTTCTGCAGCCTGGTTGATTTAAAATCAGTGCACACCACAGAAACTTAATTTTGGGTTGTTGTTGGCATTTCCACCCAGCGGAGGCAGCGAGACAAGAGAGCGGCTTGGTGATCTTTGGTTGGTTGTGTAATTCAATTAATTGTATTTTGCTCCAGGCAGACGTCAGGGAGGGGATCATTGAGAGGGAACATAATACAACTAGGTGGAAAAGAACAAGTGGAGTGGTTGTGTGCACACACCGGCTGACCCTGCAAACTCACCTCCTCACAAAACTGTCAAAATCTCCATGCTTTCAGCAGGCTTTTACTCAATGAGGTTAACCCAAAGGTGAGTCTGTTCATCTATAACTTCCCTTGCTCTGCCTCCATCTATCCCTCCATGACTTCCTCCAGACTCCCCCCTCTCTTCTATTTCATCCTCCTCCTCTCTCTCTGCTTGGTTCTGGACCGTTCTTCCTCTCCTAACAGTTTGTCCCTGCTGCTCCTTCTCTCTCATGCACTCCCTTTCTCTCACCTAGTGTATTAAGGGGCTTTGACGCTCTCAGTAAAAGCTGATTTATTCTCTTGGTGGTATCGATCGGTTTCTGCATTAAAGATTATAATTCATTACCCCGGCCCCTTTTAATACATTAAACACTCAAAATCAAAATAAAATACTCCCCCAACCCCACCTCACCACCCAGACTTGCTGCGTCCCGAGGGTGCGGGAAAACACTCTTGTTGAGACGTCCGGCCTGTCGTCCTCGGCCCCAGAGCTCCACCTGTGTGTGTGTGTGTGTGTGTGTGTGTGTGTGTGTGTGTGTGTGTGTGTGTGTGTGTGTGTGTGTGCATGCGCGTGTCACACTCACTCAGCCACAGAGCTACTCAAAGCAACACACTCCTCCCTTCACCTACGCACTCATGCAATCTGGGGCAAACACATACAGATCAACACGCTGACAAATTACAAATGGCAAGGAACTAACTGTTAACGCTGAATATGTAGATACAAATATTATATAGACAGACACATAGATGAAGAGAGAGATACATTGTTAGATCTAGATAAATAGCCTATACATCATCATGTTAGCATTGGCCTCATAGAAAGACAGTTGGTTCTTCCTTTAAAGTCGTCTTTTCATCATTTAGATGTTCACAGCAGAAATCACCACCTTCTGCTTTTGCCACCAACAGAATACAGATTTATTTCAGACAGGTCAAGTTAAAGATTTGTGTACGCTCCCTTGTTCGTCAATACGGCTGGCCTCTGTGGGACAGTAAGGATTTAAGAAGCGCCATGTGTCCCCTATTGATTTTACCCAAATGGCTGGACCAATTCCCTGCACAAAACAAGATTGCCCTTCCCCATTGCCTTGACAGATTGATTTTGTATCGGAGCTGTGAGGACTTGAGGAGCAATCGCTCTGATTCGGCCTCCTTGCACTGTCACCCTGATGGACAATTTCCCTCTCCATCCTTACTGCTCCCTGTCTCTCCTCTTTCTCCTTCCATTAAAGGACTCTTCTACCTTTAAGCTCTAACTTCTCTCTGTCTGGCCTCCCCCCTCCTCCGGCCTCCGTCTCCCCCCTATGCCTCTCTTTCCCTCTGACAGGCTTTCAGACAGTAAATCAGAGACATTGATCCAGCGCAGCGCCCAAGTGTCCTGGATTCTGCTAAAGAGCCATTTTCATTTCACAAGGAGTTTACTGGCCTCGCTACCCCCCACCCGTAAACATCTCCCCCCTCCCTCTTCTCTCGCTCTCTCCATCATGGCCTCATCCATACACATCACCCATCTCACCTAACTGCTGGATCCTCATCCTCTCTGAGTGCCGCTGTTTTCCTCCCACTCTTTGCTGCCGACTCACAATTTTCGAAGAAAAGAAATACCTTGAAAGGCCTGAAACATTTCACTAATACATACTGATTGCTCTCTCTCTCTCACACACACACACACACACACACCCTACGCTCTTCCACAACCAGGGTCCAGCGCTCGGCAGGGTTTCTTGAATTGGTTCCAAGAGCAACATCAGGATTAATTTAACTTCCCTATAATTTGTTTGACATCAGCACAATGAATAACTGTGTTGGTCTACTCTTCAAACCCCTCTCCACCCAACATGATCTGTTTTGACCACATTTCTTTTAGGTTGTATTTTGATCTGAAAGAAAAAAGCAGCCCAGAGATGCTGTTGCCTTCTACATATAAAAATAGATACCCTTTCATGTAAACACCAGATATCTGACATGTATCAGACTCTGAAGAATTATCTGTGCAGTATGTTTACATTTTAATGTAACCTGGTATTGAACGTTTCTATGAAGAAGTGCCAATTGGCCGGCTCCCAGCATCATCTTTAGGGGTCATGACCGTTTGGAGCCGTTTGGAACCGGTGCCTGGAGCAGGGCGAATGCTCACACTCGGTGGGGCTGCATGCAGCATTCACGAGAACCACTCATCTCTGGTTGACTCCAGGGAAATAGCGTTAGTATATCAAGCAGCAAAAACGAACTGCAGTCAATGAGGCACGGCCTCTACAGGCCCGCTGCAGACGACGTGCTCGACTATGTCCACAGAGCCCAGAAGACCGGGCCCTGCTCGTTTATTCAAAGGTTATTTATATGGAAGGTGTCACACATTCAAATTCTTTTTTTTTTTTTTTTTTTACTGCACATCATTGGTCCCCAGCAATACACACAGATGCCTTGCTTTATGGTTACACAAGTGCAGTGCCTACCAGTTTGAAGCAGGCCAATTGCTGGGCCCCTGGAAGTGCTGCTTGCAGCGTTGCCTAGAACAGCTCATTGCTCGACCCCAGGGAAGTAAACAAAAGTTTGTTTGTAACGTTCGGACATCCAGGATCCAGCAGAAAACGTGAAATGCAGTCAATGAGCTGCAGCTTTTGAAGGCTGGCTGAGGACGACATGCTCAACTCCGTCTGTGAGCCCTGGAATGCAGCTGCTGTACAGAGTAACATCCTTTAGATTCAATGAGCTTTTCTGACAGGAGATCAAATATTTTCATTGCCAAAGAGTGCTCTATGGAATTGGTATGCATAGGAATATAAAGAACTTGAAACTTTCTCTTTTTTATGGCATACTATATAGTATGGCTTTTTGAAATTACATTTTTTATGATGTACTATCCTGTGATCTTATTATAGCATATTGTACTATGGCCTTTTTAGGACATGCAGTATTTTCTTTACGACATACTTAAGTGTGTACTATTTGTTATGAGATATTATACTTTGACCTTTGTTATGACATTTTGTTAGCATACCATACTAGGACATTTTAATGTCATGCTAAGACATTTTTATGACATCCCTTACTATGTCATTTGTAACACGTTTGATATTTTACTTTTTCATGACATACAATGACAATATTTTTTGTGACATAGTATTTTAAACATTTGTGTTGGAATTGTTATGACATACTATACAATAAAATGTTTACATCATACAATACTATTCTTATGACACACTATACTATGATATGTATGTCCTGCTATACTATGATGACTTTTTAGTACTTTTAAATAGTGTTTTTTACTTTTTCATGAAATACTAAACAATGAAATATTTTCACAACAAACTTTTTATGACATATCTTCATTTATTTGGGTATATAAACATATATGAGGCAGGGTAAACAGCACCACCCTCAGGCTGTGGCTGTGAATCAGGTGGAGCTTCCAATCAGAAGGTCTGCGGTTTCGATCCCCGTCTCCTCCTGTCTGCATGTCAAAAGGTCCTTGGACAAGACACTGAAACTTCTCCTGAAGACTTGCCATCGGTGTATGAATGTGTGGGACATGATGGGCAGATGGCACCTTGCTTGGTTGCCTCGGCCAAGCAAGCTCTGTGAATAACAACATGTTGTTTAAACGCTTTGAGTGGTTGGAAGACTAGAAAGACGTGATACAAATACCTATACGCTATACCTTTTTAACATTCCTACTTAGGAACATTATTGCACATTAGGTCATAACGGTATTATACAATGACTCTTTTGTTTCGTATAAAGTGTTTGGTCAACCACTGGCAGAACTACCAGGACACATACTGCTGTACTACTGCTATGACAGCTTGGTGAGTTTATTTTAGTTTTTGGCTAGATTTTATGACGTGGCATTCACCAATGCTTGTTTTTGAGTTCAAATGGAATGGGTTTTATGACGCTTTGGCCATTGGTGTCTAGACTGGGGGTTAGCCAATTGGGGTTTGCATTCAGTCAATCAGAACCCTGCAGCCCCTCACCCACTGCTGCACAGAGTGCAATCACTTGTTTATTCAGACTTTATTCATATCGATGTCCAAATTGCACCAAATTCAACACTAAACTTGCTTAGTTCAGTCTGTTTGGGGTCAGTGACACATTTCTCTATTGTTTTGTGTCCATATAAGCACATTTGATGTGAAACAGTGACAGAGTGTTCACATCCATATTGTATCAAGAATCAATCTGAATCATACGTATCTTTTTGCACATTTAACAAAATACAACAAAATAAGACATCTGATAACAAAAAGACTGAAACCTTTATATAGTCACATACACAGGAACTCAAACAAACACAATCTTGTGCACACATGTAAGAAGCTTCCAGAGTTATAGTTACTGTTCGATCAGTATTGACAAACCTCTTCATAGTCATTGTTTTACTACACATCCAATGTACTGGAGTACAGAGCCAACACAACAAAAGGTGAGTCACTGTTCAAATACTTACAGATGTATACTGCAGCTTATTTGAGAATGGACGAGTCTGTCTATATTGAAGTAACTCTAGTTTTTATATGAGTGTTTACAGTTTATTTTTGGGGATGAGCAAATGTAGGTGTGGGCCGTGAAAGTTTTTTCATTGTTAGTTCTAAGGTCAACAATTAACTTTGAACCTCACATTTTTAATTCGACATGGACAAGTGTACAGAAAAATAGAAATTATTTTGTTTGTCATATGCTGCAATGGTTGTTCTTGCCATATAATTGTAAATCTCTGGAGCTCTGTTAGTTTTCTCATGTTGTTTGAAAACAATCACATCCCACTGCGGTGATTGTCACTACTAATTGGCTTTTTGTCTAATATGAGCCACCTTTGTAGCAGTGTTTATTTTTGATTAAGTGTAATTAAGTAATTGTGATTAATAGCGCCCTTAACCACCATTAATTTAGTGGTTTAGTATTTTTTTTATAAAGCTGTTCATTTAAAGCTCTGAGCTCAGCCTCCCACCTTCAATGTGTCACAACCTGGATCTCAACAGCAAGAGCCATAACCCTCTGCCTGCCAGCAGCCTGCAGGGTTGTGAGGCCCTTCAGTGAGATAATGTCCCACAACTGCAGATTCAGAAGCTTGCAGGCCAGAAGTGTCAGACAGAAAAATGTCTGCAACAGGCAGTTACACAAATAACTGAGGGACTGGAGGAAGACTGCTGACAGCTGTTGTTGTTTCTCTGTTAATGCACTGGTTGATTTACTTGCCTGTATGTTCAGCAGGGATGGAAAGAGTGAAATAGTATAATACTTAAGGACCAGTACGGTTATTTTAATTACGTTTTACGAAAGTACAAGTACTGTTACTTTCAAGGAATTTTACTAAAGTACAGGTGAAATTGTTCAAATAAAAGTAAAAAATAAGACAGTTGAAATGCGGTCTGAGTAAATGTTACTGCATTACATTTTCAAAAGGCACAGCGGGTGGTGATAAAAAAATAAAATAGTGTTTAACCATTAAATTACAGAAAACATTTAAGCTACAAAATAATGGACATTTACATGTCAAAGTATAGGCTACACATCCAAAGCCTTTATGTCTAAACCAATTATAAATTACTTTTCTATAGATGGTACTTTGCCAATTATGCATTCAACTGATTATCAATTAGACAAACAGAAAAAAGGATAAAACATAGACCATTAAATGGAAATGACCGACAGCAAATAAAAATTGTTTTTTAATGTATTTATGCCTCGATGGGTGCAAACGGCCTGACACTTCATTACTAACCAACAGCAGAATGAACATCACCAAAGCAGACAATGTATTGTCTCACAGTCATGTATTGTAAAAACAATATAAACTCCACAGCAGCTACGGACACACGTGCTGCGCAATTTTTTAACACAGCTACGTTGCTTGGCAATGTCGACATTTGACTTTGTACAGTGAGTCAGCAGACTGCAAGTGTGTTACTGTGCTCCCCTGTCTGACCAGCATCCTGTGGGCCTCGTGCACCCTGGAATCCTCAATCTGCTCCATGGTTCAACTTCTCTGCTTGTTCATTCTCAGCGCGCACTATAACCAGTCCTCTGACCCACTGCGATCCTTCTGTTGAGCTACCGAGGCGCTGCACTTACATCAGAGATGCTTGTCACAAACAGCAAAAAGGCCTCATACCTCACTGGAGGTTAGAGCTACTCAGTGAGTTACTGCTGGACGATCCACAATCAGCATTTAGCATGTTAGGTAATGGTTGTCATGTTGTGGGTGTGTTCATCAGTGAAATCAGTGAAATACAAAGGTACAACCAACCTTAACGATCAAGATGGCTGCTATCTGACCACATTTTATCAAATTAAAATAGCACATATTGTTGTTAAGCACCTTGTAACTTTTGTTATGAAACGTGCCCTGTCAATAAATATTCACTTAATTTGTCTAATCACACACACACACACACACACACACACACACACACACACACACACACACACACACACACACACACACACACACACACACACACACACACACACACACACACACACACACAGTTTTATGACACCTTTTGGGATAACATGACATTTCTATGCTACAGTACTTAATAAGACAAAAACTGAATTTATAACTGAATTAGCTTATCATACTGCAAATTAACTGCACTGCCAAGGCAACCCGATGCACCGCTGAGACACAGCATGATAAAAACGAGAGACCCAGCTGCAACTAGAAGAAAAAAAACACCCATTTTCCTCCTTTCATATAGAGTAAAAGAGTACTTCAGCCCCACTGGAAAGAGTGTCACAGCAGAGAAATACTGATTTTGAATAAGAGCCACTGAGATTAAAAATTGAAAGAAATAATAGAAAATACAGACTTACAATTTGAAGTTTGTTCTCCGTCTCCCTGCTGGAAGAAACTCAAGCACAACAACAGCAAATATGTTTAAGTGCCCAGAAAATGTTGACAAGGCAGTAACGCACTGTATTAGACTGAAATGAACAGTCAGCAACAGCAGTCATGAAGCCTGAAATAATCCTTCATGAAACACCTGAGAGTTCACTGCCGGCGGATACTGTCAACCTAACAAGCAGAGGACATTTTTCAACACACACACTCACTTCCACACCCTTTTACACACAAAGTATTTAACTATTGAAGGTATTAAGGCGCCAAACACACGCGTGTGTTGGCGAGCCGCAAGTCGTTTCCTGGGCCGACCGGATTACCAGTGTATATTCAAGGAGATGGCAGGGAATCAGCCTTCAAGTTAATGAAACAGTTAGCGTAATTGTTCTTCATCTGTCATTTTCAAAAAGAGCTGAGAGAGAGAGAGAGAGAGAGAGAGAGAGAGAGAGAGAGAGAGAGAGAGAGAGAGAGAGAGAGAGAGAGAGAGAGAGAAGGAAGGAGAGATTACTGACGGGACAGTGATGAAAATTGGTCGGCGGATAATGAGTCTCGTTGTCTTTTCATCCCCTCAATCTCTCTCTCTCTCTCACTCATTACTCAGAGTGACTGGTTGGAGAGTAGCTTCACAGTCTGCTGCTTATTGAAAAAACCCAGAACGCCTTTAGATGAGTTCATCATGCTTTCCATCCCTCTTTTTCCCTGCATCTCTGCATCCTCCCTCCGGCTCTGCATCCTCTCATCCCCACCTTTTTTTCCCTCCCCCTCTCTCTGTTTGAACTCCTGCATCCTTCCTCTCTCTGTGTCTTTATCGCCCCCCCCTCTTCCATCTGTTTACTTATTTTTTCTCCACCATCCTGTAGAGTGAAACAGCGAGAAAGAACGATGAAGAGGACAGGGAAGAAACGGAGTCCCAGACAGAGAGGGAATCAAAGAGCTCCGCAGAGAAAAAGACAATCCCTTTGTGGCAGATGAAGCTTTTATATAAAAAAAGGGAACTTTCTCCCAATTTCCTGTTAATATTCTTTGTAGTTTATTCCCCCCCCCCCCCCCCCCCTCGTCCCCCTCTACTTCCTTTGTCCCAAGACTGCACACCCCTCCTCCCTGTACGTCTGCACCACCGTGGCAGATTGTTTGGAATCAATAAAGATGGTTGTTGGCAGATGAAAGTCGAGGGGTGGGACGGTGGTTGCTAAACTCTCAATTCGCTTCACACAAATCACCGCCTGCGTCTCGCCGACACCTGACGGCTACATCCTGCAACAGACAATTAACCACTCATACAGATGCGCTGTATGGAAAAGCATGAGGACGCTGGCATGAATACACATATGGTTCTGACAGGCAGCCTGGGTGGATGGGGTCTGGACAGCATGGAGACAAAACAAAAATACAGAGAAAACAAGAAGGAAAGGATTGATGATTATTGTTGAAAATAAACAGGTGTTGTCCAAAAAAGGGAAAGGTATGAAAGTGAAAAATTGTAAAATGATATTGCTGGCAGAAAAAGTATTCAGATTCTTTACTCGAGTAAAAGTTGTCGCCTTATATATTACTGCTTAAAGTAAAAATAATTGTGTTTGTCACAAACTAAAAAGCATTATAATATATTATCAATATACAGTAGAAAAACTCTTGGAAGCTATAGTCCAACTACCTCAGTGAAGTACTTGCTTACGTACTTTACACCACTGCTAGCAGATAAACAAAGGCCCTCTTTCTGTCTCCTTCACATTCAGACGCTAAACAAGCTAAAAAGTAAACGTTCATGTAAAGTGTTCCCTCGCCACGCCTCAGTTCACCGACTCGTATCGCATCCCAAGAAATAATCAATTCATACACACTAGGAGCCTGTGTAATTCATTTTAATAAGCTTTTGTCATCGTCACACATACACACACACTCTGGAATCCTAACATTTAAAGAGCTCAGGACACATAACTCATAGCTTGATGCAAAGCTGATCACAGGCAATAAAGGTCAAGTTAGAATGCAGCTTAAGGTCACATTCTTCACAAGAACGATCAATATCATTTCACACCTTCATCACGACACGTCTCTCACCGATACAACAGAAGAACTAATCGACAGCTGCAGCGTGCACTTCAAAAAAAGCAATCATCCGTTTAGGAGTTATCTTCCTGCTGAAGAAGGTCTTGATCTGCGACAACAACGAGGAGGAGGAATCTGAATGTCGAGCATAGTGGTGTGTATCCACAGCAACCAAATCGGACCAATCCACTCTCTCAGAGTTTACTCTTGACTGTGGCCTCTGTTGCTGCTGCGAGAGAAAGAAAAAGAAAAAAAAAGTGTCACACAAGCGAAGACCTTCACATTTTACCTTGGTCATGCAGTAGTTAATAGCATTTGGGCTTTTGGAGCTTCTTGTTGCTTCAGAGGCATCTGTTAGTGCGGATTAGTCACTCTCAGTCCAATGCGGCTAAAGACACACTGAAAACATGCAAACACACACACATCAAACAGACAGCCAGTGTGGGCCGTTCCAGGTGTTGGAGACGCATAAGGTTTATGGTGGAGACTTGGAGGCCTGCCTGCAGCGGACAGTTCCGGTTCATCTACCAGCCAAGCACCGCTGCCGCTCGCTCACTGCTGCTACGAGGTCTGCTGTACATCCATTAGAGGAGACACACACCAAGAGCTCGTGCAGGATTTTGGTTTCAAGGGACACACCTGCGTTTTTGGAAAAAGAACCTCTCTAGTCAACCAACCCAGTGTGAAGATGTGAAAGTGTTGATTTCATGCTTCAAGTGAAGAGTTGATGCCGTGTCACAGTTTGAAACTGTAGCTTGTTCAGAGGTATACGAATAGTCCCGCTGACTCTAAAGCTGGATGGATTCATGTTTCAGTATTTATCTTAGCCATATATATAAAATAACTCAACTTTACAATCTGACCATGAAATTAAAACATATATTACACACAAGCCTTTAAGGCAAAACAGTTGCCCACAGAGCAACACTTTTCTGGTGAAGTCTGATATAAACTCTCATTTTTGCTCCGTTTAGTTTCCCACCAACTCCTGAGGAAAATATCGGACACTGTGGCTGCTAAATGCTCCTCTATCTTCACCAGCCAGAATACAGTGTGCTTATCAGTCTTCATTGTTTGCAGAAAAACAGCTGCCTTTTTGCAGTTAAGATGCTAAAATGCTCTGTAAAGCCACCAATGATCTGTGGGTTAAAAACAGCTTACGTGGCATCCAGGCAGAAGATGTAAACCAATAAAACAAGTTAGAAATATGTAGTTTCATGTTTTTTAAAGACTAAATAATTTCCTAAAACAGCAGGAGACAAACTTTAGCAAACATTTAGAGGGACTATTTTCAGCAGTGGATTAATAATCACTCAATGCTCTAGTGAGTATTACCGGCAGCAAAACAGTGGATTGACTCAAAATAAAGTAAAGTGGCCGAATGATGAAGGAACATGCCACCAAGTGTGGCTCATTGATATGATTGTTCTACTTTCTGGACAACAATGGAGCTCTATGGCAGAAAAAAAGCTACATCAGGCTTTGGCTAAATACTTGTTAGTAGAATCAATTGCTGGTTCTGGCATTATTATTGGATTTATTGAGAATAAGAACATATAGAATACCACCATTAATATCCTTTCAGCTCACACCAACAAAAAAATAATGAACTCATATTTTTTCATATTTTATGTCAGTGTGAGGTGGATATTTCTGCTTAGTCATTGTTACATTTGATCTACAAAACACTTCTTTGTAAACTTCTTTTATGTTTAGGTTTCTGCATAAAGTAGAGAGTACAAGGGCATCGCAGTTTGAGATCCCATTATTTTTTAGCTATTGATCTCCTCTGAGGCCCGCATTGAAAGAAGAGAGAAATTCTTCCTGCTATTGGCCATTGGTCGGATCGGTCTGCAAAAAGATTAAAAAATGAAGACTCTTAACCCAATGTCTGACTGTAAAGCTTATGTGGGAGATACGGCGTTGATTGGATTCTGCTCTTATTTTTAATAGGCTGCTCCCTTTTCCTCTTTCCCTCTTCTTTGACTCCTTGTCTGTCTGGGCACATATGTGAAACCCTTTAAATCCTCAGTCTATGGTGTCTTTTTCATCTTCTTTTTTCATCTTTTTATATCTGCTGCTTTTTGGGCAAACATGTCTGAAAACATAGTGAATTGTAAAGGTGAGAAAGTGACGTTAAATGCATACCGTCTATGTATAGCCTTGAACTGCTAAGCAGCATGCATATTAATGATATACAGGGTGATATATTCGAACCCTAGAGGCATTTCTTGGTTGCTTCGGCTTTACTGCCATAGAGACCATGAAAATCCTCTTTCCATTTAAAATTAAACACAACACTCCTCGCTTTAGTTTCAATGTCAAACTTCACTGCATCGGCTTTCTGTTCATGCTGTCAAGATTTTGTTTGTTTATTGTGTGTTATTTTATCTTTGGTGTTACCTTCTTCTTTTTTTCAGTTAATGAATAGCTTCTATTTTCACATCGCTGTGTGTGAATGTAAATATAAAAATGAACAAAGCTTTATTATTCTAATTGCTGTGTGAGGTCTAAAGGCACAGGCAGAGGCAGATTGTATAGACACTGATTTAGATCCACAGTTGTTTACATTGCCAACTATTTATCCTGAGAACATTAGAGCTTAAGTGACCGGGCTTCATCTGAATAATTCAGATAAATGTACGATTTTTACCAGATTAGATGCAGGACCGAGCGGCTGCTCAAAACTTGTGGAGGTGAAAATTTGCAGCAACTTTCTGATTGTTTTGTATCAGAATCATTTATTGCCATGTTTGTTTTCACATTCAAGGAATTTATCCTGGCGAAAGGTGCAGAACATTTAACATTTAGGTCTTGAGTTTGGCTTTTGCAGCAAAACAAAAAAGCAGAAAACACAAAATGGCCCAAAATGTTTTAGAGGCGAGAGGTGAGTTTGATTTATAGCGGCGGTAAAGCAAGACGTTAGAGGTTAAGGCTACAGTTGTAATACCAATGCTTAATTTGAATAATTGAGTGAATGACTGATCATGTTTAGAAGCCCAGACTACTTGGCATTATAACACTATCAATCACGGGTGTAATCAAAACAAATGGGTGAAGTCATCATGTCATAGCTCGAGCCAACACAACATTTACGTCTTTACTAAACTTCCTTTAACAATGCAGATCAATCCTCAATGATGGCACACAACTTTCGTTTAGTCTTTTTGAAAAGCAGGTGAGGCGGGACTTCCAGATTGGAGGAGGAACCTTGGAGGCTAGAAATGTGTTTGTTATTTTTGTCATTGAAGTCAGACACTTTTCACCTTCAGAGAAGGAGCTTTTTACTTTTTCTTCCAACAGTTTCATAAACTAGCTAGCTTGAGCCAGCAGTGCTGCAAATGTTGTCTATCCTGGCTGGAGGTGTCAGGGTTTGCTTACTGAATATTGCACTTCTATTCCACACAGGGGTTAAAACTGCCCATCTATAAGCAGACCAAATGTAGTTATTTCTTTTGATCGAGCAAACTACACATGTTGACGCACACCATGCTGGTTACCTGCACGGTAAGCTGTCATTGGTCAGGCTAAAGGGGCGGACACAGAAAGGAGGGCAAAGCACAGATGACTGTAAAAAGGTTCTCAAATGTCATCTGGCATACTGTACTTGGAAAAGAAAGGCACGCACACGCACACACACACACTCTTATTTGCTTACTTTCTGAGGGTGAGATCAGCCACAAGGCACAGAAGTCAGGTTATGATCAAAATATAGCAAACATTTTGACCACATTATCAGATTAATGCAATTAATGCTAATTAATGCATGTTTCCATCTACTACCGTTATGCTACATGTTTCCCTCTGCTTCCAGTCTTTAAGCTATGCTAAGCTAACAGCGTCATGAGTCCAGCTCCATATTTATCCCACAGAGATGTGACACGTATTGATCTTCTTAACTAACTCTCAGGAAGAAAGCAAATGTGCTAAAATGTTGACACTTGAGTGTCACAAGCTACTGTCAAACATGTTTTAAATCCTCATTGCGTTCTTCGATCTGTGTTATTTATATTGTACTCAGTATTATATTTGCATCTCAAAAAATATGTGAATGGCTGTTCTAATAAATACATCAGAAAAAGGAAAGTAACAATGTCAAATTTTCTTTTTTTGCAATACATTTAAAAAGAAAATAATTTGTTCTACTTTGCCGCTTACTGAATTAATTTCAGACCATGACATTCATGGCATACGGTTAATCTTGTATCACTATTTAACATGTATTAACACAGTATCTTAACTCACCAGAACAAATGTAAATTTGTAAATATATTTAGTTGATTAAATAAATACAAAGATATTAAGTTTCTCAGGTTGTCAGCTATGGAAAAGGCCATGCCGCATGGACTGTACGTCAGCATTGTATCTGAACATGATCACTTGTGTGTGCACTTAAATGAATTGTTAAACATGGGTGTGTTGGAGCCACTGAGCATCTTTATGTGTATTAAAATGTCACTGAATGTATGTGTCTTGGGATGTGTATTTGATGTAATTATACACAATTAAGTGCTATATATACATAATATATTATGTGTCTAATGACCCTTGTGTATGTCTGAATGCACAAATGTGCAAATAGCACACAGAGGATGAAGCAGCGTGTTTATCACACCACCGTGTGTATCTCCATTTGAGTGTGAATTCAAATTGAGCTGAGCAAAGCTGTCATTGTATTTATAGAAGTGTGTATGTGTTTGTGTGTGTGTGAAAGACTACTCACCAGCAGGGAAGTAGAGCGGGAGGGTCTGCAAATACAGCTCCTTATCCGTCGGCAAGAACACACAGAAGATGACTCTGTCCAGCTGACACACACACACACACACACACACACACACACACACACACACACACACACACACACACACACACACAATGACCTTTATTACAAGCATATGCAATAACCGTGAATTCATCAACAGCAGGAGGGAAACAATGTAACAGTGTGTGGCAGCAATATAAAGAGAAGGCAACTAATGCATCAGTCCATTACTCCCCTATTAGCTTCCTATTATGATCATGCCCCAACACAGCGCATGGGGACAGAGTGCTGGAAATATACTGTGTGTGTGTGTGTGTGTGTGTGTGTGCGTGTGTGTGTGTTAGAGAGAAACAAAGAGGTTTGAGAGAGTAGAAATTCCTGTGTAGATCTATAAGTACTTATATTGCAAAAGTGTTTGTGTGTCCGTATATGTGTATAAAGCAACTGTGTTTTCACACACACACACACACACACACACACACACACACACACACACACACACAGCTTTCAAATAATATTAAGACACTGGCCGAGTGAGTGCAGCTATTTTACAGCAATAAACAATCTTTATGCTCTGTGCTCTTATGTTCTTTAGATCTCTGCAGTCTATAATATTTACATTATATTCTGTACAGCTGGACATACAGTACAGAGCACGGCACTATATGTGGCCTGATGATTAAAGTTACTGGGGCTACCGTAAAAAAAGATGTTTCAAGGGATATCAGGTCCCCAGTGAACTCCTATTTCTCAGCCTCTAACAAACATTATTACCTCCCTAATGCCTCTCCAAAGGTTTAGACTTTTCCGTTTTGGTGCAAGGCAGGGCAATTTATAGCCCGGCTGTTTCCATCACTTCCTGCTTGGTGTGGAAGTTTAACTGCCACTGCTCTCAGCAGCCTGCTGGCCTGCAGCTTAATGCTTGTTATAAAATTACCTCAGGATTTGAATGGAGGCTAAAAGAGAAGATATGGAAATGTCGGGTAAGTAACTACATCCTCTGGACTAAGGTCTGACTTCTCTCACCTCCACACTGAGTTGCATCCACTTGTGCAATCTTTCAGCCTCATTCAAATTAAAGCAAATGCTTTGTGAGGAGAGATGCAAAACGCTCTCCAGAAAACAGTGGCAGTGGGGAGCTAATTTTTATACTATTGAAACAGGGACCCTGGAGAAGCTAACAATAACATCAAGAACATGTAATGGGCGCTCTCAGAACTGCCTTTAAAGCTTTTAAAAAACTCTCTTCTCAAACAGAAAGTCTGAGAACAGCAAAGTTTATTGTTCACGTCTTGCACAGATTTCGCCTCACTGACCTTCTTTTAATAATTCGGCAATTCAATGCACATATGACACTGCATTTTGTATTTTAGTATGTATTGAGCAAATTATATATACATAGTTTTCAAACTGTTAAAATTATCTAGTTGTTATATTATCCGTTGTAACGGATAATATCTGTTATATCCGATAATATCTGTTACAACGGAATATGTTTTCCTGTCATTTCCAATACATCCACTGTGGAGGGTTTCCCCATGGGAAGCCTGTCAAGTGCATATGAGACCTTTGATAAAACTCATGTTTTAGAAGAAATCACCATGAAACTGTAGCTGTTGTGGGCTGTGTGGCTGGAATTATCCAGCTAGCTCCAGCTGATCTAATCTCTAACAACAGCTGACATTTCCATCTGCAAAGTAGAATAGAAAAGAGTGCCCACTCTTTCTAAAAACACTCAGGATTTCCTTGGTACATCTGGTGCAACTATCATTATTTTCCTTGTAAACTAGTACAGGGAGCCAAAGTCAAGTCGTCCTTTCGAGCCTCCGTTCCACTGGCTTCTGCAACTAATGCAACCCCTCACTCAACATCTTTTCATCTGCCTCACTGAAAGAAATTAAGTGTGGTCCTCATGTTTACTTTCCATATTCTCAGACAAATCCTCAATCTCTACAGCACTTACTATAACAAATAGAAACCTTCAAAACTACTGCACTTATCTAGAAATATGAAGCCATCCACATGAAAGACATTCGTTGAGATCTGTTCCAAGACATCTGCTGATGACGATCATGTGATCTGGTTCTTTCTATCGGAGCCTCACATTATGGAGCTTTTTACCAACTGAACTCTAGTGTCTCTTAAAACTTTTCTTTTTGTAAAAGCTTTTGGAAATGGTTGATATATTCTTTTAGTTTTAATGTTTTTATCCCTATTCATCTGATCTTATTCAATTTATTGTCTTTAGTTCCTCTGTGCTCATATCCTTTAGCCTTATTCACGTCATTATATCTGCCTGGTTTGATTTTACTAACTTTTGTGAAGCATTTTGTAACTTTGTTTAGATAAGTGCTTAATAAACAAAGTTTATTATGATTATTAATCAGTTTTTTTCCCTAAACTTTCAGGTCAACTGTGAATCTAATTTGTGAAATATAACATTGAGAAAACTGCCCAGGACTTTACTTTCTTGCAACAGTTTAGTTGGTGCTTTGCAATAAATGATTCACGGTATTTATTATTACACTTGACGCAGGCTGTTGGCACATTGCCCCGTGCCTCGACTCCATTTGGTTTGTCTTACTGGGTGTGTAATTCTCAATTTCATTTTCTCCATTACAGCTCTCCAAGTCAGAGTGAGACCAACAGAACACAGTGTAAAAAAAAACAAAATGGAGCGGGTTCAATTAAAGATTAAAACCTCCTCTGGTGAACATTGTGTATGCAAATAAACGCCGTCTCACCATCTTGTTTGTTCACAGTAATAAAAGACATCCCCTTAAAGAAAACACAGTGGAACTATTTCTGGGGAGAATTTAAATCAGAGGCGCTCTGATTTGGCTTTCTGGTCTTGTATTCAGACGTTTAAGTCTTGTTGACTGTTGTCCTCCATGGTGAGACGTGTTTAATGCTCATTTTGCTGAGCTCGCTGTGGCTGACGGCATCAGTCGACTGGTATTGCCACAGAGACTCTGGAGACGCCCGCTCTAACAATAACATCGTCAACACCCTCTCTGGGAGGTGATCCAGCGCAGTGGTTCAGAGACAAGAAGAGAGATTGAAAAGAAGACTGAGAGGAGACCTGACGAGTAAAGGAGGAAGAGGGGAGGAGAGTTTAGAGCATGTTAACGACTGATTGGAAAGTTTCCTCTTTGTTCCCATCCCCTTCTCCCCTTCAGTCATCTGTTCCATCATTTTGTCTGTTCTCCGCCCGCTGTTTCTCCTGAGAGAGATTGTGTGTGTGTGTTTGTGTTAGTCGGGTTTAGTCCCGCAAGGAGCCAATTAAAACGCAGACTTGGCCATGAGCATGAGAGCCAGAACTTGGGAGTGTGCGTTTAAATGTATGTGTGTGTGTGTGAGGATGTCACTGTGTGCGTGCATGTATCTGTTTTCTCAATGCACCCTTCTCCTCGCTCCCACCAGAAAACAAACACAACAGCTGTGAAAGGAATAATACCTTGAGGAAATGGGAGGGAAAAATTTCCAATCATGCAGACACAAACACACACACACACACACACACACACACGTACACACCTTGTCACGATGTTCATCCAGATACTCCCTCACAGTTGCCAACGCCTCGTGCACCGCCTGCTCCGGTGGATATCCTACACAAAGCAAAATATACACACAAGTTGCAAGAACAGGTGCAGTGTCAGATCTGGGTGTTTGCATTAGGTCGTTTTTATATTCCGCTATTCCAACACTCTGCGCTCTGTGTATTCTCACTTCCTCTCATCCCAACTCGCCTATTTCGGCGAGGTGCTGACACAACGCACTTGTTGGTTACGAGGAGACAGATGGAGAAAGACTACCGAGCTTCTTCAATATTCATTCAGCGACCGAGACCTTTCTGTGCTCTAAAACTACCCCCACTGCTGGAAACTCAACACAAAGGCAGTAAAAATGCATCATCTGGGCAAACTGCTCAGCCACAAACACATACTCTGTGATTATACAGTATAATTATTCCATACATCAGGAATGTTCAACATGTGAACAAAAGGGGAATACATGAGGGCACAAATTAGCCCTGAACAATGCATTGTGTCAGCAGCAAATACACACAGTGCATGGGGTGTAATGTAGTCTATTGTTACTCCATATAAACACGTGCACGGCTTGATGGAACAGAAAAGTGTTCCTTCCATAGATAATAACAATGTCAATTAGTCTCATTCATCAGATGAATATTCATCTTTAGAATGAATAAACAGGGTCCACCTAGGTGCGTTCACTTATTGGACTGTTCTCAGGACTGCGTGGACGTGTGCAAACTGAATCACACCTGCCACTCTTTTGTAAAATATGACATTTAAATACTTAGAATGCAAACAGAAAATGGGAATCGTAACGCCGTCCAGATTAAGTTCAATCAGCCCGATGAGGCGATACTTTTAACGATTGCAATTGCCAAAAGGTTTCTTACATTATACTTTCTTGGATAGTAAAGCATCATTTATGTTGTTATGGTTACTACGAGTTCATCCAAACAGCTTCACATTACACACTGTGCTCCCTTTGTTCTGGAGCAATACACCCAGCATGACACAGTTGCATCTCCTATTAATGAGAGAGTATTTGGATGCAAAAGCCCACAAAAATCGACAGGGAACGAGCTGCACCCAGCATGAAGTTCAGCGGTGTAACAGTTAACAGCCCCATCTCAACACACTACCCGGTGTGTACACAACGCACTACTAACACGTCCTGTAGAGTTCAAGAGCCACTGCACTACTGATTGGAGAGAAAATCGAAGGACAGACATGCAGACCGAGATTCCTTCCATTTTAGTTAAAGGTTGAGGCAACTCAAAGCTAGAAAAAGTAAAGTTCTTAGTTTCCAGTAACACAGGACGTGTTCAATCATCGTCTTTTCAAGTGTTTAGAGCCCTTATCGAATGTCACGCCAGACTTAGGACGCAAACCCTCGACTACGGTGCCACAATCCTGCTTGATGTTCGTCCGCCATCTCACCTCAGCCCCTCAGTACAACTCCTGACACTTCCTGAACCGGAGAAAAACTAATCACCACATGCAAGTCCCATCGCAGGTCTTCCCACCTAAACTTTAACGAGGTCTAATTAGCCAGAGTGTTTACTGACTTAAAGAGCCAGTATCTGCTCAATTCAATCAAAATATATTTGTTTTTAAGTGCTTCACAACAGGCTCTGAGGAGGCATTATTAAAAAAATGCTATTGGCTGGCAGAATTGTTGGCATCCCCCCTCCATTATCTCATCATTTCATCAAATGTTGGTTGATACAGCTGTTAAATGGGTCTCAAATTTAGACAATTTTGTTTCCCGTTATTCTCAAGGATGAAAAAAAAACATTTTAGATGTACTTAAAAAAATTAGCTAAACAGAGCGAGAAAGAGAGAGAGAGAGAGAGAGGGAGAGAGAGAAACAGACGCAACAGAGAGGAAGACACAGAAAACACAGAGAATAAATCAGAACTTTGGCCTTTTCCTCTCGAGCAACAGGAGAGGTGTTTACAGTCAGCCCTGAGACAAACGCACCCCAGGGAGTGTTTAAGCACTATCCTTAACTCTCTCTCCTGCCAGCGTGAAGGGGATTACAGTCAATCTGACACGATCTCCGGCCCAATCTATCTTAATCTGCCGGTCTTAATCCAAGGCCTTAATCTGAGAACCACCTCTGGGCTGCATGAGATAATGTGACACAGGGCAGCTCAGCACTCTGGTTAAACAGACACAGTGTACAGTGTGCACACACACACACACACACACACACACACACACACACACACACACACACACACACACACACACACACACACACACACACACACACACAAAGAAATTCTGTTGTTGGATGCACATTGATTTTTTTACTTAGACAAAATCATCTGTTTACCGGAGAAACACATAAACACTTAATGTACAGCTATGATGATCACACACACACAGACGCACACACACACACACACACACACACACACACTGACCGTAGATTCCAGTGGAGATGCAGGGGAAAGCCTGCAGGGTGAGGATGACAAACAAAGTGGTTACAGTCTGTTGCTGATCACATGACAATCTGCTTCTCACACACTCATAGAAATGACTCTTCTGGATCTCAGCTTTTCTCCTCTCTCTGACTTTCACTAGTCTTTAAAGACCAAACTGTCGATCCTCTTTTGTTCAGGAGACCTGGTGTGAAACGACTTCTTTCCTCAACCATTGATATAGTAATTAGAAATGTGGATGTGGTGACCATGAATGTCATAATATTTATAATCTACAACATTCCAGTTCTGGTTTATTTGCAAGTGATGTAATGGAAAAACATCCCAAAAACCACGGCCTAAAAACAATAATTGTGTCATAAAAAGACAATTCATTTTTTTCATAATTCTGTGAATGACCGTGATACATTTTCAGAATAGACTTGTAAACTGAGTTGTTTAAGTGCCGGATCTCAAAAATGAGAAGTAAGAGCCTTTTGCCTGCAGCTCAATGCGGCTTTCCGCAATAAAAGTCAACTGTTTCGGCAGTTGAGTGAGAAAAAGTACGCCTTAAAACAATCAAGATGCCGTGAACCATGAACCACAAAGCCTCCGGTTGGAATCCAGTTTAATTGTTGTTTTTCATCCTGTTGGGGACCTTTCATCACATCACCCTCCCTCTTGTTCCCTGTCATCGCTCTCTACTCTCCCAATATAATAAAGGCATAAAATGTCCCCAAAATAACATTTAAAAAATAGTCCTCACATGTCTATATGTACTCTGAAAGCACTTTATTTGTGCTTCCTCTGCAAATGGGCCAAAAAGAGATCTCTTCTTAAAGAATTTAAATTTATTTTTTTTTGTTTAAAAGCATGTTAGCAAGTGACCAAAGTCAAGAAACACAAAGAAAGAATAAAATACTAAAACACCAACTTCGGTGGATACATGTCATTTTTCTGATTTAGACAGCTGAATGTGGATTTTGTCCAAATTGAAATTAATTGATGCCGCTGTGTGACCAGTGGACAGCAGGAACTGAGTGAGGAGGTAAGTTAGAAAGGAAAGTCAAACTTCACCCCAAAACAACGAAAACTGCTACATGCTGAGATATTTACTGAATCCATATTTCTGAAAAATGTCAATGGCAAGTTCCAAAAATGTTTTGTGAAATAGAAATCTTCGGCACTACAAGTTTAAGTCATGGAGATCCATGTCGGGCAGGATCGTGGCACACCGCTGGAGTTGAGAAAAGCAGCCAGTAAACTTCAAAGTAAATCAAATCTGGCAGATCCTCAACCTGCTGTCAATTTGTGCGGTACGAGCAGCTGCCAGGAGTCTCCGTGTCTCCAGATCGCTTCATTTCACCAGATTGCAGAGTTGGCAACTCGGGGCGAGAGCAGACACGACTCACAGGCTCCTCGAGGCGAAAGGTAACCCAAGTCACCGCAGGTGAACCAATGCTAATGATTTTAGGCTAGACCAATAAAAACATACTTGACTTTACTTTACATAACAGTGTAGGAGCCACAAGTGTATTATTTGATGAATTAGAATTTCAGGAAGATTTATAATTTATTTTCGGAATTACGACGCTCCCTGCGCGGAGATTTAATGACGTCATGACGGCAGCAGGTGGAAAGAGAGCTGCTTTCGGCTTGAGAGCACGTGGTTTTTCTACTGTAACATATTGTATGACCGTGTGACAGAGTTTATTTATTTGTGTACTTAGTTAACGTTTTTTCTGCATCAAATAAAGACAAAAAGGAAAAGAAGGATACGATCTCATTTCATTTGCATACAGAAAAGGAACTCACTGCCTGCAGCTCTTTAGCGGCTTAACAACGCCGCTACAAACAGTATCAATTAAATCATGACGTAATTATGCCTACACATTTTTAAGGTACTATTTGGGCATGTAATATAATGAAATGAAAACAATTAAAATAAATGCTGTAGTTGCTTGTTTGAAAAAACGCTTGTCGTTTGCTTGATACACTCCAAGTGTTTTTAAAGACGACTCTTGTGGAGTGAAACTACAAACGTCTCCTTCTTCAACTGTACCTCTGACTTTATTTTCATGTTGCGTTTTTCTTTGATTTTACCACCTCTCTCTGCTGTGAAAACACCGCCTGGTGAGCATCGTAAAACCTTTTTACGACTCAACAGTCATACCTGCAGCTCCTGTTCGCCTCTCTCTAACTATCTCAGGCTGAATGTAGAGTCCCTTGATAAATCTACATGTGATGAATCTTCTTCTCTCTTTTCCAGTCATGACTCAGTCCCTCGCTCATTTCCTTCTTTCCTCTCATCTGACCTTTCCTGCTTTTTTGGCATCCCAGTCTTCGGTGGTTCTCTTTCTTTAACCTCTGTTTTAATCTAATCGCTCAGGCTTCGGCACTCCTTTGATCACTCCACCGGAAAAAAAACAAACAACTCCGTATCTCTTCATCCTCGCTCTCTACCTTCCTGTTTCTTCGTAGCAACCATCCCCAGCTTCCACCACCCCTCCGTCCTCACCACAGAGCGTGCAGCGTTTTCGGTAGCTGTCGTCAGGCTGTTCTTGTAACACGACCTCAAGGCTTTCTTCTCCTCCTCTCCCACTCCTCCTTGTGCAATCGGCCCCACAGTGTGGATCACATCTGCAGAGACGGCGACAGAGGAGAAGATGAAACACGTCGTACTACCGGGTGACAGATATGAAAATAGAAGTGAAATGCGTCCTGAGTTTAACATCCGCAGTCAAACATCCCATTTATTAAGTGTTTATTATGACAGCAATGTTAAAACTAGTCTTTGATCAAAAAGGAACACATCATGAATACAAATCAGAAAGATGTAACCCTAGTGTTCATATAAAGTCAATTTAAATATTTAGACCTGAACGGTTTCCCACTAGATGTTTTTTTAACATCAATCCCATTGACTAACACTAAAATGTTCTTTGTTATGCTAATTACAAATATAAGATCAGTTAATTTCATTATAATTGAATTAAATGATTAAACTGGTACACTGGCTGACTGCGTTGACTTAATTTGGTAGATTAATGCCATATTTATGCCAAAGTTATCACAATTTCAAAATTTACGACTTGTACATAGGATCCACGCCAACATCTATGCCGAGACCGATTCTTCTATCAACTCAGCGCTTACAAATATAGAAGTACCCAAAAACATCGGCCAAAGTCCACCATTGAATTAATCAAACACACATTTAGTGCATATGGTGTTTTATTACAAATGCCACAGATTCTGCAGCCACACAACTGTCCCAAGTGGTCCTCTCTACTATATGTGGTGTTGATGTGTATTATCGATCCTCTGTGTTTGTCTGTAACACAGTCAGACTTAACTGATGTAATCAGCTGTAACACCAGGTCTTTATAAGCGGCTGTTTCCTGACACCCAACTGCTCCCGATGATGGTTTTCATTTTAAATCAAAAGCTTGAGAGTAAAACAATGCTTCTGTCAAAAGTGAATTCTTATAAGTGTTGAATATCAGATATTCTCTCAGTTACAGGCGAGTCAAACTTGTTCCCCTCAAGCCGGGAAAACAGAAAGCATGCATGAAGCCAAACAGGAACCTCACATCAAAACTGGCTCCTATTGAGAGCCATGTGTTTAACTCAGCAGGGTTTGATCGCATAACAGGCTCAATTCATATTTACATATTTCTTCTGTCTTAACAGCCATTCAGAAGTCTGTTACCAGGTTGCAGATTACATGCCCTTATCTTATCACAGTAAAGTGATAGCATCAGATGCTGGCTTTTGAAGCACACTTGAAGCCATGAAGGCGCTGGTTTAGATGCTGCACACAAGTATAAAAAAAATATTTAACTGGGCAGAAAACCCCGAGGCATCTGTAAAAGAAGGTTGTAGGGGTTTGTCATTAATTATGAAGTCAATAATTTGGATCTTAAGAAATGTTTCTAGCCAATTAAGCCCACACGGTACCTGAACAAGCGGTAGCATAAGCTGCCTCTGCCAAAAGATGATGACCTCCAATATGGCTGCCAGGGATGTATTATGTCCTCTACTAGCCGGTTTTAAAGGAATCTCACATACATGTTTTACTCTTTCTAGTGCTACACACCGAATCAATCTGAAGATCTATTTGAAAATCCCATTTTCCTTTTTCACTCTCAGCAAATTTACAGCAACGATGCATTTAGCCGGTTCTAATTCTGATATAGAATCTTTCCATTTGTTCTGTTGTAGCTGCTGGAACCGTTTCATCAAGTTAATGAATGTTTACTTTCTCAGCTCTCAGACAACATTTTGGATTAATTGATTTAATAAAGGGTAAATTAATTAAAGTGTACTGAATGGATACGGATGAAAGAGAGAAAGGAAAAGGAGGACCTCACAAACAGAAGCTGAGTGAGAAGAGAGAGACATGTGGTTTGCCTCTGTAAGCCAACCTCGCCGATACCACGCGTTCTGATGAGGCTCAGCGTGTCGCTCTCAGTGTGAAGACCGACGCTGTGATAAGACCTCAACGAATCACCCCCCACACACTGAATAAAATCCATTTCAGCAACACGTTTAATTTAGTTTTGAGACTTCTTATATGGAGCTTCTGCCCGTTGCTGTGATAATCAGACTTTGTCGCCATATTTCAGCGGGCAGGACTGGCCTGTACACACACACACACACACACACACACACACACACACACACACACACACACACACACACACACACACACACACACACACACACACACACACACACACACACACACACACACACACACACACACACACACACACACACACACACACACACACACACACACCTGAAAATGATTGGAACAATTAACAACCAAATTCAATGAGTCATTTTGATACTCAAGGGTTGATGATGTCCACACTTTGGCAACCACAGTTTTGGCCCCGGAAGCTGGAATATGGCATGGATGTCAAGTGTTTCTGAGGTTGTGTGTGAATGCATGAAAGTGTGGCCGCATGTGCGTACGTGGTCACAGCTATTGCAAATTTGCTCATGTTTTCCATTAATTTGCAGTAAATTCTTGGTGGATTTATGGACGACTGCTTGCGATGGTCATCTCAGATAACATTTTCCGGAAAGTGTAAGTCACACTAAATCTAAAATTATGTGTATTGTGTCTGTGTGTTCAGATTTGACTGAGTTATGATGAAAGCGCCACTCAGGCGTTTTATTGCCTCTAAACTACAATAACTTCCTGTTGTTTTTAGACGTTGACATCTACCTAGCTGTATATTTCATCTCACCAGTATCATTGCTTCAAGTCTCTCACCCCCTTGTGGGCCAGATTTATCTATTTTACAAAACAAAACAATATGAGCCTAATGATTAATTAGATTAAAATGGACATTACTACAGCACACACCCACACACACACACACACACACAGTAAATAAGCCGCAGACACTGCAGCCCAGAAGAAGCCCTTTAATCCAGCCCTCAGAGGATAGCAGGCCATTAGGCAGAAAGATTTAACACAGTGTTTGGGATTTTTTGAAATACAATCTGATGATCTTATTTCAAAACCAGAAATTCATAACAGAGGCATGACATGTGTTCTTGTGTTCAATTCCCCGATAACCTTTACAGGTTTGCTTTTTGTTTGAATTTGCTGTAGTTTTATCCATTGACAAGGAAATTGTGCCATGTAACCACAATCAATAAAGGGTATTTGGTGAACAATGCAGGATCTGCTCATTAAACCCAGAGAGTGGATAAGAGCTCTGGGTGTCAAAAACCTATTGCACTGGGTTTTTATTCATAACAAAGCCTTTGTGATGCAACGATGAAAGAGAGGCAACACTTGGTTAAGAGGACCACTTTTTGTTAAATCTTAACCCTCTTTGATACATTTTTTACATCAAAAACCTGCTTGATTATTTTGTAGTAGGTTACTGTAATATTGTTATATTCTAAATACAATCAGATGAATAATACAAATGAAGTCAACTGCTTAAAAAGATACCTCTGTAAGACGTGTTGTACAAATGTTTCAATAATGCCGTAGCGTTGGTACAAGGACAGAGTATATTTTCAATTTTAATTTATTTGCAAGAGACATAACCCAAAAAGTCAAGTACAGTTATGTTTTCCTCCTTTGACTAGATATACACTAGATATAGTGTGGAGTTACACTTTAAAGTACTTTTACTTTAGCTAAACAATGTGCCTGCAATTATCTATTTTCCTTTGCATTAACATTAAATATTAAAATGAACATTATGCAGACTATTTTAATTATTAAATCTGCATTAACTGACTTGTTTTGGCCATTTGTGGTGAGTTATGAGCGCATCATTGACATAATATCACCTTATAATGCTGAAAACACTTACACAGCAGACACAATGTTCAGTAGTCGTGGGGCTTTTAGAGCCCTTTGCTGAAAACAGCTGCCTGCTGCGTTTAATAATGGCACTGATGAGAGCTGTGAGAATGAATCAGAAAGGACCGTAAACCAAAACAATAAGCTGAAAGACATTACAAACACTGCACAGAGCAGAAGAGAACCCGCAGACATGACGAATAATATTTGCTTTTATCCTACTCTTCTGAAGAAAGCAGCCCTTTCAGCAGAAAATACTCCTCCTGCAGTCATTAAACTGAGGACGAGGAGCTTTACACCAACGGAGATTTATCAAAAACTATATTCTGTGATGCTGCTGTGTCCCCCCTGGACCAGAAGTGTGTGGATCAAAGTGTGCACCAAGGACCAGTGCTGCTGAAAGTGGAATCCACAGATGTAGATTGAAAGAAACTTGTCTGTGTACCGTGACGGTCCTTCATCAAACTGCTCGCTGATGAAAAAGAGTGCGGCCTCTGAGAAATCACTTAGTCTGAGTGCATAAACCCACACAGAAAGAATAATAAGTGCTGCAATCAAAGCCTGTGTAAACATTGACATTGCTATTTGACACAAATATTATCCTGCAGCATAGATTATCAAAGGTTTATGCTATTTCACTTCCTTCATATTGTATGAAAGTCGAGGTGGATATCAATGATATGATATATATTTTCCCCTGAATTTACCCCCTGAATATTTTTCATATGTCTTTGACTATATTAATGCAACGTTAGGCTCTGTGAAGAGTGTGGGTGTGAGTGTTGGAACTTGACGACAGCTTCTCGCATTAATGATCCTCCTGGTAATCGCACGGGGCTAATTCACACAAACATCTGTAATCTGGAGGATCACTCTCACCCTAATGACTCCGTCTCTCCCGCCAGACTCTCCTCTCGGTGCACATTTCTTCCAAATCTGAGCTCAGTGTCCATGCAGACGCTCTAGCTACTTTAATCCTCCTCCAGACCCTCTTCTCAATGAGCTGCGGGCCAATTGGATGTCAAGATCCACAACATCAGCCACGTTTGTTTTGTTTTTCTTTCTCCTGCACCAACAACGTGTTTCTACAGCATGGCTTTATTTTCATTATGGATGAAAGTACTCTTAAAAACACTTGAATTTCGTTAGTTTTAATCGCAACTTGTTCAGAATTATGAATTTGGCCAAACAGGAATTTGTAGATTGTATCATCATTGTATAATTCTGATGAAATTCAACAAAGAATAATCCTGAATCATTACCTGACCTTACATCAGATTGTTTTAAGCTTGAACTTTAGTGAAATATTCTGACGGTAATATTCTGCTCATTACAGACACCGTCCTAAACACCTCCACATCAGAGCGTCCTCGTACCTTAATGACAGCTTAAATGGCATTTTGTACAAAACTGAAGAAAAGCTTATGTTATGCTGTCACGTCAGGAAACAAAACACTGGTTTAAAACGGCCAATTTAAGAGCTCCAAAGAACTGGCTATAGGATGAATCACTATTGTGATTCACCACTTGGTGAGCAGAATTTTTTTTATTTATAGTGTTCGAGAAAGCTGCTCTTTAAATAGCAGCACAGATGAGTTAGAACACGTGAATTTGCTGATGAAACACGGACAAATGGGCTTAATTACCGTGGTCAAACATGAATGAACGCATGAAAGAACAGCACAAACTAGTACAGCGTTATCAAATCATGTGGTTGTTTATGTTGTCACGTATGTTTCACAACTCGTGTGTGTGTTTTATGTGTGTATGTACAGTACTGTGTGTGTTGTGCTGGTGCAGTTCAACAGAGGGTCACTGGTCATACATCTCATCTGTTAAATGTCACTGTTTCGAATTCTCACACACACACACACACACACACACACACACACACACACACACACACACACACACACACACACACACACACACACACACACACACACAGTTTCTGCTAAATCGGAATGGTAATCTATGATTGGTAATTGTTCCTCATTGATAACCCGATTATCTGTTCACTGCTGTTTCCTCCCTCTCCATCCTCATTTCATCTCTCTGTCTCTCCATCTTTTTCCGCACCATCCATCTCTCCTCTCAATCTTTCCGTTTCCCTCTCGACGTCCTTTTTTGTCATTCCTCCCCCTGCCTCCCTCCTTCACCATTACCTCATCCAGTCATCCCACCTCTCCTCTCGCCTCATTGCCCTCTCCTCCATCCCTCCGTCACCTATTCCTTCTTCTCTTCTTCCATTTCATCCCCCATCATTCCTCCCTTTTTTATTTTTCAAACCCCCATTGGTCCCCCCTTACCTTCTCTCTCTCATCCTTCCATTATCACCTGCATCCTCTTCCCTCCCTTCGTCTATTAGATATTCCTCTCACCCCCACTTCTTCCCTCTCTCCGTCACCTGAGGTAGACAGTTCTGTCAGGAGTCGGCCTTATTTACCGCCTCTCTTCGCTCCTGTTTACATTATCGATCGGCAGGGTTGCTTTAGTTCCACCATACATCAACAACACCCCTTCCTCCTCCTTTTCCTCCTCCTCCCCACCCCAGTGTTACGGCTGCTGGCTCACATTACGCTGAAACACAGAGAGGGAGGGGGGGAGAGAAGGGGGGAGAGAGGGGGCGCTCAATGGGGAGATGGAAAGCTAGCAGAGCATGTTAGGATGTGTGAGGGATTTATGTGTGAAGGAGAGAGTGTGTTGAACAGTGTGTCATGGAGCGTCTGTGAGGAGCAGTGTTAATGGAAAAAGTGGATGAGTGTCTTCTGAAAGTGTGTGTGTGTGCAGCTGACAGTAAAACTGTGTGCGTGTCTGTGTGTGTGTATTTAAAATGATGAAAACACAGTCGCCCTGTGTGATTAGATGAGGCTGTTGTTTGGGTTTGATTACAAATGAGGGATTTTATTTGAATCCTGTCTCGGCGAATTTAAAATGAACACAGTGTACACAACAAGGCCAAAAGTATGTGGACGCTGATCATACCCACATGTGATCGTTGAGCATCCAAAATTAGCATTAATATGCTTTGAAAGGTTTTTCACAATATGTTGGGACCTGGCTGCAGCCATTTGCTCACATTCAGCCACATAAGCTGCAGTGAGGTCAGCTGATCACGATCAGGCCTTTTGAAGCGACCAGCCGTTTATCCCAAAGTGTTGGATGGGGTTGAGGTCAGGGCTCCGTGCACGACAGTCAAGTTCTTCCACACCAAATTCAGAAAACAATATCTGTTTATGGACATGGCTTTGTGCACAGAATTACTCCACCAATTGTAAACATTAAAACCTGTTTCCAAGTATTGTAGAGTACTACTGCATATGTTAAATACGTTGTATAATGCCTTTTGTGGCTCCAGAGGGAGCTACCCAAAATAGAAGATGCATTTCCTCAAGTGACTAAAAGAGCCCGCTCCTCATCTCTGCTTGAGGCTCGAGGCTAATTTAGCCACTTTAACTTACTCAAATCTCTAATAAAAATGTCAGCCATCAAGATGCATTGTGGGTAACATTTTGAAAAACCTGTCTTTAGTGTTCAGTTCTTTAGTTGAGGAGGTGAAATTATTTGTGAGATTTGGGGCTCAGTAATAAATCATGTGATCATTTCACCACTTTGTGAAGAGAGAACAAAATACATCATCAGGATAATAGAAAATATAAAGTAAAAGGTAAAATACCATCATTACCAAGTTGTATGCTCCTTGTATTTTGAATATAAGGATACAAAAATGTCCCCAGACATAACTATTTTAAGTACAAGTGTCAACAACTGAAAGGAAGAACATAATGTACCTTTCACTTACAGTTGAGGAAACCCAAAGTTCTGAAAAAATGAAGCCAATGCAGAAGTGCCTCAAACTTGCATTCTCTCTACGGGCCATCAGGAGGCGACTTCTCTGGATGCAAACAGGAGTCTGATTTATAAAAGTCTACCAGAAAATGACCCTACTTCTCAGTTGATTTATTACCTCATTAAAAACATTGTGAACATGAGTGTATGGTCTCAATCGCTCGTTTCAAATCTTCTGTAATACAGCATGATTTTCATTTCGTAACGAATATGTGTGGCTACTTTGTCCTGTTTGGGAGTTGTCTGTGTTTTCCTCTTCGAACTTTAACCCTTTCACAGTGTATTCAGTTCATGAAAGTTAACTGTAACATTTTGGTTGCCTAAAAATGTCCTGTTTAGCAGTTACTGCACTCCACCACCATCATGTCACTACTGGTTGCAAAAACCCAAGATGATAACGGCCTAAAACCAAGATACTGTAGTCCCCAAAACAACGGGTGAAGTCACAGGAACTACGTCCATTTCTTAATATATTTAAGGATTTAGATGGGTTTAAAGGTATAGCATAAAAACCTTCAACAGGTTAAATTAGAATAAATACCAAACCTTCTTATATATGTTTGGTGGACCCTCATGGACCAATTGAATTACTCCCACATCGTGACATCAGGACTGTGGCTTATTCCTGTGGTGTTTTTCAGTTTCTGGCTGTTTGTTGATTAATGAAGGAGCAACTTAACAGACAAGCTCCTTCACACGGATTTTGCACATAACAGACAAAAGCATTTTTTCCAACAAGCAGTTTTATGCTGTCTACCTAACAGCAGCTGTCATTGTGGTAGTTGCATACAGTGCAAAAAAAAACAGCAACCATGTAATGGCCACATTTTATCATCCTGCTAGAGGTTGATCATTTCCAAAATGTCATTACAGGAACATGCACACATGTTGAGTGTGTAGCACGTCTGTTTATGGACATGAAAAGAAGACATTTCAAACTGCCTGCAGATGAACATTAGTGTGCAATATGAATTAATGGCTGTCATTGCTCTGTGATTGTGCCTTTCGGTGACGTATTGTGTCTTTGCTCAGTGGGGCTGAAAAGGTCGATCTTCCACACAGAGGAGGGAATCATGACCTATTGTTAAACAGATGTGAGGCCTTTTGGTTTTTACCCTGCAGACAGTGTTTCCAAAGGCCCTGAACGACAAGCCTCATTGGATTGTAATGAGATATTCTGTGTAATGATTTGATTGTCACCTTATCTCATGTAATCTAACAGGGCAGTTTTCTCACTGGATGTCCAATTCTTTCTCCCTCCTCTTCTCCTGCTACAGACTTATTTAAAGCAACAGTTATTTATGTTGTATTGATTTCTGGCTTTTCAGCCAATGAAGGAATCACTATGTATGGCACAGCTAGTTACAGTACACTATTTACATTGTGCTGTTTATGTGTATAAGGTTTATACTGTATACTTCAAGTGTCTGTTTCTTCTAAAATTGTAGTTTTGTTTAATTGTTTTAAAGAATGCACCAGCAACATTTCTGGGATCAATCTTTTCCAGTTGTTTATACTGAATAACCCATTATTGCATATAAATCATATTAATGAATTAACAAATGGCAACATGCCCAGAGTGGGTACTGAGATCGTTTACTTAAATAATATAAGAAAAATACTCTGTTAGAATTTACCTAAGTAAAAGTACAGATGTATTGTAATCAAAATGCAAGTATTAAAAGTGTAAATACACACAATGGAGCCAGATGTTGACTGTTTTTATATATTATATTTATAGATTACTATGACTCATGTATTATATCCAAGCAGCATTTTAATGTTGCAGCAGGTTGAGGCATAGCTCATTTTATTTTAATAAACTCATCTTCTATTTTTTAAATAATTTCAATCTTTAAAGTAGCTAAAGTACTACTGTTAGTTAAATGTATTGGTGTCAAAGTACATAATGGAAATGTAGTAGATTAAAATTTGAAATTCAGAGTATCGCAAAAATGGAATTACTGAAGTAAATGGGTCAGTGGTTAGCAAGTCTGACTTTCAATCAGTAGATCGGCGGTTCAAACCCCGGCTCAGCCAGTCTGTGTCGTTGTGTCCTTGAGCAAGACACTTAACCCTCATTGCTCACTGTTGCTGTGTCTACGGTCTACTGTATATCATGTAAGTCGCTTTGGATAAAAGCGTCAGCTAAATTAAATGTAATTTGATGTAAATAACTAACACAGTCTTTTATGTGAATTCTGATTCATGATGTTTCTATAGATAGTTTTTTGGTGCAAAAAAATGGATTCAGCTATTTCAATTAAGCCAACATGATTAACATGTCTACATAGAATTGGAATTATTGTACGTTTGAAAAACATAATTTTAAGTAAAGTGGAGAGTGTTCAAGAGCTTCTACCTTTTATTTTCTTTCAATGCCGACTATTTCCATCATTCTCATCAAAAACGATTTTGTTCTCTCCCAGACTCTCCTCACAAAGTGCTAACGTCCTTCATGGTTTTATCCCGTTTCCCACCTGACAATAGTTTTTTTTGTCAGGTTTATTAGAATAAGATGTGATTATTTAATTGTGTGAAAACATAATCAGACCTAATTATAACTCAAATGCTTGTTTCTAACAGATGGCATTAAGACGCTTTCATTAAACATATTGCGACACTTGTTTTACTGAGGCCCCATCACACGGCAAGATCTTGACTGGAGTACAGCTCAAACTATATTCGTCACAGAACATATGCACATTTACCCTGCAAAGAGACTGTGTGTGTGTGTGTGTGTGTGTGTGTGTGTTCTCTCTCGTAAGTGGGCGTCACTGAGCCTCAAGAGAACTTGACTGAGTGCCATCCGGTGACACCCGCCCCGGCTTTTCTTTTTGTCTGCCATACCAGCTTTTTTCCTGCCAATTGTCATCACCCCTCTTTTTGGCTCTTCATATCCCCCCTCCCCTCCCCTCCCCTCCCTCCCCATACTGCCTCCCCTCCCCCCAATGGCCTCACACCATTCTTACCTGGGAGGCCACGAATCGCTGCTCCTGCTTTTCATACCCAACGACCATCCATCCGTCCTCTCCTCTGCCCTCCCCTTTCTCTTCTCATACCTCCATCTGTCCCTCGCCTTTCTTTATCTGCCTTTAAAGCAGGAGAGGCAGCAAAAAGCCGAGCTGGTCCTTTGTGTACCGGCCTCAGTTTGTGCTCAGTCAAGCGGACACAGTCCTTAAATCCAGGCCCGGGCCTTTGGCACAAAAGGAAGGCTCAGGTCTTGTAAAGGCCCCTACAGCTCTCCCTATCTCTTTCCACCTTTCTCTGAAAAAGACAGAGAGGCAGTTATTCTAAACAGGAGGACAAGAGTGGACGGAGAATGGAGGAACAAGATGCCGATGCTAAAAGGAGCGGACATAATTCTCTTCATCAAAGAGCAAAGACGTTGCTCAACTCCAACTCTGTTTCCCTAAGCCAAGCAACACTTTTTTGTATTCCTTTTCCTCCTTCAAGGCGAATTAAATAACTCAATGAATTAACACCGGGGCTGCTGTGATCATCATCATCATCACCACGCTCCTCCTCATCAGCAGCAGCAGCTTTGACGAAGCTTTCTAACACCTTGTAGGATCACACTGCTGACACCGAGGCAGGAAGAAGCAAAGATGTCGACAATCTTGTCAAAAAAAATCCCACCCCAAATAGCAAGGTATCACAGTCTGAGTGCTACAGTCTTTAGCCCAGAGCCTTGTCAAGTCTCTTGGCACTACTAAAGAAACCTTACTGATGATGATGATGATAGGAAAAAGGGGGAGGGAGGTGAGATGGGGGGGGGGGGGGGGAGTAAAGGTGGGTAGAGGATAGGAGCGACATACACGGGGAGAAATAGGAGGAGGAGAAGAGGGGAGACCAAATGTAGGAGTGAGGAAAAGAAAAAAGAGGATTTGTGAAAGAGGTAGAAAGGTGAGGAAGAGAATGAGACGGGAGGAAACGAGGTGTTTAAGTTGTTGATCAGGATAGGCAGAAACACCATGTCTTCAAAGAAAGTGAAACAGACTAAGGAGCGACAGGGCAACAGGCGAGCGGAGAGATGGAGGTCTTGGAGGAGAGGAAGAGAGGGAGTCCGGGAGAGCTGCAGCGAGGATTTTAATTAGCGGTAATTGGCCACCGAGGGAACTGAAACTGAGAGATGGGAGGCAGGTGAGGGAAGAGAGGGGGGACATAACAGCCAGTTTTTGACAGAATTATATCTCTCTCTTGCTTTGTACTTCTCTATTTCCTTCAGGACTTTTCCTATCTGAGTCTTTCCATCTCCATCTTGTTTCCCCTCCATCTTTTTCCACCTCCAACTGTGCTACTCCCGCTTACTCATCAAACAGAATCCTTCCCTCTGTACCAATATATCCCCGAAATACAAGACAATGCAAACAGACGGTATTTGGGACAACACTAAAGCAATATATGCAATTATGCCTACAATCTTTTTTGCACACTTTACTGAGCTACAGGGTCATTGCAGACCTGTATTTTTACTTATCATAAAGCTACTATAATCAATATCTTTTTCAGCCCACTGGAATCTTGCTGCTCAGCACCAAATGGCCATCAGACAAAGTTAGAGAGCAGCTATTGAACATTTAGCAGCTAAGAAATTGTTCTAAGAATTTAGGTTGAGACCAAAAACTGAGACAATGAATTGCCGGACAAATGTTTTGTTCCAAAATGGCAACTGTGTAAGACATAAAACTATGTCTTACACTTCTGATTTTGCACTGTATTTGTAACCTTCTTATTCATCACCAGAATAAGTAACACTGACGTCACTAAAGCAGAGTGCTGCCTTTGCTGGACATAGACATGGTTCTGACCTCATGTGGTCGCTCCCTAACTCTCCTTAGACCCGCCCCCGGCACCTTACCTCCCCAGTGTGGCACGCTGTTGTATCTCAGTGTGTTCGGCGGGGGAGCGAGGGCCGGCTGGGGAACACGTGAGCAGGGTTACAGCTGTGTTCATCGGTACACAGGTGAGCTCTGGAGCGCTGGGTTGTCTGGACAACACTTTCGGCCCCCGCTCCCCTGCCTGGCAACCAGAAACGCACACGGTTGCACACTACACGTGCACACGCATCCTACAACACGCAGCTTGCTCAAAAGTGAGCAACACTCTCATTGTATGCACACACAAACAGACTGGTCTCAAACCGTTCCACTAATCAAGTCCCTCTAATTACGGCGGCTGATGTGCCCCAAAGCTGACAGATTGCTGATTTAACTGCCTTTAAGTCTTGGGTAATATGTGCATTTAAACAGGGCCTGTTTGAAATTTTTCCAGCTGTCATTTGTCAACATCCCCAAATTGCATGCGACTCTTGCTAAACAGCAGCGGTAGTGTGCCATGCACTCTGAGTGTTGCTAGGTTACGGTACTGGGATGCGGCTGGCTAAGTGGCAGCGGGATCATCGGCGGACACTCTGCATGGAGGGCTGACAGCGGGTCCTCTGGACCATTTGGCAACTTGTGAGTCAGGCGCTCTTTAAATACCACATCTGGTGGCGAGCCCATACAAATCAAGATCAAAGTGTTGGCTTTGAGATTGGACCTGTCTCTCAAACTCCATGCCTCTCCTGTCGAGTTTCATTTTCATTTATTTCTCTTTTCCGCGGCGGCGCTCTGCCTTCACACAGTACTCCGTCTGCTTTGTTATCCCGCCTTTGCTTTCTGTGTGTCGCTGCCGTCTCGCATCTCTCCCCTCATGCTGAGAGGTAATCAAGCCCTGTTGCGAGTGTTTAAGCAATGGAGTGTTGAATTATTCTTGAGACTTCATATTTTGTCGGGGAAGAAAGAGCCGGTCTCCATGCCACATGCTGGCAATGCCCCCCCCCCCCCCGAACACACAGTTAGTCAGTCAGTGAGTCAGAAAGATAGTCGTGCATATTTCATGCTGACAGATAGTTACAGGTAAGAGAGTGATGGGACCTGACAGGCAGCTCACACTGTAAACAGATAAACTACCCTTACAATGAGAATATACCTGAGCAGAGAATGAACTCTCCCTTTGTTTACATTGCCGAGCCGGCCGGCTGCTTTTAGAGCATATTTGTGCATGTGAGCGTTAGCTTACAGCCGGCGCTCTGCACTGCGCTCATAAGGACGGTTACAGGCGGCAACGTCGTCAGGTAAAGACTGCTGGCTCTGTCATTACTTTTCTGTTGTTTGTGCTGTTGGAACAGTTCGCAGCACATGCACACAACAAGACTCTAAGATTGAGTGTATATATCAGAGTGAGAGATACAAAAGCAGCAGAATCCACTCACAAACATTACAGCGAACATCCACAAAGTTAACCAACAAAGGGAGAGCAGACAATATGAGAACTCATCTCCTCACTAATTCCCCCGTGTGTTCAGCTCTCTTCACATTGGTCTCCTCCCCCACGCTGCTTCTTTTTATTTTTATTTCTTTTACCACTCTCCCACTCCCTCCTTATCTTTCTCTTCTACTCCTGCTCTCCATTCTGCCTTGAGCTCGCCTTCATCATCGCTTCTCTTTACTTTTTTCTGCCTTCCTTTCTCTGTGAACTTAAACTCTCTGTGGAACCATAAGCTGATATCACACAGACTCAGTGTTCTTTTAATCTTTCTCAGACACACACACACACACACACACACACACACACACACACACACACACACACACACACACACACACACACACACACACACACACACACACACACACACACACACACACACACACACACACACACACACACACACACACACACACACACTGGGTGGTCATTATATTATACAAAGCTTGGCAAAAGCATTATTGCAATCACTATTGGCGTCATGCTGTGTGTGTGCCATTACAGTGGTGGGTAAGTGTCACGCATGGGAACGCTTTGAACAGCATGTAGCGCTTTGCAGAGACAAATATTATTCTGCTTGTATCTACGGATTCAAAAACTTGTATGATGGCCAATCTGATGGGAAGTTAGAAAAGGGATCAAAATTGACCACAAAACAGGGATGTCCGTTTTTTTATTCCACACATTGTTCTTCCTTCTCCTTCTGGCACTTTCATTACACACAATACACCTTGTTATGCTTGCAGCTAATGTAGCCTTGAGCTAATGTTAACCTAAAGCAGAGATGTGAGCGACTAAAGAAGTCGGACTTCTGTCTAACTCCAGTCCCAGATGTTTTTGTAGTTTTCTTGTAGTCTTCAGCCCCAACCATTGCTGACTTACCAGACTTCATAAAGATCCCCTGGAGAAACAAGCAGCTTTTTACAACCATTTTCACAATACCCAAGTCAACTTTGAGTTGTAAATATTGACAAACTGAGATGGAAGCAATTTGTCTGTTCTGCCATCTTGTAGTTTTGGCACTGCACTTCCAAGCAGATGTTAAGCAAATTAGTCCATTAAACCAAGTTCTCAATCGATCAAAAACTAATATCATAGTTAATTGCAACCCTGCTTAGTGTTTAGAAACAGTGAAGAGTTCAGAGTGTAGTTCCTGCTGTGCAGTTCTTCTTCTTGATGTCGACATCGAGTAATAATGCTCTTCCCACAGCCACAGTTATGTTTTAGACGTCAGAGAAGATGGAGGAGAATTTCTTTTCCCAGAACTAAAACACCTAGAAAACTTTTTCTGTCACGTTGAATCTTCAGTTTCGTCCCATTATTCGTCCCGCAATAGAGTGCCACTTAATAATTGAGTGCCATTTACTTTGCTATAAATGGAAGGCAGTAAGTGAGATTATTGTGGATGCCTATGAGTTTCTTGGGCTGGTAAGAAAAACAGATCTACCTCAAGTAGAAAGAAAAACAGTTCAGTAACGTTATGTACTTTTATGTGAAGAAGATTAAAAGGTTTCTGTTGCATTTTTTTGGACAGCAGAAGTGCCTTATTTAAATGTTCTTCATGAGGTTGTCCAACCTTAATCTAAACCCCCATCATCACTGTCACACTCTCTTACACATTCACACCTGGAGGCAGCCCAGTAAAACCACTGCGAGGAAGCTGGAAGTTGACAAACATTCACACATTTTGTACTCACACTTTGCTGGGAGGCCGTAGCCACAAGTGATCTTGGCCTCTCCGGTCTCACAGCCGTGGAGGGAAGCGCACTCCTTCTTTAGCAGTGGACCTGCAGCGCGGTGGATCGCTCCGTCCACTGGAGAGGAGAGAACAGGAGATTCAGGGTTGGCCTACTTAAGGGAATCCTCTGCAATCTGACTACTTACAAAGAGTCTAAATGTTTGAGGTCCAGCTGACACATTTACGGGTGTCAAAGCTTAGAGCTGAAAGGACCTGGATAATAGTTGTACTTCCCGTCTTCTTGAATAAGTCTTAGACTCGGTCTCTCAGTGTGTCAGTCTATTGAATGGATTTTAGAGCCACTGCCTTAGTCAATTACTCCATTTAATGTGTTATTAAGGCCTCAGCTGACTTCAACTTTCTGGTCAATTAGTCTTTATTAATTACATTTTCATAAATCTGTATCTGTCTTTGATCCACACCACATCTAAAGACCGTGACTGTGTTCATTTCCAAGAGGGCAATGATGCAGGAAAAGCAATTTTAGAGCTGTGCCAATTACCAGTTCCAGTCACAATCTTTGCAGTTAAGACACATTTCCTAAAAGTTAATATTTATACCATCTCGATCTCAACATCTTTATTATTACTGTTCTCTGCCAAGAAAGCAGAATTTAACTTTAATGAATTCACACTCAAGACAAATTAAGATAAAAAACAGGTTTGAATGCTAAAGGACAAAAACAAAACATAAAATAATTTGATATGAGGAACAATTCTTTAAAGAAAAACAGACACTACGCAACAAAAAGACACTAATCTATTCTAGTGCTAGCTTGAACAGACATCAAAGAACGGAAGCAAAAGATGCCCACTCATGATTCAGATTTAATCTTTTTGTATTTAAATTCCATAGAAAGCAAGGTGTGCTGAAGTGTAGAATTAAAGTGAAAAAGGATGCATCTGGGTTCCTATTGCATCGTTTCCCCCTCTTCCCTGCCACATTCAATCAGGTTTGTTGATCATCAAGAAAGAGTAGAAACACACGTTTAGGCGTTGCCACTTTGTCAGGGAACATTTAAAAAGTAATCCTCGGGCCTTTTAAGTGTTTATAAGTAAGTTATCAATGTAGAATTGACAGGAAACAGGAGGAGAGAGGGATGGAGAATGACATGCAACAGAGATTTGGACATAAACTGGGGATGTTGCAGACTTCGCCCCTATCCCGAGGATACTTTTAAATGAAATTATGTGCAAAAAAATGTTACAGAACGCATCTGCAAAATGTCTACTGACAACATATTTCATTAGATTTGATTTGTTCCTTTTCAATACATCATCTAAATTGTTCGCCTAACGGCTGAAGAAGGGTTTCGTCCTGGTCGTGGAACAGTGGACCAGCTCTTTACCCTTGCAGGGATACTGGAGGGGTCCTGGGAGTTTGCCCAACCAGTCTACATGTGCTTTGTGGACTTGGAGAAGGCTTTCGACCGGGTCCCTCGGGGCTTTTTGTGGGGGGTGCTGCGGGAGTATGGTGTGCCGGACCCGTTGCAACGGGCCATCCGGTCTCTGTACGCCTGCAGTAGGAGCTGTGTTCGTATCCTCGGTAGTAAGTCAGATACGTTCCCGGTGGGTGTTGGCCTCCGCCAGGGCTGCCCTTTATCACCGGTCCTGTTCGTGACTTTCATGGACAGGATATCTAGACGCAGCCGTGGGGCGGAGAATGTCAGGTTCGGGGATCTCAGGATAGCCTCTCTGCTGTTTGCAGATGATGTGGTCCTGTTTGCCTCCTCGGACCATGACCTCCAGCATTCACTGGGGCGTTTTGCAGCCGAGTGTGAAGCGGCGGGGATGAGAGTCAGCACCACGAAATCTGAGGCCATGGTGCTCTGCCGGAAACCGGTGGATTGCTCCCTCCGGGTGGGGACAGAGTGCCTACCACAAGCGAAGGAGTTCAAGTATCTCGGGGTCTTGTTCACGAGTGAGGGTAAAATGGAGCGGGAGATCGACAGGCGTATCGGTGCGGCTGCAGCAGTAAAACAGGCGTTGCACCGGGCCGTCTTGGTGAAGAAGGAGCTGAGCCGAAAGGCAAAGCTCTCAATTTACTGGTCGGTCTACGTCCCAACCCTCACCTATGGTCACGAGCTTTGGATCGTGTCCGAAAGAACGAGGTTGCGGATACAAGCGGCCGAAATGAGTTTCCTCCGTAGAGTGGCCGGGCTCAGCCTTAGAGATAGGGTAAGGAGCTCGGACATCAGGAGGGAGCTTGAAGTCGAGCCGCTACTCCTTCGTGTCGAAAGGAGTCAGCTGAGGTGGTTCGGGCATCTAATTAGGATGCCTCCAGGACGCCTCCCTTTAGAGGTTTTCCAGGCACGTCCAACTGGTAGGAGGCCCCGGGGAAGACCCAGGACACGCTGGAGGGATTATATCTCCCAGCTGGCCTGGGAACGCCTCGGGATCCCCCAGAATGAGCTGGTAGATGTTGCGGGTGAGAGAGAAGTCTGGGTCAGCCTGCTTGACCTGCTGCCTCCGCGACCCGACCCCGGATAAGCGGTGGAAAATGGATGGATGGATGGACGGCTGAAGAATGATTGTTATCTTTGTGCAGTCAAAGCCATTTGGTACGGTTAAGGAAAGTTCGTCCTCTTGGTTAAAGCCTAAGACCGGATGTGCTCACTCTACTTTTGTTTTCCCAAACCGCACCACATGCAGGACTCTGGACGTGAACACGCGCATCCTGAATCCTGCAAGGTGTCAACATTGTGAGCTTTGCACAAACTGCATGCAGAACATAATTGGAGCACTGCCTACTTTTGAAAACAGCGTTGCTACTCAACATAATATTGAGATGAATTATGTTTTCCTCATAATGTAGTTGGCTAAACAAATTAATAGTATACACTGTAAATGCCATATGGGTAAAATACTGCATATATTTAAATGTTATTGTTAACAGCCAATGTGCCACTAGCGTTTGAAGCCTGGTAAAGATCTTGGCTCGAGACTCTGCTTTTCTTTTGAAATAATTCAGAGGTCTAATGTAGGAGTCTGGCGTCAATAATTCATAATAACCCCAGAATAAAACACATCTGTCAGAAAAGAGTTTGTCACAGCGCTGTGAGACTTGTCAGCACTTGGTGAAAATAGTACAATAACACCCATCCATATGTCAGAGCTCAGCGTGTCGGCCTATGGCTCTTATCTCCGTCTGACTCTATACAGACCAGCTGTTACTGCGGTGTGTTTCACCAAACTGAGTATCTCTGGGCGGGGGTCTGGTGTTATCTGAACGTTATTGTGTTAAGTTGGCATATCGCACGCCGTGCTGCGCTGCAGTGCGCCATGTCATGCTGTGCCATGTTGAACTGGTGTGAGGTTGTGAAAGGCGAGCTCTGAACACTGGCTACCTCCTCAAGGTGCACAGAAACAAGCTCAGATACCATGCTCAGGCCGCGTGTGCGCGCACAAAATAATGCTGGTGTGTGTATCCTTGTCAAAGCACACGTGCTACCATGCACAGATGTGTTCATGTGTGTATTTGTGTGTGTGTAGAGTCCTTGAGGTGACACACACACATACTACACACTAACTTTGAAGCAGCCCAGCTCTGAAATAGAGAACAAGTGTGATAAGACGGAGAGACAGAAAAGTGAAGGAGGGAGGAAGGGAGGGGGACTAGGGGGAGAGCAGCAGATGTAAGAATAGTGTGGAGGGAGATAAAGAAACAGGCATGAAAAACAGCATCAAAGGAAAAGGAAAAGGAAATTGAACTGAAACATAAATCAACAATACCTTTTGTATTGTTCCTTGTTTCACAGATACGTGTGTGTGTGTGTGTGTGTGTGTGTGTGTGTGTGGCTCCCAGTCTTTATGAGAGGACTGCACTTCCTTCAGTGACAGCAATGCTTTTTGATCTGACACCTCTCCGCACTATGTGTAGTTAGAGATGCATTCACAGTTAATCTTCTACACAACATACACAACACACACACACAACAGAGCACATATGCATGTGTGCACATGCAGCTCAATGCCAAGATTAAGTAGCACGTGTCCTAGCATACAAAAGGAGGGCAGTATATTTAGTCGAACCAGTGATTGCTGCATGTTGCCAAAACACTTAGACAGCCGACTCATGTCATGTTTGTGCAGCTTCATGCTTCCTTTAACTTTGGCATTGATGTTTCTTAATATCAGGATAAACTATCCAAAATTAGCTCTGCTTTATTCCTAATGGAGATTCCAACAAGCTACCAAATAAACAAAAACACACTGTGGTTAAGCGCTCAGGTTCAGGCACAATAAGAATGTGTACGGTTTAGGGACAGAGGATGGTTTTGGTTAAAATACGAATTTTGTCATCCTCAATAAGCCGTTAAGGTTCCGGAGCATTCGTGGTGCTTTAAAGAACTGGAGTGGACTTGATATTGGAAAAGAAAAACAAACAGCTGTCCTTCATTTTAAAGTCTAAGGTTTTGTTGACTCATCCATCTAATCTGGCCTCCTCCGGACCGTACAGTACAAAAGAGAACTTGATACCACCCTCAGAAATGGCGCCATATTTATTCCTGTAGAAGTTGTTCCCTGGTGGCGTATATACACTGAAAAGCTTCTGCAGGCTTCACCACACTTGCATGTTAGGGGCCAGTGTGCGTCGTGTTGAAACACCCGATGCGGCCACTAAAACCAAAAGAGCTTCACAGTCCAGCACTGTTCACGCTACGCTGACTTTGTTGCTCTGTAACAACGTACCCTTCCTACTTTGCTCCCATCGTAATTGCTACGCCCATTGGGGGACTTTGTCACTTGAATGTAAACGTGTAATTTTGAGGTACTTGCTGAAATTAATGTTCTTCTTTGGAGGGCAGTCTCGGATACACATAGACACATCACTGCGGCGTCCTTCATGTCATTTCACATCTCAGGTGGCGCACAACCTTCAAATGCAGCCAACACATCAGAGACAGAATAAATCACTCTCTCTCTGGAACCCGGCGAGCAGGGTTAACACATATCCATACACCTATCGAGTCTCTCTGTGACTCCCACCTCTCTAATATAAAGAGCTGTCCCTTTCACTACATTCACTGTAGACAGCCGAGGTGGGCTTTCTTCCGGACTGTGGTAACTTCTGGCTCTGTGGGAGCCGTTGTAATAGCCCAGCGTGAGCACCGCATGCTACTGAGTAGATTCAGACACTGTTCTGTCACTTCAATGCGGTCAGAAATATGAAGGGGGGGATTCCTGAGCAGAGGGAGGTGCAAATGAAAGATCGTTTGAAGTAAAGCTGCACCAGCAGTACTTCTTCATCGCAGGCACATATTCAGGTGAATTTGTGCTCAAGGATGGCAATAATATCTGTTCTAGAGAACAATGTCAACCAAGTCCATCTGGTCGCGCTGCAAAGGGTAAAATAACTGAATTAAAATGTTAGAATTTTTCTTCATGAAATATTTAACATTTTGAAATGATACTCCGCATTGATTTTCACACGTTTGTCGTATTTGTCATTTGTGGGCCGCGTCTCTTGTGGTTTATGCCACTCTTGTGGCATAAACTCTTGTGGCACAAAACTAGTGGCATGGCTCTAGGGCTGTCGGATGGTCAGTCGACTGTGTACAACATCTCATTGGATCGCCATGGAATTTAGTTCACATTCATGGTCACCAGGGGATCAATCGTCATAACTTTGGTGATCTAAAACCCATCATCTTGTGCCATAATCGGGCCAATAAATACTTTGTTTTATAAATAAAAATCCTGCAAAACTGATATTCTTATCAGCTGTACTAAGTGTTTAGTGCAAATTAGAAAATGTTAGCATGCTAATACATGCTACATGCTAAGATGCTGAACATGGTAAATATTATACCTGCCACACTTCAGCATATTATCAATGTTACTTAGATCATGTTAGCATGTTGACATTAGAATGTAGCTCAAAGTAAGCCTGTGCCAGTAGTAGAAGTAGTAGTAAACAGAGTGCATGTTGCTGACACTTTTGGTTCATTAAATTGTGGGAGTATTGATGCATGTCTCATTGAGAACGGTAAAGCCTGAACTACATTAGCAGCCTCGGATGCTTGTTCATACTCCACTGACTCTGTCACATGCAAATGGTGTACCTGAACAACTCAACAATCAGCCGTAATTAGCGACATCTAATGCCACCAACAGATATCAGCATGAATTAGTCATGAATTTAATTTAGATTAATAGACAGAAAAAAATCTTTTAGGAAGTGTCAAACTTATTTCCATATTAAAAAAACAGCATTCATTATTTAGGCTTCATTACCATACAAAATATCACATCAACATTTTCTGGCACTGAAGCCTGGTCCACAAGCAAATATGAGATGGGATAGAGATATAGAAAAACAAAAAGACAATGGAGAGACTCACACAGAGACAGAGAAAGACGAGACGAGGGATTGAAGAGCACAGTTGGACAAAGAGAAATGGGTTTGGAAGGGGATCAAGTGTAAAAAAAAAAAAAAAAAGGCTGTGTAGGTGAAGAGAGGGAGGGATAAAGGGCTAAAAACAAAAGGGGAGGAGATGAATGGGAAGCAGGGTTTTAGAGAGGAGAAAGAATAAAAAGGATGCAATAGATGGATGGGTGTAGAGAGGGGTAGAAATGAGTGTTTTGGCTTCTGTAGACCAGTGACCAGCCAGCTAAGCAGGCGGCTGACCAGTTTAGGTGTTATCATTCCTCCCTCACAGGCTCAGTATTGACCGACTGGGGGAGACGGGGAGGGAGGGAGCCCGGGAAGTAGGGGGACTGGGTAGTGATAATTGGCGATATGCTTACCTGGCGAGCAGCCTGCAACCCCCAGCAGGTCACACAAACAAACACAGACACACATACACCATGCCTGCCATGCTTTAAGCCAGGACAAGCTTTACTTTACTACCACCCCCACCCCACCCCACCCCCCCTCCCTCACACACACGTAGATTGACATTAGAGTAAAACCAATCCTGAGGGCTCTCCTATGGAATACTAATCTGGCTGCCCTTGCCATCTGACCTCTTATAGGCCAAACAGGCTGTCCGTCAAACTAATGGGGCGGAACGCTGGCATATTGCTTTCCCACAATCCCTCAGCAGAGCCAGGACACTCATTTACTTCAGTCAGCTTGTTGCCAAGGCAACATTTAGGATGGGTCTGGTGTGGTAGATGCACGCACACACATGCACATTTATTTGTACAGTATGTATGTAATTGTATTCACAAAGTTAACATGCAGAACTCTGTTAAATGCTACTGTGAACTTATCCACATGAACACCATTATTGTGGTGAAACAGGGAACTTATGTATGCGGCAGAGTCACTGACAGCACTGTTGGTGGAAGGTACTCTAAGTGCTCTTTGCCTCTCATCTACGCGCCACAAAACCAATCTTCTGCTCTCTCCCTTTATTCACAATGCATGCTCTCTTGTTCTCTTGTTCTGAAAGTCAAGCAGACAAGCCCATCCACTGCCTGCTTTTATTCTCCTCATCCAGACAGGGAGAAAGCAGAGAGGAGGTCTGCACTGCAGACACACAGAGAGACTTCCAGAGCAGGGTATCAAGCCTCATCCCCTCCGTCCTGGAGGATTGATTATAGATGTCAGCACGCACAAAACAAGCTGGGCAAGAAAATCCTGTGCGCAAGAGGATTTTGTTTTTTTGCTCCCCACCAAATTAAAAAATGTAAGTGGATGACATTTTAATTGGGATCGTGCTCATTTATTGTGAGCTAGGTCCGGATATCTAAAGACACCAAACCAATCATATGCGGGCACCGTCTTCATGTCTGATTCACATCCTGAGCACTCAGTCCCCACAGACCCAGAGCATGCTCTCTGATACCAGCCGCCTGTGTTTGTAACTTTGTGTCTGTTTTTGATCAGCAGATTTTATACAAGTTCAGCACATTGCATTGCTGATTTCAGCTGATAAAATCCAATCAATTATAACTCAAAACCTAGGCCTTAAGCATTTACGATAAGGTTCTTGTTAACTCCTTGCATCAAGTATAAATACAGCTCTACTGTGAGTCAACTAGTTTGTTGAATATGTGAAGATGCACAACAGCTCCTTTATAAAGGGGGATTATCATCCAGTCATCAGGGTCAGTCAAAATCTAGTAAATCAAATTACCACACTGCAAATGGTATTCCAGCTGTGAGATTCACAATCTCTGTTCAATGTGTACAAAACCTGGATACATTGAAGAGACACTGCGGGAAAGGAGTGTTAATAGGGGCCATTAGGCAACCCCTTCCCATATAGAGCTCACATGAGGCGTCACTAGTCTGAGTTAACCAAATAAAATTGTTATCTGTACACAAAGAGCAAATTTTTTAATAAAGCATGCACCATATCATGCCGATACTGTCCTTAATTAGCAGATTGGGTATCAGCCAGACAATCTGCGTTTCATACAATTTCTTTGTCAATTTCATTATAAAATGCAGTAACTTTCAGATTTTGGGACCACAGCAATTATTGGCTTCACATGGCCACATCCCTTCTCCCAACACACCCACATCATTTGAGCCGAAGAGAGCACTATCTCTAGAGAGGGGAGCATATCCTTTCATTGGGGCCCTGACCTTTTCACAAGAAAAAAAAAGCATCTCAACTCAACATTTTGCACGAAAACACGAAAACAAGGTACCTCTCTGTACGAGAGACGGTTCACATGTCGCAATAAAAACCTTTGCGGCTCAAAATTAAATAGAACATTGCAGACCTTGGAGATTGTTTACTGTGGCTTGAAATGAGGTTGAGCCTCTCGCCCATATAGACAGAGCAGGCCACACACCTGTGGGAAAAAACCTTCAATGCACCCCACATCCCAAAGGTAAATTAGTGACATATGGCGACCTACATACATAAATGCACGCACACAAACGCACACAAACACACACACACACACACACACACACACACACACACACACACACACACACACACACACACACACACTTATAAAGCCCAAGTTACCATGGGCTTTATAAAGTCTAGCTCACTGAACCTCCAATCATCATCTGGGATTCGTTTTCTATTTGAAAAATCAATCAAAGCAGTGAAACGTTGAAATATCAGATAAGCTCCGAAATAAATGAGCAACTGCAGCCAGTGGACATAAAAAACCTTTAATTTCCTGCCCTTGAGTTTGTTGTTGATGCGCAGCCGGAGCTCAGCACCCCTCCAGATTGAAGAAAACAATGTTGGCAGGTGTGTGTTTGATCGGACTGAATGACATTTACCCAGGTACCCTTGAGACCGAGCAGTAATGCACTGTAGTAAAGACCTTTTGTTGCCTCACCTCTGATGACAAAACTAAGCTGAATGACTGAATGATACGAGTCTGATCTCGGCGTATGGAGATTTATACGAATGACATTTTTCATTGTGCTCAGCTTCTGCATCTGTATGTTATCTATTGGACCTCCATTGCTTTTGTCTCTCGTCTTCTCGCTCTAACCGTTATTTCCTCCCATGTCTCTTGTTTGTTCCATTCTTCCCCTCGTCTCCACGCTTAACTCGCTCTCTAATCAACACCTTCTATAGCCACTATCTGCCGGAGCAAACCCCTGAGGACAGAGCTGGAAAGGGAGACAGAGAGGGAAAATAAAAACAATAAGAAAGAGATGAGAGAAACCAAAAGAGTGTTCAAGAGTGAGAGACAGATACATAAATAAAACACTGATGCAGACGGTGGTTGTTGGATATGTAGCCTCCTCCAGCCCGTCGATGGACATTTTTAGAACTAAAACAGATGTTGTGGATACATTTAATAAAACATTTAAATAACTAAGCCAATGTAAACAGTCTGACAAACACACATTCACAGCCTCTTTAGAAACCATCTGTCTCAATAGAGCAACATCAAACGATGCTGTAGATCTCGAGGCCCTTGACTGGCTGCACTGTATGTGCAGTCCATTTGTATGGCTTGAGGCTCAGATGGAGTGTATCAGTGAGTGTGGAGGACTCACTGCTTCAACACAACATTTCAGGCAAGCAAATGCAGTTTTAGAGGCAGGAAAATGCAACTGAACTTGCATACAAATGCAGATGCACACATACAGGTGTGCCACGGGATATGTCACCATGGAGACTGGAAAGCAAAAACATGTGCACGCACGTATCCACATTACATACAAATAGAAGGTTAAAAATGTCAGTCTAAGTGAGCTAGTCTGAGAGGCTAAAGCTGTTTGGTCAAAGGAAGGAAAGAAAACAACCACAGGCAAACGCACCAGCACCCAAATTTGCAAGCATTAACAAATACACACATGCAGGTGGAGAGTGTGAGTGTGTGTGTGTGTGTGTGTGTGTGTGTATGCCAGTTTTAGTGAATGCGGCTGCCGCATTAGCTGTACAGATTTATTACAAGTATCGATTAAGCCTGGGCGTCCGACATCACACGCATGCAGCAAAGCACTTAGTCAACAATACACTGAAAAATGACTGTTTATATCCACAGCACTCCACGCCCATAAATTATGAACCACCGCTTTGCACCTGTGCTCACTCACAAGCACACAGAAACACGGACAGACAGACACACACAGTGCAGCCTGCAAACGCACCTTGCACACCTGCCACAACAAAGAGCTACCTGCTACCAAACAAAGAAATATACAGACAGACCACACAGTCTCTTTGACTCGTACATGGCGCTGCATCATTTGATTAAAGGAACATTTTAAATAATTTGGTGTTCAGGGAGGACTATTTGCACAACAAAGCTGTACTATTAATAACAAGTGAGGCCTACAGGTGCCTTGGCAAGCAAACACAAATGCACACAACCGAAGGATCAGACAGGTTGGGACCTACCTCCACCTCCGCCGAGCAGAGTCTTGTTGGCTGAAAGACAGACAAGAAGGAAGAAATATTCATGAAATAGCAATGCCGAAAAACAACTTGAGTTGAAACAACCCACAATTAGCTGGTGGAAGATGAACATGGACCACAGCTGAAACCAAGGTTACACTCGTAGTTTGGATTTCTTGTTTGCAACAGAGATCTTTTTCTCATGACATCCAATCTGCATAAAAACATACATGTAGAGCTGAAACTATTAGTCAATTCATTTATCAATCAATTGAAAGAAAATTGAGTAGAATACCAAATGTTTCCCGCAACAAGCTCCTCCGATGTGAGAATGTTCTGCTTATCTGTGTTTTAAATGACTGTTATTTACATGTTAGCTGGCACAAATACAAATATCACCTTTGCTTCTCAGAGCACTTTAAGACATTGTTAAATTGAATAAATAATCAATGGTTAAATCTTTGATGAAAATAATGCAGCCCAAATAACAACTAATAATTGCAGTACTGACCACTGCTGAATTCAAGATTGCATCGGTAGTGTTGATCGCTTGTTAGCAACAGAGTAATTACTATTTCTCTCCTCCTAATCAGCATAAAAACACTGAGCTCTGCACTTCCTTGAACCTTCACCAAAGTGTTGAACACATCATCAACAACAACACATCAACACTGTATTCATTAACAGATCTGAACATTTCTTCATTGCCACTGATGTGTGTGTAGGTGTGATGTTCAGAAACTCTGATCTGCAAAGATATAAGCACGTTGTACATGTAGCTTTGTGTACTAAAATAACTGTTGCTTATATTCACATGCTGGAGGGGGGGAAAGCCCCACATTTGCCCTTCATTACATAATCTATTATTGTTGTCAACATTTCTCAACGAGTCCTCGGTGCTGCTGGGTTTGCCAACCAGCAATTAATTGCATTCACCTGGCAATCCAGGTGTGACTTCGTCCCTGATTAGATGGGTAGAATGAGAACCAGCAGGCCCTGAGTCCCGTCAATGAGGACTGAGAAGCATTGCACAATCACAACGAGTAGCTTCACTGCCTGCAAAGCTAATGAGTAAACTCATGCTGAGGCTACAGTCCAAAGAAAAATAAACAACTCTGTGAGAAACATGCAGGCAAGATGGTTTAATTTGTGTAAAAAACAGTCAGAATAACAAGGAGGTGATTGTAGCATAAATACAATAACAATATAATGAGCTCTCTCTCTCTCTCCCCTTCTCTCTCTCCCCCCCCACACTCCCTCCCCCCAACATGTTTAAATAGTTAGATAGTGTAAATTGCTGGCAGGGTGATGAGACATATGGAATATCCAAGTGTTTTCCTCACTTGCATATCCATGAATGTGTGGAGTCAGCAGTGCTAGCCAGGGAACATCTGCAGACTCAAACCTGACCATAAAGTCATAAAAATCTGCTTTTCCAATTTTTTCCCTGATCCTGCAACACATTTTGGTTGCTGCAACCATGTTAGGGAAATCAGATAAGCACATAATCTCTGCGCAAGGGACAGTGACAAAGTTACGTCAGAACACATGGGAGACGTCTCTCGCTTTAGTTGCTCTTTGCCAGGAGGCAATGTGCCAATTGGTACGCACTCAGATAGTGTATCAGACAAGTTTAAAGAGGGGAGTGGAGAGACTAAATCCCAGAGCTGTCTTTCCCTCTCAAGAATCCTCTACTCTTCAACTTTTTCACCATCCCCCATTGCCTCATTAATGGTAAATCCCACTTAATTTCAGCCTTTCAACACACTATACTTCTCTGTATATGTCTCACTAACATTTCCCAAAGTGGATTTCTCCACTCTCTAATTTGGAAATGTGCAGCTCCATACAGCATGAACTGAAAAAGAGGACGTTATTTTAATGTGACAGTGTGAGACGATTTGAGGTGCACAGCTTGTTTAAAGGCTGATGGATATTATGGTGAACTGAAATAAAGCTCATTGGGATGTAAAAGCTCAGACAAATAAAATGTCTCCATTAAGTCTCCCATTCATCCTCTGCTGATTGGCTGCAGGCTGTACATAAGAGTGATATCACATAATGGGTCTTGTTAATACGCGTCCATGTTGAGAAACACGCCCAAAGCAATCTGAGTGGAGAAAGGTTTCATTTTTAAAGAAAGACAAATCAAAGTGACGATGCAGCCGAACCGAATCCACAGTCGCCACGGTGGTGGTGGTGGTGCAAGAAACTGGTGGCAGCAGAGCGGTGTTAGGCCTGAAGCCAGGGTTTTGGAGATGTCTCTCTTTTAACCTGGCTACATAGCCATAGTAATTTAGGCTGCACCACCCAGCTTATGTTCAGAGTTTCGGATTGAAATTGACTATAAAAAGTGTTCCTGGAGCTACTGCAGGTGCCTGATTTGTGAGAGGTTTTCCTCAGAGGGAGAGAGTGTTTAGAGACTGAATAGATTACGTTATAATTGCAAACTTGTTGTGCCATATGTTGCTAATGCCACAGAACCAAGCCGTGCAATTACAAAAGCGCAAGGTGATCACATCGCAACAAGAACTTAAATGCATGTCGTCTGTGATGCAGAAAATATGGTTTTATTTATTCACTAGGTTGTATTTGCTCTTGGAGTGTTTGCTGATGTCCATTTTACACTGCTGTATTGCATCACCAAAAATAACATGTATTAGTCTTTTGGTAATACATAATAATTACCTTAATGTAAGCTTAAGTTTAGTTCGTAAGAGATTAATAATGTGGAAACCAGTTACCAGGAAACTGGATATCTGTCCACTCTAAAGTCATAAAACTTGTAAACAGTAAGTCCCAGCAGCAGTACAAAGCTGTGAGATCACGGCCAAAAATACACACACAAGGAATACATCAAACTTGACTGTCAAATCTATATAAATGTAGATTTAATTATTTTATGTATATATGCATATTGTGTTTTTTAGAGTTAGTAGTATGCATGCAGTTTTACTTTGTTAAACACACAGTTTAACTTTCTCATAAAATAATATGAGCAGATGACGGATGTCATTTGGGACCAGCAGTTGCCCTACACTCAGCGAACAGACTAAAAGGTTCTCACAGTTGGACCAGGTGAATAAAACCTGGCCAGGAAAACAGCTCACAGCAGTTCCTTCAGTGCACTTTAAATGAAAAATAAATGCGGGTGGATACTTTTACAGTTATGTGCCAGTTTATGATCTTGAGGAAATTTATTTTTTCAGCCACTTTCCCACTGCCTGCCTTGTCTACATGTCAGTTGATGTCCAATATTACCCATAATGTCATCGCAATAAAGCCCGAAGAACACACTCACACAGTCATAGTGAAGTTCTGCCACTCACATATACCATGTTTTACGGCTGAATTGCCTTCTGGATTACTGAGGCGGCCATCAGTTGGGATGCCAGGCTTTGGGGACTGACAACAAAGCCTGGCAAACTGATGTTTTGGATTGCTGAAATATTTTTTTCGGCAATCATGATCCATTGTAGCTGCTGGAAATGTCTCTGTGAGAGGTGGCACTGTCTGTGTCTGGACGGCTATCATCAGAAATAAGGACAATACAGCACCAAATGTTAACAAAATAGCCTCAGAAACTAATTTTTCAAGCACACTGCCAGCTGGGAAAATAAAATTGTGTTGGTTGGGCTGTGATGCTTCGGGTAAAGTTGAGACAGTGAAATACAATCCAAGAAGTCGAGTTTGAGTAATAGATGACTTTGAAGGTTTATCAGATGATAGAACACAGCACCGTGGCTTATAAGACAGAGTAAGAAAGGTAAACAGAAGAAATGCAGCTCACTTAACAAGGTAATCTATCATGAAAGTGGGCATAAATGTTTTTGATTGATTACATCCGGCATTTTTTTCTTTTTCTCACAGACACTTTTAGTGTACTACAGAGTGCAATACTGTGGATGCCTTCGAGGAGAGAGACTGTCTGAAAGTGTACAATCTAATGAATCAAGACAACAAAAGACACTGAGCTTTTGCCTTCAGACGTGAAGGTTACAAGTACAGAATACATTATGATTTTATTTTCCCGGTTTTTAATTCTTCTTGCTTGTGATTTATAGTCACAGGATTAAATAATAATTAAGATTGTATTATGTAAGGCACAACAGACCTGTGTTGAATTATCAATGACCCCATGTAATACCGCTGTTCTCTGTGTAGATACATAGGCGCTTGAGACAGAACCAGCCTCTGAGCCGCGTGGGGAAACAAAGGCATCAAAGACACCAAAATACTCATGTGTATGCACACACACACACACACACACACACACACACACACACACACACACACACACACACACACACACACACACACACACACATACTTGTAATCGTGCCCCGTGAGACATGCCTGCACAGATGTGCCCCGTGGGGACACCACTTTCTAAATGGAATAACAGCATACTTTTGATCACATAAATTTTTTGGGGGTCCTGGGAACCAAAATATGAACTCAAATAACAAAATGTCTCAAATTTATAAAACTTAATTTTTGTCTGGTTTTTCTATTCCGGTGGGGACGCTCCTATTGTGTCATAACACAAACCACCACTAGGTGACACTGTTAAATATTCGTCTATTCGTTCCACTTACAATCCTATATAAAAGGTATGCAATGGAGGATATGGTTTTAGAAACACTGAGCAGCTTAATACATTGTTTTTGTTTTCTGTATTATATTTTGTTAATTCAATTCATATTGCATTTGTATATTCACCATTAAATGTTTTACTTGTATAATGACTCATTATCTGTGTATATTAAACTCCACTCAATATAAATGTTCAAACTTCACAGCTGTATTTAAAGGTTCTGTGGATCTTTCAGAAATATAACACCAATATTGTTCCGTACAGCAGTGAATATTACGGTTGAAAGCATTACAGTTGTGATACTGCAATATTAAGTGCTTTGTATTTAAGTTGAACTAAGTTGACTCACAGGCAACAAACGGATAAACAAAAGTGGTTTATTAACCATAAAGGAAACAAAAACTACTTCCTCAAAGTGAGGAAGTGATATGATACAACCAGATCAATATAGCCTTAGAAATAGTACAAAAAGACAAACATTACAGCATTAACACAATAGCCATAATACAATAAGGTGAACGCTTCCACAATAACACAACAGCAACCACTCTGGTATGGGGTATTGCAGCTGCTTTTAAGTCAAGTGATGAATGTAAAAAACTTACCTAATAGACTTTCGCTTTAACGCATCATTGCGATGTTTAACATAATATTTGACACCCACCCAACTCCTACCCTTAAGTGCAAATCCTGACGCCTCAATGCAGTCCAGACACTGAGTTTTTCCAGGCACTTTCCCAGAGTTGATGTGGTCCATAAGTGTTTTCTCGACAGCCTGGATTTCTTCGTTTGTCCATTTTAGTTTTTTTGGACCCTGAATCAAACGAGACAGAAATTACATGTTATTCAAAAACCAGCAAGTAATGAGGCTGTGATGACAACAGGTATTGACTGTAGCAGTACTCATAATACCAGAATTACTAGGAGATCAAGCTGTAGTTGCAGTAATGTATGTATTTACATTACATTTCATTTAGCTGACACTATTATCCAAAGCGACTTACATGCTATACAGTAGACCGTAGACACAACAACGGTGAGCAATGAGGGTTAAGTGTCTTGCTCAAGGACACATGGACATGGACACGATTACCAGAGCCTGGGATCGAACCGCCGACCCTCTGATTGAAAGACAGACTTGCTAACCACTATTTCAGGTGTTTCAGTAACACCTGAAATAGAACTAGCAATAGAAATATAGACGGTAGTTGCATAAGTATGATGTTTACCAACACTAACATCATGTAAAACAACTGGACATTGTCCGTTTAGTGGAGAAGACATTTTCATCAATCAGTTTTAAGCTGACGAAGCCTCCTGAATGTGACAAAATATAAGACTAAGAGATATCTGAAGAAATGAGTCCTTTACAGAGATGATTCTCAATTGAATATACTGGATGATTCTTAGCATGTGGAATTATTTTTCATTCATAATGATGGCAGTTACTTTAATATGCTAAAACCATGTGCTTGCCTGTGATACAAACACAGAGATAGCATAAATATATGCCTCTATGTATCGAACGGTAAAGAATACTCTCTATGCAGAAAAATAATATATTTACGGTAGGCCGAAATCATTGGATAATATTATTGATGCATTGATGTGTTGATAACTTTAATGTTGCAGCTGGTAATGGTGGAGCTAATTTTAACTACTTAATACACTTATTAATACACACTACTTAATGATATATCATAGTTTATTAGTTGTATCTATATTTTGGAGAGAATCTGAATCTACAAAGTAGTTCAACTAGTAACTAAAATTGAAAAATATAAAAAAAGTGAATTCCCTCTGAAATAACTAGAGGTATTGAGTTAAATGAAAATACTCAATTTAAGTGCAAGTACCTAAAGGTTTTTCTCAAATATAGTATCTTGTTAGATTCAAAACCTGCTAGAACAAGAGCACACAGTTCTTATTAAAGTTTCTCTATTCTGTGGATGACACTACAGTATGAGCAGTTATTACATTATGAGTTGCTACACATGTTTTGTCTCCTATATATATGAAGTTATGTAATGAAATTACTTAATTTTGATTATTAAACAGGATGACAGGGGAGTATGAAAAGACAGGTGAGAGGAGAGTCAAAATTCTTGATTAATTTGATTAAACTTAACTCAACATCTACAACAGAACAACTGTCAGAAACCCATCTCATGTCAGTGGACTCGCTAAATAACTTTAAAAATACCCCACGCACTGAACCCCAGGGGAGAAACTGAATACACTTTGAACAGATTACCTTTTGTTGTGTGTGATTTGCCAGAGACCTCCCCAACCAGCGGCATCTTTTCATCCGACGAACCTATTAAGGCGCAAGCAAAGTGAGAATAAAAGCCTTTTAATATATTTAATACAAGCACTTAATGTTCATAAAGGTCCAGACAAAACAATAACAACTAGACTAAAACTAGAAAAGGCCATTTTTTAAACTTGACTACAGAACAACATTCACAGTGTGCATACTTCAAAATCTTGAGAGAGAGAGATATCTTTATGAAGGCAAATCCCTGTCATAATTGGAGAGCGCAAATGAGCTCTACGCGCGCGCACAAATCAAACAGCCACGCACGTAATTTACGTTGACGAGTGCTTTTACATCACTCCGCGAGTAAAAGTTCCTCTCGCGCATTATTAACCTGCTCGCTCGCGAAGCTTCAATCTGCGCTCGTGTCTGTAACCTGCTCGCTCTTGAGTAGATTTAGATGGGCGGAGCCAGTCACCATCGTATTGGTTACAATCCTCGTCTTTGGATTGGCTGGATATCACATACATACACATCCAGGAAGAGACAGATGAACCCAGTCTACAGCACCCAGTAGAGACTGAGCCATGTCTTTGTATGTGGGTCTACAGACATGTGGGTGTTAATGTGGGTATGACCCAGTATACAGCACGTTATCTCCGTGTTCCAGGGCTCGTTACCACGATGTGGGCTATGAGGAAGCTAATGTGTGTGTCTGTTACGTTGCCAGTACGTTATCTCCGTGTTCCGGGGCTTGTTACCACGAGGTGGGCTATGAGGAAGCTAATGTGTGTGTGTGTCTGTTACGTTGCCAGTACGTAATCTCTGTGCCACAAGTCTACTGGAGCTTTCTGCCTGTTTAAACAGCCGGTTGGAGCCAATACAAGATTAAGTGTGACTGAATTAATAACACAACGCAAGAGGGAGGGAGTACACAACCGCTACAGTGGATACATATACACAGTTGATCAGGGGTGGACTGGGGGAAAAAGTGACCCGGGAGTTACTGTCAGACTGGCCCACTCATTACACTGTGCGTTATATATGTGTCCTCTGTGTATAAGACTGGGTTCATCCGTCTCTTCCTGGATGTGATATCCAGCCAATCCAAAGACAAGGATTGTAACCAATTAGATGTTGAGATACGATGGTGACTGGCTGCGCCCACTTACTGTCAGATTGAAGCTTCGCGAGCGAGCAGGTTAAACATTCGCGAGAGAGAGACATTTGCTCGCGGAGTGACGTAAAAGCGCTCGTCAAAGTAAATTACGCGCGCAGTTTGGGATTTGCACGCGCGCGTGGAGCTCATTTGCGCTCTCCAATTATGACAGGGATTGGCCTTCATAGATCTTATATTACGTTTTAGCCAGGTATTGGCCTGATATATAATAGAAGTACCATGACATCTGTTAAAGAGAGTCACGACGGTCATCTATTGATGTGAGATTCACAGCATTACTTTCTTACACTGAATATGTGTTATTCTTATTGCCAAAGTCAATGCAAAGACGCAAATGGACGCAAGTAGACACAGGGGCAGCAAACTGCTGTGAAGGCATTTTGCAACACCAGTTTGACTTTTCTATAAAAAATGTGGCTGTTACTTTGTATTCACTGTGTCTTCGATGCAGGAAAATACCCTGATTGCAGTAAATCTGGCCCTTCTCATGTTAGAATGTAAAGTTTTGCAAATAAACTTACAATTACACTGTCGGTTCTCCTGAGCTCTGGAACACTGATGTCCTCATCAACATCATCTGGAGTGGGGTCAAGAATAATGGTACTGTCACTGGACCACTGGTTTTCTTCCTTAAAAAGAAACATCAGAAAATGTTTAGACAGGCTACCTACCTACAAAATTAAAAATAAGCTGTTGCATGGAGGCCTCAATCAGATTTTATTTAACAGACTTTACTCAGGCAGGCTGCTCAGGTTTATTAACAGCCACTAGGCCACAAATAATCAAATTATGTGGAAAACATTGCTTATTCTTGTGTATGTATGCTGTTTTACATAAATAATCAAAGAATAAACCCTACAACTTATATTACATCCAACATTAGGAATAAGTGGCTCCAATGCAAACAATTGAATTAATTAAAAGGCACCGCCTCATTCTAAGATCTCTTAGCTATCATTATGGCTGCACATTGACATAATCTAAAAATCTTGCTCCCTTTAATATTCAATACTTTTGGTACACAGGAACATTTTACTTTGAACTTAAACTGATGGCAGTTTAACAGACTGAGGAACTGAGTTCTGCAGTCAAACATCAAACTAAATCTTCTGTGTGATGGTAAAAGCTGATATTATTCAAATAAGATTTCAGAGGGGTGGACCATATATTACCAGCCAGACACAACATTCTCTTACTTTATGCAGCTGGAGAACCTGACTCAATCACTTGACCTACACACTTGAAACAGATACGTACCAGGTATATAGGCCACCACCCAAGTATATTTCAGCATTTTATCTGTTTAATTATTCGTCCATCCAAGACAACGACTACATCCGTTTTCATTTAAGTAGTGGTCTGCTATTAGACAAGAGTCTAGTGAATATTTAGAATAGAATTCAGTGGAAAACATTGTAGTAACACGTTGAATATGTGTGATTAACTAGCTGTAGTCTGTAAGAAATTAAATACTGTATCATTGTTTTGATGTCTATTATAGTTACACAGTCGAGCAGGTTAACTGTCAAACAAGAACCCAAAGACATCCTACCTCTTCCTTCTGGTCAGGGTCAAAGTCATCAGCGCCTGCAAATATATTACAGAGGATTAAAATATTAATATGGTGTACGATGAACTAATAACGGCAACATGAGGCTGATCAAACCTTGATGGAAAAAATGTGTTTCATTTGCATTCCTATTTAAATAGTTGTATGACCTAAACCCAGAGAGTATGATCAGTTAGGGATAGCAAACGTATAGACTCCTTTATGTATTTAGTATAATATTCTACACTTTTACAAACAACTTCCTACAAACCTCAATATACAACCCCCTCCCCTCCTCACCTGTGCATTCAGAGCTGCCACCAGCGGATGAAAAACATGCTCCATCCTCCTGTAAGCAAAAAAGGACACATTCAGTCCAAATTAAACATGTCACAATACTCAGTATTTCAAGCTGTCGTGGTAGAATTTGTAATTAAAATTATGACATGAATCATTTAGATATCACCTGAGCTGCTATTATCCCAATTTGACCGAGACTAAAGTCTGGTCTTATAAGACTTTATTCTCGGTCAAATTATAGTAACGAGATCTATTTCTGTTATGAGGCTAAATATTCTAACTCAAAACCCATGGCCATTTGAATTACTATATCCGCATACATGTGAAAAAAATACTACATTTTAAAAGTTGACTGTGACTAATTTGATCTCATTGTAATACAGCTGTAACAATATAATGTTTTAACCTGAGTGCAACTTTGTTATTTCAAGATAATCTGTGGTAATAGCAAAGGTCTGGTGTGAAACTTGAACAATTTTTGTAATTGAATAATCAAAATTGAGGCCTCGGAGGTATTTGCCGTTTAAAGGTAGATCTGACATGACATTTATGTGAATTTAGGGAAGATTATAACATTTTTCCAATGTTAATATATATTTGGTAAGTCAATTATACTTTCGAACAACGGAAGGACTGACTATGTGCATGAGGCTACACTAGTTCTATCATAGTTCTATCTCTCTCTCTGTGTTCATCATGCTCTCTATATTCTTTATATTATGTATATTCGCAGCTTGGGAGATGAGAAAATCCCCCTTGTTCCAAAAACTACATAAATACATCACTTTGTTGAGCATAATACTAACATTCAGTGTGAAAAGATAATAATGATAAAACATCAGTTCTAATAAATATCTAAATCCCATTATATTGCAACTGTAAAACTCCCACGATGTGTAAATTATATATTTATAGTTAACCGTAATTAGATAATTGAAGGCTGGTCTCAGGTCAGTTTCACTTGACTTTGGCGCATGTGCCGTTAGCTGCTCGCTTAGTGTTAGCTAACATTAGCTAGTCCTATCACATTACAACATAGCTCTGTGTATATATGCAGTACATATACAAGCAGTACGAACAGTAACAGTGTAATGTGACATTAGGAAGGAGTATAAGCATTAAAAACTCACCATTTCCATCAAGATTTGTGCCGTCAGGTCACGTGTAGAGCTGCCTGCAATCTGATGCAGGCCCGAGCGCATGTGCTGAGGAGGGGCGGGACTAAGCCAGAAGTGAAACTTGAAATGTCACACAGAACCGGACTTTTACCATCCTCACGGGCCGTGGTCACAATGGGGACAGTACAAGTCATGATGTGTGTGATGGCTCAGAACAGAAACGTTTGATCATTTACACAGAACATGACTTTCACCGTCCTCATGGGCCGTGGTCACAGTGGGGACAGTACAAGTCAGGATGTGTGTGTGATGTATCAGAACAGAAACGTATGATACTTTACACAGAACATGACTTTCACCGTCCCCACGTGTCCACGCCCATCCCCCAACCCTTTGGTCACTGAGCAAGAGGAAGCTCAGGATCCATGTTAATAACTTAGACAGGTAATAGTAATTGCTAAAATATACGGTTTATATCAATTACCTGCTTATGTGAGGCGGTATTACTAGAATTTAGTATAAAATATGTACAAATTTAAATAAAATCTAAAAAAGGAGATTGAATTGACACAAGCATTTCTAATGAAGTTAATCAATAGAAGCATTATTAAAAAATTATACAAACATTGATATTCATAAAAACAAACTACAACCATTTATAAGCCCTTGTATTCAACAGAACAAGTATTTATGAATGTATTTTATAAATAAGTGTAGGGAACTTGAAAATATAATGTATTATACATATGATCTTGCTTATAATTTCATGTAATTTCCTGAAGACGGATCTACAGATAGTAGATATAGTTGTTGTGGTACACAAAACATAGAAACCGTAGTTAACTGGATGTAATTCCAATTCTTTGAGTAATCTGGTGACTCAGGATTTGTTGCACTCTGCCAGAAGATGAGCTGCACTGGCACCATCCTTATAGACATAGTCAAAATGATTGTGCCAACGACATGATTGGTCAGTGGGTGCACTACAAGTCTCCAAATCTCGATATGAAGCCCAAGTGGATAAGCAAAGAGCAAAGCCTGCTCCTTCTTTCATATGTTCCTGTATCCACCATACAGTCAATTGTTACAACAATATAGGCTTGTAGCTCCGTCACTGCGAGCTAAACACTCAACAAAGTCTCGACTGTTCTCTGTCCTGGCTCCTCGATGGTGGAATGAGCTCCCCATTGACATCAGAACAGCAGAAAGTCTCTACATCTTCCGTCGCAAACTAAAAACTCATCTTTTTCGACTATACCTGGAATAAAGAAAGTAGCACTTTAGTAGCACTGGAATGGCTCTTACTGATAGCACTTTGTAGTTGAACTTTTTGATGAAATTGTACCTTCTTGATTCTTGTTGTTCTGATTCTTGTTTGTAACCGTGGAATGCACTTATTGTAAGTCGCTTTGGATAAAAGCGTCAGCTGGATGAAATGTAATGTAATAATCTACCAAACAATGAGCGTTGCTAGCTACAAGGGATGCAACCATAGATATAGAATAGGACATTCAGCGGTTTTCCATTGTCATAATGATAACACATGTCTGTGGGGCTGTTAAGTGTTGTTGCAGCTCACTGGGAAGAGAGCCGACTTAGCTCAGCCAGATGGCTAGCTACTGAGCAAGCTAGCTTATCTTTCTCCTGAGTAGGCCTCAGTAGTTAGACAGAGCGACCGTTACACCGAGCACTGCTGTTGGCCACCAGCTGATCATCGTCTGTAACTAGTAAAGCATTTAAGCAGAGTAGAATTAGCAAGCTAGCTAACTAGTGGGTTGTCTGCTAGTTTGCTAGCTAGCTTGCTAATTTCCCTTGCTTAAATGCTTCGCAGGTTTTACATGATGTATCTTTAAATTTCAATTAGGTCAAAGTGCAAGAAACTTTTCTTGATATTAGAATGTACAGTGCATCCGGAAAGTATTCACAGCGCTTCACTTTTTCCACATTGTTATGTTACAGCCTTATTCCAAAATGGATTAAATTAATATGTTTCCTCACAATTCTACACACAACACCCCATAATGACAAAGTGAAAAAGGTTCTTGAGACATTTTTGAAAATCTATTAAAAAATAAAGAACAAAAATATAACATGTACATGTATTCACATGTAAGTATTCACAGCCTTTGCCATGACACTCAAAATTGACCTCAGGTTCATCCTGTTTCCACTGATCATCCTTGAGATGTTTCTACACCTTGACCGGAGTCCACCCTGCTATGTTCAGGTGATCAGACATGATTTAGAAAGGCACACATCTGTCTATATCAGGTCCCACAGTTGACAGTGCATGTCAGAGCACAAACCAAGCCATGAAGTCCAAGGAATTGTCTGTAGACCTCCGAGACAGAATTGTATGGAGGCACAGATCTGGAGAAGGGTCCAGAAACATGTCTGCAGCATTGAAGGTCCCAATGAGCACAGTGGCCTCCATCATCCGGAAATGGAAGCCACCAGGACTCTTCCTAGAGTTGGCCGCCCAGCCAAACTGAGCGATCGGGGTGAAGGGTCTTAGGCAGGGGGATGACCAAGAACCCGATGGTCACTCTGACAGAGCTCCAGCGTTGCTCTATAAAGGAGTTTGCCAAAAGGCACCTGAAGGACTCTCAGACCATGAGAAACAACATTCTCTGATGAAACAAAGATTGAACTCTTTGGCCTGAATGCCAAGCGTCCTGTTTGGAGGAAACCAGGCCCTGCTCATCACCTGGCCAACAGCATCCCTACAGTGAAGCATGGTGGTGGCAGCATCATGCTCTGGGGATGTTTTCTAGCGGGAGGAACTAGAAGACAAGTCAGGATTGAGGGAAAGATGAATGCAGCATGTACAGAGACCTCCTGGATGAAACCTGCTCCAGAGCTCTGGACCTCAGACTGGGGCGACGGTTCCTCTTCCAAGAGGACAGCGACCCAAAGCACACAGCCCAGACCACAAAGGAGTGGCTTCAAGACAACTATGTGAATGTCCTTGAGGGGCCCAGAGCCCTGACTTGAACCCGACTGAACATCTCTGGAGAGATCTGAAAATCGCTGTGCACCGACGCTCTCCATCTAACTGATGGAACTTGAGAGGTTCTGCAAAAAAATAATGGGAGAACCTGCCCAGAAATAGGTGTGCCGAGCTTGTAGCATCGTACTCAAGAAGACTTGAGGCTGTAATTGCTGCCAAAGGTGCTTCAACAACGTATTGAGCAAAGGCTGTGAATACTTATGTACGTGTTATATTTTCGTTCTTTATTTTTAATACATTTGAAAAAAGCTTTTTTCACTTTGTCATTATCGGGTATTGTGTGTAGAATTTTGAGGGAAAAAATTAATTTAATCCATTTAGAATAAGGCTGTAACATAACAAAATGTTGAAAGAGTAAAGCGCTGTGAATACTTTATGGATGCACTGTATTATACAGATGCTCTTGCATATAAATGCATGTAATGTCCTGGAGATGGAAAAGGCATAGAAAGGTTTGACAAAAAAATTATCTTAAAGACGATGAACGGAATACATGGATACATAAATAAATCATAGTGCTGTTTTTCTTCATTCTGGAATGCCAGAACCATTGGTCCAGTTAACCGTGAGCCGCTGAGTCCTTCTCTGGTGGCATTTGTGTAAATACATACACATTATACTGTGTGCGTATATATCTTCATCAGTAGTCGGAGAGAGGATATTAAGTCTTTTCCCTATATATATATATGTATATATATATATACACACACATACAACTGTGTAATGATTGTAAGGAGCTCGTTGTCACTAATGCCTAGCATCACTGCAAGTCCATCAGGCCTCAGACAGATGCTCTAGACTGGGCCTTATTGTCTATAGTTTCTTGTTGTGCCAAATTACCTTGAGGAAGCCCAGACTATACTCATTATGATGCTGTTAGTATTTCGGCTTTTTCTTTTGGCTGTTCTAGCTGCACTTCTAACAGGACTACCAGTGCTAACACTTCTATTTAGTGATGATTAGTTTTCCACTATGACCTCTTTTTTGGTGTGATATTGTTAGCTGAAGAGCTAATGCTAGTACATATTTTATGTTGTCATACACATGTGTGTGGGGCTGTTAAGTGTTGTTGCAGCTTACTGGGAAGAGAGCAGACTTAGCTCAGCCAGAAGACTAGCTACTGAGCTAGCTAGCTTATCTTTCTCCTGAGCAGACAGGGAGTTAGGCCGAGGGACCGTTACATCGAGCGCTGCTGCTGGCCACAAGCTTGCCGTTGCGACCATCTTTCGTAACATTTAAGCAGAGTAGAATTAGTAAACTAGCGATTATCTGCTAGTATACTATATAGTTTGCTAATTTTACTCTGCTTAAATGCTTTACTAGTTACAGAAAATTAGCTATACAAAGTTGTTACTTATCAGGCTAGTGCTCAAAGTAGGCCCTTCTACATTTCACTCTTTCGTGTACCGTAATTTCTTTTCTGCGCCAGCAGTTCTCACAAGCTGCAGGTACCCTTTTCTGCCCCCTCTGTATCAGTTTCTCGTGATGGCAATTCATAACTGTGCTGCTCCAGTGTTTTTGCACCTTGCTTAAACAGCAGTAAAATGCTTCACTAATTACAGAAACTTATCCAAACAAAGTTGTTACTCATCAGGCTAGTGCTCAAAGTAGGCCCTTCTACATTTCACTTTTTCGTGTACCGTAATTTCTTTTCTGCGCCAGCAGATCACACAAGCTGCAGGTACCCTTTTCTGCCCCCTCTGTATCAGTTTCTCGTGATGGCAATTCATAACTGTGCTGCTCCAGTGTTTTTGCACCTTGCTTAAACAGCAGTAAAATGCTTCACTAATTACAGAAACTTATCCAAACAAAGTTGTTACTCATCAGGCTAGTGCTCAAAGTAGGCCCTTCTACATTTCACTTTTTCGTGTACCGTAATTTCTTTTCTGCGACAGCAGATCACATAAGCTGCAGGTACCCTTTTCTGCCCCCTCTGTATCAGTTTCTCGTGATGGCAATTCATAACTGTGCTGCTCCAGTGTTTTTGCACCTTGCTTAAACAGCAGTAAAATGCTTCACTAATTACAGAAACTTATCCAAACAAAGTTGTTACTCATCAGGCTAGTGCTCAAAGTGGGCCCTTCTACATTTCACTCTTTCATGTACCGTAATTTCTTTTCCGTGCCAGCAGTTCTCACAAGCTGCAGCTACCCTTTTCTACCTCCTCTATATTAGTTTTTTGTGAAGGCAATTTATAATAGTGCAGTTACAGTGGTTTTGCACCATGTTTAATCAGCAGTACAATTTTACAGGGCTATCATTTCCAGAAAAATATGTAAAACCCAAAATGTCCTAGTATCTTTTATTTAATGAAGAAATTCAGAGTTACTCTTTATCCTGCTGCGTAATATGTACAACCATCCTGACTGATATTTATTTAGATTTTAGGAGCAGGCTGCAGCATTCTGGATCAACTGTAGAGACCTGAGAGACCCAGCAGAGCAGCCCGATAATACAGAGTTACAGTGCAACAAAACAAGACCTTATTAATATCCGTATTAATTCATGTTACACCACTGACATGGCATAAGAAATCAAATATAGTTTTAGATCTATTATTATTATTGCTGTTATTAATATCAATGATGAGATCATTAATAATAATTAAATATTATACAAAAGTTAAATATTAATAGCAACTATAGTAATATCAATATTCATATATATTTAGTATTTATTTATATATGTATTTGTGTATTTATATTTACAAATCAAGATAAAGTTTTAAATGAATTGCCAAACTTAAATACTACTTTTGACCAATAGGGGGCGAAAGAGAGTGAACAAACAGCGATGCACACTTCAAGAACAACCGACCTCGTGGGGACTGCAGTACCCTGTGTATACTCTAGGGGCGCCTTCATACACAGTCACACAGATTTTTGTCTTGAAAAGGGTTTCATGGGGACTTCCTAGAAAAAAGCATGGGGCGTATCTAGACACTGTTCTGAAGCCAATGGGAGGGGTTTGCCCGTGGGGACCTCGTTTTAGGTCCCCACGGTGACACGAGTCCCCATGGGTCTGTGTGCACTCAGGTCAAGGTCCCCACCGGAATAGAGGAACAAGAACACACACACACACACACACACACACACACACACACACACACACACACACACACACACACACACACACACACACACACACACACACACACACACACACACACACACACACACACACAGAGAGAGGGGTGTGAACACTACATACATCAGACTTGCCAGCAGTCACACACAAGCACATACAAATACAGACAGTAGTGTTTCAGAGTTTGGGTAACCATGGCGACGGCAAAGCCCAAAGGTTGGATACTGAAACCTAGTTAATTATAGAGATATAGAGAGGGGGGGGGGAGAAAGAAAGAGAGAGAGAGTAATGTATCTACTCGAGGGAAAGTGATTCACCATCTGTTAAAACCAACATGTATCCTTGTGTTGTGTGTTTACAGAGTGTAACTGTGTGTGTGTGTGTGTGTGTGTGTGTTTGTGTGTGCGTGCACTGACCACAGTTGTTGCATGGGCATAAAACAAACACGTGCGCACACAAACTCACTTCTCCCGCGGTGCCGACCGCATGAAGGCAAACTGTTTCTTTATCTTATTGGTATTAGATGACTAATTGGAGCCGCTAATACTGAGCGGCTATAAAAAGCGTGCTAGCATCTTCTGCCGAGACGCACCAATTATCGGAGCGGGGAAGGGATCAGGGTGATAAGTTATACAACTACATAGAGAGTTAAAGAGGGTTGGCAGGGGGAGGGAGAGGGGGAGGTAGGGAGGGAGGGGAGGGGGACAGAGCATGGTGTCAGGGGATGGAGGGAGGGCTCGGGAGGGGTGACGAAGAGTGAGTGAGAGAGACAGACAAAGTGAAAGAGAGTTGAGGGTGGAGGAGGGAGACGTAGGACTACATTTGCTGGGAACATAAAACAACAAGATGGAGTGTACTTCTTCTTCATCTTTCTGGGGAGGTAAGTAATCACACTGAGGGGTGAAATGGGGAGAGAGACACATGGAGAGAGAAAGAGTGGGGGGAGAGAGAGAGGGTGGAGGATGGAGGGTTGGATAGATTGATGCATCAGTGAAAGACAAACTCTAAATGCTTATAACCTGGCCGTACAGAAGAGAAGAAGTTGGTTGGTTGGAGAAACTAAAGAGAGGACGCACTAACTTGCTGTTTGGCTGAGTACAAATTGATGGTTAACCACCTGTGTGTGTGTGTGTGTGTGTGTCTGTGTGTGTGTGTGTGTGCGTGCGTGTGTGTGTGTGTGATTATACTAGAAGTCATTAGCTATGTTGGTGATGATGACAACAGGCTAAAATCTCCTTCTTGTGAAGCTCTGTGTCTTCTGTCTTGGTATCCGTGGCCCTCCATCTTATTTTTCATTCTCTCTTCTCTCTGCGCTCTCTCCCCCTTTATTCCCCAGGCCCCAGTGCAACCTGTTTGTGTATTCCTCCCTCTCCCGCCTTCTCTCTCTTTCTCCTCTACCCACTTGTCCTAACCGCCATCATACCTCTATCAGGCATTTAATTTCCAGCCATCATTTAGTCAGTCCACTTGAGAATTTCAATCAATTTGCTGGCGTCCTTTTAGAAAAAAAAAAAGGACAAAGCGAGTTATACAGTGCAGGATAGAAGCAGACATGGTGCTACACCTTTATCTGAGATTAAATAAGATTATAGTATGGATAAATTGATCCTGAGGATGAAATAAAATATCACTTTCCAGCACAGGAGCACAAGGTTAAAAGAAGAATCTGAACATACTAGAATTAAGAAATTAACAAGATAAAAGCATTTGCTTTGACAATCCATCTTAAGTACTGTATTTATTAAGCAGTTAAAGACAGAGTTATCTACTGGTTGTCCCAGATAGATCAATCTAGGGATGCCCAATTACTGTAAGACAAAAAAAACAATTTAAAAGAACCCAAGTCCCTCGATTTTGTGTTTCATTGGCTTTCCATGGCCTTTGAGCAAATGTAGCTCCAGAGTCTGGCTGCGAATGTGCTTCTCTTGATGCACACTATGATATAGAAGGCCTGCAATTCACCTCAAGGCTGTGACTTTGACGTACAAAGACAAAGTGAACAGAGAGAAACAGCGTTTCATCTTAACCACACAAACATCTCCTCGTTTTTGACTCTGATGGTGCGCGTCAAGCTTCTACTTGTGAGGCGAAACAAAACAACGGCAAGTTTGTATTCATATGAGCGGAGCTGGTGTGGAAGAAGATTTCTAATTGACAGCTGATGAACCTGTCATTGCTAATGACCTTTTAATAAGTACATTCTTTACATGCGTTCACACCTGCAGAGACAATATGACACAAAGACGTTTTGGCCTCATGTGTATCATCCGCTGTGTAAACCCTCCTGTGACAACAGTTACTACAGTTTGTGTACTTCCTCCACCGCACACAACACAAAACATTACAAATATAAAACCCTGACTATTGCAAAACAATAGTCAATCAAAAGGAAATAAAAACAATTCAATAATGATTTGATAGTTACAGCCTTGGACATTTGATTGACAAAAACTGTATTCTTGTCTTTATATTTAGAAATGCTAACATGAATAGAGGGTTCATCAATGAAGACAAAACTAACTGATTCCAGTTCATATAACTCCTTGTTGTGATTTAAGCTGTTAATGCTAGTAATCTAAATGCATCAAGAAGGACGTTGCTGATTTGCTACTGCATTTGTCATTTCACAAACTAAAAGGTTAATTAGTTAATTCAACAATTTACATTTTAATCTACAATAAACAGTTTCAGTCACAGGTTCCTAAGAACGTTTAAAGTTCAAGCTGGATGTAAATATTTCACTTTTTTATATTAAAGAGCACTTTTGTAAATTTTTGCATCTTTGTTTTGATAATTCATCTTTTAGACATATTTGATTTTTAAGAGATCAGAAGATGTCTATTAAGTACCGATGGAAGATATTTTTTCATGTAAATACTGACCCATCCTTCAATAATCCAACACAAAAAAGAGGGAACTCAGTGACTTAGCAGCCAATTTGTTACTTGGCAAGTCACTAAGGTCTTGTTTACACGTCCACAGGTATTTTTTGTATTTTGACCTTTCGTCTGCACCCAAACACGTTTAAGGTCACTAAAAAAACTCCAGTCAGTGGGAAGATTTTCAAAAACTCTTTTTTGCCGTTTTGGCTTGTAACTGCTACATACATTGAGTAAATCCTAATATGGATACAAGTATCTCAATGCAACAGGATGGAAGGTGACATCAGCCTGTTGCCTGACAAAATAATTGACAATAAGAAAGCTGCTTTAAATCCCTAAAGGTTTGATCTTTTACTAAACATCTTAAAGCAATGTATCATTTGCAAGAAGATCTAAGTACAACCCTTCAGAAGACTGATGCCACCAACATGCAAATATGTGACAGAGAAGGTTTCCAAAGGTTGTAGGTTGAGGCTGAGGACAGCTGGACGATAAGCTTTATATTGCCTTGAACATCCAACGAGTGTTTGGTCCGGTGGACGTAACCACAATATTTTACCCAAACTTACAATCATCACTGTATTTTATTTATAGAGAATGGCATACGAGTTTAACCTTGTTGCAACATTCTTATTGAGTGTATAACAAAGTAAGACATGAATACTGAATTGAATCATGAGCAATCACATCAACATCAAATTGCCCTCAAATATTGTAAGCTGATTCATAAACAACCACCATTTTTGTCTAACTCATCTGCACTATTAAAATATTTTCCGTTTTGGTTGTTCGTTGGGAATTTCAAGGGATTGAGCATCGAACATGTTTTAACCTACTTTTACTTAGACAACAGTTGCCTGCAC